>LR738709.1:67786435-67956081 GCA_902687465.1 Secale cereale | reverse complement strand
TTACCAGGAATGCCACAGTCGAACGTTTGAGCGACATCACATAAAGGGCTTATAAACAAAAGAATGCCACAGCCGGACGTCTGAGCGACATCACATAAAGGGCTTATAATTAACAGGAATGCCATAGTCGGACATCTGAGCGACATCGCATAAAGGGCTTATAAATAAAAGAATGCCATAGTCGGACGTCTGAGCGACATCACATAAAGGGCTTATAAATAACAATGATGAACGGTGAGATACTTCAGGAAATAAATCAGTGCAGAGGTAAAGAGTTCATCTACCAAATGAACTTGACATAAATCACTACTCTTGTTACTCTCAAGAATTTACCAAGAACGGTCACCGGGTTGACACAAAGGTTGACCCTAGGCCATAAACCTGGCTACTGGAAGGTTTTAACTCTGCAAAGCTTGTACTATTAACTCATAGCCAACGGATTCTACTAGCCACGGGGACTAGTTCCGTCTACGGTGTTTTAGTAGAAACCCAACTAACCAGTACACACCCATTTCACTTCCTGCTGTCCGGAATCACCCGCGACAACATTCACGAAAAACTTTAAGACGGGGAGGCTCCAACCTCAAATAGCATGGGATCAAATTTATATATGCGCGCTCTAAGGGGTGCCCCCCTCTCGGTCCCAACCGGAAACACCCATGCCCCCTGACCGGATGACGGGCTGTAACCCAGGGCCATGGAACCCTCATCCCGGCCCCTCTACTTGGTGTGTACTCGGGAAGTGGTTTACAACTGACTAGACCGCAATCTTAACAGACGGCCTATGATAGTACCAAAAGCAGATGAACGGAATGACGACATGATCTTCGTTGATACTAAGTTAACCAACTACTGGCATGCTCCAACAATACCAGCATTCAACCCATCATGTCACCACATGATCGAGGTGGTTCAAACATTATTATTCGGGGTTCACCCGAAGCTTGCTTGCATGAAATATAACCATACACAAATGCTTATATGACCATGCTTATGAGAAGAACTACTCGAGCAAACATGCAACACACTCATCATATCAAAGGTTCAAACATGCCTGCCTGGTTCTGAGAAGTCGGAGTCTAACTCGGCGTGGTTCGCGGCTCCGTCACGTCCTTCGGTATCTATGTATACAAACAAACGGATACTAACATAAATACCGCGCGTGCAAATAAAGTTGCTCCAAAAAATTTCACAGAAATATGACAAAAAACTAGACAGAAAACTAAAGAGGACAGAAACAGAATCAACTCAAAATCATCTTTAGTTAAAAAGATATTAGAGTTTCTGTCCAGGGACTCATCTGTAATGAAACAGAAAAGTTCCAGGGGCTAGAACAGAAAACAGCAAAACGAACCGGTACGCAGTACGCCAACTGAAGGGGAAAATGTACTTTGCCCGAAGGCGCTTACAGAAAAACGTTTCGGGGGAGAGGTGAGAGGCTGACAAGGGGCCCCACTCGTCGGGTTTGAACTCGGGGACAGAGTCACGCCGGCGCCAGGTGCTGCGGTGGTCGCCGGCGCCGATCCACGGCGAGCTAGGAGGAGAGAAGGGTACGTACGGCTTCCTAGTGATCTTCCGTGTCGATTGGTGGTGGAGTTGAGCGTCGGCGAGCCCCACGTCGACGGCGACCCTGTCTCCGACGGACGGCGGCTCGGGTGGTTGTGGGCCTCGTCGGAGAGGATCTCTGGGGTCGAATTGTAGTGGGGGTTAGGTTTAGGTAGGTGCCAGGGTGCTACGCTCGAGTCCACGGCGGCGGAGGAGCTCTCACCGGAGAGAATGCTGCTGGAGCCTGAGGCGGACGGAGTTGGCCAGAGTTGGGGAAGAAGGGCCCCTCGAGGCTCTTCCAGAGGCTGGGCGCGGTCTAGGGAGGTGGTGGAGGTGTGCGGGCTCGAGAACGACCTCGGGGGTGCTTTACATAGCCGGCCCGAGGCGGTTGCCGTGAACGGGATAAGTCCGGCGAGTGATTACGGCGAGGCAGTGGCTGGACGGCAGGTTTAGGTGCTTAAGCATCAGCTAGGAGGTGTAGTGGTTCCATTCCCATGCCTAACTCGGCAGGGGAGAGATGATCACGGGCCGTCCTCGACGGAACGGTCGTGCGACACGTTGGCGGCAGAAAACGCGCTCTGCACGCGCGAGGCCACGGCGACGGTGCGGCAGGCGTGCGCTGGCAGTGGAGATGGCCACGCGGAGCGCTGGGGTGACTTGGGCGGCGTCAAACGGCGTTGAGCCGCGGGGTGACTTCTGCCAGCTGCCACGGGCGATGCTGTTGCCGTGGCAGTTGCCGGCGTGGTCCGGCCAGGGCACCACCAACGCCCAGAAGCGGCCAAGCAAACGTGCGGCGCTCTGGATAAGAAGAAGGTGTAGTGCAGCATCGAGCCAAGGTGGGTACTGGCTAGATTGTCGCTGCGTCTAACGAACTGACGAACTGTCGAACTGTCGAACTGTCGACAGTTTCAGCTAATAGTTTCTGAACCTGACAGCACAGTGCATGCTATGTGTTCTATGAAATGATTCTAGCATGTGTGAAATGTTTCTGGGGCAGATATTTGGTGGAGTGGCCTCTTGATGCATCCAGAGGCTGCCTGATTTTTCACAGAATTTTTGGAAGAAGAAAAATATGAATTTCACCAAATTTTGCAAATCTGGTCCAAACTTGCAGCAGGTGAAATTTGAAAATTTTGAACTGTGGACCAGTGAAACAAGATGGATCTAGGTTGTGGGTACTAAGGACTATCTAGGAAAGTTAGTTTGGAAACAACTAACAAGATGGATATGGTGGTTCCTTTGTAAATCACCAAGGTCCATTAAAAAGCACAGAAATAGTTTTTGGAGTAAAATAAATCGAAGAAAAATCCCAATAAGGTCAAAACTTACTAGAATTGATGAGAGACTTGTCCTAAGGTGTGAAGAGGGTCTTGGGGAGAAATATTTCTGTTGGGGTCATGACAAGATGAAGGTTTGAGAGGAAGATAGGTCCAAGGTCAAACCTGAGAGGTACAAATCAAGAAGGGGAGAATTCAAACAACCTCTTTTGAAACTCAACTTGTGCTTGAGCCAACACAAGAGAAGATCCTCAAGATCAAAATACAATCTTGAGAAAACACAAAAACTTTGGCCAGAAGAGATTTTAGAAGGGTCTTAAGAAAAGATCAAACAACCCCCTTCCAAAAGGCCAAAAGTTTGGAAGAAAACCAAACTCAAAATTTTGGGGTGTTACAATAATTATTTCTCCCTTATATTTTTTCTCCAAAAATAGGAATTTATAGGGTCAGGGTCGTTGTCTGCTCGGCCACCAAGTGGGTACAACCCACCTAGGCGCGCCAGGAGAGGGGGCGCGCCCTGGTGGGTTGTGCCCACCGAGGGGCCCCTCTCTCGTGGGTCTTGGCTCCAGTAAATTTTTTTTATTCCATGAAAAATCCCCATAAAGTTTCATTTCATTCCGAGAACTTTTATTTCTACACAAAAACAACAACATGGTAGTTCTGCTGAAAACAGCGTCAGTCCGGGGTTAGTTTCATTCAAATCATGCAAATTAGAGTCCAAAACAAGAGGAAAAGCATGAGAAAAAGTAGATATGTTGGAGACGTATCAGTAGGATTCAGTTCGGTTAGCATGTCTCAGATATGAAATCGAGCAAAAAAACTAGCAATCAAAGAAAGACTCACCCAATCAATGGGGTTGTACATTGAGAAACCTTCCCGACACTTCAAAAGAAGAAAGTCCTCCTTCTCCCCTTTGTAAAGGTCTGCTAGGATGGCGGCCAGGGCGGCGGGATTTTCTAGACCTTTGCGGAGACAGCGTGAGGCATCGTCCTGCCCATTATAATGCCACATAGGTGTGGCACCCCGGCTCAGAGAAACCGGAACGCCCCGTATTCCAGCCCAGAGATCGAGGAGAAGTCTTCTGGAATACGGCACTGCTTAGCATAGAACAAATCAGCTCTTTATTACAATCTATACTGGGTACAAGGGGTTACATCGGCACGGTGACACTCTGCTTGCCAATGTTGCTCTATGCAAGCAGCAGAACAACTCGGAGCAGCGGAAAAACTCTAGTAGCGGAACAACGAAGACGGTGGTGAACTCCACTCCACGGGGACTCTGGCTGGAACGCTTATCCTAGCTCACAAACACAGAATCCACGGCAAACAAGCAATCAAATCTGGCTTGAACTGCAAGCCGGCATGACACACTAGATCAGTACATTGAATGTACTTGCAAGCTCACAATAACCAGAAGCATTCAAGACAAACAACAGCATGGCAATTACAGGTTAACAAGGATAACATGATATCATCAAAACAACATGGCATGAATAACATGATACCAATAGCACAATATAAGCATGGCATGAACATATAAACAAGATGATACTAACATGCAACATGATGACACTATCATGCATCACTTACTCTGCTCGGGGTTACCTCATAACCATCACATGCATCACTTACCATCCTCGGACATCACACGATCATCTCATGATTAAATCAAGCTTGGTATAAACAATATCGTAGTAATCAATACATGACCGCAAGGAGCTTGACCTTTTCCCGTGATTCTCCCATAACACCGCAAATATCCAACAACTCGATATCCTCGAGACCACGGTGATCCTCTCACGATCACATAAAGATCAACCAACTTCTACCATCATCGAACCAGGGTTGTTATTGAGCACATCATTATTATTACTGTTGACCTGTAGTGTGACCGACTACGAACTGGGCCCATATCCGCGGGCGCAGCTATCGACACATTTAGCACACACTCTGCAGAGGTTAGCACAATGTATCCACACCACGGAACCCATGGCCTCGCACTCCTATTCGGGTGGACCAATGGCGTTCCAACAAATCCGTCCTACTTCAATGACACTCTCCCGGCCACTCTGACTAACTCCCCACTAGGCTAAGTCATGAGTGGCCCCGTGCCTACCAAAGGCATCAACGGCCACCGTCGTGGAAAAAATGGTCCCAAACGGGGACATGAGCTCTAAACCAAACATGGGCACACCAGGATTATGCCGTCCTACCTAGCCAAGGTAGCGCCCGCGCATAACCTTCCCTCATTGGAGGCACCGGCGAGAGGCATGACAATAGACCCAGTTAGGGCCCTCCCTTAAAGGCAAGTGTGGCCGCACTGGCCAGCTCGATACGATGGCACTATGACCCGGCCAACAGTTGTTCAGGTTCATTTAAGTCCGGTTAAACTTGGATGCAATAAACGGAGTCATATGAAAATAACATGATGCAACAATAATGCATCATACCAACATAAACATGGATGCAACATAAGCCTTAAGCATAACAAAAGTGTATCATTTATCCAGATGAGCATGCCATACTGACGAGTATCACAAGCATAACACTACTCATGGCATAACGACTAGCATTAACAGCATCTATCATGCAAGAACATAACGACAACACTACATGCATGCATTTAACCAACTGGATGCAAACGAACATGCATAGCAACGGCACTCGGAACAGACGATAGTCATGTACCGAAGACCATCGCCAACATTAACACGTACTACTACCAAGCATGAATGTAATACTAGCAAGACAAATGATAACCACATGCATCGAAACATAGCACTAAGGTGAACATGAAACCATAAGCAGTACCGAAACAACAATAACAGTAGCAGGTAAACAAATAGACATTTATTAAAGGTTCACATTGAAAACCATGGCTAATGAATGGCCATCATGCAAGTGGGTGTTGTGGCTTGCCTGGGGATGAAGAAGGATCGGTGAAGCCGCGGAAAGAATCACCGGAAAGGGTTCTCTCTTGTAGGGGGCTGATTAGGGGCAATGGCAAAATTGGCATATCTAGTATTCCACCATAGTGAAAATGATGTGAACAGAACGAGCTCGATGAGACGAAGAAGTAGGCTTTGGATTCACCTCAATCAGAGCCTCGAGCAAAAAGATACGAGGGGTTTTCTGCTAGTGACCCATATGTAAAGAAATATATTTTCAAACAGGGCCTGGACAGAAAAACTGAAAGCGTATTCGTGTGAAAACGTTTCCTATAAACGAAAGCGCACTTTCAGCCGGAGTTAACACAGAATACGCTTTCCAAATTCGAAAACGTCTTCTGGAAACTGCGCTTCCATTTAACTCCCACGGCAGGGGGTTTGTCGCTGACAGGTGGGGTCGGGGAGACGTGCAGTGCCCGCGTTGCCAGCTGGGCGGGGCGTCGTCTTCTTCCTCGCGAGCGCTCGCGGAGCAGAGGAGGCTGGGCACTCCGGCGACCGCCCCGGGCGACTCCGGCCATCTTTCGCTAATTTCGTCACACCGTCGTGCTCGGGAGATCAAGCCGCATCCATCCAGGGGTTAGCGCACTCCGGCGACCGCCCCGGGCGACTCCGTCCATCTCCCGCTGAGCTCGGCACACCGTCGTGCTCGAGAGATCAAGCCGCATCCATCCAGGGGCTTAGCGCTCGCTGGGGAGGATCAGGGCGATGACGGCTTGGGCTCGAGCAGAGGTGGCCTTCGGCCGGAGATGGGGATCGCGGCAAACGGAGCTCCGATAACTTGCTCAAGGGATGGGGTGGAGCGCCGGAGTGGTGGGGGTCTATTGTGGTGGTATAATGGAGTGGGAGGGCTCAGCTCGCTCCAATTTAGGAGGAGCAGGCCGGCGGCCATGGCGACAGGGAGAGGCAAAGAGGGGCTCCGGACCTCGGTTAGGTGGTCGGGGAAGGCTAGAGGAGTGAGGGGAGGCTGCTGGATGCTCGGGAGGGGCTCGGGGTGAACTTATATAGGCGGGGTGAGGTGGTTGGGCTCGGGTACTGTCGTGGAATTAGCACGGCAGATGTCCAGTTTAACGGACTTGATGATGGAACCATCGCACGGGTTAGCTTGAAGGAGTTCATAGCACACAAAGGACACAGAGAGTTTATACTAGTTGGGCCCCTTCGATGAAGGTAAAAGCCTACGTCTAGTTGGTTTGGTATTACTTGGGCGTCGGTTTACAGGGAGCGGATCGCTTGCCTGTAGTCTCGACGGGTTGATTCTTGCTTGTCCCTGAACCATCGCCGGGTCGTCCCTTTATATAGAGGTGACGCCTGCTCCGGTTTACAGAGTCCCGAGGACGGCTCATACTCGTGTCCGCCTCGGTCTCTGTCCTTTCTTCCTTATCTTTCAAGTTACATCACTTGGCGGTTTACAAACCATAATTCTATACATGGGCCCTAAGATCTTATGGGTCGTAGCCTTTACTAAATATTACAACCAAGCATATTATAATTAAACCGGTTTACACTAGCCGGTTCATACCTGCTAGTCATATCCCTGACATTAGGCCCCAGAATGATTTGAACTTGTTCATATCAATCTCCCTTGTTTTGTATAATTTTCTTCTGTGCCTTCTCATTTTTGTAAACCGGGTCTAACGTCATCCTCGAGAATCGCTGAATCTGACCATGACATCATCTCTGCATTTAACGTTGCGAGCTGTACTGTAACTTTGTTTAATGTTTATCCCGAAAATCGAGGCGTCAAAGGATCTTTATCTAATCTTTGCACCCTCGAATCACGCACCTGTCGCTTCGTATCTGACCTTTCCCTTATAAATACCGCCGTCCTCATTCTTTATCTTCTTCTCGCATCTTCTTCCTCGTCCGTCGCCCGAGCTTCAAGACGCCATTGACGCCCGAGCTCGAACCGCCGCTGTCGACCGCCGAAACCAAGTCCTCGCCGGCCGCTGCATCACCCTAAGTTTGACCAGAGAACTCCGCCGCTGATCTCCACTGTTCCAGGTATGTCTTTCCTCCTCATTGTAGATCCGTGTCCTCTAGGGTTCTTTCCTGTGCTTCCGCCATTAGAGCTTTAACGAAAGCTTTGCCTTGTTCATCTTAAACACCCGTTTCACAGAAGTTTTTGACCTTTACATCTAGCTCTTAGATCTTTACCTTTGTTCTGCTAGTATATGTTGTAGATCTCGTCACCTACACTCATCCTGTAGATTCATCTGCTTCGCATAAGATCCCTGTAGTTCTTCCCGTTCGTCCTTATATTTATTTTCCTTTTTCTTGCATGCTCAGATCTGTTCTGCCTTAGTTGTCTGTAAAAACCTGTTTCTTCTCCTTTGTAGATCTATTAGGTATACCCCGGTTTATACTGTCATGCCCTGTTCCTGTAAAAAATTTAAAGTTGAACGTGACGGTTTAGCTGTTCCTCCTTTGCTGTCATGAACCGGCAGTAACATAGCTCCCTGTTATTGTCGGGTTAACCATATCATTAGTCCCTTGTCTAAACCGTTGCGTAATCTTCGTAGATATCTTCCGGTTTATACCGCTGTACCCGCATAATCTGGTTTTGCACTTTATCTTTTCAGTACTTGTCCTTCTGTTTCCATGGCCAAGCAGTTTGTTTCTTGTGACTGGGTCCCTTCCGTCATCACGGAAGAAGACTTGGTCAAAATTGCTGAGATTGGTACTTTAGGCCCTCAATCCGTTTTGAAGTGGCGGGCTCCAGGAAACGAATGCCCTCTTACTCCCAGAGAAGGGGAGGTTATTGTTTTCTTTGATCACATAGCTCGAGGCTTCACCCCCTCCTGTTCAAAGTTTTTCTGGGATGTTCTTGCCGTCTTTGAACTCCATCCTCAGGACATAGGTCCAAACTCTGTCTCCAATATTTGCGACTTCCAAGTGTTTTCAGATGTGTATCTGCAAGAAGAACCGTCTGTTGATTTGTTCCGGGATTTCTTTCACCTGAACCGGCGTACGGAATTCACCAGCGGACCGCATCAGGAACTCGGCGGGGTGAGCATCCAGAAAAGGAGAGACATAGTCTTTCCCCATGACGCTCTCCACACACACCCAAAGGAGTGGAACAAATCTTGGTTTTACTGTGTTGACACTTCTCCTGAAGGGGAAAACCCACTGCCGGGTTATCGCGAGCATCGTCTTCCGGAGGATCACCCTCTGCCACCACGACTCAGCTCCATCGAACGGCCCCGGTTTGCGTCTCAGCTCTCCAGACTGAAAGCTTTTATGGCCAACGGTTTAATTGGAACCGATTTTATGCGTTGTTGGCTCTCTTGGAGTATTCTTCCCTTCAGTCGGCGATCACAGTTGATGTGCCAGTATTCTGGTAAACCAGACGACCCTCAATGGTTTACCAAGGATAAACTTTCTGAATCGGAGGTTATTGAATCGGCTAAGAAGATGCTCAACGTCTCCTTAGCAGACTACAGCAAAGTCGGATTAGCCCTGTATTACAAGAAGAACAAGCTGCCTGCGGTAATCTTTTCTTTCTTGTATGTATTGTTTGATCCGTTTATATAAATCGTCCTCTAACTTTCTCTTTTTGTCCAAATAGGCTGATGATCCTTTCTGGAAAAGGAAACTTATGGAGAAGCCCGGCAAACAAGCACGCTGGAAGACCTTTGCTAACAAGAAAAGAAAAGCAGCCGTTGGCTCTAGCTCTCACGCTGAGGATGATGATCCGGATTCCGAGGTATGAATTAATCCGGCTTTGATTTGATTGCTTGTACTCACATCTGTGTCTAATGATAACTTTCCACAGGAGTTGGCTGAAGGTGATAATCCGGCCGGAGTTGAGGTAACTATCCTTTCTTCCGATTCAGAACCACTCCCACAAAAAAGTCGTCGGACAGTCCGGAAATATCAATTTTCTCATCCTTATGCTCAATTGGATCCTAATTTTCTTTTGAAGAAACAACAACATGAGGCTCTTCGCCGGACTGCTCGCCATAGCGGCTTGGCAGTGGAGTCATCCGGAATTTCTCTCACTCCGGCTCGGAGGCGCCGTTCTGAGGTTATACTCTCTCCAACTCTCCTTCATCCCAAGGCCGGGCTTATCCGCAAACCTCTTAAACCGTCTGACCCTGATTATCAGGAGACTCCACTATCCTCCTCTGGTGAATCGTCTGCCACGCAACTTCCCCCACTGAAAACTGTTCCAGGGTAAATCTTTTTAACTTTTCCGGTTTATGATTACCTTTTGCTTCATAATCTTAACTTATTTTCCAAATTTATTCCAGCAAGCCAAAGCCTAGCAAGAAACCCAAGGCCAATAAACCCACTGCTGAGACTAATATTGATGATCCGGCTGTTGATCCGGCGACAACCGTCCCCCCGGAAGGCGAACCCAAAATTCCTCTTGATAATCCTGCGCCTACGGATCATATCTCAGTGCCCGAGAACCCTACTGCTGATGATATCCACAATCCGCCAAGTCCTGCCCGGGTAAACTCTCCTCAGGTCAATCCGGCTTCTCCCAGTCCGGTTCATACTGCAACTCCACCAACTGCACCTGCTTCTCCAGAAGTTGTAGTGACTGGGGCTGCTTTCGTTGCTCCGGCAGAGCCCACCGTTTTAGCCAAACATACGGCTAAAACGGACAAACTATATAAAGAGAAGGGTAAATGGAGTACTGAGTTATCCAATCTTGCTGATATGAGTGCCCAAGAAATCTATTCCGGGTACTTAAACCGGCTCCACAGTAGCCGAGATTACGAAGCGGGCTTGGTTAACTTGATGAAGGAAAAATATGAGGTAATCCTTTCCTTCTGACTTTGTGTTTTTGATATGCCTCTATCTCATAGTAGCTCCCAAGTTCCGGTTTAGCTGCATGTTGAAGGTGATCCGGAACTTATAACTTGAACAATTGACCTTACATTAGCCCCCAAGTATCAAGTAGATAACTTGGTTATGTATTTGATACTTGTAAGAGTCTCTTCTGATACATCAATTATCCATTAGCCCCCAAGTGTCAAGTAGACAACTTGTTTGTGTGCTTGAGACTTTTGACTTTGAATTGCTGCTTTTTATTGCTTCAACTGCCCATTAGCCCCCAAGTGTCAAGTAGACAACTTGTTTGTGTGCTTGAGACTTGTCTGATTTTCGCTTCCTATCACTTGATTGTACTTGCAGGCTGACTTAAACCGGAATGCTAATGAGATCAATGAGCTTCGGAGCCGTCTTGCTGAGACAGAGTCTGCTGCTTCGAAAGCCAAGAAAGATCTTCAGGTGAGTTTAAAGACTGCTGAAGATCTGAAAAAATTCTTTGAAGAAGAGCAGACCACTTTTGAGGTTCAGAAGAAAGAGCTGGAGAAAAGGGTTCAGGATGCTGAGGGGGCGCTTAATCCGGTTACTGAAGAATTAACTGGCTTAACGCGGCAAATTGAGTTAATGACTTCTGCAATCTTTGGTAAGTATAATTTGAACTCTTGCTTCATCCTTGCAAGCTTCCATCTGTGCCGGTTTAATTGTGATATTCATATGCAGGGCGTCGTGTCACCCATCTTGGGGACGACCTATGGAAGAAACTTAAGGCATGTTACACTTTGGTCGAGCAGCTGTATTCCGGCGCTCAGAGGATCATCAGTGCAACATCTTTCGGTAAACCGGCCCCCACGACCATCCAAGGCACATTGGAAAAGTTGTCTGTTCTGCCAGTGCGTCTAGAAGAAGCTAAGAAATCTGCTGCTCGAGCCGGTGCCCTCATGGCACTTACCAGGGCTAAAGCCTGGGTCCCGGATCTTGATCCGGAAGAAGCTTTGACTGGATTTCCTGACACTAAAGAAGTCGGATCCGCTTTTATCACGAAGGACCTCCATGCCTTGACGAAGGAGATGCGTCCCCTCGCCAGCAAGCTTGCAGCTGAATCCGATTTATCCAGGTATCATCCGGGGTACGACTTGCAAAACGAGCGGGTGGAGCGGCCGGTTTATGACACCGTCAATTTAATCCCACCCTCATACCTTCGCTCCAGATATCGAACCTTCTGAACTTATCAGTGAAGAGATGTACTTCCGGGCCCTGACAAAGATTGACTGGTGTGTTCCGGACTTCCAACCGCTGCAAGAAGAAGAAGAAACTCCGGATCAAGTCGATGCCCAGCCGTCGCAGTAGGAGGGAGCATAACTCATAACTTGTTGCTGTAACTGCAGCTCCGCTTTATCAAACAATCTTTTAATCCGTCAGGCTTGCTATGCCTTGTAATAGGATAGCTGAAACATTATCCGCTTTGATCCGGATATTCTGACCTTTTGTTTTAATGTTTGCCAATTAAATTTTGCCTGATGTTGCTTATCTTGCGTATCATCTGTTCCTGCATAAGTAATACTGAAAACATGTCCTGGTGGTTTACCACTGGACAGATTAAATTGTTCTCACAATATATCAAACAAGTGTATACTTATATCAGAAATAAGTTTATACCTGAGACCAAGCATGCTCAATACTCTTAATCCGGTAGAACTTAAAATTTCTTGATGAAAATCTTCATGGATCCAATAACACACCCGGGCTTGATAAAATACACCGGTTTATATCGTTCTAAAACTTTGTCCAGAAGTTTGTAGCTTGTTAACTGATGGATGATCCGGGTTATAATGAACACCGGTTTATTCATGCTGGTATTCATGATCCAGACTTTTAATCTTCATAGATATGTGGTCAACTTCTGTAGCTGTTCCACTCTGGTTTAAAGGGTTATAAAACATAAACACCAAAGATGCAAATTTGCAAATAAAACCATGTAGTCGAGGCTTTTTAAGAGCTGCCAGGCTCAAAGCAAGGATCAGCCAATCACTGGATGCGGGAATCCCGTCTGTCCAGAGGGCCATTGGATGTGGATTATCCATCTTTCCATAGGAACCATAAGAAAAAAAATTAGCCAATCACTGAATGCGGGTAAACCCGTCTGTCCAGAGGGCCTAGCCAATCACTGAATGCGGGTAAACCCGACTGTCCAGAGGGACGGTCGATGGATGCAGGTAAACCCGTCTGTCCATAAGAATTTTAGCCAATCACTGAATGCGGGTAAACCCGACTGTCCAGAGGGCCTAGCCAATCACTGAATGCGGGTAAACCCGACTGTCCAGAGGGTCGGTCGATGGATGCGGGTAAACCCGACTGTCCATAAGAATTTTAGCCAATCACTGAATGCGGGTAAACCCGACTGTCTAGAGGGCTTGTCGATGGATGCGGGTAAACCCGTCTGTCCATATAGTTTTCCCTGGCTCCATGGAATCATGGGTAGATCTTGAAGCGTCCACTCTTGAACCGGATGTGACCTCATGCTCTTTAGAGAGTTTTATTGCTTCTATGTATATTCTGCAAAAATCAGTTTAAAACCGGCCGATATGTTTGAAATATAACATATGATAATGCATATATGGTTGTTCTCACAAGACATTTGTATTGGGAAAAAAGGCTGAGCCCCCAGTTTACCGAAGGTGCCGGTTTATTCATTAATCATAATATATACATAGGATACAGTGGAGCTCATAGCTCAAGTATAGTAGGGCCGTAAGTGGGCGATGTTCCATGGCCTCTTCATCTCCTCCTCTGATGTCCGTGAGTCCTTGTGTTCTCGAACGTCCACCAGGTAATATGAACCGTTGTGTAGATTCTTACTGACCACAAAGGGCCCTTCCCAAGGTGGGGATAGCTTATACATATATGTTTGGTCTTGGATGAGCCGGAGCACTAAGTCACCCTCCTGGAATGTTCTGCTCTTGATCCGACGGCTTTGATATCTGCGCAAGTCTTGTTGATAAATTGCAGACCGTGCTGCTGCTATATCACGCTCTTCATCCAAACGGTCCAAACTGTCTAGCCTTGCCTGCTCATTGTCCGCTTCAACATATGCCGTCACCCTTGGTGAATCGTGACGGATATCACTTGGAAGGACTGCTTCGGCACCATATACCATGAAGAAAGGTGTGTAACCTATGGACCGGTTTGGCGTAGTGTTGATACTCCAAATAACAGATGGTAACTCCTCAACCCAGCATCCTGGGGTTCTCTGCAAAGGAGTCATAAGCCGGGGCTTGATACCTCGCAAAATCTCCTGATTTGCTCTTTCAGCCTGACCATTGGATTGGGGGTGGGCTACAGAAGACACATCCAAGCGAATATGCTCCCGTTGACAGAATTCTTCCATCTCACCCTGAGATAAATTAGTGCCATTGTCCGTGATGATGCTGTGTGGGAAGCCAAACCAAAAAATTATCTTTTTGATGAATTTCACTGCCGTTGCCGCATCACACTTGCTTATAGGCTCTGCCTCAATCCACTTTGTAAACTTGTCCACTGCTACTAGTAAATGGGTTTTCTGATCTTGGGATCGCTTGAAGGGTCCAACCATATGAAGCCCCCAAGTCGCAAACGGCCAAGTTATTGGTATCATCCGGAGCTACTGCGCCGGAACCAGAGCACGTCTCGAGAATTTCTGACAAGCATCACACTTCCGGACCAGATCTGGCGCATCAGCATGAGCGGTTAACCAATAGAAACCATGCCGAAACGCTTTAGCCACCAATGATTTTGAACCGGCATGATGACCACAATCCCCTTCATGGATCTCGCGAAGAATCTCACAACCTTCCTCAGCTGATACACACCGCTGAAATACTCCAGAAGTACTGCGATGATGAAGTTCTCCGTTTGCAATTGTCATGGACTTAGAACGCCGGATTATCTGTCGTGCTTCTTCTTCATCGTCCGGTAGCTCTCCTCGGCTCAGATATGCCAAATAAGGCAGCGTCCAATCTGGAATAACATGAAGCGCTGCAACTAACTGTGCCTCCGGATCAAGAATAGCTAGGTCTTCCTCCGATGATACTTGAACCGAAGGACTGTGCAACTCATCTAGAAAAGTATTTGGCGGCACCGGTTTACGTTGGGAGCCTAGCCGGCTTAAAGCATCAGCTACTTCGTTCCGTCGCCGGTCTATATGATCCACCTGATATCCTTTGAAATATCCTGCAACTGCTTCAACTTCTCGTCTATAAGCTGACATGAGGGGATATCTTGAATCCCACTTGCCTGAAACTTGCTTTGCCACCAGATCTGAATCGCCAAAACACTTAACCCGGCTCAAGTTCATCTCCTTTGCCATCCGCAAGCCATGAAGTAATGCTTCATATTCCGCTGCATTGTTAGTACAAGGAAACAATAGGCGGAGGACGTAACAAAATTTATCACCTCGGGGGGAAGTTAAGACAACTCCAGCCCCCGAGCCTTCCAACTGTCTTGAACCGTCAAAGTGAATCGTCCAGTACGTAAGATCCTGCTTCTCCTCAGGGGTTTGCAACTCTGTCCAATCATTGATGAAATCGACCAATGCCTGAGCTCAATGGCCCACTTTGCCACTCTTCCTGTAGCTTCCATGTTCTGGATTATGTCCCCCAACAGTGCTGAACTAACCACAGTTATTGGATGACCTTGAAAATAGTGCTTCAGCTTCCGGTTTGCCATGAACACACCATATACCAGCTTTTGCCAGTGTGGGTACCTTTGCTTGGACTCAATGAGTACTTCACTCACGTAATAAACCGGGCACTGAACTGGGTATTCCTTTCCTGCTTCCTTGCGCTCAACCACAATTGCGACGCTGACAGCCCGTGCATTGGCAGCGATGTACAACAGCAACGGCTCCTTATCAATAGGGGCAGCTAGGACCGGCGGCTTTGCCAGTTGCCGCTTCAGATCCTCAAATGCCGCGTTCGCCTCATCACTACGTATAAACCTGTCTGTTTTCCTCAGCATCTGGTAAAGCGGGATCGCCTTCTCTCCCAAACGGCTGATGAACCGGCTTAATGCTGTGATCCGACCAGCGATACGCTGAACATCATTGATGCAAACTGGCTTAGTCAAAGATGTGATGGCCTTGAGACCAAGAATCCTAGTAGTTTACCTGCCGGAACACCAAAGGCACACTTCTCCGGGTTAAGCATCATCTTATAAGCTCGAAGATTGTCAAAAGTCTCTTTAAGATCCTCTATCATTGTCTCTTCTTTCCTTGATTTAACCACGATGTCATCCACGTAGGCATGAACATTCCTCCCTATCTGCCCTTTAAGACAATTCTGAACGCAACACTGATAAGTTGCTTGAGCACTCTTAAGTCCAAAAGGCATAGACACATAGCAAAAAGCACCAAAAGGGGTTATGAAAGCTGTCTTCTCTTGGTCTCTAACTGCCATCTTGATCTGGTGATATCCTGAATATGCATCCAAAAAGCTTAGCCGCTCACATCCCGCTGTGGCATCGATAATCTGATCAATGCGAGGGAGAGCAAAAGGATCAGTTGGGCAAGCTTTGTTGAGGTCTGTGTAGTCCACACACATTCTCGACTTCCCATTCTTCTTTAATACCAGCACCGGATTAGCCAACCACTCTGGGTGAAAGACTTCCACTATGAACCCTGCGGCCAAAAGCCTGGCCACTTCTTCTCCTATAGCCTTGCGCCTCTCTTCGTTGAAGCGGCGCAAATATTGTCTAACCGGTTTATATTTCGGATCAATGTTAAGGCTGTGCTCAGCGAGTTCCCTCGGTATACCTGGCATGTCAGAAGGCTTCCACGCAAAGATATCCCGGTTCTCACGGATGAACTCGATGAGCGCGCTTTCCTATTCGGGATCAAGGTTAGCACTGATAGTGAACTGCTTGGACGAATCACCTGGCACAAAATCAACTTGCTTGGTCTCCTCTGCCGATTTAAACTTCAAAGCCGGATCATGCTCTGTAGTAGGCTTCTTCAGCGGAGTCATATCTGCCGGATCAACATTATCTTTATAAAACTTCAACTCCTCTGTGGCACAAACTGCCTCCGCGTAGGCTGCATCTCCCTCTTCACACTCCACTGCTATCTTGCGACTTCCATGAACCGTGATCGTGCCCTTGTGACCCGGCATTTTGAGTTGCAGATAAACATAACATGGTCTAGCCATAAACTTGGCATAAACCGTTCTCCCGAATAAAGCGTGTTAGGGACTCCGGATCTTGACAACTTCGAAAGTTATCATCTCTGACCTGGAATCATGCTCATCTCCAAAGGTAACTTCCAAGTCAATCTTTCCAACCGGATAAGCCGACTTACCTGGAACCACCCCGTGGAATACCGTGTTTGACTGTCTTAACTTCTTATCCGTCAGGCCCATACAACGGAAAGTCTCATAGTACAAGATGTTGATGCTGCTACCACCGTCCATGAGAACTTTAGTGAATTTATAACCTCCCACCTGAGGTGCCACCACCAAGGCCAAGTGGCCCGGATTATCCACCTGCATCGGGTGGTCTTCCCTACTCCATACAATGGGCTGCTCTGACCAGCGCAAAAATTGCGGTGTTGCCGGTTCAACCGCGTTAACTGCCCGCTTCAAAACCTTCTGATCTCGTTTACACAGACTTGTGGTGAATACATGGTATTGCCCACTACTCAACTACTTCGGATTACTCTGATACCCGGACTGTGGTTGCTGTTGCTGACGCTGCTGATTACCTTGATTGTTGTAGTTACCTTGGCCCTGCTGTTGACTGCCTTGGTTATTGTAACCACCCTGATTACGTGGCTGATTGCCCTGGTTGTTATAACTTCCTTGACCATTTTGATTACCGCCCCGGTTTTGATAACCATTGTTGTTTCCCCTATATCCTGATCCGGAGCTATTCCCCTGATAACCCAGACCATAAAACCATGGTCCTGAACCGCGATTTGGAGGCCTGTCATTAGGTTTAAAGCGGCCCATTATTGCTTCCATAAAGGGCCTGCACTCTCTTATAGTGTGTTCCGCCGGTCGTTGTTTCGAGCCATGCTTCGGAAAAGGCTGATCTAACTCTTGGTCCCAACTAACATCCCCTCCGCCGCTTTGTGGAGGTGGGTTGCCCATACTATGCTGAAAACCCCCTTGAACTTGGGTGTTGGCTACGAAATCAGAGCCACCTTCTGCCTTTCGCTTGCCCAAGAAACTTGTAGTAGCCAGGTTAACTTGCGCCGGTTTACCAGGTTTGTTAACCTTCCCAGCCTTGTCTCCTTCAGCTTCTAGATACTTGGTATTATCAGAGTCCCCATACTTTACGAAAGCACTCATGAGAGTTCCCATATCATCGCAATCCCTTTTAAGCTGTCCTAGCTTTAACTTTAAAGATTCAAACCGGCAATTGTTTTCCAAAGTCACTATCGCCGTATTAGGATTGATACCATTCGAAGAGTGCAAGATCTCCGCTACTCTCCGCACCCAAGCACCTGTAGACTCCTACTCTCCTTGCACACAAGCTGCTAGATCCACCACTGACATCGACTTCTTGCATGTATCCTTGATGTTTTTGATAAACTGGCTACGTAGTTCCCCCCATGATCCGATGGAACTCGGGGGTAAACCCTTCAGCCAGGTCCGGGTTGTACCCTCAAGCATCATAGTAAAGTACTTTGCACAAGCCGATTCATCCACATCCAGCATCTCCATGGCCATCTCATAACTTTCAACCCAAGCTTCTGGAGCCAAATCCGCTGTGTAATTAGGTACCATGCGGGGCCCTTTAAAATCCTTAGGTAGCTTGACACTCCGTAAAGCGGGGATAAGACACTGCACCCCAAAAGAACTCGTCGTAACTCATGTTTCTACTGTGGCTGTGTGAACCGGTGCCGTTTGACGAACCTCCTCCCGGGCTCCTGACCTAACCCGGTTTGCATCTTGAGCTTGAGCATCCGCACCCGCCGGATTATCCTGTCTGCGCCGATGTCGCCTGCGCTCAATGCTAGACACTTTCGGCTCCTCCCAATGCCGAGTTTAACTCCGGCTGGGACGTGGTGTTGAATGTAGCTTTTCCCTGCTATGAGAATATGCTTGCTACTGTATTAACGCCATATTAAGCAGCTCCTTGACCCTGCGTGCCTCCAATGCCACCGGGGACGTCTCCTCCACGGGTAAAGCGGCCAAACTGCAGCAGCAGCAGCAATGTTATCCAAAGGATTTGAATAATGACCTGGAGGGGTGGGAACGTAAGGTGCAGACGTGATCCGCCGATCTTGCTCTGCGGTGGGCTGCTGAACCGGCTCCTCCCTGGCCGGGGGTGCCCTCCGGTTTAAAGCCGGATCATTGCTAGTCCCAGCCCCAGGTGTCCTGAACAGATCCGTCGCTTCATAAACCGGCGGCAGAGGAGATTGGTATTTTCGACCCCTTACTCCTTCCATAGAGGCCTGCTCCATCCTTAGATTAAAAGCCTGATCATTCAGCTCCGCTTGTCTTACCGCTATCATTGCCTTCTCTGCTTTCAGGACCTCCTTTAATTGATCAATCCGGCCTTTTAACTGAAAGAGCTCTGCATCATGCTGCATCTTGTCTGCTGGAGCTATTGTTTCCACCGCTTTAGCTGTGAACTCCTCAATCAAGGTGGATAGAACGTCAGTAGGTGAGAGGGCCGGGCCGCTCCCCCCTACACCAGCTTTTGTTGTCGCCCCGTTCACCGTGGGCTGTGAACCGGCCATAAAGACAGCCACCCGGTTTGGCGGGTCGAAGGGATCCAGAATAGTGTTTCCATCGGACTCGCCCTCAGACCGGCCGTCCCGCAACTGATACAAAGACTCAGTTTCTCAGGATGAAGATTCGTCGTCGGAGAAGACAACTGTTGCACCATCGGACTCCGATCCATCCTCGGTTCGAACCCCATGGACTGCTCCAACGAAAACGTGCTTCACAGCAGGCTGAATCCGGTTTGAACACGCACGCTGAGCCGGCTCGACGATGCTGGAGAAGATGTCCGGCTCAGGTCCCGGTTCGCCGATCTTGCCGATGAAGACGTGGATGCCGCCGAAGGGAAACCGGTATCCGTATTCGATTGAATCGGCCTCCGGTCCCCAGCCTGCATCGTCGATTTAGATCCGACCGCGGCGACTCTTGGTCATCCGGCCGACCGCGTAACCCTTGAGCCCTTCAAAGCTGCCCTTCAAAAACTCGAAACCATCGTGCGGAGGCCCCACCGTGGGCGCCAACTGTCGTGGAATTAGCACGGCAGATGTCCGGTTTAACGGACTTGATGATGGAACCATCGCACGGGTTAGCTTGAAGGGGTTCATAGCACACAAAGGACACAGAGAGTTTATACTAGTTTGGCCCCTTCGATGAAGGTAAAAGCCTACGTCTAGTTGGTTTGCTATTACTTGGGCGTCGGTTTACAGGGAGCGGATCGCTTGCCTGTAGTCTCAACGGGTTGATTCTTGCTTGTCCCTGAACCGTCGCCGGGTCGTCCCTTTATATAGAGGTGACGCCTGCTCCGGTTTACAGAGTCCCGAGGCCGGCTCATACTCGTGTCCGCCTCGGTCTCTGTCCTTTCTTCCTTATCTTTCAAGTTACATCACTTGGCGGTTTACAAACCATAATTCTATACATGGGCCCTAAGATCTGATGGGCCGTAGCCTTTACTAAATATTACAACCAAGCATATTATAATTAAACCGGTTTACACTAGCCGGTTCATACCTGCTAGTCATATCCCTGACAGGTACCGCCACGACGACGTGTCGCCGGCGCTCTGGCACGGGCAGGGTTACGGGAGAGCACAGGAAGGCGACAAGGGAGGGATGGACGAGCCGCGGAGATCACGGAGTCGAGGAGAGCTCGGGGACAAGAGACGGAAGCCGCCACGGCACGAACAGAGTCGGTCGGCTATAGTTCGCCCGTGGGCGCACGGTGACGAGCGCCAGCGAGGAGGCTTCGGGAGGGAGAGAAAGGTCTAGGTGGACGGCGACGACACGGGAAACACGCTGGACAGGTTCACGCGCATGAAGACGACGAACACGAGCAGGGCCGAGGCAAAACGACGCTCTGGACGCGGCCATAGGATGCCAAAACGGTGGTTACCACCAATACTGGCACGATGAGGACACGAGCGGCTATCATGAGATGTCTGGTTACAAGTCCCTGTATCAAGAAGAGGTGCACTGGATCAAGAAGAGGTGCACTGGATCGATGGGATTCTTCCTCTGAAGTATGCTGCATCAAGCCTGGCAGAGCACTGCTGATCTACAGGAAATTGATTGGGTCAAATGCTGTTGTCTGGGATGATTGAATACGGAAATACAAGAATCATGGGGGTTTTGGAGGAAAAAGGATCAAAGATTAATATAGTTGCTTTGCAACTGACTAAAATGGTCCAGAATGAAGATCATGATGTTGCTCTCACATGGAGTATCAACTTAAGCTCAACTTGGGAAGGGCAGAGTTATGTGGTCATGTGAATATGGTGAAATAGGTTTCATACCATCTGGATAAACCAAAATGGTACTTCCTTCGCAAACATTTCCACTGACCAGAAACTTGCAAAAATTCTAGAGGAAAAATTGCTAGATGAAATATGCCCAAATTTGGTGGAGATAGGTTACATGTATAAGAGAAGGCCTAGAAAAAATTACAGCCATAATGGAGCAAGATAAATTATACTTGCTTCACAAACTAAAAATTTGGGCAGAATAAAAGAATTGAAGATGAGCTCACATGGAGGTATGACATGAGCTCTACTTTGGTGGTGGGCTATAATATGATGATATGAAGAACCATGCAAAATTGCAACTCATTTGGATATGCCTAGCTCGTACCTCCTTCACAAAGTTTCTTTTTGGACAAAAACTTTGGAAAATCATAAATAAATAATTACTAGGCAAATGAGGTTGCATTTTGGCATGTGGCAATTATATTGACAGGAAAAGATGTCCAAGGGGTTTGAGGTCAATTGGGCAAAGGAAAATAGCACTTGCTTCACAATGTGCCATTTAGGGCAGAAAAGGAAATGAATTATTTGAGCATGATGATAAACATAGAAAATGAAATATTTTGCCATTTTTTAGGAAGATATGACCCAAAAAATTTATGAGAATTATTTTGGAATTTTAGGATTTACGAAAATATAGGTTGCTTCACAACCTAGCTAGGGCCAAAAAGATAATTCCTTTAACAGAAAAAGGAATATTCCCAATGAAAAGAATATTGAGATTTTGGCTAGGATAAAAATGGAAAGGTTTAGGGATGGATTTGGATATGACAAGCCACTATGGAAGCAAAGAATAGTTCATCTTCTTTAGTTTACAGACCACACGGCCATGAAGAAAGAAAACTTAGGCAAAAACCTCAGAAAATCAAAAGAAAAGGAAGGGGCCAAAAACCAGGCTGTTACAATAGGAAACCCACTGGATTGAAGTGGTTGAATGCATCGCGTTACTGAAATCGCCATTACTTCAATTATTGTCAGCTCGGAGTGGGCAAGTACTCTTATCTTGCTTAATAGCCTCTTAACCTCTGCATTGTCTTACTCCTTGAGGCTTCGGGGACGCCAATTGAAACGCTTCTTTAAAGGAGCACTAGAGAATTTGGGAAGACCACGCCAGATTGGGTCCGGAAGAACAACGTCTTCAATATAAAACCATTCCGAGGGCCATTCTTCGGATGCCTTCTTCGGAGTGCCGGACAGAAATCATGTCCCTGCTATGCGCGATACTTCGGTGCCGCCCACCTCGGATATAGATCCCTTTTGGGTGCGGAGGACGAGGCAGAAGAATTTTCGCCATAACTCGAAATAAGCCTCACAGCCCAAAAACAGCTCACAAAGAGCGACGAAGCCCGCGATATGCAGGATAGAGCCTGGCGTAAGGTCATGCAGTTGGAGACCATAGAACTCCAGAAATCCCCTGAGAAAAGGATGGATAGGAAATCCTACGCCTCTCAAAAGGAAGGAGACGAAGCACACCCGCTCCTCTTTGGTAGGGTTGGGAAAATTTTCTGCCAAGGCTTCGTCGTCGGTAGAAGTTAATCCAGCCCGGACGGGGACTAGATCCGTGGGAGGGAGATACCCCTGCGTCTGAAGTTTACTCAGGTGCGCGTGGGATACTGAGCAGCTTTCCCAGTCACCTACTTGAGGGCCATGAGGGCATGAGGAAGAACTGGGAGCACCGGCCATCTTTGGGAAATTTTCCGTGGCAAGTTCTAAGGATTTCCGCGTGGTGTGGAATGGCATCTGAGATTTGGTCTCCTTAAATAGATGCCTTTCTCGCATGGTCAAGGGGTTATTTGTAAAAATACCCAAACGGTTCGCATTTCATCTGACACATGGAAGCCGAGACGACGGCGGCAAGGAATCGACAGGATATAATATTAAATATGGAGCCGAACTATCATCAATTCCAAAGAAGAACCTGCCTTGCAAGACCTAAGACATGAAGTCGGATACAACCTCATCGTTGAAGGGAAGTTCGCGGGCTACTGAGGTAGCCTTGGATTTGGGGGTTGAGAACCCACAACTGTAGGGGATCAGTTGTAGCCTCTTTTGATAAGTAAGAGTGTTGAACCCAACGAGGAGCTATAGGTAGAACAAATATTCCCTCAAGTTCTATCGACCACCGATACAACTCTACGAACGCTTGACGTTTACTTTACCTACAACAAGTATCAAACTAGAAGTACTTTGTAGTTTTTGTGGGATAGGTTTGCAAGAATATAAAGAGCACATAAATATAAACTATAGGGGCTGTTTTGGTAAAGAAGCGATAAAGTTAGTAATAGAGAGTGTGGAAAAGTGGTGGTAGGAGTTGCGAAATTGTCCGTAAGCAATTCGCTACGTTACTAGACCTGTAGCAAGTTTTATGCGGGGGAGGCCACTGCTAGCATGTCATCCCTGACTTAAAATTCTAGGCACTTATGATTGGAACTATTAGCAAGCATCCGCAACTACTAACATTCATTAAGGTAAAACCCAACCATAGCATTAAGATATATTGGCCCCCCTTCAATCCTGTATGCATCAATTTCTATACTAGGTTGAAGCTTCTGTCAGTCTTGCCCTCCAATACGTAGTCCTATCAACATACAATTAACCCTATGGTGTGATCCACGTGCATGCTCATATGATGGGCACCAAAGGATAGTAACATAACCACAAGGAAATTAAAGCAATCATAGCAATTCACCAATCACCGATAGGACAACGAAAATCTACTCAGACATCATAGGATGGCAACACATCATTGCATAATAGTATGAAGCATAAAGCACCATGTTCAAGTAGAGGGTACAACGGGTTGAGGGAGAGTGGACCGATGTAGATAGATGGGGGAAGGTGATGGAGATGTTGGTGAAGATGACGGGGGTGTTGGTGTAGATCGCCGTCACACGATAATGGCCCCGGCGGCGTTCCGGCGCCACCGGGAGAGAGGGGACAGAGCCCCCCCTCCTTCTTATTCTTTCTTGACCTTATCCCTAGATGGGAGAAGGGTTTCCCCTCTGGTCCATGGCCTCCATTGCGGCGGAGGGGCGATAGCCCCTCCGAGATTGGATCTGTCTCTATGTCTCTCTCTGTTTCTGCGTTTCCAGATTCTGGCCTTTCACCGTTTCTTATATTCCCGGCGATCCGTAACTCCGATTGGGCTGAATTTTGGACACGATTTTATTCCGGATATTAGATTTTTTGCGGCGAAAGAAGGGCACCAACCGCCTTAGGGGTGTCCACGAGGGTCAGGGGCGCTCCTGACACCCTAGGGCGTGCCTCCTTGCCTCGTGCCCCCCTCGGGCTTCGTCTCGTGTTGATTCTTCTTCCCAAAATTCATAAATTTTCCAAAAAAATCTCCTTCCGTTTTTATCCCGTTTGGACTTCGTTTGATATGGATATTCTGCGAAACAAAAAACATGCAACAAACAGGAACTGGCACTGGATCAATATGTTAGTCCCAAAAATAGTATAAAAAGTTGCCAAAAAATATTGATACGACGGAGATGTATCAGCATCCACAAGCTTAATTCTTGCTCGTCCTCGAGTAGGTAAATGATAAAAAAGATAATTTTTGATGTGGAATGCTACCTAGCATAATCTTGATCATGTAATCTAATCATGGCATGAATATTAAGACACGGGTGATTCAAAGCAATAGTCTATCATTTGACATAAAACGACTTAATACTTTGGCATCCCAACAAACAATCAAGTCTTTCAAAATATCAATGCTAAAGAACGTTATCCCTACAGAATCATATAGTCTTTTATGCTCCCTTTTCTTAACACAAGGTACCCCTCATGTTGATCCCGGTGTCAGCCAAGCAATTGTTTTCATACTTTACTTTTTCGAACTTTTTCAACTCTACACGCAATACATGTGCATGAGCCATGGACCTAGCACTATGGGTAGAATAGAAGGTGGTGATAGACAAAAGGAGGGAGAAACTCTCACATCAACTAGGAAAATAAATAGACTATGGAGATGTCCATCAATTGATATCAATGTGAGTGAGTAGGGATTTCTATGTAACAGATGCACTAGAGCTATAACTGTATGAAAGCTCAAAAGAAAACTAGTGGGTGTGCATCAACTTGCTTGCTCAGGAAGACCTTAGGCATTTGAGGAAGCCCGTCGTTGGAATATACAAGCCTAGTTCTATAAAGAAAATCCCCACTAGTATATGGAAGTGACAATATAGGAGACTCTCTATCATGAAGATCATGGTGCTACTTTGAAGCACAAGTATGGAAAAAAGATAGTAGCATTGTCCCCATTTTTCTTTTTCTTTTTTTTCTTTTTTTGGGCCTTCCTTTTTTTGGCCTTTCTCCTTTTTTATTTGGCCTTTTTTTCAAGCGACAATGCTCTAATAATGATGATCATCACACTTTTATTTACTTACAACTCGATATTACAACTCGATACTAGAACAAAAATATGACTCTATATGAATGCCTCCAGCGGTGTGCCGGGATGTGCGATGATCTAGCATAGCAATGACATCAAAAATGGACAAGCCATGAAAACATCATGCTAGCTATCTTACGACCATGCAAGGCAATATGACAACAATGGTGCGTCTCATTAACGAAACTGTGGAGTTACAAGGCAATATATCTCAGAATGGCTATGGAAATTACATAATAGGTAGGTATGGTGGCTATTTTGAGGAAGGGTATAAGGTGGTTTGTTGCACCGGTGAAAATTGCGCTGTACTAGAGTGGCTAGCGAGGTCGAAGGGTGAGAGTGTGTATAATCCATGGACTCAACATTAGTCATAAAGAACTCACATACTTATTGCAAAAAAATTATTAGCCCTCGAAGCAAAATACTACGATGCATGCTCCTAGGGGGGAGGTTGGTAGGAGTTGACCATCGCGCGCCCCCGACCTTCACGCAAAGATAAACAATCAAAGTACAATGCGCGCCAATTTGGTTACATAGTTAGGAGACCATACATGCATGCTTCGTGCTACCTCTTGAGCTTGCGTTGTATTCCCACGAAGAGGAAAGGGAGATGTAGCATAGTAGCGTAAGTATTTCCCTCAGTTTTTGAGAACCAAGGTATCAATCCAGTAGGAGACCACGCGCCAGTCCCTCGCACCTGCACAAACAAATAAGAACTTCGCAGCCAACGCGATAAGGGGTTGTCAATCCCTTTACTTTCACTTATGATAGTGAGATCTGATAGAGATGATAATTATATTTTTGGTATTTTTGGTTTAATAAAATAGCAAATAAACAACAGAAAAAGTAATTAACGGGAAAGTAATATGATAGAGATAGACCAGGGGGGCATAGTTTTCTCTAGTGGCTTCTCTCATGGTAGCGATATTCTATGGCGGGTACACAAATTACTGTCGAGCAATTGACAGAAAAGCGAATAATTATGAGACTATCTAGGCATGATCATTGTATATAGGCATCACGTCCGAGACAAGTAGACCGACTCCCGCCTGCATCTACTACTATTGCTCCACACATCGACTGCTATCCAACATGCATCTATTGTATTGAGTTCATACGAACAGAGTAATGGCTTAAGCAAGACGACATGATCTAGAGGGATAAACTCAAGCAATATGATGAAAATCCCATCTTTTTATCCTCGATGGCAACAATATAATATGTGCCTTGCTGCCCCTACTATCACTGGGAAAGGACACTGCAAGATTGAACCCAAAGCCAAGAACTTCTCCCATTGCAAGAAGTATAGATCTAGTAGGCCAAACCAAACCAATAATTCGAAGAGACTTGAAAGGATATTATGAGCACACATAAAAAGTTCAGAGAAGAACCAAATATCTTTCATAGATAATCTTGATCATAAACTCACAAATCACCGGATCTCGACAAACACACTGCAAAAATAGATTACATCGAATAGATCTCCTCGAAGACCAAGGAGAACTTAGTATTGAGATCTGAAGAGAGAGAAGAAGCCATCTAGATACTAGCTATGGACCCGAAGGTCTGTGGTAAACTAGTCACAACACATGGTGAGGGCGATGATGATGATGATGAAGGCCTCCATGATGGATCCCCTTCTGGAACATCAACTTCAGAAAAGAGAATCTGATAAAGCTTTTCTTGCCCAGAGTCATTGAGTCATTATATACCTTAATTCTATTAAGGATCTTATGCGGTCTTATTTCTTTCACTCTTGTTCGCCTATCCCAATAACAAAGAAACCAGACTTAAATGATCATGTATTAAGAGCGAAATTAGCTAAAGGGATGGGACATAATTATTACGGGGAACCCGCATGGCCCAACGATCTTTTATATATTTTTCCAGTAGTAATTCTAGATACTATTGCATGTAATGTAGGTTTAGCGGTTCTCAAGCCATCAATGATTGGTGAACCGGCAGATCCATTTGCAACTCCTCTGGAAATATTACCCGAGTGGTACTTCTTTCCCGTGTTTCAAATACTCCGTACGGTACCCAATATGTTATTGGGAGTTCTCTTAATGGTTTATGTGCCAACAGGCTTATTGACAGTACCTTTCCTAGAGAATGTTAATAAATTCCAAATCCATTTCGCCGCCCAGTAGCTCCAAGATGGGATCTCCACGGGAACAGCAGCTACGGCGGTGGAATTAGGGTTTTCTCTCTCTTCCTCTCAAGTTTCTGGGGTACGTAGGCATATATAGGAGGAAGAGGGCACCACGGGCCACCGGGCCTGCCCTCGAGGCAGGGGGGCACGCCCTGGGAAGGGGGGCGCGCCCCCCACCCTTGAGGGTGGGCCCCCTGTCCTCTGGCTTGGCCCCGAAGTTTATCTCGCGTGATTTTCTCCAAAAATATCTCCTATGAAGGTTTCATTCCGTTTGGACCCCGTTTGATATTCCTTTTCTGCAAAACCCTGAAATAGGCAAAAAACAGCAATCTGAACAGGGCCTTTGGGTTAGTAGGTTATTCCCAAAAATTATATAAAAGTGAATGATATTATATCAAAAAAATAATAGCATGGAACAATCAAAAATTATAGATACGTTGGAGACGTATCAAGCATCCCCAAGCTTAATTCCTGCTCGTCCTCGAGTAGGTAAATGATAAAGAAAGAATTTTTGATGTGGATGCTAACCAATAGTGTTTTTCAATGTAATTCTCTTAATTGTGGCATGAATATTCAGATCTGAAGGATTCAAGATAAAACTCTATATTGACATAAGAAATAACAGTACTTCAAGCAATACTAACAAAGCAATCACGTCTTCTCAAAATATTATGGCTAAAGATAGTTATCTCTACAAAATCATATAGTGTTGGCTATGCTCCCTTGCTATCACACAAAATATTCATATAATGCAAAACCCCGATTTCAGCCAAGCATTTGTTTTCATGCTCTATCTTTTCAAACCTTTCAACTTTCACGCAATACATGAGCGCGAGCCATGGATATAGCACTATGGGTGGAATAGAGGTGGTTGTCGAGAAGACAAAAAGAAGGAGATAGTCCCACATCGACTAGGCTTATCAACGGGCTATGGAGATCCTCATCAATAGATATCAATGTGAGTGAGTAGGTGCAACGGATGCACTAGAGCTAAATATGAATGAAAGCTCAACGAAAGAAACTAGTGGGTGTGCATCCAACTTGCTTGCTCACGAAGACCTAGGGCATTTGAGGAAGCCCATCGTTGGAATATACAAGCCAAGTTCTATAACGAGAATTCCCACTAGTATATGAAAGTGACTAAGCATGAGACTCTCTAAAATGAATAACATGGTGCTACTTTGAAGCACAAGTGTGGAAAAAGATAGTAGCAATTGTCCCTTTTTCTTTTCTTTTTTTCGTTTCTTTTTTTTCTTTCTTTTTTTTGGGCCTTTCTTTTTTTTTCTTTGGCATTTCTTCTTTTTTTTCTTTTTTTTGCGGAGGGGCTTTATAGATTCAGCCTTTCCTCCCATGGGACAATGCTCTATAAATGATGATCATCACACTTTCATTACAACACAAGATTACAACTCAATACTACAACAACAAAGTATGACTCTATATGGATGCCTCCGGCAGTGTACCGGTATGTGCAATGAAGCAAGAGTGACATGTATAAAAATTATGCATGGTGGCCTTGCCACAAATATGATGTTAACTACATGATCATGCGATGGCAATATGACAATATGATGCGTGTCATATAAACGGAACGGTGGAAAAATGCATGGCAATATATCTCGGAATGGCTATGGAAATGCGATGATAGGTAGGTATGGTGGCTATTTTGAGGAACAATATGGTGGATGTTTTGAGGAAGGATAATAGTGGGTTTATGGCACCGGCGAAAGTTGCGCGGTACAAGAGAGGCTACCAATGGTGGAAGGGTGAGAGTGCGTATAATCCATGGACTCAACATTATTCATAAGAACTCATACTTATTGCAAAAATTTATGATTCATCAAAACAAAGAAATCAACGCATGCCCCTAGGGGGGAGGTTGGTAGGAGTTAACCATCGTGTGCCCCCGACCTCCACACAAAGGTTGACACTCTACAAATACCTCATGCTTTAACTTAGTCACAGAACGGTTCACCATACATGCATGCTACGGGAATCACTAACCTTAACACAAAATATTTCTCAATTTCAGAATTACTCCACTAGCATGACTCTAATATCACTATCCTCATGTCTCAAAACAATTATCAAGCATCCAACATCTCTTTCTATTCAATGCACTTGGTGTGAAAATATTTACTACATTGACATTGGATGTCTATCATGTGAAGACTAGTTTCTTTAGCCTAAACACATTACCATGCTGTTTTAATAGACTCTCAAATAGATCTAAGTGAAGCATGATAGTTCAACAATTTCTACAAAATATTACCACCACCGTGCTCTAAAAGATATAAGTGAAGCACTAGAGCAAAAGCTATTCAACTCAGAAGATATAAGAGAAGCATATAGAGTGTTCTAACAATTTCTAGGCCATATTTAACTCTCTCAAATAGGTGTGTCCAGCAAGGATGATTGTGGAAAACTAACAAGCAAAGACTCAAATTATACAAGATGCTCCAAGCAAAACACATAGCATGTCGCGAATAAAAATATAGCTCCAAGTATAGTTACCGATGGATGAAGATGAAAGAGGGGATGCCATCCCGGGACATCCCCAAGCTTAGGCTTTTTATTATATTGAATTTACTTGGGGTGACATGGGCATCCCCAAGCTTAGGCCTTTGCTACTCCTTGTTCCATAGACCATCAAAGCAATACTCAAAACTTCAAAACTTCACAACACAAAACTTAGACAAAAATTCTCGTGAGCTCCGTTAGTAAGAGAAAGCAAACCACCACTCAAAGGTACAGCAAGGAATTCAATAATTGTTTATATTGGTGTTAAACCTAACGTACTCAAAGTTCTCTATGGTTCATATCCTCCAATATTACTCATAGATGCATCGGAATAAGTAAACAACACACGAAAAACAGAATATGTCAAAAACAGAACAGTCTATAGTAATCTGCTGGGTTCGCCTACTTTTGGAACTCCAAAAAATTCAAACTAAATTTGTAAATTTGCACAATTTGTCTACCAATTAGCAGAAAAAATAATCAACTAAAATTCACGCTCCAGTAAAATATGAAGACTACTTTAGCAAGCGCTAACGTTTCTGTTTTTCACAGCAAGATCAAATAAACTTCACACAAGTCATACCAAAGGTTCTACTTGGCACAAACACTAAACAAAACATGTAAACACATCTAATCAGAGGCTATATGCAATGTTTATTCTCTAACAGCAACAAAAACAAAAAACATAAAATTGGGTTGCCTCCCAACAAGCGTTGTCGTTTTACGCCCCTAGCTAGGCACGATACAAGATAGATCTAGGTATTGCCATCTTTGGAAGGCAATCCATAAGTGGCTCTCATGATAGATTCATATGGTAATTTGATTTTCTTTCTATGAAAGTGTTCCATGCCTTTCCTTTACCGAAATTGGAATCTAATATTTCCTTCCATCATATCAATAATTGCACCAATCATTCTAAGGAAAGGTCTACCAAGAATAATAGGACATGAAGGATTGCAATCTTTATCAAGAACAATGAAATCTACGGGCAAATAATTCCTATTGGCAACAATAAGAACATCATTACTTCTTCCCATAGGTTTCTTAATAGTGGAATCCGCAAGATGCAAATTTAAAGAACAATCATCAAGCTCATGGAAACCTAGCAAATCACACAAGTTTTTGGGAAAGTGGAGACACTTGCACCCAAATCACACAAAGCATAGCATTCATGATCTTTTATTTTTAGTTTTATAGTAGGTTCCCATTCATCATAATGCTTTCTAGGTATAGAAACTTCCAACTCAAGTTTTTCTTCATAAGATTACATCAAAGCATCAACTCTATGTTTAGTGAAAGCTTTATTTTGACTATAAGCATGCGAAGAATTTAGCACGGATTGCATCAAGAAAATACAATCAATCAAAGAGCAATTATCATAATTTAATCCCTCGAAATCAAAAGTAGTAGTTTCATCACTATGAAGTTTTAATCTCTTCAATCCCACTTTTAGCAATTTTAGCATCAAGATCTAAAAACTATGAATCATTGGGACACCTTAAAGCAGAATCATCTCCAATCCTATTCTCATCAAGATTAATACTGGAAAACCAGGATCTAATAGGAGACACATCAATAACTTTCAGATCTTCATCTTTATTTTCACGATAACCCAAGGAGCACGATTTAATGGAAATTCTCATGGCTTGGAGAGACTCATTAACATCATGCTTAGGTGGGATAGATCTAAGTTTCAAAACATCAACATCAAGAGTAATTCTATCCACACTTATAGCCAATTCATCAACTTTAAGCAATTTCTCTTCAAGCAAAGCATTGAAATTTTTTTGCGAGATCATAAACTCCTTAACACTAGTGTCATTGATTTTGTCTTGGCTACACGATTCACTAGCACACAATCTGCTCAATCTGGGACTCTGTTGAATATCTATGAACCATGTGGGGGCCACGACAGAATCAATTTCACTGAGTGGCTCTACAATCTTAGCATTCCATCTGCAGAAGACTGGCTTCTTCTAGGGGATTTCAACTACATTCGCGCTCCAGATAACCGTAATAAACTGGGAGGCAATGTCAACGACATGTGCACTTTTAATGACATCATTCGTAAACAGCACCTGATTGAATTACCCATCAAAGGCCGAGCATACACCTGGAGCAACATGCAACAAGACCCTCTGCTCGAGCAACTGGACTGGTTCTTCACATCTCTCCACTGGACTAATGTGCACCCTAACACCATGGTCAAACCGCTGGGAAAACTGGTCTCAGACCACATTCCTTGTGTGGTTAATATTGAGACAAACATTCCTTGCAGTAAGCTCTTTAGGTTTGAATCTTTCTGGCTCCTACACCCTGGCTTCATGGAAGTAGTGCAAGCATCTTGGGCCAAGCCAATGCAATCAAATAATGCAGCCACTGTGCTTTGCCACAAATTCAAAATGCTACGAAGGGAATTAAAGATGTGGAGTAAAAACATCTCCCGCCTGTCCGTGGCTATTATGAATTGCAATAAAACCTTGGCTGAGCTTGATGAACTTGAAAATAAAAGGCCGCTTGTGATCCAAGAGAGTAACTATCGAAGAATTCTCAATAAGCACCAGATCCGCCTACTTGATTACCAAAAGCAGTATTGGCGGAAAAGATGCACTGTTCGCTATGTGAAATTCGGAGACGAAAATACTAAATTTTTCCAGGCCATGGCTACGGAAAGCTACCATAGGAACAATATTTACACTCTCACCACCTCGGAAGGAACTTGTTTTGAAGACCACACAAGCAAAGAGGCGGTCCTATTCCAAGCATACAGAGACAGATTGGGTACGTCACATGACACACAAATGAAATTTGATCTCCAATCCATCGTTAAAAGAGTGCCTAATCTGGAGCATCTCACGGAGCCCTTCACTCATACCGAAATTGATGATATTATCAAGGAAATGCCGGGAGATAGAGCACCGGGCCCTGATGGTTTTAGCGGTCTATTCATCAAAGCATGCTGGCACATAGTTAAAACAGAATTTTATGCCATTTGTAATCAATTTCATGGAGGCCAACTTGACATCACCAGCATCAATGATGGCCTAATCACTCTGATCCCCAAAGTCAGCTCACCTAAAACAGTCAATGACTATAGGCCCATCACGCTCCTCAACTGCTGTCTGAAACTTATTACAAAAATCATAGCAAATCATCTGCAAAAAGTGATCCTAGAACTCATCCATAGAAACCAATACGGTTTTATCAAAGGGCGAACTATCCAAGATTGCTTGGCATGGGCTTTCCAATACATACATCAATGTCAAACGTCAAAGAAAGCAATTGTTCTGCTCAAACTTGACTTTGCCAAAGCTTTTGACACAATTGAACATGCCCCCATGTTGGAAATCATGAAAACAATGGGATTCAATGATAAATGGCTATCTTGGGTCAAATGCATTTTCTCTTCTGGAAAATCTTCGGTCCTCCTCAACGGCATCCCTGGTAGACAATTTCATTGCCGACGAGGTGTCTGACAGGGTGACCCCTTCTCGCCACTCATTTTTGTGCTTGCCGCCGACCTTCTTCAAGCAGCAATCAATGATGCTTTCCGACAAGGGCTAATTGAACTCCCTTTCCCCTGCCCTGGACAAACCGACTATCCAGTGATTCAATATGCAGACGACACAATACTAGTCCTTCCAGCATGCACCAGACAAGCTACGATCATCAAGAACATCCTCTCAAACTATGCTTCCTCAATTGGACTACATATCAACTTTCATAAATCCACCATGATCCCCATTAATGTCAATACTCAAGACTGCTCTACCTTGGCAGCCATCTTTGGATGTACAGTTGGCACCATGCCGTTCACCTACTTGGGCTTACCTGTAGGGACTTCCATACCAACAATACAAGATTTCATGCCGCTAGTCTGCAAAACAGAGAGACGCCTCACCTCCACCCTTTCCATGATGACATATGGGGGAAAACTCACATGGGTAAACTCTACTGTCACCTCCCTTCTCATCTTTGCCCTATGTACCCCCAAGTTCCCGCTAAAACTCATTGAGATGCTAGAAAATAAGGAGGAGATGCCTTTGGACGAAAAAGACAAAACAAGGCGACAAATGCAATTCCTTGGCTGCCTGGGATATGGTGTGTAAACCAAAAAAACATGGGGGACTCGGAGTTATAAACCTAAAGGTTCAAAATGAAGCGCTGTTGATGAAGTTTCTTCACAAATTTTATAACAAGCATGACACGCCTTGGGTCCAAATGATTTGGGACACCTACTACAGAGACAAAATCCCGCATGCCGCTGAAGCAGTTGGGTCCTTTTGGTGGAGAGACATACTCAAATTAACACGAGTGTTCAGAGGGGTTTCTCAAGTCAGTGTGGTATGTGGCACGACCGCCCTGTTCTGGAAAGATCTTTGGCAAGATGACATACTGGAAGTAACTCATCCGCGAGCTTGCTCCTTCACGCTCAATGATGACATATCGGTTAAAGATTTTCTCCAAGCTTCGACGCTAGCTGAAATGTTCCACCTCCCCCTCTCGCCCGAAGCACTGGAAGAGGTCCGTGATCTCCAAGCAATAACAACGCATGCGCAACCCTTGGCTACAAACACTGATGTCTGGCATTATACCTGGGGGAAATCGGATTACAGGTCGTCCGATTACTACAAATTTTGCTTCAAGGACCTACAGGCCCACCCAACCTTCCACTACCTTTGGAAATCAAAATGTGTGATGAAAGTTAAGTTCTTCGGATGGCTATTACTACGTGACAGACTCAATACTCGAAACATACTGGCGAGACGTCACTACCACATCGGCGATGAAAATAACTGTCTGCTTTGTGGGTTACCCATTGAAGAAACATTGGACCACATGATCTTTACATGTGCTTTTAGTCAACAATGCTGGGGCATGCTGCAAATATATTGGCCACCTTTCAACTGCAGACTACAGCTGCTGCAAGAAGCTAAGCAGACTTGAGACACCCCTCTTTTCTTCGAGATCTTCCTGTTAGCTTCATGGAGCCTATGGAAGGAAAGAAACAATAAGCATTTCAGAGGGGTACAACCCAGCATTCACATGTGGCTTAGATGGTTTAAAGAAGATTTCAGCCTGCTCCAACATATGGTTAAGGAGGACCATAGGCCTCTGATTCATACTTTTGTTAACTCTCTCTAGACCCCAACACTTGGTTAATTTCCTTTTTTTTGTAACCCACCCCTCAGCCTAGAGGTGGCTGGAAGTTGATGTAAATATGTAACATTGTAAAGGTGTCCTTATATTAATGATATCACAGTAGGAGCCTCTCCTACTATTTACACTGTCAAAAAAAAATTCAGAAGGCATCTTTCCATAAGAGTTGTTGTAGGAATTACCAAAATTATTAGAGGAATTACTAGGAAAAGGCCTAGGATTAAAATTACCTCTATAAGAATTGTTACCAAAATTATTCATACCAACAAAATTCACATCCAAAGATTCATTGTTATTCTCAATCAATGTGGACAAAGGCATATCATTAGGATCAGAAGAAGCACTCTTAGCAGCAACAATTTCATAAGTTCATCCATCTTCCCACTTAAAACACTAATTTCTTCGATAGCATGCACTTTTTTACTAGTAGATCTTTCGGTGTGCCATTGAGAATAATTAACCATAATATTATCTATGAGTTTGGTAGCTTCTCCTAAGGTAGTTTCCATGAAAGTGCCTCCGGCGGCCGAATCCAAAAGATATCTAGAAGCAAAATTCAAGACATCATAAAAGTTCTGAATAATCATCCATAGATTCAAACCATGTGTAGGGCAATTACGTATCATTAATTTCATTCTCTCCCAAGCTTGTGCAAAATGCTCATGATCTAGTTGCTTAAAATTCATAATATCGTTTCTAAGAGAGATGATCTTAGCAGGAGGGAAATACTTAAAGATAAAAGCATCTTTGCACTTATTCCACAAAGCAATACTATTTCTAGGCAAAGAGGAGAACCAAGTTTTAGCACGATCTCTAAGTGAAAACGGAAATAACTTCAATTTAACAATATCGTTATCCGTATCACTTTTCTTTTGCATATCACACAAATCAACAAAGTTGTTTAGATGGGTAGCGGCATCTTCACAAGGAAGGCCAGAAAATTGATCTTTCATGACAAGATTCAACAAAGCAGCATTCATCTCACAAGGTTCAGCATCGGTAATAGGAGCAATCGGAGTGATAATAAAATCATTGTTGTTGGTATTGGAGAAGTCACGCAATTTGGTATTGTTCTGAGCCATAGTGACAAGCAAGCAATCCAACACACACACAAGCAGACAAGAAGCAAGCGAACGAGAAACACACGGCGGAAGAAGGGCGAATAAAACGGCAAAGGTGAAGTGGGGGAGAGGAAAATGAGAGGCAAATAAATGTAATGCGAAGGATAAGGGTTTGTGATAGGTACTTGGTATATGACTTTTGCGTAAGCCTCCCCGGCAACGGCGCTAGAAATTATTCTTGCTACCTCTTGAGCTTGCGTTGTATTCCCTCGAAGAGGAAAGGGAGATCTAGCACATTAGCGTAAGTATTTCCCTCGGTTTTTGAGAACCAAGGTATCAATCCACTAGGAGACCACACGCCAGTCACTTGCACCTTTACAAACAAATAAGAACTTCGCAGCCAACGCAATAAGGGGTTGTCAATCCCTTTACGGTCACTTACAATAGTGAGATCAGATAGAGATGATAATTATATTTTTGGTATTTTTGGTTTAATAAAACAGCAAATAAACAACGGCAAAAGAAATTAACGGGAAAGTAATATGATAGAGATAGACCCGGGGGCCATAGTTTACTCCAGTGGCTTCTCTCATGATAGCGATATTCTACGGCGGGTAAACAAATTACTGTCGAGCAATTGATAGAAAAGCGGATAATTATGAGACTATCTAGGCATGATCATTGTATATAGGCATCACGTCCGAGACAAGTAGACCGACTCCTGCCAGCATCTACTACTATTACTCCACATATCGACCGCTATCCAGCATGCATCTAGTGTATTGAGTTCATATGAACAGAGTAACGCCTTAAGCAAGATGACATGATGTAGAGGGATAAACTCAAGCAATATGATGAAAACCACATCTTTTTATCCTCGATGGCAACAATACAATACGTGCCTTACTGCCCCTACTGTCACTGGGAAAGGACACCGCAAGATAGAACCCAAAGCCAAGCACTTCTCCCATTGCAAGAACTATAGATCTAGTAGGCCAAACCAAACCAATAATTAGAAGAGACTTGCAAAGATATTATGAGCACACATAAAAAGTTCAGAGAAGAACCAAATATCTTTCATATATAACCTTGATCATAAACTCACAGATCATCGGATCTCGACAAACACACCGCAAAAAGAGATTACATCGAATAGATCTCCTCGAAGACCGAGGAGAACTTTGTATTGAGATCCAGAGAGAGAAGAAGTCATCTTGATACTAGCTATGGACCCAAAGGTCTGTGGTAAACTACTCACAACTCATGGTGAGGGCAATGATGATGATGAGGAGGGCCTCCGTGATGGATCCCCCTCCCTGAGCAGGCTCCAAGATGGGATCTCCATGGGAACAGCAGCTACGGCGGTGGAATTAGGGTTTTCTCTCTCTGCCTCTCGAGTTTCTGGGGTACGTAGGCATATATAGGAGGAAGAGGGGCACCAGGGGCCACCGTGCCTACCCGCGAGGCAAGGGGCGCGCCGTGGGAAGGGGGGCGCGCCCCCGCCCTCGAGGGTGGTCCCCCTGTCCTTTGGCTTGGTCCCGAAGTTTATCTCGCGTGATTTTCTCCAAAAATATATCCTGCGAAGGTTTCATTCCGTTTGGACTCCGTTTGATATTCCTTTTCTGCAAAACCCTGAATTCGGCAAAAAAACAGCAATCTGGACTGGGCCTTTGGGTTAGTAGGTTAGTCCCAAAAATGATATAAAAGTGAATGATAAAGCCCATTAAACATCTACGACTTCATAAATAATAGCATGGAACAATCAAAAATTATAGATACGTTGGAGACCTATCACTTCAGGAGTCACAAACCTTAACACCAATATTTTTACTAAACCACAATCATTCACTAGTACCTCCCACATACTAGCATCTCTATATCGCAAAACTATTGCAAGGAATCAAACATATCATATTCAGTGATCTACAAGTTTATGTAGGATTTTTTGACTAACCATGTGAATGACCAATTCTTGTTAACTCTCTAAATATATATAAGTGAAGCAAGAGAGTTTAAATTCTTTCTACAAAAGATATGCCCTTGCTGTAACAAATATAAGTGAAGTAAAAGAGCATTCTACAAATGGCGGTTTTCTATGTGAGGAGAAACAGGCAATCCAAACTTCAAATTATATAAGTGAAGCACATGAAGCATTCTATAAAGCCATACTCAAAAGATATAAGTGAAGTTCAAAGAGAATTCTATAAATCAACCAATGACTATATCATACCAGCATGGTGCATTTATTAAAAGAAAAATAAAAAGCACACGACGCTCCAAGAGTTTATGCATACCATATGAATGAATCGAATCCGAACATACCGATACTTGTTGAAGAAAGATGGGATGCCTTCCGGGGCATCCCCAAGCTTAGACGCTTGAGTCTCCATGAATATTTACTTGGGGTGCCTTGGGAAGCCCCAAGCTTGAGCTCTTGCCTCTCCTCCTTCTTCTCACATTGAGACCTCCTCGATCTTCGAACACTTCATCCGCACAAAACTTAACCGAACATTTAGTGAAATCCCATCATGTACTGCTCTAACTTTATTGTATAATTATGAACAAACATTGCCCACTATATGTTATCACAATAATATGGCCCCAAGTCAAGGAGGCTTCAACAAGAATTCAAACATATGCAAATAATGAAGCTATAACAGTCTGTAGTAATCTGGACATTAACCATACTTCTGTAACTCTAAAAATAATGGAAAAATTAGGAAAAAATAAAAAATTTGTATAGAAATACTTTGCAAAAAGTTTCAGATCCTTTCGACGTTCCAGTAAAAATGGTAAAATCACGCACTACAGCCGAAGTTTCTGTTTTTGCACCGCACAAACCAATAAGCAGTTTAATCATCCTAAAGGAAACTCTTGACACATTATTTTTATAATAAAATGGAATTGTACAAGGGGATAATTATTTTTGATGAAAAGTTTATGTAATTCAAGATTTGCAAAGTTTCCATGGGCATGAACAAAGTTCAAGGAGCTCCCCAATTTCAACGGTGCTCGTCCTTCTTACTTTTACTTTTCTTTTTGAAAAAGTTTTAGGTTCACCTCTTTATTTAATTTGTTTATAAACTTTAAAAAAGCACACAACAGAAATAAATGACTCTCTAAAACTACCGGGTTGTCTCCCTGGCAGCGCTTTATTTAAAGCCATTAAGCTAGGCATATAGTGTTCAAGTAATGGATCCACCCGGATCCCAAGGTATATCAAAGCCAATTTTAATTAGCAATGATTTGGCATTTAGTAGTGAGCTCAAAGTGATATGTGTCAAGCAAAAACAAAGTATAACTCTCTTCCTATGCATAGGCATGTCATACAAGAACAATTCATGCACATCAAGTAAAGGCCAATGCATAGTATAAGTAGTTTCTTGCAATTTTATCGTGTTGGAAACATAGAGAGACGGAGATGTAGTTCCTCTCTCATAATACTTGCAAGTAGGAGCAGCAAGCACATGCATATTATACTCATCAAAATCATCATGTGTAATGTAAAAAGGCAACCCATCAATATAATCCCTAATAAGTGCAAACTTCTCCAATATAGTGTAGTTTGGAGAATTCAAAAAGATAATAGGACTATCATGTGTGGGTGTGAAAGACCATGGATGTCGCTTAGAGGGGGGGTGAATAGGCACTTTAAAATAATTACGGTTTAGGCTTGAACAAATGCGGAATAAACCTAGCGGTTAATTTGTCAAGAACAAAACCTACAACAACTAGGCTCACCTATGTGCACCAACAACTTATGCTAAGCATGATAAATAACTAGGTGATAGCAAGATATATGACAAGAAACAATATGGCTATCACAAAGTAAAGTGCATAAGTAAAGGGATCGGGTAAGAGATAACCGAGGCACGCGGAGATGACAATGTATCCCGAAGTTCACACCCTTTCGGATGCTATTCTCCGTTTGGAGCGGTGTGGAGGCACAATGCTCCCCAAGAAGCCACTAGGGCCAACGTAATCTCCTCACGCCCTCGCACAATGCTAGATGCTATGATTCCACTAAGGGACCCTTGAGGGCGGTCACTGAACCCGTACAAATGGCAACCCTTGGGGGCAGTCACCGAACCCGTACAAATTGCTCGGGGCGATCTCCTCAACCTAATTGGAGACCCCGACGCTTGCCCGGAGCTTTGCACCACAATGATTGAGCTCTGAACACCACATGGTTGGGGCTATCTCCCCAACGACACCACGAAGCTTCACGACAATGTCATATGGATTCAAGGTGACCACAACCGTCTAGGGCGCCCAAGCACCCAAGAGGAACAAGCTCAAGGGTACTAAGCACCCAAGCGTAATAAGCTTCTCAACTTGTAACTTCCACGTATCACCGTGGAGAACTCAAACCGATGCACCAAATGCAATGGCAAGGGCACACGGAGTGCCCAAGTCCTTCTCTCTTAAATCCCACCAAAGCAACTAATGCTAGGGAGGGAAAAGAGAGGATGAACAAGAAGGAGAGCACCAAGAACTCCAAGATCTAGATCCAAGGGGTTCCCCTCACCTAGAGGAAAAAGTGATTGGTGGAAATATGGATCTAGATCTCCTCTCTCTTTCCCCCCCAAAACTAGCAAGAATCCATGGAGGGATTGAGAGAGAGCAAGCTCGAAGAAGGTCAACAATGGGGGAAGAATACGAGCTCAAAGGATAAGGTTCAATGGGGAAGAAGACCCCCTTTTATAGGGGGAGAAAATCCAACAGTTATCCCCACCAACCAGCCCGTAGCGAGCGGTACTACCGCTCGCTGCAGCGGTACTACCGATGGGACCAAACACAGCGCCAATGAGAGAAAAAAGAAGAGAGAAAGCCCTCGAGCGGCACTAGTAGCGGTGGTAGGGCGGTACTATCGCTTATACGCGGAACTGCCGCTCCTACTGCCGCCCAACCCGACACGAGAAGTGTCGGTCTTGAATTGAGGCGGCACTAGAGCGGAACCGGAGCAGTACCACCACATATAGCCATGGGCGGTACTACCGCTGTGAACCAGCGGTACTATCGCTTGTGGCTATAAGCGGTACTACCGCTCTGGCCCAGGGTACTACCGCAGGAGCAACAATAAAACCCTGAACTACCATAACTTCTTCAAATGAGCTCCGAATTGAGCAAACTCAAGCTTGATGGTTATAGTAAGAAGAGGCAGGGAGGTATGCCAAGTATATACAGGAGTGAACACTCCATCAGAGAAGAACTTGGGAAAGGGAGGTTCAATGGTCACATCATTCCGAGAGTGAAGCTACTTGGGAAAGGGAGTATCGTCTTCGACTTGAGTACCCCACCCTCTTTCCGGAGGAACCCGAATCTCAGGACGCGATTCTTTTAAGTGGGGGTGAGTTGTCACATCCCTAGTTAGAACTTGCACTAGGGTTAGTTAGTGTGTGCATCATGTTTACTTTTCAAAGAAATTTGAAATGGGAATGACAGAAACCCCAGCACCCCTCTTCTAACAACTAGGGTTTGATAAAATATTTTCCAATGTACCCAAAATGCCCTTCAAAAATGTTCATCATTTCTGCCTTGGTCTCAAACCTTTGCTAAAAATGGTGCCTAATTTTCTAGGACATCCAAGGTCACTGGATTAAATCATATGGTATTTTAATTTGGGCATTTAAATGCTATAAAATATTTTAAATGCTCAAATAATCATAAACTATAATGTTTCCTACTGCTCATATTATATACAGTGGGCATGACAAGTTTTATGAGTTAAAAAAATGCTCTGGCATTTTATTTAATTAAACAAAGCTGCAAAAGACATGTAACAGAAAAGAAATAGGAAAAATAGAGAGAAAAGGAGTTACCTGGCGCCCCACCCGGCCCACCTGCCGGCCCAGCCCAGCTGCCGCTCTAGCGAGCTACTTGGCTCGGCTAGGCAGGAAGGCAGGTGCTCGACGGCGACCGCACCACAAGCCACGCAGCTGCCCGCCGCCCTGCTTCCTCCCCTCGCCGCCCTGGAAGCCTGGATCGGTCGTCCACCTCGCCCCCGACCTCGCAGACACCCCCCACTCTCCCCAGCTCCTCTCCCTCGCCCTCCCCGCGCCATGGCCGACGCCGTCGTGCTCGCACCGTCGTAGAAGCCGCGCCCACCGTCGTCCCTGAGCCCCGCCTTTGTGTCCGTCGTCTCCGCCATCCTCGACTACTTCGAACAGGCCGAGCCCCGAGCGCTCGCCCACCTTGGGGACGCCCCCGACCTCTTCTTCCCCAACTCCGGCCGCGGAGGTCCCCCTCGTCGTCCCGCTCAGCTCCGACCACCACCAAGCTCGCTCCGGCGCCTGCTGCAACCCCTATGAGCCCAGCTTCGTCTTCCCCCTCTCCGTTGGATCTCCGCTAACCTGGAACGCATCGCACGAAGCTCACCTGCACGCACCGCCGCAGAGCTCGTCACCGACGAGGCTCCGACCATCCAATGGTCCGGCCACCGTGCCTATTAGCTTCACCATCACGTGTAGGTGTTGTAGGACCACTCCACGCTCCTCCACGAGCACCGCACTGTCGTTTTCGACTTCGCCGAACTCCGGCAGCCGCTGGACTCGTCGCCGGCGTCATCTCCGGCGACCCCGATGCCAGCCACCACCTCCACTCGATGCGGTTTGCCTCCAGCTACCCGTAGATGTGCTCCGCCGTCGATTTGGCAGCAGGAGCACGAAACCCGCACCCCACCGCCGTGTTTGGCCTCGCCGGCGGCTAAACGCCGGCGAGATGGACCTGTTTGACCACGGGTTTGACCCCCCTGGGTCACTGACATGTGGGCCGTGCCTGCAAGTCAAACCTAGTTTAGGTGTTATTTTAATTCTAAATAGTTAATTAGTTAACTGTGACACTGACCAGTGGGTCCCACTAGTCAGGTTTGACCTGGAACGCCCTGTTGACTGCCTGACGTCAGCATGATGTCATGCTGACGTAGTAAAGGATTTTCTGGGATTTTTAGATTTAAAAATAATCCAGGAAATTCCAGAAAATGCCTAAACTTCAAAAAATCATATAAATTCAACAGTAGCTCAGATGGAAAAGATTTATATATGAAAAATGATCAGAAAAATCCAATCTTTCCAATGGCACTGGTTTCATGCATGTTTGAGCAAGTTAACCTTGCTGTATACATTAAAACATGATAATGCACTTAATTAAATAATAGTTAAAATGCCAATTTGAATCTTTGATTCAAATAGGTTCAAAACCTTCTGGTTTTAGTTCCATTAGCCAAATCACATGCATCTTGCCATGTCATGAGCATGCATCATATTGTTGCATTTGCTTGTTAATGATTGTATCGCCGGTATTCTCTGTGTTAGGTCCTGCTCCCAAGGATACTGCTGCGTATCCAGTTGAAGAGCAGTACCCGACAACTACTTTGTCAGGCAAGCAATCATTGATCATTCCCATACAAACCCAATCTTCTCGCTCCTGCTCTCTTTTACTGCATTAAGGCAACAGCGTGTGAACTGCTACTTGCTGCGGTAGTTGAACCCTATCCCTTGCATGACTTGTCATTGCCACAGTAAATAGTTGAAACCCACTAGCATGCGTAGGAGTTGATTGAGCCATGTGATGTGTGATCCAGCATGCTATTTGTTTATGTTGCCTGCTATGCTTAGAGTTGTGTCCGGTCTGGTTCATCTAGGTGATGGATCAGAGTGAAATGATCATACCGATAAAGAGAAGGAAGTGTGGAATACACTTGGTAAAGGTATCGATGAAAGGCCATGTAGGAGTACATGGTGGGTTGTTTCATTGGACTCATCCTTAGGACCCGAGATCTGTATGTGTGGTTCAAGTTACAGCTACTACCACACATTGGGATCCTTAATTGACCCTCTCGGCTTATTAATTACCCTCGATCTCTGTCCAGGAGTTGCAACTAGTTTCTGGTGTTTATAGTTTACTGGAGGTCGTGCACAGCGCTGACCCTCGGGGTGGGTTGTGATGCGACAGGTACGTGGCACGGTGTACCGGTTGCCCGTTTGGTGACTCGGGAACCCTATACACATCGTTTGGGGCCGTGAGCGACACCCCGGCCGGATCTCCCCACGGATGGAACCCAAATAGGCGATAAACGTGGACGAGAGACTTGAGTAGTTAGTCAGGTCGTGGCCGACACCCTCGTTGGGCTTCCGCTTGAAGGTTGCCGAGTACACGCCGAGTAAACGGCGATAAGTGGTGAAAGTGTGTGTGAAGAAGTACACCCCTGCAGGGTTATCAATCTATTCGAATAGCCGTTGTTCGCGGTATGGACTACTTGGTTACTCTTGCAGTTCATAGACAAGTTGATGGATACTACTAAAAGCCTCAAGTTAAGTGTGAGTGCCGTGGATGGCCCTTCCGTAGGATGACGGAAGAGGATCCTCGGTAGTGTATTAATGTGGTGAGTAGAGGACTCGTGTTCGTAATAACATCTTGCAATCCGTCGAGAGTTGTAGTATAGGTTAGCCAAGAGTCAAAGCTGGCTTTCTGCTATAAACTCCACTGCCCCCTGTTGATAATGCTGCATGTATGATAGGTTCTGTGGTAAGACTTGTTGAGTACCTTTGTACTCATGTTTGCTTAGTAACTATTGCAGAGGAGAACCCTGCCCCTGCTGATGGGTTCTACATAGACGTTGATGTCGACGAGTAGCTTGACACCCAGACGGAGATCTCGAGCTTGTGAAGGGCCTTGTAGATAGTCAGGCTACACCAAGCCTGTTTTATTTTCTAAGTTGTCTATACTCAGACATGTAGCTTCCGCTTGTGCTTGTATGACTGTATGACTTGAGTGTTGGGTCATGTGACCCCTACCTTTATGGATATGTTATGTATGGCTCTTGGAGCCTCTTACATAAAGTACTTTGAGTCATAGAGTTCTGTGTGATGCAATGTTGTATTTGCACATATTGAGCATATTGCGTGTATGATTGAAATGCTTGGTATGTGTGGGATCCGACACCTAGTTGTTTTCCCTTGGTAGCCTACCTTACAGGGAAATGCCTCCTAGTGATTCCAATGAGCCTTTGTAGCTTGCTACTGCTCGGAACACGTAGGCTGGCCGGCATGTGTCCTTCTTCGTTCCTGTGTCTGTCCCTTAGGGGAAATGTCACGCGTTGTTCCTTTAAGTCCATGTAGCTTGCTACGACTTGGGTTCATACGTTGATGACCGACACGTTCGTTGCTGGGTCATGGATGCCTGTCTCTGTAATCTAGTGCCACTTTTGGTTTATAACTAGCCATGTCGGCCCGGGTTCTCTGTCATATGGATGCTAGCGACACTATCATATACGTGTGCCAAAATGCGCAAACGGTCCCGGGCCAGGTAAGGTGGCAACCGTGGGGTTATCGTGCGTGAGACCGCAAAGTGATATGACGTGTTACAGCTAGATCGGTGTGACTTAGGATCAGGGTCCTGACAATAATAATCATATATACCATTAGCATAAGAAGCTAAGGTATCATTATCATTAAATTTGCATGAAAAGGGAAGGTATGGTGCCTTCATACTAGAGCAACAAGTATAATCATATCTCAAGCATAGTTGTCGAGCATACCAATGCAACATATGTGTCAAGCGATAATCCCTAAAGTATCCACGTTGATCCAACGTTACTCCCATTATGTAGTTGAATGGGGTTTTCTCAGGATTATCAAAGTAGTACATAATATCTTTCACATAATGAGCATCGAGGGTTTTAGGAGGTTCCCCATCTCCATGAGTAGCAAGTACACCTAATTTTTTTGGTATTTCGTGTTCCATATGCATAACTAAAGATAGAGAACAACTTAGAGCACCAAATAAAATCTACTTAGTGATAAAGCAAACAAGCACACACGAGAATATTCACCCCATGCTATTGCAACCCGGCAACGGCGCCAGAAAAGGGTCTTGATAACCCACAAGTGTAGGGGATCAGTTGTAGCCTCTTTCAATAAGTAAGAGTGTCGAACCCAACGAGGAGCTAAAGGTAGAACAAATATTCCCTCAAGTTATATCGACCACCGATACAACTCTACGAACGCTTGACGTTTACTTTACCTAGAACAAGTATGAAACAAGAAGTACTTTGAAGTTTTTGTGGGATAGGTTTGCAAGAATATAAAGAGCACGTAAATATAAACTAGGGGCTGTTTAGATAAAGAAGAAATAAAGTTAGTAATAGCGAGTGTGGAAAAGTGGTGGTAGGAGTTGCGAAATTGTCCCTAAGCAATTGACTATGTTACTAGACCGATAGCAAGTTTTATGTGAGTGAGGCCACTGCTAGCATGTCATCCCTGACTTGGAATTTTACGCACTTATGATTGGAACTATTAGCAAGCATCCGCAACTACTAGCGTTCATTAAGGTAAACCCCAACCATAGCATTAAGATATATTGGCCCCCCTTCAATCCCGTATGCATCAATTTCTACGCTAGGTTGAAGCTTCTGTCACTCTTGCCCTCCAATACGTAGTCCTATCAACATACAACTAACCCTATGGTGTGATCCACGTGCGCGCTCATATGATGGTCACCAAAGGATAGCAACATAACCACAAGCAAATTAAATCAATCATAGCAATTCACCAATCACCGATAGGACAACGAAAATATACTCAGACATCATAGGATGGCAACACATCATTGGATAATAAAATGAAGCATAAAGCACCATGTTCAAGTAAAGGGTACAACGAGTTGCGGGAGAGTGGACCGCTGTAGATAGATGGGGGAAGGTGATGGAGATGTTGGTGAAGATGACGGAGGTGTTGGTGTAGATCGCCATCACACGATGATGGCCCCGGCGGCGTTCCGGCGCCACCGGGAGAGAGGGGGAGAGAGCCCTCCTCCTTCTTCTTCTTCTTATTCCTTGACCTTCTCCCTAGATGGTAGAATGATTTCCCCTCTGGTCAATGGCCTCCATGGCGGCGGAGGGGCGTCTCTCTGTCTCTCTGTGTTTCTGTGTTTCCAGATTCTGGCCCTTCACCGTTTCTTATATTCCCGGAGATCCGTCAGTCCTATTGGGCTGAATTTTGGATACGATTTTTCTCCAGAACTTAGCTTTCTTGCGGCGAAAGAAGGGCGCCAACCGCCTTACGGGGTGGCCACGAGGGTCAGGGGTGCGCCTGACCCCCTGGGATGCACCCTCCTACCTCGTGGCCCCCTCGGGCATCGTCTCACGTTGACTCTTCTTCCCAAAATTCATAAATATTCCAAAAAAAGCTCCGTCCACTTTTATCATGTTTGGACTCCGTTTGATATGGATATTCTGCGAAACAGAAAACATGCAACAAACATGAACTGGCACTGGGCACTGGATCAATATGTTAGTCCCAAAAGTAGTATAAAAAGTTGCCAAAAGTATATGAAAGTTGTATAATATTGGCATGGATCAATAAAAAATTATAGATACGACGGAGACATATCAGGGGTCCACAAGTGTCTGTTCTACCGACGCTGGGCCGGATAGATGAGCCGTGAAGAGAAAGATAAACTAACATCCCCCGTGTCCAGTTAGGACTCATGTGTATGTAGAAGGGTAGGATAGATGTTCGGATGTAACGAGTCCTTTCTTCCTAAGTAATCTTTGTAACCCTAGGTCTCCTTCGGTGGATATATAAACCGGAGGGTCTAGTCTGTAGAGGGTAGCAGAATCACAATTGCATAGGCTAGACTCCTAGGGTTTTAGCCATTATGATCTCGAGATAGATCAACTCTTGTAACCCTATATTCATCAAGATCAATCAAGTAGGAAGTAGGGTATTACCTCGATCGAGAGGGCTTGAACCTGGGTAAATATCGTGTCCCTAGTCTCCCGTTACCATCGATCCTTAGACGAACAGCTTGGGCACCCCTACCTGAGAAACATATCCTTCATCCGTTTCAGGTACTTCAGGATGTTCTTGACCGCTATCTAGTGATCCACTCCTGGATTACTTTGGTACCTCCCTGCTAGACTTATAGCAAGGCACACACTAGGTCTGCTACACATCATTGCATACATGATAGAATCTATGGCTGAAGCATAGGGAATAACTTTCATTTTCTCTTTATCTGCAGTTGTCGGGCATTGAGTGTGACTCAACTTCACAACTTGTAACATAATCAAGAACCCTTTCTTTGACTGATCCATTTTGAACTTCTTCAGAACTTTATCAAGGTATGTGCTTTGTGAAAGTCCAATTAAGCGTCTTGATATATCTCTATAGATCTTGATGCCCAGTATATAAGTAGCTTCACCGAGGTTTTTCATTGAAAAATATATTCAAGTATCCTTTTATGCTATCCAGAAATTCTACATCATTTTCAATCAACAATATGTCATCCACATATAATATCACAAATGCTATAGAGCTCCCACTCACGTTCTTGTAAATACAGGCTTCTCCAAACGTCTGTATAAAACCATATGCTTTGATCACTTCATCAAAGCATATATTCCAACTCTAAGATGCTTGCACCATTCCATAGATAGATCGCTCGAGTTTGCACACTTTGTCAGCACCTTTTGGATCGACAATACCTTCTGGTTGCATCATATACAACTCTTCTTTGAGAAATCCATTATGGAAGGCAGTTTTGTCATCCATTTGCCAGATTTCATAATCATAAAATGCAGCAATTGCTTACATGATTCGGACAGACTTAAGCATCGCTACGGGTGAGAAGATCTCATCATAGTCAACTCCTTGAACTTGTCGAAAACCTTTCACGACAAGTCGAGCTTTGTAGACAGTAACATTACTATTAGCGTCAGTCTTCTTCTTAAAGATCCATTTATTTTCAATGGCTTGACGATCATCGGGCAAGTCAACCAAAGTCCAAACTTTGTTCTCATACATGGATCCCATCTCAGATTTCATGGCCTCAAGCCATTTTGCGGAATCTGGGCTCATCATAGCTTCCTCATAGTTCGTAGGTTCACCATGGTCTAGTAACATGAATTCCAGAACAGGGTTACCGTACCACTCTGGTGTGGAATGTACTCTGGTTGACCTACAAGGTTTGGTACTAACTTGATCCAAAGTTTCATGATCATCATCATTAACTTCCTCACAAATTGGTGTAGGCATCACTGGAACTAATTTCTGTGATGAACTACTTTCCAATTTAGGAGAAGGTACAATTACCTCATCAAGTTCTTCTTTCCTCCCACTCACTTCTTTCGAGAGAAAATCCTTCTCTAGAAAGGATCCATTCTTGGCAACAAATATCTTGCCTTCGGATCTGTGATAGAAGGTGTACCCAAGAGTTTCCTTTGGGTATCCTATGAACACAAATTTATTTGATTTGGGTTCGAGCTTGTCAGGTTGAAGCTTATTCACATAAGCATCGCAGCCCCAAACTTTAAGAAACGACAACTTGGGTTTCTTGCCAAACCACAGTTCATAAGGTTTCGTCTCAAGATTTAGATGGGGCCCTAATTAACGTGAATGCAGCTGTCTCTAAAGCATAACCCCAAAAAGATAGCGGTAAATAGGTAAGAGACATCATAGATCGCACCATATCTATTAAAGTACGGTTACGACATTCGGACACACCATTACGCTGTGTTGTTCCAAGTGCCGTGAGATGTGAAACTATTCCACATTGTTTTTATTGGGGAATGCAGTATTTCACAAATTTCTATGATCACGCAAGATCTATCTACTGTATGCATAGCAACGAGAGGGGAGAGTGTGTCTACGTACCCTCGTAGACCGGGAGCGGAAGCGTCTAGTGACGCGGTTGATGTAGTCGAACTTCTTCACGATCCAACTGCTCAAGCACCGAACGTACGGAGGCTCCGCGTTCAGCACATGTTCAGCTTGATGACGTCCTACGAGCTCTTGATCCAGTGGAGCCTCGCGAGAGAGTTTCGTCAGCACGACGGCGTGGTGACGGAGATGATGAAGCTACCGGCACAAGGCTTCGCCTAAGCACTACAATGGTATGACTGAGGTGTGTTTCTGTGGAGAGGGGCACCGCACATGGTTGGGAGAGATCAACTAATCAACTTGTGTGTCTATGGGGTGCCTCTACCCCCGTATATAAAGGAGTGGAGGAGGGGGAGGGCCTTCCCTCTCTATGGCGCGCCCTAGGGGATTCCTAATCCCACCGGGAGTAGGATTCCCCTTTTAGTGGTAGAACTAGGGGCCCTTCCAAGTAGTAGGAGTAGGAGAGAGGGAAAGGGAAAAGAGAAGAGAAGGAAGGAGGTGGAGCAGCCCCTCCCCCTAGTCCAATTCGGACTAAGCCTTGGGGAGCGCAGCCTCCTCTCTCTCTTTCCCCTAAAGCCCAATAAGGCCCATATACTCCCCGGCGAATTCCCGTAACTCTCCAGTACTCCGAAAAATACCCAATTCACTAGGAACATTTCCGATGTCCGAATATAGTCGTCCAATATATCGATCTTTACATCTCGACCATTTCGAGAATCCTCGTCATGTCCCCGATCTCATCCGGGACTACGAACTACCTTCGGTACATCAAAACACATAAACTCATAAAACCGATCGTCATGAAACATTAAGCGTGCGGACCCTACGGGCTCGAGAACTATGTAGACATGACCGAGACTCATCTCCGGTCAATAACCAATAGCGGAACCTGGATGCTCATATTGGATCCTACATATTCTACGAAGATCTTTATCGGTCAAACCGCATAACAACATACGTTGTTTCCTTTGTCATCGGTATGTTATTTGCCCGAGATTCGATCGTCAATATTATCATACCTAGTAAATCTCGTTACCGGCAAGTCTCTTTACTCGTTCCGTAATACATCATCTCGTGACTAACTCATTAGTCATTTGCTTGCAAGGCTTATTATGAAGTGTATTACCGAGAGGGCCCAGAGATACCTCTTCGACAGTCGGAGTGACAAATCCTATTCTTGATCTATGCCAACACCATGAACACCTTCAGAGACACCTGTAGAGCATCTTTATAAGCACCTAGTTACGTTGTGACGTTTGATAGCACACAATGTGTTCCTCCGGTATTCGGGAGTTGCATAATCTCATGGTCATAGGAACATGTATAAGTCATGAAGAAAGAAATAACAGTAAAACTAAATGATCATAGTGCTAAGCTAACGGATGGGTCTTGTCCATCACATCATTCTCCTAATGATGTGATCACGTTGATAAAATGTCAACTCACGTCTATGTCTAGGAAACATAACCATCTTTGATCAATGAGCTAGTCTAGTAGAGGCATACTAGGGACACTCTGTTTTGTCTATGTATTCACACATGTATTAAGTTTCCGGTTAATACAATCCTAGCATGAATAATAAACATTTATTATGATATAAGGAAATAAATAATAACTTTATTATTGCCTCTAGGGCATATTTCCCTCAGTCTCCCACTTGCACTAGAGTCAATAATCTAGTTCACATCTCCATGTGATTTAATACCGATAGTTCGCATTGTTATGTGAATAACACCCATAGTTCACATCGCCATGTGACCAACACCCAAAGGGTTTACTAGAGTCAATAATCTAGTTCACATCGTTATGTGATTAACACACAAGAGTAATAAGGTGTGATCATATTTTTCTTGTGAGAGAAGTTTAGTCAACGGGTCTGACACATTCAGATCCATATGTATTTCGCAACTTTCTATGTCTACAATGCTCTACATGGAGCTACTCTAGCTAATTGCTCCCACTTCCAATATGCATCCAGGTTGATACTTAGAGTCATCTGGATTAGTGTAAAGCTTGCATCGGTGTAACTCTTTACGACGAACTCTTTATCACCTCCATAATCGAGAAACATTTCCTTAGTCATCCAGTAACTAAGGATAATTTTGACCGTTGTCCAGTGATCTACTCCTGGATCACTTTTGTAACTCCTTGTCAAACACATGGTAAGGTACACAACAGGTTTGGTACACAACATGGCATAATTTATAGAACCTATGGCTGAGGCATAGGGAATGACTTTCATTCTTTCTCTATCTTCTGCCAAGGTCGGGTTTTGAGTCTTACTCAACTTCTTACCTTTTAACTCAGGCAAGAACTCCTTCTCTAACTGATCCATTTTGAACTACATCAAAAACTTGTCAAGGTATGTACTCATTGAAAAAAACTTATCAAGTGTCTCGATCTATCTCTATAGATCTTGATGCTCAATATGTAAGCAGCTTCACCGAGGTCTTTCTTTGAAAAAACTCCTTTCAAACACTCATTTATGCTTTCCAGAATATTCTACATCATTTTTTATCGACAATATGTCATTCACATATACTTATCAGAAAGGATGTAGTGCTCCCACTCACTTTCTTGAAATACAAGCTTCACCACAAGTCTGTATAAAACCATATGCTTTGATCACCTCATCAAAGCATATATTCCAACTCCGATATGTGTGACGCCCGAAGACCGACGTCCCAGAAGATTCCAGAAGATTCCCGAAGCTTCCAGATGTTTCGGGTTGCCCGTGTGTTTCTTTTGTGCTTGTGTTTTATTTTTGGCATTGCATCATGTCATCATGCCATCATGTCATTAATTTATTTTGCATCTCAACCTAAATAAACCGTGTGGACCTTCGGTCCATTTAAATCGAGGGAAGGATGACTTCTCTTTATAACATATAAAAGCCTCTCAATATTTAGGGAGCTATATTTAGAATATTCCATTGCTTCTGAATCACCATAACACACTTGCATATTTTCCCCATGTCTTTTCACTTCGAGTTTCACCTTCAAAATCTTGCCAATAATTCTTTTCCGTTGTTTCGAGGTTCCTCCAAAAATTTGAACATTTTTGGTCACTTCTATAATCAAGTCTTAGTTCAAAACTATTTGAATTAAATTCAAATATGTTTGAATTATTTTCTGATCTTCCCTTTTGTATTTTTCTCCGGTCGTGCTCATTTTTACGAGCCCGAGAAAATTAATTCCATGTGCTAGTTTTGCCCTAACCTCCCTCTTCTTTCTTTTATCCTCTCTTTTGTTTTATGCTAAAAGGGAAATAAAAAGGAGAGCCTCCCAGCCGCCAGGCCTCCCTCTCCTCCTTCCCAGGCCTCTAGGCCCTCTCCAGCCGAAGCTGGCCCAGCCGCCCTTCTCCTCCTCCCTTCTAGGCTCTCCTCCCAGCAGGCCTGAGGCCCAGCTGGTTGTCTAGGCCGTGGCCCATCTGTCCCTGCTCCCCGTAGCGACCGAACCCTAATCCCATCGAGCGCTCCTCCAAATCCCCTCCTGCGCCACCGGTTTCTCCCTCGAGCCCCGCACCCCCGCTCTGCCTCGCTTTCCCTCTCCCTCGAGCCTCGTCCTCTCTCCCCGATCCCTCGCTCGATCCCGAGGCCCTAGCGCCCGATTCCTCTGCGGCTCCCAGCAGCCGTGCCCGAGCACTACCGTCGCCGTTCCTCCCCCGAGCGCCCGCTTCCTTCGCTCCTCTGCCCGACCCTCGAGCCTCTCCTCCCGTGCGTCGCACTCCATCCCGTCGCCTCATCGCCGCGCGCTTGAACCACCCCGAGCGCCCCGGCCAGGAGCCAACGAGGCTAGCCTCCCCGCTCGACCGGCCAGGCCGGAGCTGCTCCCTCCTCTCCAGCGCCGGCCAGGGGAGCCGACCCGCCGGCCAGGCCCTCTGGCCTCCCCTTCGTCCAGATGCCGCCAGGAACCCCGCCGCCTCTTCGTTCCCAGGGCCGAGCCCCTGCAGCTCCCGCGGCCAGGAGCCCAGGCACCGGCGACCGACGCGCCCCGACCTCCTCCTGCGCGTTCGCGAGCGCCGCGTCGCGACCCTCCTCGCAGCTGGCGTTCCAGCACCTTGGCGCCCCAAGTGCATCGCAGAGTCCCTTCAGCAGCAGCCTGCCACCCGTCTTGTTTTCCAGCGCCGCAGCGCCGTGCAACCCTCCTGCAGCCGTCTCGCAGCCCTTTTTCCTTTTTTTTTGTTTTATTGTTTCTGTTACTGTTGATGTTTTTTTTCTCAAGTACCCACGGAACAGCAAGTACCTCTACACGACGACCGGCTCGACAAGTACCCCTACGATCGCGATGTAACAAGTACCTCTACGACCCGTGTACCACTACGTCCCGCAACGACCCGAACATCTACATGTTACAAGTTCATCTATGGATACCCGAACATCTACGAACCGGAACGACTACGCAAGATGACATGCCAAGTACCACGACGACCCGAACGACTACCGTCGCCGTGTACCCCTACCGTCGCCGAAGACCCGTGAACAACTACTTCCTCTTCGGAAACGTGAACCACTACTTCCTCTCCGACCGCGAGTACCACTACTTCCTCTACGATCTCGAACCGTCCCGAAACGAGTGTTTCGAAGGTATAACCCGAGACGATGACCCGTGGATGCTTGTTGTGGTTGTATGAAATGTTTCCTTGTGTGCACCGTGTCCGTTTCGTCCCTTTTGTCATGTTCCTCGGTTGCCTCGTCGCCGACTCGTGGGAACCCGGTGATGGGATTGCCCCACCTTTCATCTCGTTTGACTCGCTCTCCGTCATCTTTTGCACCGGACTCTCAACGAGTTACCGGAACCGAGTTGTTGCCTTTGCATCATTTCGGATCGTTGCCGTGGCACCCTTTCCATCCACCACGGTGACGATGCTTCATATCCCTTTTAAGTCAACCTTTTAATAATTGCATAAACTTGTTCATGTCATCCGCATCATGTTAACAACTTTATGTTTAATTGTTGTTGCTTTATAATTATTAAACATGCTCATGGGGATTTTTCGGATATGTTGTTGTTTTTCCGGCCTCATTTAAAATGCCTAAATAGTGTAGTTTATTTATGCTTCACCTCTTTCCATGTAAACCAACATTTTAATCTTGTCTTGTAAATAACGAGAGTCAACTAAATAATAAATATGTGGTGTTTCGTCAATATGCAACTCGTTGCATATTGAGCTCCACTTAACTTGTAGTGTTGTTTGTGCACTTTGCCATGCCATGCATATTTAAACCGGACATGCATCATACTTGTTTGTGCATCGTATGCCATGTTTATGCTTGCGTGTTTACCGTGTTGTTTGCTTCTTTCCGGTTGCTTCTCTTGTTAGCTTCGGTTTCGTTCCGGAGTTGTGAGGTTTCTCTCGACTGTGTTGGTCCGTCTACTTCATGGATCCGTTCTTCTCCCTTGTGGAATCCCAGGCAAGATGACCGAACCCGGATACCATTACTATCTTTGCCTATTGCTAGAAGTCTCGATCTATAGTTTTGCCTCGATGCCCATGTTTTCCTGTCAGCCTCCTACTTGTAACCTTTGCCATGTTTAACCACCCTACCTACGCAAACCGTTGCTTGGCTAAGTACGCTTCGCTCAGCCCCTCTTATAGCATTGTTAGTTACAGGTGAAGATTGAAGATGCTTGCTTCATGTTGAAGTTTGGCTGGGTTATATCACACTATATATAATGCTTAAATGAAATCATCTATATACTGGCAAGGGTGGAAGGCTAAGCCTTTTGCTTGGTGATTTGTTCCACTCATGCCGTTAGGAACCGTATAAACCGGTGTTATGTTCCTTGATTATGCGTTCCTAACACAGTTGGGGTGTATGGGACCCCCTTGATAAACCGCTAAGTGCTAAGTCTTTTCCAGCTAGTCCCAACATTGGTACTATTTGCCTAATAACTAATAAAACTTGCATGTGGACTAGCTATCCCTTTTATTTTAATTCTACAACCCCGGGCCAGTGCTCCACATGAGTGTTGGTCCGAAACGGGGAGTCTGCGGGGCCACCACGAGGAAACTCGAGGTTTGGTAAAAACATGTAGAATCGCCCATCCGGTCGTGTCCCGAGACTAGATACGCGCGGCTACCTATCAGGGTGTCGACACGCCGGGAGGATTTGCTGGATTAGCCTTACCTTAGTTCGGTTTAACTTGAGCACGGGATTCCGAGAATACTCGGGTCTTCCCACCTATGAGTTGCGACTCCGCGGATCGTGGGCTTGTAATGGGTCAAGTTGGAACACCCTTGCAGGGTTTGAACTTTCGAAAGCCGTGCTCGCGGTTATGTGGCAGATGGGAGCTTGTTAATATCCGGTTGTAGATAACTTGACACAATGTTTCTAATACACTACCGGCGTGTGTTCCGTGACTGTCAATTTCCGAATAGGGATTCGGGAGTTGAACACGGTGGGGTTATGTTTGACCGTCTTTAGCTAGGATCACTTCGTGATCATCTCTCGACCGATGCGCCTTCTCTTCTCGCTCTCTGTTACGTAAGCTAGTTTCTAGTTGCTGCTGCAGACTCTTGTTGTTCCTTCACCTCGTTCTTTCTTCAGCCTTGTCCTCACCCAAGGCTTAAATAGTCTTGTTACCCGAGAACGGGATTGCTGAGTCCTCTGTGGCTCACAGTTACTTCATCACACCAGTTGCAGGTTCAGCCGAGTTTGATGCAGGAGTTGGATCAGTTGTTTGTGACGTTTCGACGATCAGTAGTGGTTTCTACTAGGATTCGATCCTGCCCTGTGGTTTTATGTTGTTTTGGTATCTTTCTTTGGATCTTCGCCCGTAGTCGGGTTGTGATGTTTTGAATGATGTATTGCTTATGTATTGTATTGTGTGAAGTGGCGAGTGTAAGCCAACTATCTCCTTTTGCATTTTAATCCCTCTTTTACATGAGTTGTGCAAAGATGCCAAACTTGAGATCATTCTAGGATGGGCTTATACCTTTAAGTCGTGCCTCGACACGTAGGAGGTATAGTCCCATCCTGGGCATTACAAGTTGGTATTCAGAGCCTTCTCCAACCTAGAAGCCCCCACTGTTTGATCGAATCGTTGACGGTTGAGTCTAGTCACACACTGAAAATATTTTGAGTCCTATATATTATATCGGAGAGTAGGATTTCTATTTGCTCCTCATCTTTTTTCTCTCTGGTGAGGACTCCTGACGATTACTTTTGTCTCTTCTATTCTCAAAAATGCACCAAATTTTTTTTAGGATCTCGCGAGTATTGTTTGGATTGTTCCGATGTCTTTGTGACGAGAACATTGTTCTCGATGCCTCCTGTCATTAGGGGTTGTGGCAGTGTCCCGGGGAGTTGAGCTCCGACGTGTTGTCGTCACAAATCCATCGCGGCAGTACTAAATACTTAAGACGGCCGACATCGAAAATCTCTCCTATACGGCCAGTGGCAACATAACCCCGACACCACCCAGTACTGGGGAGATAGTTCGAGAGTATTGCCATAGCTTGTATAGTGGATGCTTTTCGAAGGTCCGAGGTAAACAGTTTCCGAGAAAGACTGGTTATGTGTTGAAGGATGGATACACCTGGATGTAGGTTTAGAGTTGATTGCGCGGTGCTTCCCGTGTATCCCCAACACCTGATTGCATAACTGGAAACTTTCGGAAATCTATACGTGGGTTCATCTAGTAGTTCTAGGCATTCTTCCAACGGATGCACGATATGAAGTTTGGGGTTCTACATTGAGTGAAGTGGTTTTATGGACTTGTTCTGATCGGGAGTTGCATCTTAAAGGGTCCTTGGCTATGCTGATCCGGGGATTGCAAAACCCTTTTGTAACACGTTCCATGAGCTTTCAGCACGAAGATGTCGAACGAAGCTTCTATCTTGTATTTGTTCTATCTGATCCTTGTTCCTTTTTATTTATCTTTTTGTTCTCAAGTGGCTTCTCGACAAGTTGATGTACCTGCGGAATTCATTCGTTCAATTCTATGTTCGGATGATATTGTGAAGATTAGGCTGCTACACATCTATCCTTTGTTTTTGTTTTGATTCTGGTATTCGAGCTGCTTCGATGTCAAGTGTTGATTCCATACCTTTCCTAATCGGTATTCTCATATTTCTATGGGAGTGCAGGTCCTTCTTGATCATCAAGATGGTCATGTTAAATTCTTTTCAACTAGTGTCCATTTTGTTCATCCCAAGTTGTTTTTGTTTCCCCACCCTCCCACCCTTCTTCTTCTTGGAGCCAGAAATTCTTAAATGAAATATCCATTTTTATTCATGTGATATTTCTTCATTCTTTTCCTTCAATGTTCTAATCCGGTGATTTATCGTGAAGATGCTCAGGAAACTCCAAGTTCTTCATTCTCCGTTCTCGTTTCTTCTCTGGTGGATGTAATTCAAGATTTCGGTGTTGATCTTATCCTTTTCCTCATTTCATAATGCTTTCTTATTCCGGTGCACCAATTAATCATTCTCCTCTTGTTATTCATATCCGGAGTGTTGAAGATTCATAATTCCATTCTTATTTCGTTCAAGCTAGTTTGAGCATTGTTATCTTATTCAAGCCTTTTTAATTCAACCGGTGCAATATCTCTTAAGCAATCTTTTCAACGGTGATTTCTTTTGAGTGGGCCCTAACCCACAGGTCTTTTCCCAGGATCTTACCTGACTCTTCTAATTATTCCGGAGTTATTCTCAAATTCTTTTCAAAGTGTGACGTAAGAATGATCCCCATCAGTCACATGCCTTCTCCAAGATCGCTTTCAAATTCTTTTCATCGTTGTTTCAACCTTTTAATTCTTCATTCCGGAGTGCTCAACAATTCTTATGGCATTTCTCGTCTTCATTCTCAATAATTGAAGACCGGAGAAGTGTTTCTCTTAAATCTTGGACCGTTCTCTTGAAGATTCGTGGTTCTAGCTTCATGCCATCCTCATTATCGTTTTGATACCCGTCCGGAGCATTTCATGAATTCTTTTCCTTTGTGTTCCTTCGAAGGCCATCATTTCAGAGGATTTCTTCGTTCTCAGTTTTCAACTTCGTCCTCCAACTATTCTTCATCGATGTCTCTTCGTACGTCTCCATATTCTTACGGTGGTTCATTCAAGATTTCTCTTCCTTGTTATCGTATCAATTCATTTGTTCTTTTCATAATCCTACCGGTGGTTCGTTGAAGATTTATCCAAGGTTGTCCGAGATCTATCTTTAATTCTTTCCAACGAGAATAAGTAGTATGCCAAATCCTTTGGTTGTCATCAATTTAAATTGGTGAAGGATATGCATGATATAATTCTTATTCTTATTCCTTTAAGGTGATTTAATTCTTTTGTCTGGAGCTTGTTCATCATATCATATTCTCGGTTCTAATTCTTCATCTTGTTTTCCGGAGCTCCAAGTTATTTCTGTTATATCATTCCAAACCTCCATCTAATTCATCGCAGGCCTTGACTCTTATTCTTTTCATCTTTCACTTCTCATGCTTTCATTACCGGAGTTCTCATGGTGGTTCATCATGTTTTAATTCATCCTCGAAGTCTTCATCAAGATTCTTGTTGGAGCTCAAGCATTCTTCATCATGTTTTCCATTTACAATCCTTTCTACCTTATCTTTTCAGATGGTGTTATGTCATTCTTGTTAATTCCTTCATGTTTCATGATTCACGAGTTGTCAGGAATGAAAGATTTAAACCAACTTTTTCCTTGTTCAGGAGATCTTTTCAACCCTTCAATTATTCGTTGGAGTTATCTTGGGTTGTATTTCACCTAAAAGCTTTCCCTAAGGATTGTTGCTATTATGGTGCTTATAATGACCCAAGTTCTTCATTTATCATTCCGGTGAAATAAGTTTATCGTCTCCTTGCTGATCTCAACCCAATTAAATATTTCTGTTAGTGGCTGGTTGTCACCTCTTAATTTTGAGATGTTTTCTATAAGCCCACAACGAGCTTATTCATTTCGTTGTTGTTTTTCCATCAACCACATTCAACCCTTCTTCGTAAGGATGATTTTCCTAATTCATTCGTGGGAGAAGTTGTCTTTTTCTTCTCCGTTCTTTCTTTTCAACGATCTAGCATATAATCTTCATTCCGGAGACTTTGTGATGTTCCTCTCTTTAACCATCATCTTGTTTTATCGAGATCATGTTCTTTGCTTGTTTATATTTTAACCGGAGTGTTGTATTCTTCATTCAAGTTCCCTCTTCTTATCAAGTTTTAACTATCTTTTAACCGGAGTGCTGTCTGAATCTTTCTTACCCCTTGTGTCATTCTTTCAATTGTTTCGGAGGCAATATGTTGTTGTTTTCATCAGATATCTTCCCAACTTGGCTAGTTCTTGTTAATTCCTTCCATTTTCAAACGGAGTGCTGTCCATACCATTGCAGTTTCATATTCTTTTGATCCGTAAGCTCTTGTTTAGTGTCTTTCAACCTACAAGGTTCTCATTATGTTCCTTGTTACTCTTTCTAACGGACTGTTTTCATCTTCGTTCATCTCTGTGGTATTCTTCTCTCATTTTGTTCAACCTCTCAAGGTTCTTGGTTTCACTAGTCTGTCAAAGAAGCAACTTTGTTTTACATCTTCCTCTTCCGTTTTTACCCGGTGATATCTCTAGGATCTCGGGTCGAGATCCTCTGTTAGTGTGGGAGAGTTGTGATGCCCGAAGACCGACGTCCCAGAAGATTCCAGAAGATTCCCGAAGCTTCCAGATGTTCCGGGTTGCCCGTGTGTTTCTTTTGTGCTTGTGTTTTATTTTTGGCATTGCATCATGTCATCATGCCATCATGTCATTAATTTATTTTGCATCTCAACCTAAATAAACCGTGTGGACCTTCGGTCCATTTAAATCGAGGGAAGGATGACTTTTCTTTATAACATATAAAAGCCTCTCAATATTTAGGGAGCTATATTTAAAATATTCCATTGCTTCGGAATCACCATAACACACTTGCATATTTTCCCCATGTCTTTTCACTTCGAGTTTCACCTTCAAAATCTTGCCAATAATTATTTTCCGTTGTTTCGAGGTTCCTCCAAAAATTTGAACATTTTTGGTCACTTCTATAATCAAGTCTTAGTTCAAAACTATTTGAATTAAATTCAAATATGTTTGAATTATTTTCTGATCTTGCCTTTTGTATTTTTCTCCGGTCGTGCTCATTTTTACAAGCCCGAGAAAATTAATTCCATGTGCTAGTTTTGCCCTAACCTCCCTCTTCTTTCTTTTATCCTCTCTTTTGTTTTATGCTAAAAGGGAAATAAAAAGGAGAGCCTCCCAGCCGCCAGGCCTCCCTCTCCTCCTTCCCAGGCCTCTAGGCCCTCTCCAGCCGAAGCTGGCCCAGCCGCCCTTCTTCTCCTCCCTTCTAGGCTCTCCTCCCAGCAGGCCTGAGGCCCAGCTGGTTGTCTAGGCCGTGGCCCATCTGTCCCTGCTCCCCGTAGCGACCGAACCCTAATCCCATCGAGCGCTCCTCCTCATCCCCTCCTGCGCCGCCGGTTTCTCCCTCGAGCCCCGCACCCCCGCTTTGCCTCGCTTTCTCTCTCCCTCGAGCCTCGTCCTCTCTCCCCGATCCCTCGCTCGATCTCGAGGCCCCAGCGCCCGATTCCTCTGCGGCTCCCAGCAGCCGTGCCCGAGCACTACCGTCGCCGTTCCTCCCCCGAGCGCCCGCTTCCTTCGCTCCTCTGCCCGACCCTCGAGCCTCTCCTCCCGTGCGTCGCACTCCATCCCGTCGCCTCATCGCCGCGCGCTTGAACCACCCCGAGCGCCCCGGCCAGGAGCCAGCGAGGCTGGCCTCCCCGCTCGACCGGCCAGGCCGGAGCTGCTCCCTCCTCTCCAGCGCCGGCCAGGGGAGCCGACCCGCCGGCCAGGCCCTCTGGCCTCCCCTTCGTCCAGATGCCGCCAGGAACCCCGCCGCCTCTTCGTTCCCAGGGCCGAGCCCCTGCAGCTCCCGCGGCCAGGAGCCCAGGCACCGGCGCCCGACGCGCCCCGACCTCCTCCTGCGCGTTCCCGAGCGCTGCGTCGCGACCCTCCTCGCAGCTGGCGTTCCAGCACCTTGGCGCCCCAAGTAAATCGCAGAGTCCCTTCAGCAGCAGCCTGCCGCCCGTCTTGTTTTCCAGCGCCGCAGCGCCGTGCAACCCTCCTGCAGCCGTCTCGCAAGCCTTTTTCCTTTTTTTGTTTTTTTGTTTTATTGTTTCTGTTACTGTTGATGTTTTTTTTCTCAAGTACCCACGGAACAGCAAGTACCTCTACACGACGACCGGCTCGACAAGTACCCCTACGATCGCGATGTAACAAGTACCTCTACGACCCGTGTACCACTATGTCCCGCAACGACCCGAACATCTACATGTTACAAGTTCATCTACGGATAACCGAACATCTACGAACCGGAACGACTACGCAAGATGACACGCCAAGTACCACGACGACCCGAACGACTACCGTCGCCGTGTACCCCTACCGTCGCCGAAGACCCGTGAACAACTACTTCCTCTTCCGAAACGTGAACCACTACTTCCTCTCCGACCGCGAGTACCACTACTTCCTCTACGATCTCGAACCGTCCCGAAACGAGTGTTTCGAAGGTATAACCCGAGACGATGACCCGTGGATGCTTGTTGTGGTTGTATGAAATGTTTCCTTGTGTGCACCGTGTCCGTTTCGTCCCTTTTGTCATGTTCCTCGGTTGCCTCGTCGCCGACTCGTGGGAACCCGGTGACGGGATTGCCCCACCTTTCATCTCGTTTGACTCGCTCTCCGTCATCTTTTGCACCGGACTCTCAACGAGTTACCGGAACCGAGTTGTTGCCTTTGCATCATTTCGGATCGTTGCCGTGGCACCCTTTCCATCCACCACGGTGACGATGCTTCATATCCCTTTTAATCAACCTTTTAATAATTGCATAAACTTGTTCATGTCATCCGCATCATGTTAACAACTTTATGTTTAACTGTTGTTGCTTTATAATTATTAAACATGCTCATGGGGATTTTCCGGATATGTTGTTGTTTTTCCGGCCTCATTTAAAATGCCTAAATAGTGTAGTTTATTTACGCTTCACCTCTTGCCATGTTAACCAACATTTTAATCTTGTCTTGTAAATAATGAGAGTCAACTAAATAATAAATATGTGGTGTTTCGTCAATATGCAACTCGTTGCATATTGAGCTCCACTTAACTTGTAGTGTTGTTTGTGCACTTTGCCATGCCATGCATATTTAAACCGGACATGCATCATACTTGTTTGTGCATCGTATGCCATGTTTATGCTTGCGTGTTTACCGTGTTGTTTGCTTCTTTCCGGTTGCTTCTCTTGTTAGCTTCGGTTTCGTTCCGGAGTTGTGAGGTTTCTCTCGACTGTGTTGCTCCGTCTACTTCATGGATCCGTTCTTCTCCCTTGTGGAATCCCAGGCAAGATGACCGAACCCGGATACCATTACTATCTTTGCCTATTGCTAGAAGTCTCGATCTATAGTTTTGCCTCGATGCCCATGTTTTCCTGTCAGCCTCATACTTGTAACCTTTGCCATGTTTAACCACCCTACCTACGCAAACCGTTGCTTGGCTAAGTACGCTTTGCTCAACCCCTCTTATAGCATTGTTAGTTGCAGGTGAAGATTGAAGATGCTTGCTTCATGTTGAAGTTTGGTTGGGTTATATCACACTATATATAATGCTTAAATGAAATCATCTATATACTGGCAAGGGTGGAAGGCTAAGCCTTTTGCTTGGTGATTTGTTCCACTCATGCCGTTAGGAACCGTATAAACCGGTGTTATGTTCCTTGATTATGCGTTCCTAACACGGTTGGGGTGTATGGGACCCCCTTGATAAACCGCTAAGTGCTAAGTCTTTTCCAGCAAGTCCCAACATTGGTACTATTTGCCTAATAACTAATAAAACTTGCATGTGGACTAGCTATCCCTTTTATTTTAATTCTACAACCCCGGGCCAGTGCTCCACATGAGTGTTGGTCCGAAACGGGGAGTCTGCGGGGCCACCACGAGGAAACTCGAGGTTTGGTAAAAACCTGTAGAATCGCCCATCCGGTCGTGTCCTGAGACTAGATACGCGCGGCTACCTATCAGGGTGTCGACACGCCGGGAGGATTTGCTGGATTAGCCTTACCTTAGTTCGGTTTAACTTGAGCACGGGATTCCGAGAATACTCGGGTCTTCCCACCTATGGAGTTGCGACTCCGCGGATCGTGGGCTTGTAATGGGTCAAGTTGGAACACCCCTGCAGGGTTTGAACTTTCGAAAGCCGTGCCCGCGGTTATGTGGCAGATGGGAGCTTGTTAATATCCGGTTGTAGATAACTTGACACAATGTTTCTAATACACTACCAGTGTGTGTTCCGTGACTGTCAATTTCCGAATAGGGATTCGGGAGTTGAACACGGTGGGGTTATGTTTGACCGGCTTTAGATAGGATCACTTCGTGATCATCTCTCGACCGATGCGCCTTCTCTTCTCGCTCTCTGTTACGTAAGCTAGTTGCTAGTTGCTGCTGCAGACTCTTGTTGTTCCTTCACCTCTCGTTCCTTCTTCAGCCTTGTCCTCACCCAAGGCTTAAATAGTCTTGTTACCCGGGAACGGGATTGCTGAGTCCTCTGTGGCTCACAGTTACTTCATCACACCAGTTGCAGGTTCAGCCGAGTTTGATGCAGGAGTTGGATCAGTTCTTCACCGGGAGTTCGATGAAGAGTTTGGCTGTTTGTTTGTGACGTTTCGACGATCAGTAGTGGTTTCTACTAGGATTCGATCCTGCCCTGTGGTTTTATGTTGTTTTGGTATCTTTCTTTGGATCTTCGCCCGTAGTCGGGTTGTGATGTTTTGAATGATGTATTGCTTATGTATTGTATTGTGTGAAGTGGCGAGTGTAAGCCAACTATCTCCTTTTGCATTTTAATCCCTCTTTTACATGAGTTGTGCAAAGATACCAAACTTGAGATCATTCTAGGATGGGCTTATACCTTTAAGTCGTGCCTCAACACGTAGGAGGTATGGTCCCATCCTGGGCATTACAATATGCTTGCACCAGTCCGTAGATGGATCGCAGGAGCATGCACACTTTGTTAGCACCTTTAGGATCGACAAAACCTTCTGGTTACATCATATACAACTCCTCTTTGAGATATCCATTCAGGAATGAAGTTTTGACATCCATGTGCCAGATTTCATAATCATAAAATGCGGTAATTGCTAACATGATTCGGACAGACTTATGCATCGCTACGTGTGAGAAAGTCTCATCGTAGTCAACTCCTTGAACTTGTCGAAAACCTTTCGCAACAAGTCGAGCTTTGTAGACAGTAACATTACCGTCGGTGTCGGTCTTCCTCTTGAAGATCCATTTATTTTCAATTGCTTGCCGATCATCGGGCAAGTCAACCAAAGTCCATACTTTGTTCTCATACATGGATCCCATCTTAGATTTCATGGCCTCAAGCCATTTTGCGGATCTGGGCTCATCATCGCTTCCTCATAGTTTGTAGGTTCATCATGGTCAAGTAACATGACTTCCAGAACCGGGTTGCCATACCACTCGGGCGCGGAACGTACTCTGGTTGATCTACGAAGTTTAGCAGTAACTTGATCCGAGGTTTCAGGATCATCATCATGAGTTTCCTCACTGATTGGTGTAGGATTCACTGGAACTAGTTTTTGTGATGTACTACTATCCAATTCGGGAGAAGGTACAATTACCTCATCAAGTTCCACTTTCCTCCCACTCACTACTTTCGAGAGAAACTCCTTCTCTAGAAAGGATCCATTCTTAGCAACAAATATCTTGCCTTCGGATCTGTGATAGAAGGTGTACCCAACAGTCTCCTTTGGGTATCCTATGAAGACACATTTCTCCGACTTGGGTTCGAGCTTATCGGGTTGAAGCTTTTTCACATTAGCATCGTAGCCACAAACTTTAAGAAACAACAACTTTGGTTTCTTGCTAAACCACAGTTCATAAGGCGTCGTCTCAACGGATTTAGAAGGTGCCCTTATTTAACGTGAATGCACCTGTTTCAAATTCATAACCCAAAACCATAGTGGTAAATTGGTAAGAGACATCATAGATCGCACCATATCATATAAAGTACGGTTACGACGTTCAGACACACCATTACGCAGTGGTGTTCTGGGTGGCGTGAGTTGTGAAACTATTCCACATTGATTCAAATGAATACCAAACTCGTAACTCAAATATTTACCTCCACGATCAGATCGTAGAAACTTTTATTTTCTTGTTACGATGATTCTCTACTTCACTCTGAAATTCTTTGAACTTCTCAAATGATTCAGACTTGTGCTTCATCAAGTAGATGTACCCATATCTTCTCAAATCATCGGTGAAGGTCAGAAAATAACGATACTCGCCGCGAGCTTCAACACTAATCGGTCCACATACATCAGTATGTATGATTTCCAACAAATCTATTGCTAGCTCCATTGTTCCGGAGAACGGAGTTTTAGTTAGCTTGCCTATGAGGCATGGTTCGCAAGCACCAAGTGATTCATAATCAATTGATTCCAAAAGTCCACCACTATGGAGTTTCTTCATGCGCTTTACACCAATATGACCTAAACGGCAGTGCCACAAATAAGTTGCACTATCATTATTAACCTTTGCATCTTTTGGCTTCAATATTATGAATATGTGTATCACTACGATCGAGATCCAACAAACTATTTTCATTAGGTGTATGACCATCGAAGGCTTTATTCATGTAAACAGAATAACAATTATTCTATGACTTTAAATGAATAACCGTATTGCAACAAACATGATCAAATCATATTCATGCTCAACGCAAATGCCAAATAACATTTATTTAGGTTCTACACTAATCCCAAAAGTATAGGGAGTGTGCGATGATGATCATATCAATCTTGGAACCACTTCCAACACACATCGTCACTTCACCTTTAACTAGTCTCTATACATTTTGCAACTCTTGTTTAGAGTTATTAATTTTAGCAGCTGTACCGGTATCAAATACCCAAGGTTTGCTATGAACACTAGTAAAGTACACATCAATAATCTGCATATCAAAATATAACTTTGTTCACTTTGCCATCCTTCTTATCCGCCAAGTATCTAGGGCAGTTCCACTTCCAGTGATCATTTCCTTTGCAGTAGAAGCAATTTGTTTCAGGCTTGAGTTTAGATTTGGGTTTCTTCACGGGAGTGACAACTTGCTTGTCATTCGTCTTGAAGTTCCCCTTCTATACCTTTGCCCTTTACTTGAAACAAGTGGTCTCGTTAACCATCAACACCTGATGCTCTTTCTTGATTCCTACCGTCGCCAACTTTAGCATCGCGAAGAGCTCAAGAATTACTTTCGTCATCCCTTGCATATTATAGTTCATCACGAAGTTCTACTAACTTGGTGATAGTGACTAGCGAACTTTGTCGATTAGTATCTTATCTGGAAGATTAACTCCCACTTGATTCAAGCAATTGTAGTACCCAGACCATCTGAGCACATGCTCACTGGTTGATCTATTCTCCTCCATCTTATAGGCAATGTACTGTCACAGGTCTTATACCTCTCGAACGGGCATGAGTATGAAATACTAATTTCCACTCCTGGAACATCTCATATGCTCTATGGCATTCAAAACGTTTTTGAAGCCCCGGTTCTAAGCCGTAAAGCATGGTGCACTAAACTATCAAGTAGTCATCATACCAAGCTTTTGTCAAAAACGTTTATAACGTCTGCATCTGCTCCTGCAATAGGTCTGTCATCTAGCGGTGCATCAAGGACATAATTCTTCTGTGCAGCAATGCGGAAAATCCTCAGATCACGGAACAACTCCACAACATTGCTACTAACATCTTTCAACTTAGTTTTATCTAGGAACACATCAAAAACATAGGGGAGCTATAACGCGGGCTATTGAACTACAACATAATTTGCAAATACTATCAGGACTAAGTTCATGATAAATCAAAGTTCAGTTTAATCATATTACTAAAGAACTCCCACTTAGATAGACATCCTTCTAGTCATCTAAATGATCACGTGATCCAAATCAACTAAACCATGTCCGATCATCACGTGAGATGGAGTATTTTTCAATGGTGAACATCTCATGTTGATCATATCTACTATATGATTCACGCTCGACCTTTCGGTCTCCAGTGTTCCGAGGCCATGTCTATACATGCTAGGCTCGTCAAGTTTAACCCGAGTATTCTGCATGTGCAAAACTGTCTTACACCCGTTGTATTTGAACGTAGAGCTTATCACACCCGATCATCACGTGGTGTCTCGGCGCGACGAACTTTCGCAATGGTGCATACTCAGGGAGAACACTTGTACCTTGAAATTTTGTAAGGGATCATCTTATAATGCTACCGCCGTACTAAGCAAAATAAGAAGCATCATAAGATAAACATCACATGCAAAAAAAATATGTGACATGATATGGCCATCATCATCTTGTGCTTTTGATCTCCATCTCCAAGGCACCGTCATGATCACCATCGTCACCGACGTGACACCTTGATCTCCATTGTAGCATCGTTGTCGTCTCGCCAACTATTGCTTCCATGACAATCTCTACCGCTTAGTGATAAAGTAAAGCAATTACATGGCGATTCGTTTCATACAATAAAGCGACAACCATATGGCTCCTGCAAGTTACCGATAAATTTACAAAACATGATCATCTTATACAATAACGTATCACTTATCATGTCTTGACCATATCACATCACAACATGCCCTGCAAAAACAAGTTAGACGTCCTCTACTTTGTTCTTGCAAGTTTTACGTGGCTCCTACGGGCTTAGCAAGAATTGTTCTTACCTACGCATACAAAACCACAACGATATTTCGTCATGTATGTGTTGTTTTAACCTTCACAATGACCGGGCGTAGCAACACTTGATTCAACTAAAGTTGGAGAAACTGACACCCGCCAGCCACCTATGTGCGAAGCACGTTGGTAGAACCAGTCTCGCGTAAGCGTATGCGTAATGTCGGTCTGGGCCGCTTCATCCAACAATACTGTCGAACCAAAGTATGGCATGCTGGTAAGCACTATGTCAGGGTTTTGGGGCGACATATGCCAATGGATGGCTTATCATGCATGGGGACAATAGAGGTTCGCCGGGCCCTGGAAGCGAGATAAGGCGAAACTTAGGACGCATGCGGATCTTACCCAGGTTCGGGGCTCTCCGTGGAGATAACACCTCTAGTCCTGCTCTGTGGGGACTACGCGTCATGACTAATGTCACTAGGGTGGCTACAAGGTTGCTCCTCGAGCTATGTCATCTAGGGGAGGAAGATGAGCAAGGCTAGCTCACTACCTTCGCTCTAGGAAATCGGGATGGCAGCTAAGGTTGCTCTCTCTCTCTCTCTCTCTCTCTCTCTCTCTACGTGACTCTCTTTCTCCTAGAGTTCAACCTTCCAACCCCTCCTCATGGAGGACCCTGGGGTGTTTATATAGGCCTACCCCCCAGGGGTACAATTGTAATCTCGACGGAATGACGCCCGGCTGTCAGCGTCTTCCGGTGCCGGCCTCCCCGTCTGTTTGCTGGGGCCCGCCGCCTGCGGACCCATGTGATTGCCTTTCACTGTAGGCGTGCTTCTCCTGACGGCGGCATCGTCACGAGGGAAGTGGCTAAAGTGCCGCCGTCACCTGTTGTACACTACCACCACGCCCTGTCTTGTCATCTTGATGAGGTTCAGACTTCTAGGCCAGGATTCACCGTCTGCTACCAGGCGGCCGCCTCCCCTGGACGCCTACCGGGGGCGGCTTGTTTATGATTTACCAACTGGCCGGTGGGGCCAGCTGCCTGCTGGCCCCGCCGTCTGTGGGTAGTGGGTTTGTGGCTTCCTCTGACCGAAGCTTGGTCACTGGCAGCGTGGCTATAGTGACTCGTCGCTTAAGAGACGGCCATAAGGTACACATTCACTGTAGCCACGCCCTTATAGATTCTCTAAGGACGTGCTCAACTGTAGCCATGCCTCAGCTGCGCGGTGGTCCCCCGGCACGCATCCCGAGGGAGAGGCGTAGGACCATCTGCTAGCTACTGGCTGTGGAGCTGCCGCCTGTTTGGGCCCCTGCCGCCTGCTAGCAGCCGGCTCCTAGGGTAAGCTGTCCAAGGAGGCGGCCCGATGAGCAGACGGCTGGGGGGTAATAGGCGGCCCGAATTTTTCTTGAAATACCATGGGTGGTCGATAAGGACACCCGTGGTCAATATCTCCGACAGTAGTCCCCGAAGCTGGTGGAACTCGGCGGTTTGTGTTTGAGGGCTGCGGGGTTCCAGCAGCTTGCCCCCCTAAGCAGGACCACCGTCCTTCGTCCATCTTCCTGAAAGATCCGTCTGCTGGCAGCCGGACCTCCGCAAATGGGCCGGCTCTTGGCAGTCGGACCTCCATCTTCAAATCTTCGATGGGAAGGCACCGCCTGGTCGGCAGGCAGCTGTACACGTCTGTCGACCATTGGCGGCTCCCCACGCGTCGCCGCCCCGTTGCGTCAGCCTGCCAGCCCACGCGCGTGACGGGACGTAGCAGTGGGCCGAGGCCCGCCACTACAGGGCCTCGATCCACGCACGGATCCGGTGTGGCAGGGGCAATCGATTGCCCTCCCACGCGCATTTAATGCGCGTGGATTAGGCGCACAAAAGGTGGGGGTCGTGCAGGGCATGGAGCAGTTAATCCCACGCCCGCCCCCTTGGCTTCGCTGCCCTGAGCCTATAAATAGGCCGGGGGCGAGGGGTTAGCGCCGTTCTCGCGCCCGCCCCTCTCCATTCTCCTTCTTCTTCCTCGCTCCCGTCTGCTCCTCTCGCCAACTCCGCAGCGAGCTGCCACCCCAAGCCATGGCCGCCGCAGCGCCAGTCCGCCATCACGGCGAGTGGGACGGCAGTGACATCCTCGAGGAACATATGCACTACCTCCGCCGGGCACGGAAGCTGCCTCCCGCCAACAAGGTCGCCGTGCGCCTAGCGCCGGCGGCGGAGATTAGGCCGGCGCCACGGTTTGGCGAGCGGGTCATCTTCCGCTCGCATTTCCCGTGCGGCTTCATCCTCCCTGCGAGCAGCTTCTTCCGGTCCTTCTTGGAGTTCTTCAACGTCCAACCTCACCACCGAACAACGAACACGGTGGTGACGTTGTATTCCTTCGTCGTCCTGTGCGTGGCATACTTCGGCATCCTCCCCACGATTGAGCTGTGGACCGAGCTTTTCTATATGAAGCTCGGTACCGCAGTTCAAGGCGTGGCTGCCCAGTGCGGGGGGTGTATCATAGTGAAGCGCGGCGGGGCAAGAAACTACTTCCCGCGTCGCAGCTCGTGGAATCGGTGAAGCTGTGGCAGAAGACATTTTTCTATGTCTCCAATGTTGATCCCGCCCATGATTTCATTGGCTTGCCGGACTGGGCACCCGGCCCGCCTGCCGAGCCGCGCGCCTCCTGGAAGACTCGGCCCACCTCCCTCACAGAAGGTGCCTCCATCGCCGTGCAACGTCTCCGGGAGCTAAGGGACAGTGAGGGCTTGGTTTTTGCGGACCTCTTGCTCACATTCGCGGAGCGCCGTGTGCTGCCACTGCAGCGCCGCCCTCACTTTATTTGTGACATGAGCGGGCACCGGGACCCCAGCCGGACCTGCACCAAGCTAATGCCATACAAGGAGGTGGCATACTTGGTGAACTACATATCCAACTGCAAGGTCTCCGACTCCGGCTGGGCCTTCGGCAAGCCGTCGTACAGCCGCAGCAACCAGCCGCCTGCGGTGAGCTTTTCTTCTTTTTCAATTCTTCTTTCTTCTCTTTCCGTCTCCCACAGCCGTCTGATCTTGGTGCCGTCTGCAGATCTTTCCCGGCCAGCCAGCGCCGGGTTCTGACCAGCCAGGCCGCCCTCTGGAGCCAGATCGCTCCCAGAGTGATACGAGCGACCTCGATCATGGGGCCGCCGCCATGGAGGAGGAATAGGTGATAGGCGGCGGGGGCCAGCCAGCAGGCAGCGTCGAGAGCTAGCCAACAGGCGGGGTCGTCAGCCGCAACCGGCGATGTGAAGCGGAGGTCCTCTGCAGGGCCGTCTGGCACCTAGCCCAAGAGGCTCCGGCTGTCGACAACCGCCACCAGGCGCCGAGAGGTGGCCGCCAAGGCGGTCCTGCCTAAGCTCCCTAAGCCCAGGCCAGTCGTATCCGGTAAGTACCTTGTCTTCTTCTTTTTCTTTGATGTTTATCTCATTCTGCCATTCCCAACTTGGCTGATTTTCTATCTTCCTTGGGATGCCCATGCAGCACGCCGCTCTCCCTCTTGCGGGCGCCAGTGGGCTCCAATGTGGGGTTACGGATGTCCCCCCTGTGCCCCGCCGCGTGGATCCTACCGCCGCACTCCGGGAAGCGACGGAGAGGAACGCCCGTGAGGTGCGCGAGGAGCAGGAGGCTGCGGACCGTGAGCGAGCGGTGGCTATTGCTGCTGCCAGGGCAGAGGCTGATGCGGCTACTAAGGCCCAAGAAGACGCCGCCTCTCGAGCCCAGGAGCAGGAGGCGGGCTCCCAGCAGCCAGCAGGCCGCGTCGTCCCCCAAGAGGCGGGCTCTCTGGAGCTGTCTGCCCAAGTGCCGGCTGCAGATGAGCAGCCGGCTCTAAATAATGAGGGGGACGGCCACGTCGCCATGGAGACAAAGGCGCCGCCCCCTACACCGCCTGCTGGGACACAGGGCAGCCGGCCTGCAGGAGCGGAGGTGTCGCCAGCTGAGGACATGCTGGTGACAGGCGCACAGCCGGCCCCCCAAGCTCCTGTTCTCCCGCGCCCTGTGAGGGCGGTCTCCGTGCCGCAGCAGGTAGAGGACGGCGATGCCAGCTCGTCCACGCCGGAGAGTGAAGCCACTAGCGCGGCGCCATTAGGCTGGAGGCTCGGAGGCGGCGGCGCGCTGATTGTCGCGTCACGGGACGTCCTCGACCGCTTCAACTCCCTGAGCGATGTCGTGCAGATGATGATGCGGGAGTTCGTGGCTGTGCGAACTTCTGTTCGGGTATGTTGACTCCATTATTTTTCTTTTTATTCCTTCAATTTCTTATGTAGGGGCGTCAGCGCACCCACTAGGTGTAGTCCCCGAGTTCTGAGCCGGCTGCTGAGCAGGCGGCTTGGAACTCCAAAGAGTACCTTGCGGGCTAACTTGTGTCTCGCTGTAGGACTACCACAACCTCCCGGTGGCCTCCTTCAACACCCAGCGCCAGGAGCTGGCGCAACTGCGGGCTGCCCTGGCAGACAGTCAGGGTGAGTGTTCCTCTTCTCCTCCTTGCGGGCGCGCGTCAGCGCACTCACTGGGTGTAGTCCCCGAGTTCCGAGACGGCTGCTGAGCAGGCGGCTTGGAACTCCAAGGTTGTCTTTTTGCTGATGTTGATATTCTTCTTCTTCTTCCCTTGCCAGTGGTCACAGCCAATCTCCGCAACCACCTGGGCGAGGCCCAGTCAGAGCTTGCTGCCAAGGAGCGGGAGCATGATCTTGCCGCCCAGGACCGTGACCGCCTGGCCAAGGAGCTGGCAGACCAGGCGACAACGCACAAGGCGGAGCTCGGGAAGTTGTCGGACGCCGAGATGCTCCTTCGGGAAGAGTTCGAGACCGAGCGCTCGAACTGGGCCGAGAAGGAGGCGGCTCTGCAAGACGGTTATGGGGCCATTGCAGACATGGTCAACGGTAAGACGCCCGCCCCTTCTTCTTGTGCTCGCCGTCTGTTATAGTCGCTTCTCTTTCTTCTGATTCTTTGTCTAGCTTTTGCAGAGTTCTTCCCGGGCCACTCTTTGGCCGCCAGCCAGGCCATCGAGGCCCAATGTGACGAGAGGCGCAAGGCGGGCCAGGTGATCGCACCCAACGCGCCCAAGACTCCGGCCGAACAGCTTTTTGCTGTCAAGGCGCACCTCCAGCCGGTCCACCGCCTGCTTTGCCGCCTGCAGCGTGCTGGCGCTCAAGTGCTGGCCGCCCTCTGTCCAGGCGCTCCAGTACTCCGCACTCCCAGCCGGACTGACGACTGGCTGGAGGCGGTTGGCCACCGCTTCGAGGCCTGGAAGGGTGCCGTAGCGAGGGCTGGTGCGCGGACCGCCCTGGAGTTTGCCAAGGGCTGGTACCCGGACCTGAATCTCGGCCAGTTGAAGACCTTCCGCGTGGTGGCTGAGCCTGAGCTGGCCGCGGTGCAAGGAGACCTTGCCAGACGCATCGCCGCCCTTGCTGAGTATGTTTACACCGCCATTTTCGTCCCAGAGCTGGATGAGAATGGTCATGTGGTGCCACCCAGCAACTTCGGGCTGGACTTGGCGGCGTCGGAGGAGCTGGACGAAGAGATCGCCTACAACGATGAAGGCGAGGAGGAGGGAGACAGCGACGAGGAAGCCAGCTCCAAGGAGGCGGATCCGTCTGCTGGCCATCAGCCTGACCAATCCTCGACAAGCAGACCCGGCGTGGCGGCTCCGCCTGCTGCAGGAGGCGGCCAGGCCGAGACTCGTCAAGCGGCCCCCCAGAAGCCGGCTCCGTCGTGCTGCCCGCTCCGCCTGCTGCGCCCTAGGATTTATTCTTGTATCGTTTGATTCTTGTTTCTTCGTAAGACTTGGTAGGATTAGTCCGAACAATTCCACCCGCTGGGTGTATAAGTAAGCTACTACTGGAAGGCCGCCCTTGAGGCCTTTTTGATGTAAATATTCTTTTAATGTTGCATAGTGTTTGTGCAATTTGGCCGGGATCTGGGATTAGCCCCGCCCTTGGTTCCTTAGGGCGATTTTCTTTTGCTGTCTCCTTTAATTGCCGTCCTGCCAGCCAAACAGCCACTATGTGGTTCTACGGCTGGGTCAGGTACTTAGCTGTTTTCCGTATGGGCTAGTATCCCGCCCTCTGGAAGGCGGCGTAGCTAGACAAGAAGCCGGCTGGCCGGCTGCGTTATAGCCGGCTAATTTGCATGAAGGGCCGTCCTGCCCTATGGTTATTTTACTTAGCCATTTTTCATGTGGGCACCGCTTCTTGCCTTTCGCTCCTGCCAGTCGGACAGCCGCGTTCTGCGAGTCTGTGACTGAAGGCGGGAGAGGGCTTGGATGCCATCACATTACTTGTCCGACTATTTTAAGGAGAAGTTTTAAACATAGCATTAGGCGGCCAGTCCCCGGGCCATCTGCTGGGCTCCGATGCCGGACAAAGGAATGAACAACACTCATTCATAGGCATAATTCTTATCATATAGATAAAGGGTTGGGCAGTCCCCGAGAACTCCTCGGGGGTCCCACTGGTTCTCAAAATAAAGTAGATATAGCGACACATACTGTCTTTTAGCTATCAAAGCGACGAAGTAGGTTTGCGTTCCACGGGCGCTCCGACTCCTTGCCCGAGTCGTCTCTCATGCGTCATCTTGGCTTCTGGTCATCGATGAGGTAGTAGGCATCGTTGCCTACACCTTGCTGATGATGAACGGTCCTTCCCAAGGAGTCGAGAGCTTGTGCTGGCCGGCTGTTCGTTGGATCAGTCGGAGCACAACATCCCCCTTGCGGAAGGAGCGTGGCTTGACTCGCCGGCTATGATAGCGGCGAAGCCCCTGCTGATAGATGGTGGAGCGGCTGAGTGCTACCAGCCGGGCCTCCTCCAGCAGGTCTACGCCGTCTTCTCGTGCTTCTTTGGCATCGGCTTCTGTGTACATGATGACGCGAGCCGAGTCAAACTCAACATCTGTTAGGATGATGGCCTCGGCCCCATAAACGAGGAAGAAAGGAGTAAAGCCGGTGGACTTGTTCGGAGTTGTTTTGAGGCTCTAGAGGACAGCTGTAACTCTTCAATCCAGGAGCCGGCTGGTCGTTCCAAGGGTTCGACCAGCGGGGGCTTGATGCCATACAAGATAAGGCCGTTGGCGTGCTCAACTTGGCCGTTGGACTGTGGGTGAGCAACGGACGCTAGGTCCAGTCGGATGCCCTGTGTTGCACAGAAACGGGCCAATGCGCCTTTGGCAAAATTTGCGCTGTTGTCGGTGATGATGCTGTGCGGTATGCCATACCGGACTGTGTTGTCTGCGATGAATGTCACAGTAGTTGGGCCTTTGAGTTTCTTGATTGGTTTTGCTTCGATCCACTTGGTGAATTTGTCCACTGCCAGGAGTAAATGTGTCAAGCCACCTCGGGCTGTCTTGAAGGGGCCCACCATATCCAGCCCCCGGACGGCAAATGGCCAAGTGATCGGAATGGTCTTGAGTGCAGAAGCCGGCAAGTGTTGCTTGGAACTGAAGCACTTGCAGCCATTGCACTTTTTTACCAAGTCTTTGGCGGCGTCCAAAGTAGTCGGCCAGAAGAAACCGTGGCAGAAGGCTTTGGCGACGAGAGATCTTGAAGCCGCGTGGTGGCCAAATTCTCCTTGATGAATGTCCGTCAGAATAGCCAGACCCTTTTCTGCTTCCACATAGTGCTGGAAGACGCCTGTTGCACTTCTTCTGACAAGCTCTCTGTTAACTATTGTGTATGCTGAAGCCCGGCGTTGAACTTGCCGTGCCAAAGTTTCATCTGCTGGCAGCTCTCTTCTTAGCAGGAAGTTGAGGATTGGTTGTGCCCAAGACGGCGCTGAGACTCCTGTTGTTTCTGCCAAAGAGACCAGGGCGGTTGGGCTGGGAGGCGGAGGGCTGGGTTGAGCCACATGTTGTGCTTCCGAAGTCCCCGAGCCGACTGCGACAGTCCCCAGGCCGTCTGCTGGAGCTGGCGCTTCTTGGCCGCCTGCTGGAGCAGTCCCCGGGCCAGGAACCGGCACAACGACTGCTGGACCGTCTGCAGGAGTCGGAGTGTCAATGCTGCCTGGTGAAGCAGTCTTCGGGCCGGCTGCTGAAGTTGCCGGGCCGTCTGCTCCAGGATCGGCTGGTATGAAGATTGACTCCGATTCTCGTGAAGGCTTGACGGACGGCTTGCGTAGGCATTGAAGAGACACACCTGTTGGTATTGCTTGGCGGGTGGAGCCGATTCGTGCCAAGGTGTCGGCTTGCATGTTGTCGGCTCGTGGCACAAGGAGGAACTCGCAGCCATCAAAATGCCCACTGATCTGCTGGACAAGGAAACGATAACTTGCCATATTTGCGTCCTTGGCGTCCTAGTCCCCAGATGACTGCTGGACAACCAAGTCTGAGTCACCATAGCACAGCACTCGGCGGATACCAATCTCTTTGGCCATCCGGAGCCCGTGGATGAGTGCCTCATACTCGGCCACATTGTTGGAGGCGGCAAAGTGGATTTGCAGGGTGTACTTGAGCTTGTCACCCTTGGGGGAGGTGAGGACGATGCCAGCTCCCAAGCCAGTGCGCATCTTTGACCCGTCAAAGTGCATCTGCCAATGGGTTGAGTCTGGAGCAGGCGGAAGGTACTGGGTCTCGGCCCAGTCGACGAGGAAGTCGGCCAACGCTTGCGATTTGATGGTGGTGCGGGGTTGGTAGAAGATGGTGAAGGGGGCCAGCTCGATTGCCCAATTGGCCACTCTTCTTGAAGCATCTCTGTTGCCCATGATCTCAGCAAGCGGGGCCGTGCAAACGACCATGATCGGGTGCTCTTGGAAGTACTGCTTGAGTTTCTTGGCGATGAAGTACACGCCATAGCACATCTTCTGGTAGTGGTGATAGTTCTGCTTGGAGACTGACAACACCTCGCTCAAGTAGTAGACCGGCCTCTGGACGGGCAAGGCTCTGCCGTCTTCTGGGCGCTCAACCACAATGACTGTGCTGACCACCCGGCTGGTGGCGTCTATGTAAAGGAACATGGGTTCCTTGTCTGTTGGTGCCGCTAGGACAGGCGGGGTGGATAGCAGTTGCTTGAGCTGCTGGAAGGCTTCATCTGCCTGGTCATTCCACTCGAAGCAAGTGGTTTTCTTCATCAGTTGGTACAGGGGGAGTGCCTTCTCTCCCAGCCGGCTAATGAAACGGCTGAGAGATGCCAGGCACCCTGTGAATTTCTGGACATCTCGCACACGAGTTGGCCGCTCCATTCTCTCAATGGCCTTAATCTTTGCAGGTTTGCACTCGATGCCGCATTCAGATACCAGGAAACCAAGGTGCTGGCCGACTGGTACCCCGAAGACGCATTTCTCCGGGTTTAGCTTGATCTGAAAGCGACGCAAGTTTTCAAATGTCTCTTGGAGATCCTCCAAAAGAGTTCCTCTCTTCTCCGTCTTCACCACGATATCATCCACGTAGACGTGGGCATTTCTGCCAAGTTGCTTGAGGAGACACTTCTGCATGCAATGCTGAAAAGTGGCGCCGTCGTTTCTCAAGCCGAACGTCATGGTCAGGTAGCAGAAGGCCCCAAATTGCGTGAGGAAGGCGGTCTTCAGACGGTTAGCCGATCAAGTTTGATCTGGTGGTACCCAGAATAAGCATCAAGGAATGACAGCAGCTCGCATCTGGCTGTGGAGTCAATCACGTGATCTATTCGCGGCAGAGCAAACGGATCTTTAGGGCAGGCTTTGTTGAGGCTGGTGTAATCAATACACATGCGCCATTTGTTGTTGTTCTTCAGCACTAGGACTGGGTTTGCGAGCCACTCTGGGTAGAAAACTTCCATGATGAAGTCGGCTGCTAGCAGGCGGGCAACCTCTTCCCCAACAACTCTTCTTTTCTCTTCTGACAGGCGGCGGAGCGGCTGTCTGGCAGGCTTTGCATCTTCTCTTACATGTAACTTTTGCTCGGCGAAATCCGTCGGGACACCCGGCATGTCTTTGGGGGACCATGCAAAGATGTCCCTATTCTCACGGAGGAAATCGACGAGCTCGCTTTCCTAGTTGCTGTCTATGTTTGACCCTAGGACAGCAAATCGCTCTGGGTGAGATTGCTCCAAGGCAATCTTCTTTGTCTCCTTGGCCGGCTGGAACGAGCCCTGTGGCTCCGCCTCCCTGGGGTTGGCTGGTATGGCTGGCTGCTCGCAAGCCATCGCCACCAGCCGTTCCAGGCGATGCTTCTCTTCAGCCACGACAAGGGACTCGACCAGACGGCTGTTGGCAGTTGCACATGCGATCGACTTCTCGTAGTCCCCGGCTATGGTGATTATTCCCTTGGGGCCTAGCAGCTTCATCTTGAGGTAGGCATAATGGGGTACTGCCATGAACTTTGCAAGAACAGGCCGGCCCAAGATCACGTGATAGGGACTTTCCAGGTTCACCACTTCAAACCAGACTGGCTCTCTCCGGAAATGCTTCTTGTCATCAAACAGGAGATCAATCTTGGCCTTGCCGATTGGTGAGCAAGAGAAGCCTGGCACAATGCCGTGGACCACAGTCCTGGTAGGCTGAAGCTGCCTTTCTTTGATGCCCAACTTCTCCATGGTGTCGCGGTACATGATGTTGATGCTGCTGCCGCCGTCTACCAGTACTCGGGAGAAACGACAAGCCCGCCTATCGGTGGAGAGAGTTGCATCCAGAACCAAGGCATAGGCTCCTAGTGAGGGCATGACAGCCGGGTGATCTTCTCGGCTCCAGCTGACGGGCCTCTCAGTCCAGTGCATGGATTCTGGGGCTTCGATGGCAATGGTGTTGACTTCTCTACGCTGCTGGCGCCGGCTGTGCCTATCGTCCGCCTGGCTTGTGAAGACGACATAGGCCCCGTTTTCTTCTGGGAATACATCCTGGACCTAGCCGCCCGGACGAGCAGCCGGTGGATTGGGGGGGGGGGGCGCCTGCCCTGCAGAGCTTCCCCTCTAGCAATGTGTGTGAGCCAATGACACTTCTGTGTGGTGTGGTTGGAAGGCTTCGCGCCGCTGTGGAACTTGCACGGGGCGTCCAGGGCTTGGTCGAAGGAGAAAGCCGGATACCAGGCTGGCTTGCCGCCCTTTTGGCGCTTGGGTCCTGCTTGTGCCTCTGGCTGCTGGCCACCAACTGCTGCCACAAGCCGGCTGTTGGCAGCCGGCCCGTGGGTCTTGAGTTTGTGATCATTCGGCTGCTGGCGTCGGCTGGACTCTCCAGCCGGAGTTTTTGAAGTTGGAGGAGTCATCTTTCCAGAAGCATCTACTTGCAGCCCGGTCTTCATGGAGGAGTCAGCACTGGCGTACTTGTCCGCTATGCTCAGCAGCTCGTCCAGCGTGGCACGCTCGTCGCAGAGGAGTTTGTGCTTGAGCAAGGTGTGTTCTCTGCACCCGGCCGTAAAATATTCGATGGCTTGTACCTCGTGCACTCCCTCACAAGAGTTTCGCAGCTCTGCCCAACGCGTTAGATAATCGCGAGCTGACTCATCTGGGCCTTGAACACATAGGGAGAGCTGGCGCGGCTTGGGAGGACGCTTGTAGGTGCTGGTGAAGTTGCGAGTGAAGGCGTGAGTGAAGTCCAACCAGTCGTTGATGCTGTTGGGTTTGAGGCTGTTTAGCCACGTCCGGGCTGTGCCCTAAAGCATAAGTGGAACGTACTTCACCGCAACACGCCTGTTGCTGGTTGCTATGCTGACGGCTCTGGAGTAATCCACCAGCCAGTCCTCTGGCTTCACAGATCCGTTGTACTTGGGGGTGTCTCTGGGGAGCGAGAAGCCCTTGGGGAAAGGCTCGTTACGGATGCAGGGGCCGAAACAGGCCGGGCCGAGGTCGTCTTCTTCTTCGACCGCTTGGGACTGAGCTAATCGGTCAAGGCGGTGGCGGGCATCGTTCTCCCCAACCCCCTCACGGCGGCCCAAGCAGCCTGCCAGAGAGGGGTGGTCAACAGGCGGAGGAGACATACGCCTCTCCCGCCTAGGAGGAGGCGGGTGTTCCTCTCGCCGCTCTACGGCTCTTGGGCAGCCGTCTTCGTCGCGCTCGATGGTGATGCGAGTCTGCTGGCTGCGGCTAGCAGCCGACTCTGAGTCTCGTCGGTTGGGGGCGTTGACTGTTGGAGAGCGAGAGGTAGCTCCTTGCTCCCGCCGAAGGGGGCGGTTATCAGCCTATGCGCCGGCCTCTGATGCCCGGTGACGGGCCTCCTGCTGCGCAGCAGCCGCGTCGAGGAGCTGGCGGGCGCGCTCAGTCATGCAATGAAGCTCATCTCCCTCCAAGTGGCCCATCTCATCGACCGCTGCCTGGGCAGCCCTTAGGTTCTCCGATGCAGTGAGGTACACCAACCGCGGGGCCCCCAGCATGTCTGCTAGCAGCCCGCCGCGATCACGAACGGCACCAGCCCGGCTAGGCTAGCCAGCAGCCGGCGTGCCGCCTATGGCGCGGTCCATCTCACGGCGGTAGGCTTCAGTGAGGCATCGGGAAGCGGCCAGCTCATTGGCGCTGTCGATGAGCGAGACGCGAAGTGCCTCCAGCGCCGCGCCGTCTGCCCCCGCCGCAACACGTGGGGCAAGGTTCTATAGGGCGGCCTGGAGCGGGTCTTGGCCCGACTCGCCAGACGACTCGTCGTGGTTGGTGGCGAGCACCTCCGTGACGGTGCTGGCGGTGCTGCCGCCCATTAGAGAAGGGAGGGGGTCGTCGATGATCACCACGTGCTCGGGGAAGGAATCGACGGGCTCTGCGTCGAGGTCGATGATCATGTCTACTGGTGGGTCAGAAGAGCCCACTGACTCCACGTCAGAGGCGTGCTCGTTGACGATGTGGAGCTTGTCGAGGAGCTCGACGAGGCAGCTCTCCAGAGCTACTGGCTCGGCCGTCGGAGAGGGCTCATCATGAATGTGGACACCGCCGAGAAGGTCGGCGAGTCCGCTCGCGGCGCATGCGGCCTCAGCGCCGCGAAGCATCCCGGTATCCATGCCTACGGGCGTGCCGGGCTGGCTGTGCTTGCCAGGGAGGAACAAAGTTCCCATCCAGAACATGTCTCCGGACGACGATGCACCTAGCCCCATGGTGGGCGCCAAATGTCGGGGTTTTGGGGCGACATATGCCAACGGATGGCTTATCATGCATGGGGACAATAGAGCGTCGCCGGGCCCTGGAAACGGGATAAGGCGGAACTTAGGACGCCTATGGATCTTACCTAGGTTCGGGGCTCTCCGTGCAGATAACACCCCTAGTCCTGCTCTGCGCAGACTCCGCGTCATGACTAATGTCACTAGGGTAGCTACAAGGTTGCTCCTCGAGCTGTGTCGTCTAGAGGAGGAAGATGAGCAAGGCTAGCTCAATACCTTCGCTCTAGGAAATTGGGATGGCAGCTGGGGTTTCTCTCTCTCTCTCTACGTGACTCTCTTTCTGCTATAGTTCAACCTTCCAACCCCTCCTCATGGAGGACCCTCGGGGTTTATATAGGCCTACCCCCAGGGGTACAATTGTAATCTCGACGGCGTGGCCCCCGGCTGTCAGCGTCTTCCGGTGCCGGCCTCGCCGTCTGTCTGCTGGGGCCCGCCGCGTATTGGCCCATGTGATTGCCTTTCACTGTAGGCGTGCTTCTGCTGACGGCAGCATCGATGGGAGGGAAGTGGCTACAGTGTTGCCGTCTCCTGGCGTACACTGCCACCACGCCCTGTCTTGTTATCTTGATGAGGTTCGGACTTCTAGGGAAGGATTTGCCGTCGGTTACCAGGCGGCCGCCTCCCCTGGCCGCCTGCCAGGGGCGGCTTGTTTATGATTTACCCACTGGCCGGTGGGGCCAGCCGCTTGCTGGCACTACCGTCTGTGGGTAGTGGGGTCGTGGCTTCCTCTGACTGAAGCTTTGTCACTGGAAGCATGGCTATAGTGACTGGCCACTGAAGAGACGGCCATAAGGTACAAATTCACTGTAGCCACGACCTTATAGATTCTCTAAGGACGTGCTCAACTGTAGCCATGCCTCAGCGGCGCGGTGGTCCCCTGGCATGCACCGCGAGGGAGCGGCGTAGGATAGTCTACTAGCTGCTGGCTATGGAGCTGCCGCTTGTTTGGGCCCCTGCCGCCTGCTAGCAGCCGGCTCCTAGGGTAATCTGTCCTAGGAGGCGGCCCGATGAGCAGACGACTGGGGGGTAACAGGCGGCCCCAATTTGTCTTGAAATACCATGGGTGGTCGATGAGGACACCCATGGTCAATATGTCCGACACACTATGACTAGTATCGTCCACAACTCACTTGTGTTTTACTCGTGCATATCATCTACGCATAGACCAGGCTCATGATGCCTGCTACTTCTCGAGCTTGCATTGTATTCCCTCGAAGAGGAAATGGAGATGCATGACAGTAGCGTAAGTATTTCCATTAGTTTTTGAGAACCAAGGTATCAATCTAGTAGGAGACCACGCGCGAGTCCCTCGCACCTGCACAAACAAATAAGAAGTTCACAGCCAACACAATGAGGGGTTGTCAATCCCTTTACGGTCACTTACGAATGTGAGATCTGATACAGATGATAGTTTATATTTTGGATATTTTAGTTTACAAGAACAGAAAGTAAAAGTGATAAAAGTAAAGTAGATGTAGATTGATATGTTGAAAATTGACCCGGGAGACATAGTGTTCTCTAGTGGCTTCTCTCATGATAGCGATATTCTACGGCGAGTAAACAAATTACTGTCGAGCAATTGATAGAAAAGCGAATAATTATGAGACTATCTAGGCATTATCATTGTATATAGGCATCACGTCCGAGACAAGTAGACCGACTCCTGCCTGCATCTACTACTATTACTCCACACATCGACCGCTATCTAGCATGCATCTAGTGTATTGAGTTCATAAGAACAGATTAATGCCTTAAGCAAGATGACATGATGTAGAGGGATAAACTCAAGCAATATGATATAAACCCCATCTTTTTATCCTCGATGGCAACAATACAATACGTGCATTGCTGCCCCTACTGTCACTGGGAAAGGACACCGCAAGATTGAACCCAAAGCCAAGCAGTTCTCCCATTGCAAGAACTATGGATGTATTAGGCCAAACCAAACCAATAATTCGAAGAGACTTGCAAGGATATTATGAGGACACATAAAAAGTTCAGAGAAGAACCAAATATCTTTCATATATAACCTTGATCATAAACTCACAATTCATCGGATCTCGACAAACACACCACAAAAAGAGATAAAATCGAATATATCTCCTCGAAGACCAAGGAGAGCTTTATATTGAGATCTAGAGAGAGAGAAGAAGCCATCTAGATACTAGCTATGGACCCGAAGGTCTGGGGTAAACTACTCACAACTCATGGTGAGGGCGACGATGATGATGAAGAAGAACTCCGTGATGGATCCCCCTCCGGTGGAGCTCTGGAACAGGCTCCAAGATGGGATCTCACGGGAACAGAAGGTTACGGCGATGGAATTAGGGTTTTCTCTCTGTTCACGGAGGTTCTGGGGTACATAGACTTATATAGGAAGAAGGAGGGCACCGGGGGACACTCGAGGGGGCCACGAGGCAGGGGGCGCGCCCTGGGAAGGGGGGCGCGCCCCCCACCCTCGTGGGCCACCCCTTGATTACCTGACGTGGTTCTCAAGCTCTGCGTGTGTTATTTTCTCCAAAAATATCTCTCGCGAAGGTTTCATTCTGTTTGGACTCTGTTTGATATTCTTCTCCTGCAAAACCCTGAAACACTCAAAAAACAGCAATCTGGACTGCGCCTTCGGGTTAGTACGTTAGTCCCAAAAATCATATAAAAGTGTATGATAAAGACCATTAAACATCCAAGACTTCATAAATAATAGCATGGAACAATCAAAAATTATAGATACGTTGGAGATGTATCAAGCATCCCCAAGCTTAATTCCTGCTCGTCCTCGAGTAGGTAAATGGTAAAGAAAGAATTTTTCATGTGGAATGCTAACCAATATAGTTTTTCAATGTAATTCTCTTAATTGAGGCATGAATGTTCAGATATGAAATATTCAAGATAAAAGTCTATGTTGACATAAGAAATAACAATACTTCAAGCATACTAACAAAGAAATCATGTCTTCTCAAAATACTATGGATAAAGAAAGTTATCCCTACAAAATCATATAGTCTGGCTATGCTCCCTCTTCATCACACAAAATATTCATATCATGAACAACCTCGATTTCAGCCAAGCATTTGTTTTCATACTCTATCTTTTCAAACCTTTCAATTTTCACGCAATACATGAGCGTGAGCCATGGATATAACACTATGGGTGGAATAGAGGTGGTTGTGGAGAAGACAAAAAGGAGGGAGATAGTCTCACATCAACTAGGCGTATCAACGGGCTATGGAGATGCCCATCAACAGATATCAATGTGAGTGAGTAGGGATTGCCATGAAACGGATGCACTAGAGCTAAATATGAATGAAATCTCAACAAAAAACTAGTGGGTGTGCATCCAACTTGCTTGCTCACGAAGACCTAGGGCACTTGAGGAAGCCCAACGTTGGAATATACAAGCCAAGTTCTATAACGAAAATTCCAACTAGTACATGAAAGTGACTAAACATGAGACTCTCTACAACGAAGAACATGGTGCTACTTTGAAGCACAAGTGTGGAAAAAAGATAGTAGCAATTGTCCCCTTTTTATTTCCTTTTTTATTGGGCCTTTCTTTTTTCTTTGGCCTTTTTTTGTGGAGGGGCTTTATAGATTTAGCCTTTCCTCCCATGGGACAATGCTCTGATAATGATGATAATCACAATTTCATTACAACTCGATACTACAACAACAAAGTATGAATCTATATGAATACCTCCGGCGGTGTACCGGTATGTGCAATGAAACAGGAGCAACATGTATGAAAAATTATGCATGGTGGCTTTGCCAAAAATACGATGTCAACTACATGATCATGCAATGGCAATATGACAAGATGATGTGTGTCATATGAACGGACGGTGGAAAGTTGCATGGCAATATATCTCGGAATGGCTATGGAAATGCCATGATAGGTAGGTATGGTGGCTGTTTTGAGGAATAATATGGTGGCTGTTTTGAGTTAGGATATATAGTTGGTGTATGGTACCGGCGAAAGTTGCGCGTTACAAGAGAGGCTAGCAATGGTGGAAGGGTGAGAGTGCGTATAATCCATGGACTCAACATTAGTCATAAGAACTCATATACTTATTGAAAAAATCTACGAGTCATCAAAACAAAGCAATCAACGCATGATCCTAGAGGGTAGGTTGGTAGGAGTTAACCATCGCGCGCCCCCGACCTCCACACAAAGGTTGGCACTCTAAAAGTACCTCATGCTCTAACTTCGTCACATAGCGGTTCACCATACGTGCATGCTACGAGAATCACTAACCTTAGCACAAGTATTTCTCAATTTCATAATAACTCCACTAGCATGACTCTAATATGACAATCCTCATGTCTCAAAATAATTATCAAGCATCCAACATCTCATTCTATTCAATGCACTTGGTGTGAATTTTTTTTACTACATTTATATTGGATGTTTATCATGTGAAGACTAGTTTCTTTAGCCTAAACTCATTACCATGATGTTTTAATAGACTCTCAAATAGATATAAGTGAATCATGAGAATTCAAATATTTCTAAAAAATATTACCACCACCGTGCTCTAAAAGATATAAGTGAAGCACTAGAGCAAAAACTATTCAACTCAAAAGATATAAGTGAAACACATAGAGTGTTCTAACAGTTTCTAGGCCATATATAACTCTCTCCAATAGGTGTGTCCAGCAAGGATGATTGTGGCAAACTAACAAGCAAATACTCAAATTATACAACACGCTCGAAGCAAAACATATATCATGTTGCGAATAAAAATATAGCTCCAAGTATAGTTACCGATGGATGAAGACGAAAGAGGGGATGCCTTCCCGGGGCATCCCCAAGCTTAGGCTTTTGATTATATTGAATTTACTTGGGGTGCCATGGGCATCCTCAAGCTTAGGCACTTGCTACTCCTTGTTCTATAGTCCATCAAAGCAATACTCAAAACATGAAAACTTCACAACACAAAACTTAGACAAAAATTCTCGTGAGCTCCGTTAGTATAAGAAAGCAAACCACTACTCAAAGGTGCAGCAATGAATTCATAATTTTTTTATATTGTAAACCTACTGTATTCCAATTTCTCTATGGTTCATATCTTCCAATACTACTCATAGATGCATTGAAATAAGCAAACAACACACTAAAAACAGAATCTGTCAAAAAACAGAACAATCTGTAGTAATCTGCAGGTTTCGCCTACTTCTGTAACTCCAAAAAATTCAAACTAAATTGGTAAATTTGTGGAATTTGTCTACTAATCATCTACAAAAAGAATCAACTAAATAGCACGCTCCAGTAAAATCTGAAGACCACTTTAGCGAGCGCTAACGATTCTGTTTTTCACAGCAAGATCACATGAACTTCACACAAGTCTTCCTAAAGGTTCTACTAGGCACAAACACTGAAAAAAACTTGAAACTACATCTAACCAGAGGCAAGATGCAATATTTATTCCGTAACAGCAACAAAAACAAAAAACAAAAAATTGGGTTGCCTCCCAACAAGCTCTTTCTTTATAGCCATTAAGAAAGGCTTGGGATTTCAATGATGCTCACATGAAAGATAAGAATTGAAGCACAAAGAGAGCATCATATAGCATGTGAAAAACACATCTAAGTCTAACATACTTCCTATGCATAGGCATCTTATAAGCAAACGAATTGGCAAGGCAAGCAAAAAGTAGCATATGCAAGGAAGCAAAAAGGAACGACAGCAATCTCAACATAACGAGAGGTAATTTAGTAACATGAAATTTCCTACAACCATATTTTCCTCTCTCATAATAATTGCATGTAGGATCATAAGAAAATTCAAAAATATAGCTATCACATAACATATTCTCAACATGATCCACATGCATACGAAGTTGACATTCTTCCACAATAGTGGGAGTAACATTAACTAAAGTCATGACCTCTCCAAACCAACTTTCAATATTATTGCAAACATTATTATCAATCTCATATTCATCATGGGGATTAAATAAATTTTCAAGATCATAAGAAGAATAACCCCAATCATGATCATTGTAACAAGTAGTGGGCATATCAAAATAAACATCCCCAAGCATAGGGTTTTGCATATCATTAGCACAATTGACATCAATAGAATTGATAATAACATCATTGCAATTATGATTTTACTCAAAGAGCTATCGTGAATCACTTTATATTTTTATTTCAATACTTCATCACAATTTTCAGATTCATAAATTGCAAGTAAAACCCCATAATGATAATCTAGTGCACGAAGCTCACTAGCAATTGGTTCAACATAATTGGATCTCTTAAAGAGATTAGCAAGTGGATGAGGATTCATACTATAGCAAGCGAAGATGCAAGCTAATTGAGGGCACATAGAAACCACAAGCAAACAAGAGGCAAGCGGACGGTAAACACACAGCAGAAGAAGGGCAAATAAAACGGTAAGGGTGAAGTGGGGGAGAGGAAAACGAGAGGCAAATAAATGTAATGCAAAAGATAAAGGTTTGTGATAGGTACTTGGTATATGACTTTTGCGTAAGCCTCCCCGGCAACGGCACCAGAAATTCTTTTTGCTACTTCTCAAGCTTGCGTTGTGTTCCCTCGAAGAGGAAAGGGAGATGCAGCACAGTAGCGTAAGTATTTCACTCAGTTTTTGAGAACCAAGGTATCAATCTAGTAGGAGACCACGCGCGAGTCCCTCGCACCTGCACAAAAAAATAAGAACTTCGCAGCCAACGCGATAACGGGTTGTCAATCCCTTTACGGTCACTTACGAAAGTGAGATCTAATAGATATGATAGTTTATATTTTTGGTATTTTTGTTTATAAGAACAGAAAGTAAAAGTGATAAAAGTAAAGTAGATGTAGATTGATATGTTGAGAATAGACTCGGGGGCCATAGTGTTCTCTAGTGGCTTCTCTCATGATGGCGATATTCTACGGCGGGTAAACAAATTACTGTCGAGCAATTGATAGAAAAGCGAATAATTATGAGACTATCTAGGCATGATCATTGTATATAGGCATCACGTCCGAGACAAGTAGACCGACTCCTGCCTGCATCTACTACTATTACTCCACACATCGACCGCTATCCAGCATGCATCTAGTGTATTGAGTTCATAAGAACAGAGTAACGCCTTAAGCAAGATGACATGATGTAGAGGGATAAACTCAAGCAATATGATATAAAGCCCATCTTTATATCCTCGATGGCAACAATACAATACGTGCCTTGCTGCCCCTACTGTCACTGGGAAAGGACACCGCATAATTGAACCCAAAGCCAAGCACTTCTCCCATTGCAAGAACTATAGATCTAGTAGGCCAAACCAAACCAATAATTCGAAGAGACTTGCAAGGATATTATGAGCACACATAAAAAGTTCAGAGAAGAACCAAATATCTTTCATAGACAACCTTGATCATAAACTCACAATTCATCGGATCTCGACAAACACACTGCAAAAAGAGATTACATCGAATAGATATCCTCGAAGACCGAGGAGAAGTTTGTATTGAGATCCAGAGAGAGAGAAGAAGCCATCTAGATACTAGCTATGGACCCGAAGGTCTGTGGTAAACTACTCACAACTCATGGTGAGGGCGATGATGATGATGATGAAGAAGAACTCCATGATGGACCCCCCTACGATGGAGCTCCGGAACAGGCTCCAAGATGGGATCTCACGGGAACAGAAGGTTACGGCGGTGGAATTAGGGTTTTCTCTCTGTTCACAGAGGTTCTGGGGTGCATACACTTATATAGGAAGAAGGAGGGCACCGGGGGACACTCGAGGGGGGCACGAGGTAGGGGGGCGCGCCCTGGGAAGGGGCGCGCCCCCCACCCTCGTGGGCCACCCCTTGATCCCCTGACGTGGTTCTCAAGCTCCCCGTGTGTGATTTTCTCCAAAAATATATCTCGCGAAGGTTTCATTCCGTTTGGACTCTGTTTGTTATTCTTTTTCTGTAAAACTCTGAAACAGGCAAAAACAGCAATCTTGACTGGGCCTTTGGGTTAGTAGGTTGGTCCCAAAAATGATATAAAAGTGTATGATAAAGCCCATTAAACATCCAAGACTTCATAAATAATAGCATGGAAAAATCAAAAATTAGAGATACGTTGGAGACGTATCAATGCCACTGTTGGGGAACATAGTATTTCACAAATTTCTGCGATCACGCAAGATCTATCTGCTGGATGCATAGCAATGAGAGGGGAGAGTGTGTCTACGTACCCTTGTTGACCGGGAGCGGAAGCGTCTTGTGACGCGGTTGATGTAGTCGAACTTCTTTGCGATCCAACAGATCAAGCACCGAACGTACGGAGCCTCCGCGTTCAGCACACGTTCAGCTTGATGACGTCCCAGGAGCTCTTGATCTAGTAGAGCCTTGCGGGAGAGTTTCGTCAGCACGACGGCGTGGTGACGGAGATGATGATGCTACCGGCGCAGGTCTTCGCCTAAGCACTGCAATGGTATGACCGAGGTGTGTTTCTGTGGAGAGGGGCACCGCACACGGTTGGGAGAGATCAACTGATCAAGTTGTGCGTCTATGGGGTGCCTCTACCCCCGTATATAAAGGAGTGGAGGAGGGGGAGGGCCTGCCCTCTCTATGGCGCGCCCTAGGGGATTCCTACTCCCACCGGGAGTAGGATTCCCCTTTTCCTAGTAGAACTAGGAGCCCTTCCAAGTAGTAGGAGTAGGAGAGAAGGAAAGGGATAAGAAAAGAGAAGGAAGGAGGTGGCGCAGCCCCTCCCCCTAGTCCAATTTGAACTAAGCCTTAGGGGGCACAGCCTCCTCTCTCTCTTTCCCCTAATGCCCAATAAGGCCCATATACTCCCCGGCGAATTCCCGTAACTCTCCGATACTCCGGAAAATACCCGATTCACTCGGAACCTTTCCGATGTCCGAATATAGTCGTCTAATATATTGATCTTTACATCTCGACCATTTCCTCGATCTCATCCGGGACTCTGAACTACCTTCGGTACATCAAAACACAAAAACACATAATACCGATCGTCATCAAATGTTAAGCGTGCGGACCCTACGGGTTCGAGAACTATGTAGATATGGCCAAGACTCATCTCCGGTCAATAACCAATACGGAACCTGGATGCTCATATTGGCTCCTACATACTCTACGAAGATCTTTATCGGTCAAACCGCATAACAACATACGTTGTTCCCTTTGTCATCGGTATGTTACTTGCCCGAGATTCGATCGTCGGTATCATCATACCTAGTTAATCTCATTACCGGCAAGTCTCTTTACTCGTTCCGTAATACATCATCTCGTGACTAACTCATTAGTCATTTGCTTGCAAGGCTTATTATGATGTGTATTACCGAGAGGGCCCAGAGATACCTCTCCGACACTCAGAGTGACAAATCCTATTCTAGATCTATGCCAACACCACGAACACCTTCGGAGACACCTATAGAGCATCTTTATAATCACCCAGTTATGTTGTGACGTTTGATAGCACACAAGGTGTTCCTCCGGTATTCGGGAGTTGCATAATCTCATAGTCATAGGAACTTGTATAAGTCATGAAGAAAGCAATAGCAGTAAAACTAAACGATCATAGTGCTAAGCTAACGGATGGGTCTTGTCCATCACATCATTCTCCTAATGATGTGATCCCGTTGATCAAATGACAACTCATGTCTATGCCTAGGAAACATAACCATCTTTGATCAATGAGGTAGTCTAGTAAAGGCATACTAGTGACACTCTATGCTGTCTATGTATTCACACATGTACTAAGTTTTCGATTAATACATTTCTAGCATGAATAATAAACATTTATCATGATATAAGGAAATAAATAATAACTTTATTATTGCCTCTAGGGCATATTTCCTTTAGTTTTAAATGAAGACCAAGCTCGTAACTCAAATATTCGTCTCCGTGATCAGATCATAGAAACTTTATTTTCTTATTACGATGATTCTCTACTTCACTCTAAAATTCTTTGAACTTTTCAAATGTTTCAGACTTATGTTTCATTAAGTAGATATACCCATATCAGCTCAAATCATCTGTGAAGGTCAGAAAATAACGAGAATCGCCGCGAGCCTCAACACTCACCGGGCCGCATACATCAGTATGTATTATTTCCAATAAGTCAGTTACTCGCTCCGTTGTTCCGGAGAATAGAGTCCTAGTCATCTTGCCCATGAGGCATGGTTCGCAAGCACCAAGTGATTCAAAAAGTCCATCAGCATGGAGTTTCATCATGCGCTTTACAAAAATATGACCTAAACGGCAGTGCCACAAATAAGTTGCACTATCATTATCAACTTTCCATCTTTTGGCTTCAATATTATGAATATGTGTATCACTACAATCGAGATTCAACAAAAATAGACCACTCATCAAGGGTGCATGACCATAAAAGATATTACTCATATAAATAGAACAATCATTATTCTCTGATTTAAATGAATAACCGTCTCGCAACAAACAAGATCTAGATATGATGTTCATGCTCAACGCTGGCATCAAATAACAATTATTTAGGTCTAAAACTAATCCCGAAGGTAGATGTAGAGGAAGCGTGCCGACGGCGATCACATCGACTTTGGAACCATTTCCCACGTGCATCGTCACCTCATCCTTAGACAATCTTCGTTTAATTCGTAGCCCCTGTTTCGAGTTACAAATATGAGCAATTGAACCAGTATCAAATACCCAGGCGCTACTACGAGCATTAGTAAGGTACACATCAATAACACGTATATCAAATATACCTTTGTTCACTTTGCCATCCTTCTTATCCACCAAATACTTGGGGCAGTTTCGCTTACAGTGACCAGTCCCTTTGCAGTAGAGGCAATCAGTTTCAAGCTTGGCTCCAGACTTGGGTTTCTTCCCAGGAGTAGCAACTGGATTACTATTTTTCTTGAACTTCCCCTTCTTTCCCTTGCCCTTTTTATTGAAACTAGTGGTTTTGTTAACCATGAACACTTCATGCTTTTTCTTGATTTATACCTCCGCAGCATTGAGCATAGAGAAGAGCTCGGAAATTGTCTTTTGTATCCCTTGCATATTATAGTTCATCACGAAGCATTTATAGCTTGGTGGCACTGATTGAAGAAATCTATCAATAACACTATCATCATCAACTTTGACTCCAAGTTGAGTCATCTAGTTGTGCTGATATCTACTACGCAACCTTCTTCTTGTAGACGTTGTTGGGCCTCCAAGTGCAGAGGTTTGTACGACAGTAGCGAATTTCCCTCAAGTGGATGACCTAAGGTTTATCAATCAATGGGAGGAGTAGGATGAAGATGGTCTCTCTCAAACAACCCTGCAACCAAATAACAAAGAGTCTCTTGTGTCCCCAACACACCCAATACAATGGTAAATTTAGGTGCACAGGTTCGGCGAAGAGTGTAATGCCCAGGATGGGACTATATCTCCTACGTGTCGAGGCACGACTTAAAGATATAAGCCCATTCTGGAATGATCACAAGTTTGTACCTTTGCACATCTCATGTAAAAATAGGGATGAAAAACTGAAAAGATAGTTGGCTTACACTCGCCACGTCACACAAATACATTACATGTCCAAACATCATTCAAATAAACATCACAGCCCATCTAAGGGTAAAGATCCAAATGACAAGATACCAAACATAACATTAAACCACAGGTCTAGATCGAAAGCTAGTAGAAGCTCTACTGATCAATCGGATAGTTCACGTAGTAACGGCTACGCTCCTCGTCGTACTCCCAGTCTAGCTCAGTGCCATCGCCTGTGTAGCTCACCATCGTACCTGCATCTGGTGTGGTGAACTAACTGTGAGCCACAGAGGACTCAGCAATCCCGTTCCCGGGTAACACGACTATCCAAGCCTTGGGTGGAACAAGGCTAAAGAAAGAGCAAGAGGTTGCAGCAACACTAGCCTAGCTTACGTAAAAGAGAGCGAGAAGAGAAGGTGCCTCGGTCGAGAGATGATCACGAAGTGATCCTAACTAGCAAGTCAAACATAACCCCACCGTGTTCACTTTCCGAATCCCTTTCGGAAAATGATCGTCACGGTACTCACGCTAGTAGTGTATTGGAACATGGTGTCAAGTTTTCTACAACCGGATATTAACAAATTCCCATCTGCCACATAACCGCGGGCACGGCTTTTGAAAGTTCATAACCCTGCAGGGGTGTTCCAACTTGGCCCATGACAAGCCCACGATCCGCGGAGTCGCAACTCCAAAGTGGGAAGGCCCGAGTATCCTCGGAATCCCGTGCTCAAGATACTCGGACTAAGGTAAGGCTAATCCAGCAAATCCTCCCGGCGTGCCGACACCCTGACAGTAGCCGCGCATATCTAGTCTCAGGCCACGAACGGATGGGTGATCCCACAGGTTTTTACCAGACCTTGAGTTCCCTCGAGGTGGCCCCGCGTAACCCCCAGTTCGGACCAACACTCATGTGGAGCACTGGCCCGGGGTTGTTGATTAAGAAGATGGTTAATTACTCCCTATGCAAGTTTTTAGTTATTAGGCAAATAGTACAAATGTTGGGACTTGCTGGAAAAGACTTAGCACTTAGCGGTTTATCGAGGGGGTCCCATAACCCCAACCGTGTGACGAACGCATAATCAAGGAACATAACACCGGTTTATACGGTTCCTAAGGCGGCATGAGTGGAACAAAACACCAAGCAAAAGGCTTAGCCTTCCACCCATTACCAATATATAGATGATTTCATTTAATAATTAATATAGTGTGATATCCCAACAAGCTTCAACAAGAAGCAAGAATCTCCAATCTTCTTCTACAACTAACAATGCTATAAGAGGGGCTGAGCGAAGCCTACGTATAGCCAATCAATGGTTTGCATAGGTAGGGTGGTTAGACAGGTTCATGGTTACAATAGGAGGCTGACAGGAAAAACATGGGCATCAAGGCAAAACTATAGAGCGGGACTTCTAGCAATAGGCAAAGATAGTAATGATATCCGGGTTCGGTCATCTTGCCTAAAGAGTTGTCGATGTGATCGTAAGAGAGCTCCTCGTTCTCAACCTCGGTAGTAACCTCGTTCTCGTACTCGTACTCAGCTTCCGGCTCTACTCAACACAAACACACAAGGCACGAAATCAAACAAGATGCACTGTGCAGAAATATTACTGGATGCATGACTGATGCACTATGGAAGCAAAACAGATGCACTATGGAAGCACGGAAAGTCTACATAGGAAGCATAGTGTTACAGCACAAGGAGCATGGCAATTTGCATTCAAGCAAAATACTTCAAAACATGATAACATGAGGATATTATGAATCTACATGCAAAAACACACAAGTTACATATAGGACTTGCTCAAAACGGAGCAACGGGCTAAAAGTTACAGCCTAAACAATAAACATGCACAAGCTGAAAAATAACAGCCACACAGCAACTTTGGAGCAAGAGATAAATATGCTACAGCCGCTCAAATAAGCATGTGAGAGCATAAATGGATAGCCAACAACTTATAAAACAAGGAATCATCAATAGTCACCCCAAAACTATCATGGATTTGTCTAGAACAACAAGCAAACATGGCATCTGGAAATTACAAATTCCAGACTTAGTGAAATTTCACTAAGTTTTAAAACAGTAGTAACAACATGGCATCTTTGTGAGCAAGTTTAAGTCACCTCAAAACTAAACAAGACAAGTGGTTTGCACCACAGCAAAGTACACATGATGGGGAGTCCAAAACATCTAAGCATGCACCAAGGGGGCATCCACATCCATAGCAACGAGCTTCTCAACTAGGCATCTCGTAACAAGTTTAACGACATAACAGCCACATAGCACTTTGCAAAGGAGATAAACATGGCAAGATGAAATCTATCATGCAAGCTAAAGCAACCAACATGTAGAGCATATCATGATGAACATGTGGACATATCATTTGCTTCATTTGGATAAACATGCACCAAGATATCACATAGCAAAGATGGCATGAAAACAACTACTAACAGTAGTTTATAACAAGTAGCACTCTTCTCATGAAGATTAAGACATCTAGATGACCTCAAACATGCATGGCACAATGGAACAAAACGTAGTACAAGTCTCCACGATCATTTTGACATATCATTTGCTCAAAATGGACAATCACACAAAAAGTTATCCACAATGCAAAACTGCATCAGACAATTAAAACCTGGGGACTTAGAAAAAAACGAGCGACTACCTCGGGTCAACTGGTCAACGGGCTAGAGCGGCGCGGATCGGGTCAACGGCCCACGCGGGCACCGGATCCACGGGCTAACGGGCTTCGCCCGTGGCCCGGTAGGAGGAGATCCGATAAGGGGGCTGGATCGGGGCCTGGTTCCCCCGATCTGGCGATGCGGCGGCGGCTGCTGGTCTTCGGGCAGAGGGGCGCCGTCGCGAGGGATGGCGGGGCGGTGCAGCAGCTGGCCGGAGGCGCGGGGCGGAGGAGGAGCCCGGGGCGGCGGCTGCGTGCGGGCCGGCGGCGGGGCAAGGTGGCGCGGGCGCCTGGCGGCGGCGGAGGACCGGAGGGCGATGGGAGGAGGAGCACCGGCGGCGAGGGACGGCGAGGTGAGGGACCGGCGGGGAGGCGTGGTCGGGCGGCGGCGGATCGGAGCTCCGGCGTCGGTGGATCGAGGAAGAAGACGAAGTGGCTCGGGCCCACTTGTCGGACGGAAGCACGGCGCGGAGGTCGGAAGCGCGGCTCGCTGCACATCGGAAACACGGCGGTTCAACGGTGGAAGCACCGCGGGTCAAGGGTGGAAGCACCGGCGGTGAACTGTGGAAGCATTAGGGTTTCCGACGCGAAAATTGGGGGAGATGGACGTTTATATAGGCACAGGGAGCTAGGGTTGTCCAAATGAGGTGAGGTTTTCGGCCACGCGATCACAATTGGATGGCCTAGATGAAGGGAGGGGTTTGGGTTGGTTTGGTGGGCTGTTGGAGGGGTGTCTTGGGCCTCAAAGAAGAGGTACTTTCAGCCCACGAGAATAACTGTTGGAGTAGCAAACGAGCTCCAAACGCGGCGAGATTTGACAGGCGGGTTACACACACGAAAACAACAACACACGACAAGTCTTACGCCAAACCGGAAACATTACACGGCCAAACACAAAAGTAGGCCTCGGGGATGCCATGGACACGTGAGAGAGCTCCGGAACTCGAAACGGAAAACGGGAAGGAACGAGTGGGACCGGATGCAAACGACATCACAAATGCAATGCGATGCACATGACTACATGACATGGATGAATGCACACACGCACACGACAAAACGACGAGAACCTGAAAAGACGAAGAACCTGGAATGGTATCGATGAAGCCTGAGATATATATATATTGCCCAAAAGGGAAAGTATTACATCCAGGGCATTACAAACTCTGCTCTACTACAAAAAGATCTCGTCCCGAGATCTAGGACTGGAAGAAGGAAGGGTACTCAGAACGAAGGTGATCTTCTCGTTCCCACGTAGCTTCTCGGTCGGTATGGTGTGACCACTTGACTTTCAAGAATTTGATGGACTTGTTGCGGGTCTTGCGCTCGGTTTCTTCGGGAATAGCAACGGGATGCTCTCGCTAAGACAAGTCTAGTTGAAGATCAATCTCCTCAAACATAATGGTGCGTTCAGGTGTCTTGAAGCACTTGCGGAGTTGAGACACATGAAACACATCATGAACATTGGCGAAGTTGGAAGGGAGCTCAAGTGGATAGGCTAGATCGCCTTTTTTGCCAAGGATCTTGAAAGGCCCGACGTATCTAGGAGCAAGCTTTCATTTGATACCGAATCTTTGGGTGCCTTTCATAGGAGAAACACGGAGATAGACATGATCCCCAATGTTGAAGGCCAAATCACGATGCTTGCCGTCATAGTAGCTCTTCTGACGAGACTGAGCAGCTTTGAGATTCTCACGTATGACTTTGCAGATTTCTTCGGCTTCTGAGATCAAGTCATTGCCAAGAAGTTGACGTTCACCTGTCTCGGACCAGTTGAGAGGGGTACGGCACTTTCTGCCATAGAGGATTTCAAACGGAGCTTTGCCGACACTTGCTTGGAAGCTGTTGTTGTAAGAGAACTCGGCAAATGGAAGGCAATCTTCCCATTTCATGCCAAAAGATATGACACAGGCTCTGAGCATGTCTTCTAGAATCTGATACACTCTCTTGACTTGACCACTAGTCTGAGGGTGAAATGCAGTGCTGAAACGAATCTTAGTGCCCATGGCAGACTGAAAGGAGTCCCAGAACTTGGAAGTGAACAAACTTCCACGGTCTGAGGAGATAACTTGAGGAATGCCATGTAAGGACACAATTCTGGAAGTGTACAATTCTGCCAGTTGAGCTGCATTGATGGATTCTTTGACTAGAAGGAAGTGAGCGACTTTGGTAAGCTTGGCAATCACCACAAAGATAGAATCATTCCCTCTCTTGGACATAGGAAAGCCAGTGACGAAATCCATTTCAATGTGGTCAAATTTCCACTCAGGAATAGGAAGAGGTTGGAGAAGACCGGCTGGAGGTTGATGCTCTGCCTTCAATCTTCTGCAGACATCACATTCGTTCACGAATTGGACAATCTCCCTTTTCATGCGAGTCCACCAGTAAGATTGCTTGAGGTCTTGGTACATCTTGGAACTGCCAGGATGAATCGAAAGGAGGGAATCATGTGCTTCGTCCATTACGAGCTTCCTGAGATCGCCTTTGGGAACGACGAGTCTGTCCTCAAAGAACAAGGTATCTCTCTCACCAACGCGATAGCACTTGTATTTAGGAGTACCCTTTGCAATACCATGTTTCACTTTCTGCACCATAGCATCACTGAGTTGGGCCTCACGGATCTGATCTTCCAAGGTAGGAGCAACTTGAAGATTTGCAAGAAAACCTTTCGGAACAACTTGGAGGTTGAGCTTCCTGAATGCTTCACAAAGCTCAGGCTGGAACGGCTTGATAAGAAGGCTGTTGCAATATGCCTCTCTGCTCAAAGCATCTGCAATCACGTTCGCCTTGCCAGGAGTGTATTCAATGCTTGGATCATACTCTTGGATCATTTCGACCCAACGAGTCTGGCGGAGGTTCAGATTCGGCTGTGTGAAGATGTACTTCAAGCTCTTGTGATCGGTGAAGATGTCGACTTTTCTGCCCAACAGAAGGTGTCTCCACGTAATCAAAGCATGTACCACAGCTGCTAGTTCGAGATCATGTGTGGGGTAGTTCTTCTCACTTGGCTTCAGCTGACGAGAAGTGTATGCCACAATTCTCTTGTCCTGCATAAGCACACCACCAAGTCCTTGAAGAGAAGCATCACAGAATACTTCGTAGAGCTTGGACTCATCTGGAGGAGTAAGAACTGGAGCAGAGACGAGCTTTTCTTTGTGAGTTTTGAATGCCACTTCACAATCTGGTGACCAGTAGTACTTGACATTCTTCTGCAGCAAGTTGGAAAGAGGCTTGGCAATCTTGGAGAAGTTCTCAACGAACCTTCTGCAATAGCTGGCAAGACCAAGGAAGCTTCGGAGTTGCTTGACGTTCTGAGGAGGTTCCCAGTTGACAATTGCTTCAACTTTCTCGGGGTTTACAGCAATACCGTCAGCGGAGATGATATGGCCCAGATACAAGACCTTATCGAGCCAAAATTCGCACTTGGAGAACTTGGCATAAAACTTATGTTCACGGAGTCTGTCGAGAACCAGACGGAGGTGCTTTTCGTGATCCTCTTCATTCTTGGAAAATAACAAATGTCATCCAGATACACAAGCACAAACTCGCCGGTGTAGGGGTTGAAAATGTAGTGCATCCTTATCGAGAAGGTAGGTGGAGCATTAGCGAGACCAAAGGGCATGACTGTATACTCATATGAGCCGTAGCTCATTCTGAAGGCAGTCTTGGGGATATCTTCTTCTCGAATGCGAATCTGGTGATAGCCCATTCGGAGATCGAGCTTTGAGAACACTTTAGCTCCTTTGAGCTGCTCGAACAATTCGTTGATGTTGGGGAGCGGATACTTGTTCTTTATTGTCTTCTTGTTCAATGGCCGGTAATCGATGCAAAGGTGCTCCGTGCCATCCTTCTTCTTGACAAATAAGACACCACAGCCCCAAGGAGACGTACTAGGCCTGATCAGACCCATATGCTCCTGTTCATCAAGCTGTTTCTTCAACTCCTTCAACTCTTTAGGAGAGAGCTTGTACGGACGCCGGCATGCTGGCTCAGCAGCCGGCTCGAGTTCAATGACAAATTCCACTTGACGGTGTGGAGGCATGCCTGGAAGTTCTTCAGGAAAGACGTCTTCGTATTCGTTAACCACCGGAATTTGAGATATGGCATTAATCACACCCTTGTCATTGAGAGAGAAAAGCCTGATTGTGTTATCCCTGGAGGCGAAGATAATCACGTCTTCATCAGGATGAGTAATCTTGACTTCCTTATTTGCACAATCAATGTGAGCATCATGCTGAGAAAGCCAATCCATCCCGAGGATGAGGTCAATGTCGGAGTTGCCGAGAACCACCGGAGAGGCCAGAAATCGATAATCACCCATGCGAATAGAAACATCCGGAGCAAATATTTTTGAATGCATTAGTTTACCCGGAGAAACAACTGATAATTCCCTTGGCAAACTTTTAATGTCAACATTGTGCTTGGATGCAAAAGGTTGAGACATGAAAGAACATGAAGCACCCGAATCAAACAAAACTTTAGCAGGTTTAAGGTTGACTGGAAGATTACCCAATATCACATCAGAAGAATTCTCCGCTTGCGCTACATTCATCAGATTCACCCTTGCAGACTTTGGATTATGCTTGACAATAGCTGTGCTGACAGGTGGAGGAGGCGGAAGGCGCCTTGGGTTGGGGCACTTGTTAGCATAATGACCCTTCTGGCCACACTTGTTGCACACCACTTCTGAGAGAGGACGGAAATGAGAACCACTTGACTTGGAACCTTGAGACTGAAACTTTGACTGGTTGCTTAGCTTGGGTGGGTGGGAGAAACCACGGCCACCGGAGTTCTTGTAGTTGTTCTAGGGAGCTCGGATCACTGGAGGAGGTGGAAGCCAAAATTTCTGTTGCTCCGCGACCACTTGAGAAGATGAGGAGGAGTGAACGGCATCTCGGATCCTCTTTTTGGACGCCTCCATCTTGAGCTGGGCTGCCTCTTGCTTAAGCGCCATGTTATAGAATTTGTCAAACTCATCAGGCTCGAACAAGGTGAGAGCAAGCTGAAGTTCATCCTTGAGACCTCCACGAAACTGATAGATCTTGCTCTTGGCATCTGGTATGTCTTGCTTGGCATAGCGGGCAAGGTTTTGGAACTTGACATTATACTGGTAGACAGTCATAGAGCCTTGCTTCAGGTTGCGGAATTGCTCACGCATACCCTCGATGACACTTGTTGGAATGTGGTGAGAGCGAAAGTCCTTGCAGAAGTCATCCCAAGAGATCACACGCCCTTCTCTGGAGTCTTTGTACTGCTGCCACCAGTCAGCTGCTTGGTCCTTGAGTTGGAAGGCTGCAAACTTCACATAGTCCTCAGGCCTTACGTTGCTGCACTCAAAATGCTTCTTGATATCAGTTATCCAATCTTCCGCATCGAGAGGGTCGACACAGTAATTGAAAGCCTTTGGTTGATTAGACAAGAACTGGTTGAGTGTAGCATGGTGCTGTTGGTTGAAGAAATTGCCTTGGTTCCCTGGAGCACCCTGATTTGCTTGATTTGCTTGCATTTGCTGCATCGTCTGCATCAACATCTGGGTGTTCTGGTTTGTAGTCTGCATAATTGCTCTCCAGGCCTCAGACGGAGGAGGAGGGGAAGGAGGACGGTCTGGAACCTCTTCACCCTCTGGGTTAGCGTTGGGAACCCGTTTCAGAGCCATCCTGAAAGAGATGACCACCAATCAGCAATTTGATTGAAAGAAGATATAAGCTGAAACAACGGCTAGAATTGCAACATAGTCTTCACAAGAATCATTTGAACAAGAGGAACGAATGAAATTCTCAGTTTAATGATAACAACAATCTTCACGAGAAGCCACTGGGAGACAAAAGGTAAATAAAAAAAAACAACAAGGTGCAGATGGAACAAACACAAGATAGGAGCTTTGTTCGACATCTTTGTGCTGAAAGCTTATGGAACGTGTTACAAAAGGGTTTTGCAATCCCCGGATCAGCATAGCCAAGGACCCTTTAAGTTGCAACTCCCGATCGGAACATCGGCCATAAAACCACTTCACTCAATGTAGAACCCCGAACTCCGTAACCTGCATTCGTTGGAAGAATGCCTACGATCTACTAGATGAACCCACCTATTAATTTCCGAAAGTTTTCAGTTATGCAATCAGGTGTTGGGGATACAGGGGAAGCATCGCGCAATCAACTCTAATCCTACATCTAGCTGTATCCATCCTTCAACACATAACCAGTTGTTCTCGGAAACCGTCTACCTCGGACCTTCGAAAAGCATCCACTATACAAAGCTATGGCAATACTCCCGAACTACCTCCCCAGTACTGGGTGATGTCGGAGTTATCTTGCCACCAACCGTATAGGAGAGTTTTCGATGTCGGCCGTCTTAAGTATTCTAGAACTACCGCGATATGCTTGTGACGACAATACCCCGAAGCTCAACTCCCCGGGACACTGCCACAACCCCTAATGTCAGGAGGCATCGAGAACAATATTCTCGTCATAAAGACATCGAAACAATCCAAACAATACTCGCGAGATTCCTAAAAAAAATTGTGCAATTTTTGGAAGTAGAAGAGGCAAGAGTAGTCGTCAGGAGTCCTCACCAGAATGAAAAGAGATGAGAGTCAAAACATTTTAAGTGTGTGCCTAGACTCGACCGTCAACGATCCGATCAATCAGTGGGGGCTTCTAGGTCGGAGAAGGCTCTGATACCAACTTGTAATGCCCAGGATGGGACTATATCTCCTACGTGTCGAGGCACGACTTAAAGATATAAGCCCATTCTGGAATGATCGCAAGTTTGGTACCATTGCACATCTCATGTAAAAATAGGGATGAAAAACTGAAAAGATAGTTGGCTTACACTCGCCACGTCACACAAATACATTACATGTCCAAACATCATTCAAATAAACATCACAGCCCATCTAAGGGTAAAGATCCAAATGACAAGATACCAAACATAACATTAAACCACAGGTCTAGATCGAAACCTAGTAGAAGCTCTACTGATCAACCGGATAGTTCACGTAGTAACGGCTACGCTCCTCGTCGTACTCCCAGTCTAGCTCAGTGCCATCGCCTGTGTAGCTCACCGTCGTACCTGCATCTGCTGTGGTGAAATAACTGTGAGCCACAGAGGTCTCAGCAATCCCGTTCCCGGGTAACACGACTATCCAATCCTTGGGTGGAACAAGGCTGAAGAAAGAACAAGAGGTTGCAGCAGCACTAGCCTAGCTTACGTAAAAGAGAGCAAGAAGAGAAGGTGCCTCGGTCGAGAGATGATCACGAAGTGATCCTAACTAGCAAGTCAAACATAGCCCCACCGTGTTCACTTTCCGAACCCCTTTCGGAAAATGACCATCACGGTACTCATGCTAGTAGTGTATTGGAACATGGTGTCAAGTTTTCTACAACCGGATATAAACAAATTCCCATCTGCCACATAACCGCGGGCACGGCTATCGAAAGTTTATAACCCTGTAGGGGTGTTCCAACTTGGCCCATGACAAGCCCACGATCCGCGGAGTCGCAACTCCAAAGTGGGAAGGCCCGAGTATCCTCCAAATCCCGTGCTCAAGATACTCCGACTAAGGTAAGGCTAATCCAGCAAATCCTCCCGGCGTGCCGACACCCTGACAGTAGCCGCGCGTATCTAGTCTCAGGCCACGACCGGTTGGGTGATGCCACAGGTTTTTACCAGACTTTGAGTTCCCTCGAGGTGGCCCCGCGTAACCCCCAGTTCGGACCAACACTCATGTGGAGCACTGGCTCGGGGTTGTTGATTAAGAAGAGGGTTAATTACTCCCAATGCAAGTTTTTAGTTATTAGGCAAATAGTACCAATGTTGGGACTTGCTGGAAATGACTTAGCACTTAGCGGTTTATCGAGGGGGTCCCATAACCCCAATTGTGTGAGGAACGCATAATCAAGGAACATAACACCGGTTTATACGGTTCCTAAGGAGGCATGAGTGGAACAAAACACCAAGCAAAAGGCTTAGCCTTCCACCCATTACCAATATATAGATGATTTCATTTAATAATTAATATAGTGTGATATCCCAACAAGCATCAACAAGAAGCAAGAATCTTCAATCTTCTCCTGCAACTAACAATGCTATAAAAGGGGCTGAGCGAAGCCTACGTATAGCCAATCAATGGTTTGCATAGGTAGGGTGGTTAGACAGGTTCATGGTTACAATAGGAGGCTGACAGGAAAAACATGGGCATCGAGGCAAAACTATAGAGCGGGACTTCTAGCAATAGGCAAAGATAGTAATGATATCCGGGTTCGGTCATCTTGCCTGAAGAGTTGTCGATGGGATCGTAAGAGAGCTCCTCGTTCTCAACCTCGGTAGTAACCTCGTTCTCGTACTCGTACTCAGCTTCCGGCTCTACTCAACACAAACACACAGGGCACGAAATCAAACAAGAGGCAATGCGCAGAAAAATTACTGGATGCATGATTGATGCACTATGGAAGCAAAACAGATGCACTATGGAAGCACAGAAAGTCTACATAGGAAGCACAGTGTTACAGCACAAGGAGCATGGCAATTTGCATTCAAGCAAAATACTTCAAAACATGGTAACATGAGGATATTATGAATCTACATGCAAAAATACACAAGTTACATATAGGACTTGCTCAAAATGGAGAACGGGCTAAAAGTTACACCCGAAACAATAAACATGCACAAGCTGAAAAATAACAGCCACATAGCAACTTCGGAGCAAGAGATAAATATGCTATAGCCACTCAAATAAGCATGTGAGACATTAATGGATAGCCAACAACTTATACAATAAGGAATCATCAATAGTCACCCCAAAACTATCATGGATTTGCCTAGAACAACAAGCAAACATGGCATCTAGAAATTGCAGATTCCAGACTTCGTGAAATTTCACTAAGTGTTAAAACAGTAGTAACATCATGGCATCTTTGTGAGCAAGTTTAAGTCACCTCAAAACTAAACAAGACAAGTGATTTGCACCACAGCAAAGTACACATGATGGGGAGTCCAAAACATCTAAGCATGCACCAAGGGGACATCCACATCCATAGCAACGAGCTCCTCAACTAGGCATCTCGTAACAAGTTTAACGACATAACAGCCACATAGCACTTTGCAAAGGAGATAAACATGGCAAGATGAAATCTATCATGCAAGCTAAAGCAACCAACATGTAGAGAATATCATGATGAACATGTGGACATATCATTTGCTTCATTTGGATAAATATGCACCAAGATATCACATAGCAAAGATGGCATGAAAACAACTACTAACAGCAGTTTATAACAAGTAGCACTCTTCTCATTTAGATTAAGACATCTAGATGACCTCAAACATGCATGGCACAATGGAACAAAACGTAGTACAAGTCTCCACGATCATTTTGACATATCATTTGCTCAAAACGGACAATCACACAAAAAGTTATCCACAATGCAAAACTGCATCAGACAATTAAAACCTGGGGACTTAGAAAAAAAACGAGGGACTACCTCGGGTCAACGGGTCAACGGGCTGGAGCGGCGCGGATTGAGTCAACGGCCCACGCGGGCGCCGGATCCACGGGCTAGCGGGCTTCGCCCGCGACCAGGTAGGAGGAGATCCGATATGGGGGCTGGATCGGGGCCTGGCTCCCCCGATCTGGCGATGCGGCAGAGGCTGCTGGTCTTCGAGCGGAGGGGCTCCGGCGCGAGGGACGGCGGGGCAGCCGGCAGCTGGCCGAAGGCGCGGGGCGGAGGAGGAGCCCGGGGCGGCGGCTGCTTGCGGGCCGGCGGCGCGCCAAGGTGGTGCGGGCGCCTGGCGACGGCGGAGGACCGGAGGGCGACGGGAGGAGGAGCGCCGGCAGCGAGGGACGGCGAGGCGAGGGACCGGCGGGGAGGCGCGGTCGGGCGGCGGCGGATCGCAGCTCCGGCGGCGGTGGATCGAGGAAGAAGACGAAGTGGCTCGGGCCCACTTGTCGGACGGAAGCACGGCACGGAGGTCGGAAGCGCGGCTCGCTGCACGTCGGAAACACGGCGGTTCAACGGTGGAAGCACCGCGGGTCAAGGGTGGAAGTACCGGCGGCGAACTGTGGAAGCATTAGGGTTTCAGACGCAAAAATTGGGGGAGATGGACGTTTATATAGGCACAAGGAGCTAGGTTTGGTTTGGTGGGCTGTTGGAGGGGTGTCTTGGGCCTCAAAGAGGAGGTACTTTCAGCCCACGAGAATAACTGTTGGAGTAGCAAAAGAGCTCGAAACGCGACGAGATTTGACAGGCGGGTTACACACACCAAAACAACAACACACGACAAGTCTCACGCCTAACCGGAAACGTTACACGGCCAAACACAAAAGTAGGCCCCGGGGATGCCACGGACACGTGAGAGAGCTCCGGAACTCGAAACAGAAAACGGGAAGGAATGAGTGGGACCGGATGCAAACGACAACACAAATGCAATGCGATGCACATGACTACATGACATGGATGAATGCACACACGCACACGACAAAACGACGAGAACCCGAAAAGACGAAGAACCCGGAATGGAATTGATGAAGCCAGAGATATATATATATATATTGCCCAAAAGGGAAAGTATTACATCCGGGGCATTACAAAGAGATGGTGATACAAGTGCAATATGGATGGTAGATATAGGTTTTTGTAATATGAAAATATAAAAACAGCAAGGTAACTAATAATAAAAGTGAGCACAAACAGTATTGCAATCTTTGAAACAAGGCCTAGGGTTCATACTTTCACTAGTGCAAGTTCTCTCAACAATAATAACATAACTGGATCATATTACTATCCCTCAACATGCAACAAAGAGTCACTCCAAAGTCACTAATAGCGGAGAAAAAACGAAGAGATTATTGTAGGGTATGAAACCACCTCAAAGTTATTCTTTCTGATCGATCTATTCAAAAGTCCGTAGTAAAATAGCACGAAGCTATTCTTTCCGTTTGACCTATCTTAGAGTTCGTACTAGAATAACACCTTAAGATACAAATCAACCAAAACCCTAATGTCACCTAGATACTCCATTGTCACCTCAAGTATCCGTGGGCATGATTATACGATATGCATCCCCCAATCTCAGATTCATCTTTTCAACCAACACAAAGAACTTCAAAAAGTGCCCCAAAGTTTCTACCGGAAAGTCAAGACGAAAACGTGTGCCAACCCCTATGCATAAGTTCACAAAGTCACTGAACCCGCAAGTTGATCACCAAAACATACATCAAGTGAACCAATAGAATACCCCATTGTCACCACGGGAATCCCACGCAAGAGATACATCAAGTGTTCTCAAATCCTTAAAGACTCAATCCGATAAGATAACTTCAAAGGGAAAACTCAATCCATTACAAGAAAGTAGAGGGGAAGAATGTCAGTGTACAAAAAGAGGGGTACACTTTTTGTACCCCTATGACTGTGCACGGGCAGTCCGAGCCCTGGGCACCACCACACCAAGCACGGCAAGGGAGGTGTGCCAGGGTAAGTCCAAAGCTCGATGGAGATTGAAGCCCAAAGCCAAGACCACAAAGAGCAAAGGGACGAAGAGGATTCCCCCGGCAAGATCCTTGCCGGGGGCAGCTTTAGCAGCCCCGGCAAGACCCTTGCCGCGGCAGCTCGCCCCACGTCTACGGAGCTGATCACCCTTGAGTCCACTGCCCCCATGGGGCAAGGATTCGGGAGGCATCCCCGTAGTGGCATGCAGATCTTTGTGAAGACATTCAAGATCAGATACACACTAAGAAGACGACGACCCTTGGCGGGATCCCAGCCAAGAAGGACCACAAGACCTCCGGCAAGCACCTTGCCGGGGATGACAGCAGGCGCCGCGGCAAGACCCTTGCCGGAGCCCCTGCAAGGCCCTTGCCGAGGACGTCCGCTGGACCACCATCAGGCCCGCACCAACTAAGTTTCCACCGCCCCATACAGCTGCCGACACAACCAGCTGGGCAGGCACCTGCGTGGCAACATGCAGATCTTCGTGAAGACCCACCATTGTGCCACCTCAGCTGCCTGCCTGCCTACATGGCATCTCAGGGATCGCTAGCCAAGGCGCGTGTCAACACAAGAAGGAGCAGCGACGGACAAGACGGACGTATCCCCTCGCCCCCGATAAAGCAAGGACACCTAAGCTAAGCGCATTAAATGCACCTTGTCATGTAATGCAAGGGATAACCTCGCATCACTGTACCGTTTCCACCTCATGTGTGCCACTGTGGCAACCCCTTTTCCCTATAAAAGGAGGCCCGAGGCGACCAGGAGAAGGATTTGGCTTTTCGGAACTCCTCATGACTCGGCTTTAGTGCTATTCACGCCCCATAGCTAGCTGAAGAACACAAACATATAATCCACCAAAGAAGGAGTAGGGTTTTATGCATCTTTGCGGCCCGCACCTGGGTAAAGGAACTGTGTGCTAACTGTTAGATCCGCCCTTCTCTCAAGCCCGCACCCTCAACCGTAGTAGGGATTCTTGTGATCCCATAGGTGTCGATCCAAATACACCGACATCTTTGGCGCGCCAGGTAGGGGGCGCAGTTGTGAGAATCGGCTTTAGCAGTTAGTTTGACGCTCCTTCATCATCATGGCGCCCAAGAAGAAGATGACGGTGGCGGTTGGCCAGTCGGAAGCCGGACAGCCCGTCCCGACGCGGGCGAGCAGCGGACCGGTCACGGAAAGGACCCGGGACGCTGCTCGCGAACACTAATGTCGTCCCAGAAGCCGGAGATTGGGAGGTGGCGATGTTTGTGCGCCTGGCAACGGGCCACACACCGCCACTTCCAAAGATGGATCCATTCCCACCGCGAGTGGCGCGGGGCCTTCCAAGGCCGCTGCCGCATCACCCGAAGGCAACGCAAGGGCCTCCAGAACTCCCACGCCGGCGCCAACAGCGCGCTCCTCTCAAGCAGCGCGCGACGAACGGCGTCGTTACGCCGAAGATCCCTGGCGTCGCCATGGGAAGAGCCCCGAGCACCACTCCTGAGACGTAGAAGACCTGCCCGCTGGCCGAAGCACTGGTGGAGACGGTATGCGACCACGGGATCGTGATGGAGCCCCTCCTGACATGGTCAGGGGTCGAAGCGCGTCGCGGTCCGTGCAGGTTTCGCTACCCTTAACCCCAGCTGAAGCCCTGGCGCGTGCGTAGGTGTGATAACCCTCAACCGTAAGGGATCGAGATAGTCTTCACGGGTAAGAATAACCCAATTTATAGATTCGACACACGGGGAGCCAAAGAGTATTTATAAGCTTTGACAGTTGAGTTGTCAATTCAACCGCACCTGAAATATACTTACTTGCAACAAAAGATAAGTGGTAACGGTGATATGATAGTGATGGTGGTGATAGTAAAAGTAAACAGCAAAAGTAAATAGCAAAAGTAAACAGCAAAAGTAGCAACTAGTAACCAGCAGGATTTAAAACACTGTAGGCTAGGTAGATGGATGGTTGGGTGCTGCATGGATGAGATATATCATGAATATAACTTGGGGCAAGGCACACGGAAAAGTAATGATCATCTAGGCAGATATCAAACATTAGGCATGTATCCCACAGGTAGTTGTACGTGCTTGCAATAAGAACTTGCACAACATCTTTTGTCCTACCATCCCGCTACGAACGGGGCCAAAAGGAACTTATGGAGATTAAGGTGCTCCTGTCAAAGAGCACCGGAACAAAGCAAAGAACTCAATGGATACATGGGATCCTCAGATTATGGACCATCCTGTCGGTGTACTAAGGTAGGGGTACCCCAGTACCCCAACTTGTGCACGGGCAGTTGCAGCTTCCCGCGGCAAGGTTCACTGCGTGCTCGCCGGAGACCTTCCTGCCTCCTATTAAACCATTCAAAAACAAAGTATACAAGACAGAAGATCGAGACCCCGGCAAGAGGAGCTTGCCGGGAAGGCCGTACCAGGCTCAAGAATGTTCCAATAACACAAGACCATGGCAAGAGGAGCTTGCCGGGAAGATTAGGAGATATTGCCTCGGCGCTATGCGCGCCCCGGCAAGGGGCCCGGGGAGCGGCAAGTTCCCGGGCCCGGCAAGATCAAGGCCCCGGCAAGGCACTTGCCGGGAAGGCTACGCTGTGTGCCCGCGCTCCAGCTCATCGGCCCACGCGTCGCCCTGGGGGCCTAACCAGGGACGCGTGGCGGATGGCTGTGCAGCCTGGGGTACACGGTGGCACACCACGGCGATAAATCCGTCGCCGTGGCGGACGGAGACGCTAAGGCGGGAGCTTTTGGGGTCGACGGCGACGGGCATTAAATGCCCTTGTCCCCCACTGTTAAAGTAGGTATAGACCACTGTTCTGTACTGTAGCTCCACTGTTCCCGCACTGTTACAACTACCACCTCTTTTACATTTTTACCCCTTTCTCCTACGTTGACACCTGTCGGTGACCCCTTTGCACTATAAAAGGAGGCCCATGCACAACGTGGAGGGGGTTCGGAACCTAGATTACTCTCACGCACGGTGTAGCTGCTTCTTCAAGCTCCCGAGCGCCTCACTCAATACACAACCAAGCAGGAGTAGGGTTTTACGCATCCGTGCGGCCCGAACCTGGGTAAAACTGCCCGTGCGTCTGCTTCGATCTGCTCTTTGTGCTCCCTCCGCCCTCGTACCGCACAGACAAGGGGCTCCGGTCCCATAGGTGTTCGTGGCGGACAGTTTCCCCCGACATCTTTGGCGCGCCAGGTAGGGGGCGTCGAGGTTGTGCGAACCTGATCCGGCGTTCGCGCGGGCACATCCTTCATCAACCTCTCCAGTTTCATCAGCAACTTCATCAGCGACAGTTCCATGGCCCCGAAGAAGAAGCCTTCGGAGGTCGGAGGCCCGTCTGCGTCTCATCCGCCGCCACCAGAGCCAACGGTGGGCGGGGGAGACGTCGTCGGAAGGGTGGTTGCCGGCGAGGACACCCACGGTGCCACCAGATCCAAGAACAAGACGGATGACCGGACCTCGGTCTCCGTGGACGCGCCGCGTCCATCACAGCATACGACGACCCCGCAGCGCCATACCACGGGAGGTGGTATCCGCTTGCTGGGACAAGGCCATACTGGAGGTTCGCGGGACGCCCCGGACCCCCGTCCGGGCACAAGCAAAGCGAAGGCGCCGGCGCGGGACCCCGCTCCTTCTAACGTCGTTAGAAGTCCGAGCGTATCCCGCTCCTCGCACCGCTCGCCCGCGTTCCCCACTACTCCGACAGAAGCGCTCGCAAGGGCGCAGCTGCTCCTCGATTTTCCTCCAGCGGCCGACAAGGCCGAAGAATGGAGGGCCACTATCCGGAGCCTGATAGACTTCGCCAACAACGACTCTCCGCAGCAGCCGTCGGCCTCACGGCCGCGGCAGGCCGAGAAGACGAAGGCTATCGGCGACAAGACTGCCGGGGGTGCGACGAGCGTGCACTCCCCGCCGCAGAAGCAGAATACGCCGCCCCGCCGGAACAACCCCGACGACGGCTCCACAGCCTCGTCGGACCCGCGGGCCCGTCGGGACCAGCGCCAGGTCCTCGACGACCGGCGAGACGAAGACGCTCGAACCACGATCGAGCGCCGCCGAGAAGCTCGGCGACAATCCGACAAGAGAGCTGGGAACACTGTCGACGCAACCGCGCCCGGTGAACCAGGCGACTTGCCGTACGCGGCAGGCTGCCCTGCGTTCACCCGCGAGCTGCGGCGTGTCCAGTGGCCCAGCATGAAGAACTTTAAGCCCGACGTACCGGAGAAGTACGACGGCAAGACACACCCCTCGGAGTTTCTCAGCGTCTACACTATCGCAGTGCAAGCTGCCGGGGGGCGCGACGAGAAGATCCTAGCCAACTACTTCCCGCTCGTGCTGAAGCCGAACGTCCGTTCATGGCTCATGCACTTGCCGGAAGGCTCTATCTCTTCTTGGGCCGACCTCTGCCATCAGTTTGTTGGCGCCTTCACCGGCGGCCACAAACCCCATGGCCAGGAGAGCGATCTCCACATCTTGGCCCAGAAGGAAGGCGAACCCCTGCGCAAATATATCCAACGCTTCAGCCGGGTGCAACACAACATCCCAGACGTTCACCCTGCCGCGGTTATCAGCGCGTTCCATCAGAACGTGCGTAACCGCCGCATGCGTGAGGAGATGGCGATGACCAAGATCAGGGACGTCAGCGAGCTTTACGCTCTTGCTGACAAGTGCGCCCGTGCGGAAGAGGGGAGGAAACTCCCCGGGGAGGATGCTGGCGCAGGGGGAAGCGACAGCGACGACGCCGCCCCGGCAAAGAAGAGCCGGCGGCGGAACAACAGGAAGAAGGGCAAGAAGGAAGTGCTTGCCGTCGAGAAGTCCGGCAAGGAGGCCCCCGCCAAGCAAGTGCAGGCCGGCGGCTCCGGCAAGGAGCCTGCCCCTGCGGCGGCGGCCGACAAGCCGGGTAGCTCCGACAAGCAATACTGTAAGATTCACCGCACCAAGGGTCACGATCTCTCCAACTGCAAGCGCGTCGAGTACCTCGTCGAGCAGCAAAAAGCTGAGTACGAGAGGCGCGACAAGGAGAAGGCCCAAGGTGGCGGGGAAGAGCCCAGCAAGAAGCGGCCGTTTAACGGCCGGGGAGGACGCCGCGGCAAGGCCAAGCAGCGGCAAGGAGATCGACCTCCCCGGAGCCGCGACAACGACGAAGACGACGATGAAGACATGGAGGACGACGAGAACAGCGAGCAGGAGTTCCAGAAGGCCACGGAGGTCCTGTGCGTCGACGGTGGCGCCTCCCTGCACACCTCCCACCGCCAACTGAAACAGTGGGTACGTGAGGTGAATGCAGCGGAGCCGCCCGTGGAGTCGCGCAGGCTCCTCAAATGGTCCAGCACGCCCATCGTTTTTGACCTTGAGGATCACCCTGACCGCACCACGGCGGTCGGGTGCTTGCCGATGCTGGTTTCGCCCACCATCCGCAACCTCAAGGTCACCAAAATGTTGGTTGACGGCGGGGCCGGGCTGAACTTGATCTCCTCTGCTGTGATCAAGAAGCTCCAGATTCAAGACGGCGAGCTCGAAGAGACCGGTTCATTCCAAGGAATCAACCCGGGAAGGAGCAAGCCCAAGGGAAAGATTACTCTGCCGGTAACCTTTGGCGGGGAGCTCAACTTCAGGACTGAGCGCATCACCTTCGACGTCGCTGATATTCCGTTGCCCTACAATGGAATACTCGGCCGTCCCGCCCTCGCCAAGTTCATGGCAGCTTCCCACTATGCCTACAACGTGCTGAAGATGCCGGGGCCAATAAGCGTCATCACTGTCCACAGTGACAAGAAAGATGCGCTTATTTGCGCCGACAAGATTTACCGGGATGCGGCAGCTGCGGCCGAGAAGGATACTCTTGCCGCTGAAGCTCCCGGAGGGAAGAAGACGAAGACCAAGCCCGGCAAATGCTCTGGGACCCACTCCGGCAACCGCACCTCTTCGGAGTGCTGCGCTGCCGTCGAGGATGTTCCATCGAGCTCCACCGGCAAGATCAAGAAAGGAATGGCTGCTCCTCCGGCAACCAAGAAAGTGTCCGCAAAGGAGGATGGCACTGGTGGTACCTTCACCATCAGTGCCGCCCTTGACAGCAAATAGGAAAGCGCGCTCGTCGCCTTCCTGCGGGCGAATGTCGATGTGTTTGCTTGGCAACCATCTGACATCCCCGGCGTTCCCAGGAAGGTGATTGAGCACAAGCTTGCTGTCTGTCCTCATGCGCGGCCCATCAAGCAAAAAGTGAGGAAGCAAGCCGTGGAGCGCCAAGAGTTCATCAATGAGGAGATCAAGAAACTAGAGGCAGCAGGCCTAGTTAGAGGTGTGATCCATCCGACGTGGCTGGCAAACCCAGTCGTCGTGCGCAAGGCCAACGGGAAGTGGAGATTGTGTATAGACTTCACTGATGTCAATAAAGCATGTCCCAAGGATCCCTTCCCTTTGCCGCGCATTGACCAGATCGTTGACTCCACTGCCGGATGTGAGCTACTCTGTTTTCTTGATGCATACTCAGGCTATCACCAGATTTTCATGGCCAAGGAAGATGAAGAGAAGACCGCATTTATCACTCCATGTGGCATCTATTGCTTTATCCGCATGCCATTTGGGTTGAAGAATGCAGGCTCAACTTTTGCAAGGGTAGTGTACACTGCTTTTGAGCCACAGATCCACAGGAATGTAGAAGCCTACATGGATGACATCGTGGTAAAGAGCAAGAGCAAAGAAACACTGATTCAAGATTTGGAAGAAACGTTTCAGAACCTGCGCAGGATACAGCTCAAGCTGAACCCCGAGAAGTGCGTCTTTGGAGTTCCCTCCGGCAAGCTTCTCGGGTTCTTTGTATCACAGAGGGGGATTGAAGCCAACCCCGACAAGATCAAAGCCATCGAGCAGATAGAAGCCCCGAAGCGCGTCAAGGATGTCAGAAGGCTTGCAGGTTGCGTTGCTGCCCTCAGTAGGTTCATTTCAAAATCCGCAGAACGCGCCCTACCTTTCTTCAAAATCTTGAAGAAGGCAGGTCCCATGAAGTGGACTCCGGAAGCGGAGGCGGCGTTGCAGGATTTGAAACGGTACCTGTCCTCCACTCCTACACTTGTCGCACCTAAACCACAGGAAAAGTTGTTGCTATACTTAGCGGCAACCAACCAGGTGGTTAGTGCTGCGTTAGTAGCGGAGAGGGAGTCCGACGAGGAGTCAGCATCACCGGCAAGCGAATCTAGCGACAAGCAGGGGGCTGTCCCGACAAGCTCTGGCCCCGACAAGGAAGACTCTGCGCAGGAACAAGGAGAGGTGCGGAAGAAGATGGTGCAGCGCCCAGTGTATTTTGTAAGTTCCCTTCTCCAGGGAGCAAGATCAAGGTACTCTGGTGTGCAAAAATTGCTTTTCGGCCTCCTTATGGCCTCGAGGAAGCTGCGCCACTACTTCCAAGCCCATGAGATAACAGTGGTCACTCGCTTTCCGTTGAAAAGGATATTGCACAATCCAGAGGCAACAGGCAGGATCGTCGAGTGGGCACTGGAGTTGTCAAGCTTTGGACTCAAATTTGAAAGTACTTCAACCATACAGAGCCGAGCCTTGGCAGAATTCATTGCTGAGTGGACCCCAACACCAGAAGATGAAGTTCAGGAAACAAGTGTACCCGTGCAAGAAGCGACAAGTGAATGGGTAATGTATTTTGACGGTGCCTTCTCGCTGCAAGGCGCCGGTGCCGGCGTGGTACTCATTGCGCCCACCGGAGAGCACCTCAAATACGTTATCCAGATGCACTTTCCCAGGGAGCAAGCGACAAACAACACTGCAGAATATGAAGGCTTGCTTGCCGGCCTCAGGATTGCGGCCGAACTTGGGATCAGGAAGCTGATTGTTCGGGGAGATTCTCAGTTGGTGGTCCGACAAGTTAACAAAAGCTACCAGAGTCCTTTGATGGAAGCATATGTCGATGAAGTGAGAAAGCTTGAAGAGCACTTTGAAGGTTTGCAGATGGAGCACGTCCCAAGAGCCCAAAATGAGATTGCAGATGGCCTTTCAAAGTGCGCCGCGATGAAGTTACCTGTGGAACCAGGGACCTTTTTGCTCAAGCTGACTCAACCATCAGTTACACCATCAATTGGGCAGTCCAAGAAGAGAAAGTTGGTCTCCGGCGACTACTTGCCGGCGGATCTTCCTGAACCCGCCGCCAAAGTTCCCAAGATCAACAACAACGCTGAGGAACAGTTTGCTCCTGCGAGCCCTCGGGCTTGTGCAGTTGAAGCAAGTGTTCCCGACAAGCCTCGCCCCGGCGAGCTTGCCGGGGGACCGTCAGCTCCGACAGGACCATAGGTCTTTGCCGTAGAAGCTGGGGTTCCCGCAGCGGCCCTCGAGCCTTTAGTCCTTGCCGTCGAGCCTCGAGCTCCGGCGTGGGCGCAGCAGATCGTCCGTTTTCTGCAAACTGGAGAACTTCCCGACGACCCTCAAGAGATAGAGAAGATAACCAGGCAGTCAAGTATGTATCAGTTTGTGGATAACGAGCTGTACAGAAGAAGACTCAACGGTGTCAGGTTGAAATGCATCTCCAGAGAAGATGGACAGAAGCTGTTGGCAGAAATACACGGAGGCATATGCGGCCACCACATTGGCGCAAGGGCACTTGCCGGGAAAGCTTTCCGGCAAGGGTTCTTTTGGCAAGAAGCCCTCCAAGATGCAACTGCACTAGTAACCAAGTGTGAGGCGTGCCAGTTCCATGCAAAGCAAATCCATCAGCCAGCTCAAGCTCTCCAAACAATCCCTTTGTCATGGCCCTTCTCGGTCTGGGGGCTCGATATCCTCGGCCCTTTCCCTCGTGCAGTCGGGGGCTTTGAGTACTTGTACGTTGCAATCGACAAGTTCACAAAGTGGCCAGAAGTGGAGCCAGTGAGAAAGGTGACAGCACAGTCAGCAGTCAGGTTCTTCAGGTCGATTGTTTGCCGTTTCGGGATCCCTAACAGGATCATCACCGACAACGGTACGCAATTCACTAGTCGCACCTTCATGCAGTACGTCCAAGACCTTGGCGCCAAGGTCTGTTTCGCTTCTGTTGCTCACCCGAGGAGCAATGGCCAAGCGGAGAGGGCAAATGCTGAAGTGCTGCGCGGACTCAAGACAAGGACCTTTGACAGGCTGCGCAAGTGCGGAAGGAATTGGATAGAGGAGCTCCCGGCGGCTCTTTGGTCAATCAGAACGACACCAAGTCGAGCCACCGGACAGACACCTTTTGCTCTAGTCTATGGAGCAGAAGCAGTTCTCCCCACGGAACTCGTATACGGATCTCCTCGAGTGCTCGCTTATGATGAGCTCGAGCAAGAGCAACTGCGGCAAGATGACGCATTGCTCCTTGAGGAGGGACGTCTCCAGGCTGCTGTACGAGCTGCTCGATACCAGCAAGCTTTGCGCCGCTACCATAGCCGCAAAGTCAAGGCCAGGAGTCTCGAGGAAGGCGACCTTGTTCTTCGGCGTGTTCAGTCCGCCAAGAATTCCAACAAGTTGACGCCGAAGTGGGAAGGCCCTTATCGGGTGAGACAAGTTACGAGGCCCGGCGCTGTCCGCCTCGAGACCGAAGAAGGCTTACCGGTGAGCAACTCCTGGAACATAGAGCATCTTCGCAAGTTTCACCCCTAAGGCGCGGTTGCCGTGATCCGTTCCGGCAACCATCTTTTGTACAAGCCTTGCCGCTGTTGCATGTAACCCTTTGTACAAAGCCGGGCGCAGACCCCGTGCATCAGTAAAGATTTCGTGTTTTCGCATCGATTGCCTTTTGCATGCTTCTCTCTGCTATTTGCATGTTTTGTTTGGCATTTGCTGCGACACTCAGACATACGGTAAGCACTATTACGCCGAAAGGCAATATGCTTTTTCCTTCTCCTTTTCCTTTTCTCTTAAGCAGAAGGAACGTTCCTCGCGCACAAGTTTGCCGGGGGGGAAGGACATGGAGGAGGGACTAAGTGCTGTTCGAGTAAAAAGAGCCTTACCGGAAAGCAAGCAACATGAGCAAGCAGCTTATGAAAGATAAGTTGTTAGAATTTGACCAGTTCAAATTTTAAATTTTGGTTGTCTTCCTTGAACGATCACGCTTTGTATGGAAAACCTGTGCGCGGAGGAACCTACCCGTAGCTTGCCGCACCCTTATCTTGTTTTCGAGTCCACTCAACGATTTAAGTGAGCTGCGACAAGTGTCGCGCCCTTGCCTCGTTTCCGAGTACACTCAACAAGCTAAGTGCGTTGCGACCAGTTGCGGCAAGGTTGCTTGCCGGCGAAGACCTTGGCCAGCAGGCTGCTCAGAGTCCAGCACTCAGCGCTCGCGACAAGGGCCCCTTGCCGGCAAGCTCCCCGGGAGCGTAGGGTGAAAAACATACAAAGTCAAAGATTGAAACAAGGAAGATAACATTGCACTGATTGATTGAAGTAAAGCAAATATCTTACAAGGATAACTTGTCGCAATGGACTAATGAGTTCATAACATAATGTGCAGCAATAAAAAGATAAAGATAAATGGGGCCCTAGTCTACGCGGTCGCCCTCCTTCCTGCCAAGCTTTGCCACTTTGGCGATGATATGGCCGACCTGCTCCTTCAGGGCCTCCGTGTCTGCATCTGCCGGCAGGGTGCGAAGAACGTTCGTGAGATTAATCCCCGGGTTGCGGTACACGATCTTCGTCAAGACCCGCTCCAGAGTTCCCGCGCAGAGCCGGCGCGACTCCTCGGCCAGCTGCGCGGGGATGCGGTTCCGGAGACCTGCAAGAGCTGGAGCGACGCCTCTGAAGAAGAGGCTGAGCTTGGCGCTGTGCGGGAGATCTGGATCCGGCGAGTAGATAAGATGTTCAACCTTCAAAGCAAGCAACTCCTGGTCAATGTTGGACGCAGAAGAAACCAGCTCTTCGGTCCACACCTCGATAGTCTGCCGGAAGAGCTCGGAGGCCTTGTTGACGCTCTCCACCAAGGTTCGCTCCTTGCGGAGCTCATCCTTCAACTTGGTCTCTTGGGCCCGGGCAGCATCAAGCGATTCCTTCAGGGTGGTGACCTTCAGCTCCAAGTCTTCAATGGAATCCTTGGCGGCCTTCAGCTCGTCACCCCTCTGGGATAAACTCACCTGGAGCTCTGAGTTGGTGTGAGCATCCTTCTCGCGCTCCAGGATGAGCGCGGCAACCTTCTCGGCGCTCACCTTCATCGCCTTCTCCAGTTGTTCAACCTTGGCGGCGAGCTCTTTCTTGGCGTCCTCCGCGGCAACCGCGGCGGCTTTCGCCTCCTTTAGCTCCCCGCCAAGGGCAGCCTCGCGAGCGGCAAGGTCTTCTTCATGAGAATCCAACTCCACCTTCCGCTGCGCGAGCTCTCCCTCTCGCCGGGACATCTCCACCCCGGCGAGACGCTGCTGCTCATCGGCTTCGGCCCTCTCAAGTACCCACTCTTGGTACTCGCCGGCGAGACGCTCTCGCTCCTCCGCCACCTGGCGGAGGGCGGCCTGGTTGGCGGCGCTGAGCTCCGCCGCACGCTTCTCCATCTCTGCCGCGGCCTTGGCGGCAAGAGCCTCCCGGGAAGCGAGCTTTGCTTGCCTGGCCCGATAAAGGGCCAGGAGCTGATGAAGCAATCGCTCCTCCTCGGGCCCCTCACCTCCGCCGGGCGCCTGGACTATCTTCAGGCCTGCGGAGGCGAGGACCTCTCCGTCGAACGCCTCGCCCTCCGCAGGAGCTCGCGACGAAGACCCCCACGGCATCTGGATGAAGACGCCATTGGGGGCCTCGAGATAAAACCTTTGCTCCTCGCCGGCGGAGGGACCGGTGGCCAGCGCAGCATCCGATGCTCCCGCCACCTCCGGGTCGGCGGTGCGGCCACCGTCTCCCTCCCCGGCCGCTGCGTCCGCAGCCGGAGCAGTCTCTTGCGCGGCCGGCTCGGCGGCCTCGCCCATCTCCTCGACGACTGGAGCATCACCGCCGCCGCCCTGCGCGTCCTCCTCCTCGAGGATAATTACCTCCGTCTCCATAGGCACAGGAGGAGGAAGATCTAGAAAGAAGAAGAAGACAAAGAAATTCAAGACTCAAGCAAATATCCAAAAAAGAGACAAGCCAAGAAGACAAGTTACAAAGGTTACCTTGGCGGGCGTCCTCAGCGGCAGGCTCCCTCGCCGGGGAGCTCGGCCTCGTCGGAGTAGTCGCCCTCGCCGGGGAACTTGGCCTTGGCGGGGTGGCCGCCCTTGCCGGGCTGCTCGTCCTCGGCGGGGTGCTCTGCCTTGGCGGAGTACCCGCCCTTGACGGAGCACTCTCCCTTGCCGGAGAGTCCTGCCTTGGCGGGGAGGGCGGTGCCTGCAGCTCCTCGGCGGTGGTCTCCGGGCGCTCTTCCCGCTGCGGCTCCTCCTCTGCACGGAACAAGACAAGAGATGTCAAAATATGAAGATAAAGTCAAAAGCCTCAGACGTACCCCGACAAGCAAAAAGAAAGAACCCCAGACTTACGCTGGGGGCTGCGCTGCGGGCTGCGCTGGGGGCTGCTCATCGGAGCAGTGCCAGAGTCCGGCAGGCTCGGCTCCGGCGCGCCCTCTGTTGCCGCCGCTGCCGAGTCCTCCGCGACCTCGGCCTCGGGCGCCTTGGCCTTCTTCGCGGCGCGATGGGCCAGGGTCCTGAAACCAGAACAGAAGACAGAGTTAGCATCAACAGAAGCTCAAGACAAAAATTAAGAAGATGAAGAATCACGGATCCTTACTCCTGGTCTTCCTCGTCGTCCTCGCTCAGGGCGGAGAAGTCATACTCCACCGTCGGCGCGTCGACGCGAGGAGCGGGAGGCGAAGACTCCCTCGCGCGCTTGGTGCTCACCGGGGCTGGGGGCTGCGAGGACCCAGCCCCTGTGGCTGCCGGCGCCCGGGGGGCGGGCGGAGCCGCTGCTCCGCTCCGAGAAGACCCCTGCCGGCTCGCTGCCGGCCTGCGGGGCGCCTCCGTCGTGGTCCGCGCACGGGCCGCCTCTGCTGCGGCTGGTGCGCCGGACGGCCTTGGCGCGGCTTGACTCCCCCGGGGAGCCGCCCGCCGAGGTGGCTGTTGCCGGGGCGCCTGTGCCCTTTCCCCCGTCGCCGCCTTGCGGAGGCGCTTTGCCGGGGACTCCTTCGGGCTTGCCGGGGGCGGGGAGCTCTCCGACGAGGAGAGGTCGTCGGCGTATAACTCCGTAGATCCGCCGGAGTCTTCGGCCTCCTCCTCCTCCTCCTCCTCTGCCTCGGCCGGCTCGCTGGGCCCAGCATCCAGCGCTGCGGCCCTCTTCCCCTTGGCGCCTCCGCCCCTCGTGGCGCCTCTGCTTCCTCCGGCGGTGCCCTCCCTTGCCGCGGCCTCCGTCGCGATCCCATGGATCCCGGAGTGCCTCAACGAGGGGACCCCGGTAAGCGCGTCGGGTGGGAGGTTCAGCAACCGGCGGATCTCCGCCTCTTCCGCCTGGGTGGACGCCTCCTCGGCCTCCGCCTCCTCCGGCGAGAACCCAAAGACTCCTGCCGCCGCGGCTGCGGCGGCCTCCTCAGCCCGAGAAGCTATGTAGGCGATTTCCTGCTCGGTGGTGTCCCGCGTATGCAGCTTGAGGTCCTCCTTGTTACTCGCCACCTCGACGAGGTTGTCATAGAAGTTGAGGACGTCGATGGGCTTCGGGGCGATCCACGAGCGGTCCAAGCCATGCGAGTCGCACATCGGCATCATGGCAAGGATTCGGTCCCTCGCGGCGTTGTTGCAGAGCGGCACCACTTCCCGGGGAGTCCGGAACCACTCGGGGTGCGTCGGGTCGTACTTGAAGAGCTCTCGTACCATCCCGCGCAGCTCCAGGGTGGTGAAGTTAAAATTAAGCCCGGGGCGCAGCCGCATGATATCTGCCGGGCCGCCGTACTCCCAGGCCGGCCTCTTCCGGTCTTGGAGAGGGGCGATGCGCCGGCGGAGGAAATCTGCGCCCACCTCGGCAACTGACAGTCGGGCCAGCCGAAGACGGAGGATCCGGACGAGGGCGATGTCGAGCTTGACGTCGTCGGAGTCTAGATCGCTCCAATCTCTGCCGCGCGCGATAGGCGTTGTGCGCGGCGCAGTGAAGGCTTGCGGCTGGTCCTCTACAATCCAACACCACTCCGCTCGCCATTCCTCCCACTTGCCGCGGAGCTCCCCCGGCAAGTACGACCCCTTCTTCCCGAGACGGAAGACCCAAGAAATACATCCGGAGAGAGGGGCATCGGCCTCGGCTCTAGGGGTGAAAAAGTGTCTAAAGAGGGCTACGTTGGGGTGGACTCCTATGAAGTTTTCGCACATATGTGCGAAAACGGCCATGGTGAGGATGGCGTTGGGGGTGAAATCAAGCAGATGGAAGCCATACGTATTCATGATATCACAGAAGAAGTTCGAAAAAGGAGGGCAGAGACCACAGTGGAAAAAGGCAGCAAAGAAGTAATACCCGCCGGGATAGTTGTCCTTGGCGGCGGCCGGGTATGCTCGGGTGCGGGGATGCGCATCGGTGCCCTTGGACCAGAACAAGTAGTACTTGTTCCAGAGTTCTTGCACGCCGAGCCTCGGCGAGAAGACGACGTTCCGCTTCCGGTAAGCGATGAGCTTGGCTGCTTGCTCGGATTTCTCCTTCTTGGACTTCTCCGCTTTCCCCTTGTCGGTCTTTGGGGCCATGGCGGACGCAGCGGAAGGAAGAGGACGAAGAGCTAGGCGGCGGCGGAGCTGTGGAGGCGGAGCGCAAGAAGGAATCTTTTTGCAGGAAGAAGACGACGTAATGAGAGCACAGGGAGGGGAACCGCGCCCGCTGCCTCTGCTTTTATGGGGGAGTGGGGGTGCGTTTCCCCCTTTCCATTAAGAGATCGTGGGCACGTCCCATCCCACGGCGCCGCAATCGACACGTGCCGTTACCGTGGGGTGCGGCGGATATGGAAGTGGATTCGGCGCGCCGCGGGCCGCGGGTGCCCGTGCACTGTTTTGGGCCTGGCCCAACAGCGCTCGGCACCGTGTGTGGCCCAGGCCCGGGGGCTCCTGTCGGTGTACTAAGGTAGGGGTACCCCAGTACCCCAACTTGTGCACGGGCAGTTGCAGCTTCCCGCGGCAAGGTTCACTGCGTGCTCGCCGGAGACCTTCCTGCCTCCTATTAAACCATTCAAAAACAAAGTATACAAGACAGAAGATCGAGACCCCGGCAAGAGGAGCTTGCCGGGAAGGCCGTACCAGGCTCAAGACTGTTCCAATAACACAAGACCCTGGCAAGAGGAGCTTGCCAGGAAGATTAGGAGATATTGCCTCGGCGCTATGCGCGCCCCGGCAAGGGGCCCGGGGAGCGGCAAGTTCCCGGGCCCGGCAAGATCAAGGCCCCGGCAAGGCACTTGCCGGGAAGGCTACGCTGTGTGCCCGCGCTCCAGCTCATCGGCCCACGCGTCGCCCTGGGGGCCTAACCAGGGACGCGTGGCGGATGGCTGTGCAGCCTGGGGTACACGGTGGCACACCACGGCGATAAATCCGTCGCCGTGGCGGACGGAGACGCTAAGGCGGGAGCTTTTGGGGTCGACGGCGACGGGCATTAAATGCCCTTGTCCCCCACTGTTAAAGTAGGTATAGACCACTGTTCTGTACTGTAGCTCCACAGTTCCCGCACTGTTACAACTACCACCTCTTTTACATTTTTACCCCTTTCTCCTACGTTGACACCTGTCGGTGACCCCTTTGCACTATAAAAGGAGGCCCATGCACAACGTGGAGGGGGTTCGGAACCTAGATTACTCTCACGCACGGTGTAGCTGCTTCTTCAAGCTCCCGAGCGCCTCACTCAATACACAACCAAGCAGGAGTAGGGTTTTACGCATCCGTGCGGCCCGAACCTGGGTAAAACTGCCCGTGCGTCTGCTTCGATCTGCTCTTTGTGCTCCCTCCGCCCTCGTACCGCACAGACAAGGGGCTCCGGTCCCATAGATGTTCGTGGCGGACAGTTTCCCCCGACACATCCCCTTTGGTGTCCCAAGCTGTCACTTTTGGGATCGCCGGTTCCGGATCGTAATAGGTGCAAACAACTCATAGATAGGATCAAGAACACAAATATATTCATGCAAACACATAGGGTTCAGATCTGAAATCATGGCACTCGGGCCCTAAGTGACAAGCATTAAGAGCAACAAGTTGAAGCAAAGATGATAAACACCATAGTAGATGATAGGCAACATGCCCCCAACAATCTGATAAACTATTACATGATCTAACTCATCCAATCCCTACCATCCCCTTTGCCTACAGCAGGGAATTACTCACACATGGAAGGAGAAGCCATGGAGGGAGGATGGAGTGGCGATGATGATGACGATGGCGACGATCTCCCCTCTCCGGAGGCCAAATCAGCCTCCAGATTAGCCCTCCCGAAGAAGAACAGAGGGTGGCGGCGGCTCCGCGACGGAAACTGGGAAAACGACTTCTGTTCTGGGGTTTTCTCGTCACGGGATAAATACAGGTCAAAGTAGGGCACCGGAGGAGGTGGGAGCAGCCCAGGCAGCCTGGCGAGGCGGCCAGGGGTGGGGCCGCCTGGGCAGGGCGCCTGGAGCCCCCCTGGCTCCCCTCTGGCCCCTCTTCTGGCACAAGGTTCCTTCGGGTGCGTGGATTTTTTGTGATTTTTCATGGAATTTTCTGAGACACCTAAAAATCCGTTTTCCTGCACACAATAAAACCATACAGGCAGCTCTGCTGAAACCAGCGTCAGTCCGGGTTAGTTTAGTTCAAATCATGCAAGAATGAGGTCAAAACAATAGCAAAAGTGTTTGGAAAAGTAGATACGTTTGAGACATATCAACTCCCCCAAGCTTAGCATATTGCTTGTCCTCAAGCAATTCAGTTCAACGAACTGGACGCGACAAAGAAAACTTTGACAAACTCTTTTGTTTCATTAGATGTATATAAGCATGTACTACGAAAAGAGTCTAACAAGTATTGAAACAATGCTATGAGGACAATGCACGGAGCAATCTTTCTTTCAAGTGACCAATCACAAATAACCAAGAGTAAATAATATACTTACTGAAAATCAAGACAAGATTACATTGCACATAGCTTGAACATACTAGAGTGGTATCTCGCTAGCCTGCATGAGTGAAGCAAGACATAAATGCAGAAACTCCTCCAGAGTTTTAAAGGAGACTAGAACTAAGAATTTCTGAATAAATAATATCACAAGCATGCAGAAAACAATGTAATACTTTGGGACAATGCACATTACACTCAGAATGACAATCATGCTCTCCTAGTTGGTGATTTGAAGAAAGAAGGTGAAGACTCTTGGACCGTGGAATTTGATGGCGAGGTTGAAAACCCATGATTGAAAGCAAAGACTAAACATGTACCAGAGCTCTTGGTTTTGAAAACAGAGGTAAAAATGATTTTGAGAGGTGCATATTTCGTCAAGGAATGCTAGTAGACAACCCAATTACTTCTTGAGCTGGACAAGTTTCGAGGAACGGCTCCCGCACGGGGACGATCACATCCCCTTAATCTCCTTTGTTTATCACTACCAAAAGTTTTCTGATTTCTCATGAACAAAGCGTGAAGGAGGGTTTGTTTGTTGTATTATCTTTTATGAGTCGGGCACACTCATTCCAGTTCCTTCTCGTATTAGGGGTTTGCAGATTAGACATGCAAACCCGGGGTGAAACTTGCCAACTTAAAAAGATCATGAATTAACTACTACTTCCTCATGAGCTAAAACAGAGGCACAAAAGAGAAATGCTTTTGAATAATTTCGAGATGGTACAAGAAAGTCTTCGTTAGGAATGGCAAGTAAATACCATATATAGGAAGGTATGGTGGACTCATATGGCATAACTGGTTTCAAGGATTTTGGATGCACAAGCAGTCAGTCCGCTTAGTACAGGTGAAGGCTAGCAAAAGACTGGGAGCGACCAACTAAGAGAGCAATGACGGCCATAATCATGCAGAGCGACAAAGCAACATTGAAGCGGGCATGAAAGTGATATAACTATTCTGAAACCCAAAGATCATCAAGGCAAAGCAGACTTTTTAATCTTAAACATGTGTAAACATGTGCCAAGTCAAACCAAGAATTCTCCAAAGGGAAATACCACCTTAGTATACCAAACTATGAACAATGCAATGCATGTAAATCATTTCAATAATACATTATATACTCTAGCTATTTGAGACTAGCCACAAGGAAAGCATGAACCACTGGGAGAGCATTGTAAACATAGCACTATGTCACTACAGGCTGGTCTCTAGATCATAAATACAAGCATATGTACAAAAGTAGAAACAAGAAGAGTTCATACCGGTTTTCCTTGTTGCTTCCCTTCAGTCAATCTTCGTCATTACTGCCTCGTCACTTGCATGATCGAACGTGGGAAATATAATTAAATGCCGTCACGGACTCGAGCTGAACTCTAAAAACAAAGCAAACTAAAGAGAGAAAGGAAATCTTTTTGGATTATTTCAAAGGTTGAACGAAAGCAAAAGAGAAAATCTTTTTGTTGTTTTTGCAAAGAAAGAACAAAGAAGAACGGGCAAAAACTTCGAAAAGATTAAAGTGAATAGAAATAAAACGGATAATACAATGGAAAAGTGAGAAGGGCACGTACTCCCCCAAGCTTAGGCTTTTGGCCTAAGTTGGTAGTAGCTACTGCCCCAGGAGCCTCCTGCTCCGGGGGAATGCTGGTGAGTCCAAGGGTCGTAGAAGGATTCCGGCGCGTACACCGAACTCCTCGGATCCTCCCACGAAGAAGGGTCCGTACTCCAAGCAGAGGAAGACCCTTCACCAAACTGGGTGACGGTCTCCCCCTGAAAAGGTGGTAACTCACCGTGCTCCTCCTCGTCGGGCACAACCCCCTCCATGGGGTTATGAAACTGATGCTGGGCCATGAACTCATCGAACTGGATAACATCAAAGGACCATCCGTTCCTGCGAGAAAAAACAAAAAAAGAGGTGCAGGTAGATGGATCTCGCGTTCCGCGGTAGTTTCGAAACGCAAGATATAAACAAGATTACCAAGCTCAGAAGTCATGGTAACAAACTTATGCCTTTTCATAGTAGCAAGATCAAAACTTAAATAAGTAAAAGGCTTATCATCAGGGTGTGGGGTGCCTTTAAGATTTTCTAAGATAAGTGTGGCATAAATGCCACCAAATAAATCTCCCCTGTTACCGTTCATAGCAAGGCGTCGAGCAATTAAGGCACCCAGATTATAATTAAACCTCCCTGAGAGGGCGGTTGCCAGGATAGCAATATCCGGCACAGAAATTTTGCTCGTGTTGTCACGAGCTAACACCCCTCTAGCAACATAATATGCAAAATACCTGAGGTGAGGGAATAAGATGCTGGAGATTTTTGACCGATGAATATCCCTCGTACCCATGCTGAAGAGAGAGTTGAAGACGGTTTTCAGCTTGGAGGGCTGAGAGGTCATCTTAGCCGTCCGCCCAACGTTTGGCACACCTATTATTTCACAAAACTTTCCCAAGGGCATGGTGATAAGATCATTGTAAATTTTAAACTCAATAGCACTAGTATCAGGGTTATATCTAAAACTATTAATGAAACCAGAGGTGAGTTTTTGATACTGAGTAACACGGCACGTGACGAGCCGTGTCAGACCTGCATTAGCACAAATATTATAAAACTCATCCTTAATTCCCGCAGCTTCAAGGAATTCATCACACGGGAACATCATAACACGTGCTGGACTTGTGTCTTCCAACAACTCTAGGGGCACATGATCTTCATTGTAGCTCACCCTAGTAGTCGAGGGTGAGGCTGCGGCTCTAGTAACTCGATCGGAGTGTGCGGGCCTCTTCTTCTCAAGCCACCCCTTTGCCCTTCCTAACAAACTCATTTCTGACATTTTTAACAAATTACAAAAACAAGGATTTAAACAAAGTGGTTTAAGGCAAACTACTCAACTTACTTACCCAAGGCATCAACTTGCATCAAAACTTGGAAAATAAATTTCTACATATGCATGCAAGCTCATCTACACAGCACCAAGAACTACTAAATACTCACAAATGAAGCCACCACCCAAAAATCTAATTGGAAGGGTGGAGGAGTTACATACCAGGGAGTATTTGTTCTAAATCTCAGCTCAAATGATAGGCTGTAGAGAGAGATCGAAGAATCGCTTCCAAGAGCAGCAAGAACGCAAGAACAAGTGCAGAACTCGTGTTTTTGGAGAGAAAGAGAGAGAGAGGAAGAAGACTCACCTGGAGGGGGGTCTTGTGGGCCCCAGGCGCCCTATGGGCGCGGCCAGGGGGCAGGCCGCGCCAGCTGGCCGCCTGGGCCACTGGTGGGCCCCCTGGTCAGCCCCAGGTGCCTCTGGGTCACTCCCTCCATGGAAATTTTTATTTTTATTTTTCTGGAATTTTTCTGAAAACTTCACTGTTGAAAATTTCTCGAAGTTCAAAAAGCTGCAAGACTTTCTGAAAACTTAAAGCAGTGATTAGTATTGTGAAGCTTCAAAAACATAAACACTTGGTACAGCAAGGAGAACAAAAGCTAAAACAAATGAAAACATAACAAGCTCATTAGTAAGGTTGATCAAGTCTTACCAACAAACAGGTGATATATAGAGCAAAAAGTCTCACCTCTTACGAAGTGATCATTGCACATTTACCTTAATGGACATTGTCCCCACCATAATAGTTTTGTATTTGTGGTGCACATGTAGTGGACAGTCCCATTCTCCAATCTTCACGGTCTCGATATTTTCTATAGAGTTGAGGCCAAGCCTCTTGTCGGTCTTCTTTGGAAAATACACCATGTGTTCTTTATCATTCACATTGAAGGTAACCTTTCCTTTATTGCAATCAATAATAGCACCTGCGGTGTTAAGAAAAGGTCTACCAAGAATAATGTACATGCTCCCATCCTCGGGCATGTCAAGCACGACAAAATCAGTAAGGATCAAACAATTAGCAACTTCTACGGGAACATCCTCACAAATACCTATCGGAACGACGGTTGACTTGTCAGCCATCTGAAGAGAGATATGTGTAGGGATTAGCTTCTCTAAAAAAAGCCTCTTGTAAAGAGAGAAAGGCATAACACTCACTCCTGCACCAAGATCACATAAAGCAGTTTTGACATAATTATTCTTTATGGAGCAAGGAATGGTGGGTATACCTGGATCACCAAGCTTCTCAGGAATCTTGCCACTGAAAGAGTAGTTAGCAAGCATAGTAGATATTGCTTCATTAGGAACTTTCCTTTTATTAGTGACAATATCTTTCATATATTTTGAATAGGGAGGTAACTTAATAGCATCAGTCAAAGGGATTTGAAGAAAAAGAGGTTTAATCCACTCACAAAACTTATTGTAATGCTCTTCTTCTTTAGATTTGAGAGACTTACCTGGAAAGGGCATGGGTTTCTGTATCCATGGTTCTCTTTGCTTCCCATGTCTTCTTGCGACAAAGTCTTCTCTAGTGTTCTTCTTGCGTTTGTTAGGTGCTTCTTCTTCTCGAACTTCAGGCGGATCATTCTTCTCATTATCCTTACCTTCAGGTTCGGCACCGTCTTCAGTCTCAGCATCGGAGATAGATACACTGTTGGGATCAACAGCTGGCTCTTCACTTGTAATAGGATCATTGGAATTGTCAGCCTCCTTGAGTTTCTTCTTCTTCTTCTTTGGAGAGCCAACAATTTCTTCTTCCTGCATTTGAGAATCTTGCTCGATTCTCCTCGGATGCCCCTCTGGATAGAGAGGATCTTGCGTGCTAGTTCCTCCTCGGGTCTTAATCCCGAAGGCCTGCAAATCATCTTGTTTGGCATTGTTAGCAAGCAAATCTTTTTGCACGTTAGAAATTTGTTCAAGCTGAGTTTGAACCATATGAAAATGCTTCACAAGACATTTAAAATCATTAACTGTTCTACCTAGAACATCAAGCAAACTTTTGATGGCAAGGGAATTATCATGCAATTGACTTTGTATCCTCTCATTAAAATGATTTTGTTTCATAATGAAATTATCAAACTCATCTAAACATTGATCAGGAGGCTTACCATGAGGGATGTCACTTGCGTTGAAACCTAAAAGAGAGTGCACCTCTACCGTAGGAGGGTGAGTGGTAGGCTCACACAACTTCTCAATAGGGGGTAGATTCTTCACGTCTTCAGTTTTAATACCCTTCTCTTTAATAGACTTCTTTGCTTCTCGCATATCTTCGGGGCTTAGAACAAACATGCCCCTCTTCTTTGGTTGTGGAGGTGGTTCAGGGACGGACCAATCTTCATGGTTTTTGGCAATCCTGCCCATCAAATCCTCTGCATCGTCCGGTGTTCTTTTCCTGAAAACACAACCAGCACAACTGTCCAAATAGGACCTGGATTCATCAGTTAGACCAGCATAAAATATATCGATTAATTCATTCTTAGGGACTCCATGTCCTGGTCTAGCCCGGATCAGACTACAGTACCTCCCCCAAACATTAGGGAGGTGCTCATCCTGCAACTGTTTAAAGTTATAAATTCTTTGTAAAGCAGCATGTTGCATATGAGCAGGAAAGTACTTATCAACAAAGAGTAAGCTAACTCTTGAGGACTCTTAATGGAACTACATGGGAGTGAATCATACCATGTTTTAGCACCTTCCTTCAAAGAGAAAGGAAGAAGCTTAGTCACATAAAAGTTTTGTTTCTTCTCATCCGTGGTAAACAAGCCACCCAAATCAGTGAGTTTGGTCAGGTGTGCAATAGCATCACCATTTTCTCTGCCATAAAAGGGGTCAGCTTCAACCATAGGTATAAGTGAAAGATCAACAGAGAAATCATAATCAGGATCATTGATGCATATAGGAGATATAGCAAATTCAGGATCAGGAACGGTCTTGTTCTTCAAGGAGTGTTTTTCAAGCAGCTTCTTAATAGCTTCAGGGTCAGAGCCGGCAAACTCTGTCAGTTCCCTGCATAAATCATCATCAAGTATAATGTAATCATTATCAAGGAGTCTCTCCTTGAGTTTACTCAAGTCAGGATAATCATAAGTTCCACCAATAGGGTAGCGAGTAACAGGAATTTCAATTCCAAATTTTTTTGCTGCAGCAGCGATCTGTTTCTCAAGAGCATAACCAAGTGAACTAATATCATCAAGAGTAGTAGAAGCATCATCAAGAGTATCGAACATACTAACAGATTCAGTAGGAGCATCATGTGGTGGTGGTGAGGCAAACTTACTCATAACAGAAGGTCAATCAAGTGTAGCACTAGTGTTCAGAACAGTACCTCTTCTTGTAGTGGATAGTAAGATCGGAACCTTGGGGTCACCTTTCTTACCCATAGTGGATGAACTGCAGTAGGTAGGATACTTCAAGTAGACTTGTAAATATTGCAATGCTCCCCGGCAACGGCGCCAGAAAACGGTACTTGATAACCCTCAACCGTAAGGGATCGAGATAGTCTTCGCTGGTAAGAATAACCCAATTTATAGATTCGACACACGAGGAGCCAAAGAGTATTTATAAGCTTTGAAAGTTGAGTTGTGAATTCAACCGCACCTGAAATATACTTACTTGCAAATAAAGATAAGTGGTAACGGTGATATGATAGTGATGGTGGTGATAGTAAAAGTAAATAGCAAAAGTAAATAGCAAAAGTAAACAGCAAAAGTAGCAACTAGTAACCAGCAGGATTTAAAACACTGTAGGCTAGGGAGATGGATGGTTGGGCGCTGCATGGATGAGATATATCATGAATCTAACTTGGGGAAAGGCACACGGAAAAGTAATGATCATCTAGGCAGATATCAAACATTAGGCATGTATCCCACAGGTAGTTGTACGTGCTTGCAATAAGAACTTGCACAACATCTTTTGTCCTACCATCCCGCTATGAACGGGGCCAAAAGGAACTTATGGAGATTAAGGTGCTCCTGTCAAAGAGCACCGGAACAAAGCATTGAACTCAATGGATACATGGGATCCTCATATTATGGACCATCCCCTTTGGTGTCCCAAGCTGTCACTTTTGGGATCGCCGGTTCCGGACCGTAATAGGTGCAAACAACTCATAGATAGGATCAAGAACACAAATATATTCATGCAAACACATAGGGTTCAGATCTGAAATCATGGCACTCGGGCCCTAAGTGATAAGCATTAAGAGCAACAAGTTGAAGCAAAGATGATAAACACCATAGTAGATGATTGGCAACATGCCCCCAACAATCTGATAAACTATTACATGATCTATCTCATCCAATCCCTACCATCCCCTTTGCCTACAGCAAGGAATTACTCACACATGGAAGGAGAAGCCATGGAGGGAGGATGGAGTGGTGATGATGATGACGATGGCGACGATCTCCCCTCTCCGGAGGCCAAATCAGCCTCCAGATTAGCCCTCCCGCAGAAGAACAGAGGCTGGCAGCGGCTCCGCGACGGAAACTGGGAAAACGACTTATGTTCTAGGGTTTTCTCGTCACGGGAGAAATACGGGTCAAAGTAGGGCACCAGAGGAGGTGGGAGCAGCCCAGGCGGCCTGGCGAGGCGGCCAGGGGTGGGGCCGCCTGGGCAGGGCGCCTGGAGCCCCCCTGGCTCCCCTCTGGCCCCTCTTCTGGCACAAGGTTCCTTCGGGTGCGTGGATTTTCTGTGATTTTTCGTGGAATTTTCTAAGACACCTAAAAATCCATTTTCCTGCACACAATAAAACCATACAGGCAGCTCTGCTGAAAACAGCGTCAGTCCGGGTTAGTTTAGTTCAAATCATGCAAGAATGTGGTCAAAACAATAGCAAACGTGTTTGGAAAAGTAGATACGTTTGAGATGTATCAAGGTGGTCCTCGACTTTCCTCCCATTACAGGGAAACTCGACAAATGGAGAGCGACCATCCGAAGCCTTGTCGCAGTCGCCAACAAGGATGACCCAAACCCAGCGGAGCTCCCAGGTCGACGCTCCGATGGAGTCCCACGCACCGGTGGCGGGAGGACCGGCAGCGCCGTGGCTACCGTGCATTCGCCTCCTCCTCGCCCGGTACCGCGTGTGTCGACTCGTCGGGACATCGCGGGCGACGCCATCTCCATAGAGTCGTCCGACCCGTGGACCCACGGCGACCAGCGTCAAGTTCTTCAGGAGCGAGCTCATGAAGACGCTCGAACCACCATCGAGCGCCAGCGCGGAGTGCGCCACCAGTCAGACAGGCGAGCGCGGCCTGATGTGGACCGCCCAGCACCGGAGAGCCCTGGAGGTCTACCTTACGAGGTAGGCTGTCCCGCTTTTACCCGTGAGCTGCGGCAGTTCCAGTGGCCCTCTAACCGCACCTTCGAGCCCGACGTTGGCGAGAAGTACAACGGCAAGACCCACCCGTCGGAGTTCCTCAGCATCTACACCGTCATGATGCAAGCTGCTGGGGCCCGCGATGATAAGGTGCTTGTGAATTACTTTCCGTTGGCTCTTAAACCTAACGTCATGTCGTGGTTGATGCACTTGCCAGTAGACTCTATTTCCTCCTGGTCCGACTTGTGCCATGAGTTTGTTGGCGCCTTTACTGGAGGTCACCAAGCCCATGGCCAAGCGAGTGACCTACACGTCATACCCCAGAAGGAAGGCGAGAGTCTGCGCAAGTACATACAGAGGTTCAGCCGGGTGTAGTACAACATCCCTGACGTCCACCCTGCCGCCATCATCAGCGCATTCCATCAGAACATGCGTAATCACAAGATGCGTGAAGAACTGGCGATGACCAAGGTGAAAGATGTGGAGGAACTCTATGTTCTTGCTGACAGATGTGCCCGAGCTGAAGAGGGAAGGAAGTACCCTGGCGAAGACGCCGGTGCGGAAACCGACTCTTCAGATGAGGATACTGCCGCCCCGGCGAAGAAGGGCCGACATCGCAACAGGAAGCGCAAGGGTAAAGCCGTGCTTGCCGTCGAGGGATCTGATGATGTCGGCTCCGCTAAGAAAACCAGGGCGGGTGACCCCGGCAAGGAAATTGCCGGGTGTGTCGCCTGCCGTGCCTTGGCGGCTTCCGAGAAGCCAGGGAACTCCGGCAAGCGATACTGCAAGATCCATCGCACCAAGGGCCATGATCTCCAGGACTGCCGACAGGTTGAGCTCCTTGCTGAATAGCAGAGGGCTGAATATGAGAGGCGGGACAAGGAGAAGGGCCAGGATGGGGCTGAAGGGTCCGACAAGAAGCGTGACGGCCAAGCGGGCCGTCACGGCAAGGATAAACAACAGGAGAGGCCCGCCCGGGGCCGTGACAGAAGGCCCGAAGACGACGATCACGAGGAGGACGACGAGTCTGGTGACCAAGAATTTCAGAAGGCTACGGAGGCCATGTGCGTTGATGACGGCGCCTCGCTGCATACTTCTCACCGCCAACTTAAACAGTGGGCGCGTGAGATTACAGCGTCGGAGCCGTCGTCCGGTGCCCAAAAGCTGCTGAAATGGTCCAGCACACCTATCATCTTTGACACTGAGAATCACCCAGATCGCACTACTGTGGTCGGGTGCTTGCCATTGTTGGTTTCACCAACAATACGCAACCTCAAGGTGACAAAGATGCTAGTCGATGGCGGGGCCGGTCTGAACCTACTCTCGCCCACCGTGATCGAGAAGCTGCAAGTTCCTGATGGAGACCTCGAAGAGACGGGCACGTTTCAAGGGGTCAACCCGGGGAGAAGCCAACCAAAGGGGAAGGTCACGCTTCCCGTGACTTTTGGAAGTGATCTGAACTACATGACGGAGAGGAACGTGTTCGATGTTGCCAAGATCCCCTTGCCCTACAACGGGATCCTTGGCCTCCCAGCGCTGGCCAAGTTCATGGCAGCATCACACTACGCCTACAACACCCTGAAGATGCCAGGACCTGTGACGATCATCACCATCCCCTCCGATAAGAAAGATGCGCTGATTTGCGCCGACCAACTATACCAGCAGGCAGTTGCAGCAGCTGCCACCACGAGGGCACTTGCTCCTGCCGCTGGAGCCTCGGGAGGGAAGAAGAAGAAGATCGGTGAGACCTCGAACACCCACTCCGGCAAGCGCACCTCTCCGGAGTGTTGTGCTCCCGTCGAGGACGTGCCAGAGAGCTCCACCAGCAAGAAGAAGACCGGTGAGACCTCGGACACCCACTCCGGCAAGAGCACCTCTTCGGAGTGTCGCGCTCCCATCGAGGACGTGCCAAAGAGCTCCATCGGCAGAAACAAGAGGTCCAGGGCCACACCTCCGGGAACCAAGAAGGTTTCCGTCAAGGAGGACGGTACAGGAGGGGCTTTCACCATAAGCTCCACCCTTGGCGGCAAATAGGAAGACGTGCTCGTCACCTTCCTGCGGGCGAATGTCGACGTGTTTGCATGGCAAGCATCCAACATACCCGGCGTTCCCGGGGAGGTGATTGAGCACCACCTTGCTGTCTGTCCTCATGCGCGGCCCGTCAAGCAGAAGGTCAGAAAGCAAGCTTTGGAACGACAAGAATTCATCACAGAGGAGATCTGGAAATTGGAAGCAGTGGGTTTGGTAAGAGGAGTGCTCCATCCAACGTGGTTGGCCAATCCAGTGGTAGTGCGCAAGGCAAATGGGAAGTGGAGGCTGTGTATTGATTACACATATATCAATAAAGCTTGTCCCAAGGACCCCTTCCCGTTGCCGCGCATCGACCAGATTGTTAACTCCACGGCTGGGTGTGACTTGTTGTCATTCCTCGACGCCTACTCCGGCTACCATCATATCTTCATGGCAAGAGAAGACAAAGAGAAGACAACATTCATCACCCCATGTGGTACGTACTGTTTTGTACGAATGCCTTTCGGGTTGAAGAGTGCTGGCTCAACATTTGCAAGGGCAGTCCAGATTGGTTTTGAACCCCATCTCCATAGAAATATGGAGGCTTATATGGATGATATAGTGGTCAAAACAAAGAACAGGGCAACCCTTATACCGGATTTACAAGGAACATTTGTGAACCTATGCAAGATCAACCTCAAGCTGTACCTAGAGAAGTGCGTCTTCGGCGTCCCGTCCGGCAAGCTTCTCGGGTTCTTTGTGTCGCAGCGTGGGATAGAGGCCAATCCGGACAAGATCAAAGCTATAGAGCAGATTGAAGCACCCAAACGGGTCAAGGATGAGCGTCGGCTTGCTGGCTGCGTTGCCGCCAAGAGCAGATTCATTTCCATGTCTGCCGAGCGCGCCCTTCCCTTTTTCAAGATTTTGAAAAAGGCGGGCCCAATGGAATGGACGCCAGAAGCTGAAGCAGCATTACAAGACTTGAAGAGGTATCTTTCCTCCACGCTGGTACTAGTTGCGCCTAGGCCACAAGAACCGTTGCTGCTATACTTAGCGGCAACAAAGCAGGTGGTCAGCGCCGCACTAGTGGCACAGAGAGGAATTGATGAAGAGGTGATAGCGGCGACAGAGCCTGATGCCATTGGTGTAGAGATGACACGGTCGGTTGGAGTGCAGCCAAGGAAGAAAATGATGCAGCACCCGGTCTACTTTGTTAGCTCCCTCTTGCAGGGGGTAGGGATGGCAATTTTATCCGTGGATCCGGATACCCGTGGATACCCGACCCGAATGGGCAAGGGTATTGTGCACATTTCTTCCCATGGATCTCGATACCCGTGAACAGTCGGATTGGGCATGGGTTTAATTTCTGCTCCATGGATATCCAATGGATACCCGTATGACAGGTGGGACCATATGGCAGTGACACAAGACTAAGCACACGTTCAACCTCAAGTCGCTTGCAGTTACAGAAGTCAAAGCCCGGCCCATGTCCCCTAATCCCCCACAACCCCACTAACCTAATAATTCTTAAACCTAATCTAATCTCTCTGTCAATCCCAGTCACCCCGAGTCCACCTCCCTCCTCATCCTCAGCGCGGCGGCGCTCTGCGCCTCTGCCTCTGCGCCTGACAAATCACGCCCGCCGCCCCCGCTCCCGCTCCCCGCTCCCCGCCCCCGCCTCTCCCTGGTCGTCCATCCCAGCGCGGCCGGCCTCTCCGACCAGCATCCCGGGTCCAACACTCCATCTCCCTCCCCAGCGCGACCGTCCTCAGCGAGACGGCGACCAGCATCGACAGGCCTCGGCAACCAGCACGGCAGCACATCGGCGACCGACAGACCGCAACATACCCAAGGTCTGTGACCCCCATCCTACTCGGTCTCTCCTTCCCCAACTGGAGATCGATCTCTTCCTGACTAAGCTACCGTTGTGTGCTCTGTTTCTCTTAGCAGGAGTAAATCTTCAATGGAAGGGGGCAAGGGGAACCATGGGAAGGGCAGGGGCGGGAGTGTTAGTGTCCCACGGAGAAGTTTGCGTGGTCGGCAACCAGCAGTGGAGGTTCCGTGCACCGGCGAGCAACAGGGTGTCGACCGCAGCACCATCAGCACTGAAAACAGTTATTTGCTACAGTTTTTGCAACTCAGTGTTCTCCTTTCTTGTGATCTATGAGAGATTTTATATAAACTAGCATAAACTGTGTTCTGTTGCATTTGTAGAAGTTACTTTCTTATCAAATTTTGTCATAAAGTAGCTTTATTAATAGTATTTCTTCTAGAACTAGAAACAATTCACTGACATCACCTTTGTACAATTTAATGTTCTTATTAAATTTTGTCATAGAGTAGCTTTATTATCAGCATCTTTGCTATAATTGGAAACCATCTACTGACCACTACTATGCATAATTTTTATTTCTTATTAAAAGATTCATTATCTAGCTTTATTGTCATGAAGGAGCTTTATCAACAATGAATTTTGCTCTAGATAACTTCTACTCTTATAAATTATCTCTAATACCGAGTCCAAAACATTAGTGCTAGATCGACAATTTTTGCATGAGACATATGTGTAATATCATTTCTGCATGAGAGCACTGAGTTGATGGCATCTTGCATTCTTTTGTCAGGTCTCGAAAGAAGTGTTGCTCCTACAGCGGATGTCTCAGGTATGGCTGGAGCTACTGTGGTCGCAAGTTCTACTGCACAAGAGGGTACCAGTACAGTAGTGGAGCAACCAAAACTGACCGGCTCTAGAAGGAAGCGGACATCAGATGTATGGGATGATTTTAAGTCAGAACTGATCAATGGGAAATGGCAGGCAATGTGCAACTGGTGTCATAAGCCATATGCTGGAGAATCAACCTCTGGTACGTCACACTTAAGGACTCATCGTAATAATTGTCCAGCTCGGCATGCACCAGTGGGTCCACAACAAAGCAAATTAAAGTTGTCAAAAAGTGGGGATGGGAAAGTAAATTTGGAGACCTATGTTTTTGATCAAGAACTTGCTAGAAAGGAACTTGCATTAATGATATGTGTGCATGAGTACCCTTTGTCTATTGTTGATCATGCTGGATTCCGAAAATTTTGTGGTACTTTGCAACCAATGTTCAAGGTGGTGTCTAGAAATACCATTAGGCAGGACGTCATAAATATGTTTGGTGTCCAAAAGAATAGCATGGTGAAGTACTTTGCAAAGTTTGAGAACCGAGTAGTCATCACAAAAGATTTGTGGACGGCTGGCCATCAAAAGAGGGGCTATATGGCTGTAACTGCACATTGTATTGATGCTTCTTGGAACCTAAAGAGCTTCCTAATGAGGTAACCAATTAACCATGTCTCTATCTAAACCATTGTTATTCTGAGATTATATGCGAAGCACTAGATGCATGTCTTGTTGAGTGGCACCTTCAGAAGAAGATATCCACGGTGACCTTAGACAATTGTACATCAAATGACAAGGCTATAGAAATTCTGCCAGATAAGTTGGACACCTCTTCTCTTATGTTGCAAGGAACTTTGTTGCATATGCGTTGTGCTGCTCATATTTTTAATCAGATTGTAAAAGATGGATTGGATGTCATGGAGAAGGGGATTGAGAGGGTACGAGATAGTGTTGCATTTTGGTCAGCCACACCTAAAAGACATGAGAAGATTGAAAAGATGGCACGCCTTTTGAATAATGAATACACGTGTAGATTGGCTCTTGATTGTAAAACTAGGTGGAATTCTACCTACATAATGTTAAAAGGTGCATTGCAATACAAAGATGTTTTTGAAAGACTTTCAATACGTGAAAAGAATTTAACTTGTCCAACTAGAGAAGATTGGGTCTTTGCCAAGGAGGTTTATGATAGGTTGAAAGTGTTCTTTGATGTCACAGAGTTGTTGTCAGGCACTTCATATGTTACAGCTAGTCTTTTCTTTCCGCAAATATGTGAAATTCGGTTGGCAATTCGTAAATGGGAAACTAGCAAACATAGTGTCATAAAAGCTATGTCCAAGGAAATGAAAGACAAGTTCGAGAAGTATTGGACAGATGTCCATGGTCTTATGGCTATTGCCACCGTCCTTGATCCACATTATAAGATGCATATGTTGAAGGCTTCATTTGGGTCATTGTATGAAACTGAACATGCATCCATAGAAGTTGATAAAATAAAGAAGTTAATGCTAGATTTGCTGGCTGAATATCAAGATGTATCACAGTGTGTCGAAACTTCTACTGTTGGAAGCACCCCAGGTGTTCATAATGGTGGTGTGGGTGAAATTTTGGGCGCGTTTGAGCAATACTTGTCTTCACAACCTGTTACTCCTCCTCAAGTTCACACTGAATTGGACATGTACTTGGGCGAGCCCCTTATTCGTAGAACAACAGATTTTGACATTGTTAATTGGTGGAAAGTTGGAGGTGCCAAGTACCCTACTTTGCAGAAGATTGCTCGTGATATATTACCCATCCCTGTTACATCTGTGGCATCGGAGTCAGTCTTTAGTACTAGTGGGAGGTTACTTAGTGCACATCGCAGTCGGCTTACACCAAGCATAGCCGAACCTCTTATGTGTATGCAAGCTTGGTCACGAGCGGACATGTTAGGTAGTCTTGTTAATTATCAATTTTTATTCGGTTTTTTTGTGCTATGCATAAATTAATTTTTTGCTTCATCTTTGCATTAGGTGATATCAACTTCTCTTTGCAAGCGATTCAATCTGTTCTTGAGGATGAAGAAGAAGTGATGGTAACTCCTTTTTCTCATCTGAATTTATTCTGTTGGGTATGGTTTATACATTTAAATAACAAGTGATGTGTGGGCAGTGCACTATTTATTTTAAGATATATACTTGTGAATGTGTGGTTGATGGTTGGACTTAGATTAGATGCCATGTTTTCATCCTTCATGCATATGCAGTCATAATTAACTTATTTATTAATGCTTTCCTTTTTATCTCAGGATGAAAATGAGCCAATCATTACTGAAGACTAATTTGGAGCCAAGTGTGCTCATGTGGACATGTGGCTGGGTCTCCAATTACTAGTGCGCATACTATTGGAAGTGCATTTGAATTTTCAAATATGTTACGTCCTTTATTTATGCAACTTTGGTTGTGATTAATAAGATCTTAGAACTTTGGTTCTGATGTAATAGGATTTTAAGACGATAATTCTACTATGATACTGCGTGAGTTGTCAACTTGTCATCGTTTGGTATACTTCCGTTTTTTGATGAAATAAGATTTAAGACAAGTTCTTTACTATCAGACTATTTGTGTTGTCATTGTGCGTGTGGAAAATGTTTGAACAGTGTACTTGCTGCCTACTTGTGTTTATACCTTATGTTGTCATTTGTGATTGAACGATGATGAGTTAATTTGATCTTTGGGAAGGCTTTATGCTGATTTTTCTATGCCCATGGAGCTCCACGGGTATTCGGGTATCCAATGGGTTTGGGCATGGGCACTAGTTGTGCCCATGGATACTTTCGTGGATGGGCAAAAGCTATGAAGATGGGTCATGGATTGGATTTGGACCAGCTCCACCCACCCCAAACCCGACCCATTGCCATCCCTAGCAGGGGGCTAGATCAAGGTAGTCCGGTGTGCAGAAATTGCTCTTCGGCCTTCTGATGGCCTCGAGGAAGCTACGTCACTACTTCCAGGCGCACGAGATCACCGTCGTCACTCGCCTCCCTCTGCAACGGATATTGCACAATCCAGACGCAACGGGAAGAATTGTAGAGTGGGCGCTGGAACTGTCCAGCTTTGGCCTCAAGTTTAAAAGTACCTCGACGATTCGAAGCCGAGTCTTGGCAGAGTTCGTTACAGAATGGACCGCAACGCCTGATGAAGAGGTCCAGGAAACAGCTCTCCCTGGCAAAGAGGCAAGTTGCAACTGGATCATGTACTTTGATGGAGCTTTCTCCTTACAAGGTGTCGGGGCTGGTGTACTGCTGGTCGCGCCCACTGGAGAGCACCTCAAGTACGTGGTCCAGATGCAATTCCCCAGGGAGGCATCAACGAACAACACTGCTGAGTATGAGGGGCTGCTTGCTGGTCTTAGGATCGCGGCAGACCTCGGGATCAAGAAACTCATTGTCAGGGGCGACTCGCAGCTTGTCATCAAACAAGTCAACAAAGATTACCAAAGCCCATTGATGAAGGCCTACGTCGATGAAGTGAGGAAGCTGGAAGAGCGCTTTGATGGTTACAGGCGGAGCACATTCCCCAAGCGGAAAACGACATCGGCGATTACCTGTCAAAGCGCGCTGCCCTCAAGCTACCTGTGGAACCAGGTACCTTTGTGCTTCAGCTTTCCCAGCCATCCATTGATCCATCAACAGAGCAGAACAAGAGGAGGAAATCAGGGCCCGGCGAGTACTTTCCCGCCGAGCTCCCCGGAGCCGCCGGCAAGGATGTTGCCGGAGACTCTGAGCCCGCCACTGGACGGCTAGCTCCGGCGGAGCGTCAAGCTCTTGCCGTCGAGAGAGCCGCTCCCATGGCGGAGGAAATGCCTTTAGTCCTCGTCGTCGAGCCACAGGCTCCAGCGTGGGCACAGCATACCGTCCGGTTCCTCCAGACTGGGGAACTTCCTGAGGAGCAGGAAGAAGCGGAGAAAGTAGCCCATCGGTCTGCTATGTACCAGTTCGTCGATGACGTCCTGTACAGAAAGAGACCGAACGGCGTGAAATAGAAGTGCATCCCTCGAGAGGAAGGACTGGAGCTGTTGGCGGAGGTACATGGAGGCATATGTGGATCCCACATAGGGTCAAGAGCCCTTGCCGGCAAGGCATTCCGGCAAGGCTTCTTCTGGCCCACTGCCCTCCAGGATGGGACGACGCTGGTCACCAGGTGTGTAGCGTGCCAGTTTCATTCAAAGAAACTTCATCAACCAGCTCAAGCCCTTCAAACAATTCCTCTCTCCTGGCCCTTCTCAGTCTGGGGGCTCGACATACTGGGCCCTTTCCGCCGCGCTGTCGAGGGCTTTGAGTACTTGTACGTTGCAATCGACAAGTTCACAAAGTGGCTGGAGGTGGAGGCAGTGAGGAAGGTCACAGCTCTGTCAGCCGTCAAGTTCTTCAAGGGACTAGTGTGTCGTTTTGGTGTACCCAACAGGATCATCACCGACAACGGCACGAAGATCAAAAGCCGCACCTTCATGCAATATACCCAAGACCTCGGCAGCAAAGTCTGCTTCTCTTCCGTTGCTCACCCCCGAAGCAATGGTCAAGCTGAGAGGGCAAACGCTGAAGTGCTGCGAGGATTAAGGACAAAGACCTTTGACAGGCTGCACAAGAGCGGGAGGCGCTGGATTGATGAATTGCCGACAGTTCTTTGGTCGATCAGAACGACGCCAAATCGAGCCACCGGCCAGACGCCCTTTGCCCTGGTATACGGGGCAGAAGCAGTTCTCCCCACTGAAATCATATACGGGTCACCTCGAGTGCTCACTTATGATGAGCTTGAGCAAGAGCAACTGCAGCAAGATGACGCAATGCTCCTTGAGGAAGATCGTCTTCGGGCGGCTGTGAGAGCAGCATGCTACCAGCAAGCCTTGCGCCGCTACCATAGCCGCAAGGTCCATGCCCGAAGCTTTGAGGAAGGCGACCTTGTTCTTCGGCGCGTTCAATCGGCCAAGAATACAAACAAGTTGACGCCAAAGTGGGAAGGCCCTTATCGGGTAATACGAGTCACCAGGCCTCGCGCCGTCCGCCTGGAGACCGAAAATGCCATTCCGGTGAGCAATTCCTGGAATATTGAGCATCTTCGCATGTTTTACCCATAAGGAGCGGCTTGCCGGGCCCCCCGACAAGCCACCCTTTTGTACAAGCCTTGCCGGCAAGGCATGTAACCCTTTGTACAAAGCCAGGCGCAGACCCTGAGACTAAATAAATGAAACATTGGCGCCCTAATTTATAGCATGCATGCTGAGTCGAGTCTCGTCCTTGGTTAGGGTTGATTGTGCTTAGCGGTGGCTAACCCCTAGCTTAGAGGTCGAGTTTGCATCTCTTTGTCTTTCGTCTATCTCCTTTGGTTCACACGACGCACAGATATCCTTGCCGAAGCCATTTGCGGAGAAGAAAGAGGAACAGACTAGCATCAAGGCCCCGACAAGCCAGTGTTGCCGGGGGCTACGAGAGCAAAGATTCGTCCACGACAAACTAGGGTTGCCAGGGGCTGCAGCTTCAGATAAGTTCTTCGTCCCCTATCATGCATTTCATTATGGACTGGGGTATGTGAAACCTCGTTCTTTTCCTTAAGCTACCGTGCTCCCATAACTCTAGGCCCTAGGGCTCGCTCCTGGGACTAAGTTTGGTCGTAGTCGCGGCAGTGAAAGGGTGAGACGAGGGGCCTAAACCCACTTCATCCCTACCTCCGACAAGGGCGTGAGAAAGGTTGAGCGAAGTAGGGAGACGTCAAGACCTGTTGCCGGGCGAGAAAATGTTTATCTTAGAGATATCATGGATTTATTCCCTGTTGTGGGTTCTACCCACAAACGAATGACCCGGCAAACATCCCTTTTTCATTAAAAACATTCCATTCAGGTACAGTCCGTAGGGAATGAAAAACATGAACAAGGGGGTTACAAGTTCTAAATTTAACAGATGCCCGAAGGCTTACAAACTAAAAAGAGATAAGTTGCCCATAATGACTTTCTTGTCCCTCTCCTCAGGAGGTAGGTCAAGGAGGCAACAAGGGCAAAAGGAGCGCCTAGGCGAGCTACGGGTGGTAGAAGACACCAAGAGAACATCTTGGTGGCCGCCCAAAGGCTAGATGGTGATGGCGACGCCGGAAGCAGAGCTCGAAGACGAGGCGGCAGGACGTCAGTACGCGTCGAAGGCGTCGGTGCCCGCGTACTCCGACATGATGACCTTGCCGTCCACCTTCTTCCTCTTCCTCTTCCACGGCCTCTCTACGCCAGCCGCCAAGGGGACGGCCCCGAGAAGTTCAAGGAGCCGGCGACGCGGATGATGGGGTCGCCGTTGCCACCGGGAGCGGCGCCCGACACCTAGTCGGACCCGTCATCCTGCCGCCTACCACCCTCGTCGTCGCTGCCGTTGTCCTCCTCGTCACCCTTGTTCGAGGAGGAGTCTTCGTCATCGGAGGAGCTCTCCACGCAGCACCTTGCACAAGTCCCGAAGTGCCCGAAGACCTTGACGGAAAGATGGCCATCCTCCATCAACTTGAAATGGAGAGTGAGCCCATCCGTCAGGCTGTGGATACGAGCAAACGTCTTCACTCCTTGGCGAAGATACATCACGTGAGGAGCAGGGAAGTCGACGCGAACCCACGTGCCACAGATCCCGCAGCCCCTCATGTGCAGCCGCAGCGACTCCGGCGGATCCAGCTCCATCTCCCGCGCAAAAGGGGTCAGGAGACGAAGGCGACGGCGCGGCGGCCGCCGCAAGCTGACGAAGAACTCGCAAGGGTCATCCCCAATATGGCCCTCCACTGGAGGAGGGGCTGCTGGCGGGGGCGAGGCCGGCGGGCCGCCCCGTCCTCCTCTTCCTCGAGCGGCCCGGCCTGGCCCGCGGCCTCGCCCCCTCCCCCTTCCCCTCGTGGCCGGCTCTGCCACTGCGGGTGCAGGAGAAGGAGGGACGCGTTGTCGAGCGGCGACCCTCGCCGCCGCTGTTGAAGGACCGGGATTTCCTCTCTCCATGGCGAACGGAAGAGAGGAGCAAAAGCTGAAGGATAAAGAAGATGGGAGAGTGCAGGGTGCCGTACTTCCCCTCCCGCTCTTTATAAAGGGGCGGGGCTGGGGCTTGACCGCCCCGCTTGGCCAATCAAGACGCAGAAGGCGCAGGGAGCCGGGACCGACCCGCCGCCCCAACCAGCGACGGCTCGGTTTGCCGCCTCCACCGTTCGCCACCCCAAACACATGGGAGGCACGTGGCAGACGTGCAGAACCGAGGGGACGGGTGAGGCGACCTCTCCCCACCCCGTGATCGTGGAGAGTGGACGCCTTGAGGACCGCGCCTCGGCCCCATTTAGTAAATGGGCCGCGCCTCCACGCCTCCCCCCGGTTATGGGGAAGGCTGGAAGCCGCCTCCTTTCGCATTTACTGCGACATGACGCATGCCTGCGGAAACAGCCCCGTGCATGCCGCCCACGTCACGAATGCCCCTCCACCCCGCGCCGCGCGCGCGGATCGTGGAGGCGCAGCGCGTGGAGAATCTTACCATGGTGAAAGCCGTCCTGCCTGTCCGCGCACCATTCTGGGCCTGGCCCAACAACGCGTCGCGCTTATGTGTGGCCCAGGCCCGGGGGCTCCTGTCGGTGTACAAAAAGAGGGGTACACTTTTTGTACCCCTATGACTATGCACGGCCAGTCCGAGCCCCGGGCACCACCACACCAAGCACGGCAAGGGAGGTGAGCCAGGGTAAGACCGAAGCTCGATGGAGACTGAAGCCCAAAGCCAAGACGACAAAGAGCAAAGGGACGAAGCGGATTCCCCCTGCAAGATCCTTGCCGGGGGCAGCTTTAGCAGCCCCGGCAAGACCCTTGCCACGGCAGCTCGCCCCACGCCTACGAAGTGGATCACCCTTGAGTCCACTACCACCACGAGGCAAGGATTCGGGAGGCATCCCCGTAGTGGCATGCAGATCTGTGTGAACACATTCAAGATCAGATACACGCTAAGAAGACGACGACCCTTGGCGGGATCCCAGCCAAGAATGACCACAAGACCTCCGGCAAGCACCTTGCCGGGGATGACAGCAGGCGCCGCGGCAAGACCCTTGCCGGAGCCCCGGCAACGCCCTTGCCGAGGACGTCCGTAGGGCCACCATCAGGCCCGCACCAACTGAGTTTCCACCGCCCCATACAGCTGTCGACCCAACCAGGTGGGCAGGCACCTGCGTGGCAACATGCAGATCTTCGTGAAGACCCACCATAGCGCCACCTCAGCTGCCTTCCTGCCTACATGGCATCTCAGGCATCGCTGGCCAGGGTGCGTGTCAACACAAGAAGGAGCGGCGATGGACAAGACGGACGTCTCCCCTCGCCCCCGATAAAGCAAGGACACCTAAGCTAAGCGCATTAAATGTGCCTTGTCATGTAATGCGAGGGATAACCTCGCATCACTGTACCCTTTCCACCTCATGTGTGCCACGTGATAACCAAAGCAGGAGTAGGGTTTTACGCATCTTTGCGGCCCGAACCTGGGTAAAGGAACTGTGTGCTAACTGTTAGATCTGACCTTCTCTCAACCCCTCGCCCCGCAACCGTAGTAGGGATTCTTGTGATCCCATAGGTGTCGATCCAAATACACCGACAAAGAAACATCATAAGATCCAAGTATAGTAGCAAAGCTCGCGATACATCAAGATCGTGCCATCTCAAGAACACGAGAGAGAGAGAGAGAGAGAGAGAGAGAGAGATCAAACACATAGCTACTAATGGCTTCTCGCCCCTCGTTGGCTACCCCAAGTGGAAGGTTGAGATGTAGCGTAGCAGCAAATTTCCCTTGGCAAAGATACCAAGGATCGAATCCCGTGAGACTCCGAGGGTCGACAAGTAGGTGTCAACGGCGCTAGAAACTTAGCGGTTGACAGGACCTGCACACAGATACAGATAACTTTGCTCCCAACGAGTACATAGAGGTTGTCAATCCCTCCGGTCTTGTCGTTTACAAAGGATCAAACACAAGAGATAATAATGATAGTTATGACTGCAACTAGGAAATAAAAACAGGAAGTAAATAGAAGGTGTGATCAGCGGTGGTAATACGGATCGGGGTCCCATGATGTTCACTAGTGATGTCTCTCTCCCAAAAGATGATAAAACAGCAAAGCGAGGTAAACAAATTACAGCTGGGCAATTGACAGGATTATGTGCACAAACCAATGCTAACTATGCTGCAAAGAAAGGTAGAGGCTCAAAAGCATGGGCGGTACGCCAAGGCAAGTAGACCGAAATCCATTTGCATCTACTACTAATCATCCACCTTGAGATATCTATCCAGAACATCTCGCTGGTATTAAGTTGCGAATCCCACCCAAAGTGTAAACTCAAAGCAACAGACAACTGCATTAAAAGAACTTTGCGTAAAGTAAACAATCCTTGCACCCGCAAGTACAAGCACCGTTGTTTTCTCCCGTGTGGCAACAGCACATCCCCTAGACTCATGTTTCTGTCACTCAAGCTAGTCATCAGGGGGCATGAACCCACAATCAAGCATAACGCTCCCTCTTGGAGTTACTACCTACTACTTGGCCAAAGCAATAGACAGCAACGGAGAACATGCTAGAATTACTCAAGAACAAAGATATAAAAGAGGTGAATCAAGTATATTACTCAAACACAATCTGAACATAGTCTCATAATCCATCGGATCCCAGCAAACTCAGCAGAGCAACAGCATAAAGATTACATATGTGCCTCGTTCATGTAGGGCAGCTCACGAGGTCTAAACCATGAAGAACAAAGAGGGGAGGAGAACATCACATAGCTATTGATCATGGACCCATGGTGTGACGCCCGAAGACCGACGTCCCAGAAGATTCCAGAAGATTCCAGATGTTTCGAGTTCTCCCGTGTGTTTTAGTTTTGCTTGTGTTATTTATTTTGCATTGCATCATGTCATCATGCCATCATGTCATTAATCTTTGCATCTCAACTTAAATAAACTGTGTGGACCTTCGGTCCATTTAAATCGAGGGAAGGATGTCTTCTCTTCAAAACATATCCTCCAAATATTATGGAGCTATTATAAATAATTATTCCGTTGTTGGAATTAACCGCAACACACTTGCATATTTTTCCCCATGCCTTTTCTTCTCAATTCCTTGCTTTAAACCCTCCCTATATTATTTTCCCGTTTATCGAGGTTCCTCCAAAAGTCCTCAGACAATTTTATTTATAATCCTCACATTTTTGTGAGTCCAGGGAATTTTACCCTATGCCCTAACTCTATTTCTAGCACCTCCCTTCTTTTATTTCTTCTTGTTGTTTTTTTTCTGTTTTAATTTAGAAAAAACAGCAAAAGAAAAGAGGGAGAGAGAGATTCCAGCCCCTGGCCTCATTGGGCCAAGGCCATTCCTTCTAGCCCATCTCCAGGCCCAAGCCGCCTAGCAGCCATCTCCTCCTTCGGCCCAGGCCTCTAGGCCATCCAGCCGGCCCATCAGGCCAGAGGCCAGCCACTCCCTCGCTCCCGAAAAAACCCTAGCCCGACCATCTTCTCGCTCCCATCGCTCCCTTCTCCCCCTGTCCGCCGCCACTTGCTCGCACTCACCCTCGTCCGTTTCACCCGACCCCAGCCTTCGATCGCCCCTTCCCTCTCGATCTCCCTCGCCAGGAGCCAGCGTCGATCTCCCCACACCTCTCAGTCTCCTCTCGCTCTCACTCGCCGCACCCACCTCGCTCTCCCGTGCGCAGTGCCCGACCCCGAGAGCCCCTTGCTCCTCCCGACACTAGTGCCTCGTCCGCCTCCCTCCGTTCTCCTTCGAGCGCCCGTGTGCCTCGCTTCCAGCCGAGCCAGGAGCGCCGCGCCAGGGCCTTCTCCTCCGAGCTCCAAGGCCGCGGCCCCCTTCTCCAAGGCAGGCGCCGCCCTGCCTCCGTCTCCCTCGCGCGGTGACGCGCGCCTCCAGCGCCCAGGAGCTGCGCACTCCACTGCCAGCCAGCGCCCGTCCACGGGAGCTCCCCCTCCGCGCCGGATCAGGCTCGAGCGCCGCGTCCTCCGGGCTCACCGTCCTCAGACCGCAGCACCCACGCCAGCCTTCTCCGCTGAGCGCCCGCATCATCTCCTCTGCGAGCCGCCCCGCAGCTCCGCCCGTGGCCTCATGCCTCCTTTGGACTGTCCCGTGCTGCTGTTTTGTTTTTTTTTTGTTGTGCTGCCTTGTGCTGTTGGGAGTGTCCAGGAACCGTTTCTTTTGCCAAGTGGAGACCGAAGACCTGGGATGCATCAAGTTCATCTACGATCCGCGTATGACTATCGTCATCGTGACCCCGAACGACTACTCGGATCAAGTACCACTACCGTCGCGAGAACGAGAACCCCAAGTACCACGACACCGACCCGAACTTCTACGGGAAAACGAGCTCCGTGAACGTCTACCGTCGCCCCGTGTACGACTACTTCCTCTCCGAACGTGAACGCCTTCTTCCTCTACTATCTCGAACCGCTCAGAGAACGTTTGTCCCGAAGGTATAACCCCGAGACGATGACCCGTGTGATGTTGTGTTGTATGAGATGTTTCCTTGTGTGCACCGTGTCCGTTTCGTCCGTTGTCATGTTCCTCGGTTGCCTCATCGCCGACCCGTGGGAACCCGGTGACGAGATCGCCCCACCTTTCATCTCGTGTGACTCGCTCACGCCATCTTTCCTTTTGCTCCGGTCTCTCAACGAGTTACCGGAACCGAGATGTTGCGTTGCATCATTTTCGGATCGTTGCCGTGGCACCCTTTCATTCCCCCACGGTGACAAATGCTTCATATCTTCTTCATGTCAACTTTTAATAATAATTGCATAAAACTTGATCATGTCATCCGCATCATGTTAACAACCCTAAAATGTTTAATTGTTGTTTGCTTATAATTGATAAACATGCTCATGGGGATTTTCCGAATATGTTGTTGTTATTCTTCCGGCCTCATTTAAAATGCCTAAATAGTGTAGTTTATTATGCTTCACCTCTTGCCATGTTAACAAACATTTAATCTTGTCTTGTTAATAAAGAGAGTCAATTAAATAATTAATTGTGGTGTTTTGTCAAGATGCAACTCGTTGCATATTGAGCTCCACTTAACTTGTAGTATTGCTTGTGCACTTTGCCATGCCATGCATATTTAAACCGGACATGCATCATACTTGGATGTGCATCGTATGCCATGTTTATGATTGTGTGTTTACCGTGTTGTTTTCTTCTTTCCGGTTGCTTCTCTTGTTAGCTTCGGTTTCGTTCCGGAGTTGTGAGGTTTCGCTCGACTGTTGCTCCGTCTTCTTCATGGATCCGTTCTTCTCCCTTGCGGAATCCCAGGCAAGATGATCATACCCTTCGATACCTTTACTACCATTGCCATGCTTAGTTGTCTCGATGCTATCGTTACATGTCGCGCAACCCATCTTTTATGTCAGCCTATCCTTGTTGCCATGAAACCTCTAACCTTTGACACCTTCCTAGCAAAACCACTGTTTGGCTATGTTACCCGCTTGCTCAGCCCCGCTTGCTCAGCCCCTCTTATAGCGTTGTTAGTTGCAGGTGAAGATGAAGTTCGTTCCAGGTGGGAACTTGTTGTTGGATATATCACAATATCTATAATTATTATTAACACACCTATATACTGGGCATGGATGGAAGGCTTGGCCTTTTGCTCGGTGTTTTGTTCCACTCATGCCACCTTAGGCGCCGATAAACCGGCATTATGTTCCTTGATTTTGCGTTCCTTACACAATGGGTGAAATGGGGACCCCTTGATAGTTCGACTTTGAATAAAACTCCTCCAGCAAGGCCCAACTTTGGTTTTAATTTGCTCATAATAACAACTTAATTAAATAATTAAATTTGCATAGGGGGTCGCTCCCTCGGGGATTCCTAATTCTACATAGCAGGGGGGGCCAGTGCTGATGGTGTTGGTCCCAAACGGGGGTTCTGCGGGGTCACCGCGAGGAAACTCGAGGATTGATATAAACCTGTAGAATCGCCCATCCGGTCGTGGCCTGAGACGAGATACGCGCGGCTACTATCAGGGTGTTGACACACCGGGAGGACTTGCTGGACTTGTTTTACCATTGTCGAAATGACTTGTGCTACCGGGAAGCCGAGCCTGATCGGATTTTCCCTAAGATAAGGAGTGATGATATTATATTTATCACTTCAGCTAATCGTGAGAGCTTGTAATGGGCTAAGTTGGGACACCCCTGCAGGGTTATGATCTTTCGAAAGCCGTGCCCGCGGTTATGTGGCAGATTGGAATTTGTTAATGTCCGGTTGTAGAAATCTTGACAGAGGATCCGAAGTAAAACACACAACTGTGTGAGTAACCGTGACTGTCTCTTTTCACTTTGAGAAGAGAACACGGTGGGGTTATGTTTGACTCGTATGTAGTTAGGATCTTTAGCGATCACCTCTTTTGCGACCGTTTGCGTAGATGCTCATCTTATTCTGGTACTCGTAAGTTAGCCACCCTATTATGCTTAGCCGCTGCTGCAACCTCACCACTTTACCTATTCCTACCCACAAAGCTTTGCTAGTCTTGATACCCATGGTTATGGGATTGCTGATTCCTCGTGGGTCACAGATACTACAACACCAGATGCAGGTTCAGCCGAGTTTGAAGCAGGAGCTGGTTCAAGTTCTTCACTGAGAGCTCGATGAAGAGAGTAGCCGTATGCTTGTGACGTTTCGACGATTAGTAGTGGTTTCTACTAGGATTCGATCCTGACCTGTGGCTTTATCTTGTTTTGGTATCTTTCTTTTGGATCTTCGCCCGTAGTCGGGTTGTGATGTTGTAAATGATGTATTGCTTATGTATTGTATTGTGTGAAGTGGCGAGTGTAAGCCAACTATCTCCTTTTGCATTTAATCCCTCGTTTACATGAGTCGTGCAAAGATACCAAACTTGAGATAATTCTAGGATGGGCTTATACCTTTATGTCGTGCCTCGACACGTAGGAGGTATAGTCCCATCCTGGGCATTACACATGGTCCAAAGTGGACTACTCACGACTCATCCGGGAAGCGTCCATGGTGGTGGAGAAGCTCCCGGTGGTGGTTCTCCCCTCCGGTAGGGTGCCGGGAAGAGTTCTCCTGATGCTCCCGATCTTGGAAGCGCTGCGGCGGCGGAACAGAGGCGAGATCGCGAAAAAGGGTTCCGTCCTCGAGGGTTTCGGGACGAGAGGAATATATATGCGAAGGGGGGCAGCCAGAGGCAGAGCAGGGGCCCCAGGCGCCCCCCTGGCGCGGCCAGGGGTGGGGCCGCGCCAGGTGGCCGTCTGGGCCACCCCTGGCTCCCCTCTGGCCCCGCTTTGGTTCTTCGCGAAGCTTCCTGTACGCTGATTTTTCCTCTATTTTTCCCGGAATTTTTGGAGCACTTTTAATATGGGGGAAACCTGAAATAGAAAAATAGCAGAAAACAGGAACTGGCACCGTGGTGCACTTAGTTAATAGGTTAGTCCAAATATGATCAAAAGTGTATGGAAGTGCATAAATATCATGGCAATATCACACAAAAGAAGCATGGAGCAAGCAGAAATTATAGATACGTTTTGGACGTATCAACATCCCCAAGCTTAATTCCTGCTCGTCCTCGAGTAGGTAAATGATAACAAGCATAATTTCTGTGGTGACATGCTACCAACCATATAAGAACTTTTAAGTAAAGCAATCAAGGCATGTAATTCAATTCAAGTCATAACAAGCAAGAGTCTATATTAGCAATGTAACAAGCAACATAAGAACATAAGGGTGCAAGAGCTCCCGCTGTCCGTGACTCGAATGTCTCCAAATGGTTTTTGCATGCAAGAAAGGGGATAGGGATATACGAGAGAGTAAAACATAGTTTTTGTATTGTTGTGAACTTAATCTACTAAAGTTTCACACTTGCTCCTCTCTGGAATCTTATCTTGACTCATCCCCAGGCCACCAGTCAGGTACAAGTCAAAATGATCCACCCCTTTCGATATTTTGAGCACTCATGCAATGGATGAGAGTAAGCAAGAAAGTTAACACTTAGGATGGCAAAGAGAGAAAAATGATGAAGGGGGAAGACAAAAAGGTGTGAAAGGCTCACATCAATGAGGAGAATCATAGGCGAGAGAAAGCCAAATGATAGATATGATGTGAGGAGTAGGGATTGCCATGCAACGAATGCACATATGAGCTAAGGTAAGCTCTCCAATGGAACTAGTGGGGGTGCATCCAACTTGCTTGCTCAAGAAGACCTAGAGCTCTTTTGAGGAGGCTCATCATTGGAATATACAAGCCAAGTTCTATAGTGTGAAGGTCCCCACATAGCTATATGCATGAATGATAATCTCTATGGAGTACAAGGTAAAAGATGGAGTACGAGTGTGGATCTCTCAAAAGGAATAGTAGTGTGCCCCCTTCTCTCTTTTTATTTCTTTTTCTCTTTTTTTCTATTTTTTTATTTTTTTGTGGCCTCGATGGCTCTTTCTATTTAACTCTCATTTGTCCTCTTTGGGATCTTTTGATTTTGTCCTCTTTGGGATCTTTTGATTTTGTCCTCTTTGGGATCTTTTCCTCACTTTAGGGGCAACACTCTAAAAATTTCAAGAAGTATAGAAGATCTTTCACACTTTACAAAAGTACTCAACATAAAGAAAATGAAGCTATCATGATGTATGCAAATGTATGCCTCTGCCAGTGTAGCACGATATGCAATGATACTAGCGCGTCATGTAGCAATGATTAGGGCAGGGCCCAACTAGCATGCGGCTCATCGATCAAGCGAAAAGCATGTATGACATGAAGATCAAGTCATGAGAAGATGAATGTTGCATGGCAATGTATCTCGGAAAGGCTATGGAAATGCCTTGATAGGTAGGTATGGTGGCTGTTTTGAGGAAGGATATAATGAGGCTTATGATGACAGAGCGTATCGTGCCAAGGATTTGGATGCACCGGCGAAGTATGCGCCAACTCTCGAGGTGAGAAAGGGCAATGCACAGTACCGAAGAGGCTAGAAAAATATGGCTAGGTGGAAGTGTCAACTTTCGAATACTCACATTAGTCCGAAGAACTCATGCACTCACTACAAGAAATATGTCAACTTGTGACCACCACTATTGGTCACTGAATGGTCACAAATTTCCATTTGTGACCTTTTTGTGACCAAAAACATAAGGTCAAAAGCTGGCCGTCATAAACTGACTATAGCGACCTTTCTTCTGGAATGGTCGCAAACGTTTACGACCAAAACAAAAGGTCGTAGATTTAACGACCAACTATTTTGGTCACTAGCAATCCGACCACACCACGTCAGATCCACCGTGGCAAGCTGACGTGGCAGACTTACGACCAAATGAAAAGGTCGTAAAATGGAATCAGCCCGGTCCATTTCAGCCATCTTGATGGGCCAAGCCCAATAATTTAGCCAATTTAATTTTAATTTTTTTCTCTTTATTTTGCTTATCTGCATGGGCCTGGCCCAATAATTTGGCCTTTTAATTTCTGGGAATGGAGCCTTTTTCTGATGAAATTGTTTTTTTATTCCACTATTGTTTTGGGCCACAGCCTTTTTAGTCTAGTTCGAATTGGGCCTTGGCCTTTTTATTTTCTGTTATGAAGCCTTTTTATAATTTTTTTCTTACAGTCATTTCTTTTTTTAGGCCCAAGCCTTTTTGGTCCAATTCTTGTTTGTTCCTTGGCCTTTTTAGAGCCCAATTCTCATTTTGCATAACTATAGACAGAAAGGGCCTGGTGCACAAGTGATCCACAAGCCCAGGTGCACTAGTGATCCACATAACTTCACAGAAAATAAACAAAATGATCCACAAGTGGTCCAGGTTCACAAGATCACATAACTTCACAAGTGGTCCAGGTTCACAAGATCACATAACTTCACAGGTTCACAGGTTCAAAATGCTCTCAGCTCAGACTCCCAGGCTCACAGGTTCAAAATGCTCTCAGCTCTCAAAAAAATGCAACAGCTCCCAGCTCAAAGACAAAGAGGTTCACAACACAGCTCAAACTACCTTAGCTCGAAAGAGAGCCGTCAAGTGGGCTAACTGCTCTTCCTGCTCTTGAGACTTCTTGCGCAGCAGCTCAAGTTCCTTGTCGCGTGCAGCTTCAGATTCTTCCGCCTTCATCTTCATTGCCGCCAATTCTTCTTGCATCACTTCAGCTTGAAGCTCAGACCTCTCCAGCTTCTGCTCAAGCTCACGAACATGAACAACAACTTTAGTTATTGCTTTGCCGGAGTAGTTCCTAGATGACTGGAGCCCAACATTCCTGAGGAATGTGCTTTGCTTGACTTCGGTCTTGAGGACTTGTTCGACAATTTGAACAGCAGACTTTGGCTCTTCACCTTCTGGTACCGGCGCGTCCTTCATTTTTTCCATCTCAAGCTAGCATATGGAGGAAAATGATAGGCATTAGTGGGAGATCTATTTCACATTTTGCAAACCAAACCAAGCAGGAGAAACCAAACCAGCACACAAATGGATTACTTGAAATAACCAAACCAGCACACAAAATATATACAAGAAGATGATGACTAGTGACCTGGAGACATGCAATTGGAACAATATGATCACTTCATTAAGGCTAGAATGGTGGTTCTATATAAGATGGCTTCACGAGTGACCCGATCATCAAACTAACATTCAGATAAAATTTCATCATATCACAAAAAATGCATCAAATAGCTACAGCAAGTTCTGATATATTTGTTGAAGTATCAAACAACATCAAAGCATGGAACATAGCGTGTGTTCTTGACTGGCTCCGAATCAAACAACATCAAATCATGAAAGCATCAAAGCTGGCTGTGAATCAAACAGGGCAAAGCATGGAGTGACTTACTATAGCAGTCTTGACTGGCTCCGAAAACCCGTGCTTCTTGCTGTTGTGGGTGGCCTTAAACAAGTCAATCGCGGACAGCTCCTCACCCTTACGCTCTTCTTTCTGAAATGTTTTTCAACAAAAATCAAAATGTTATTCAGCAAGAATCAGAAATGTTATTCAATGAGGATCAAACGGTAAGGTCTCTAGAGAAGAGTTCTCACAGTGGCAAAAATGTGTGTTGTGTAGTGCCTGGAACCAGTTCTGTGATTGTACACGACTTTTTCTCGATTCATCTTGTTCGACACACAGGTTTCCTACAAAAAAGCACACTGTCAGCATGATCTAGCACTAGCATATCATGTGCAGAACATAAAGCATCAAACAAAGCTGAGACAAACCTTGTGTCTTGGGGTAGACCACATCTCCACCAGACCTTGCCATTCACCATCCGTTAGATCAGGCACCGGAGACTTAATGCTGACTTTATTTGCGGCTACGGTATCAAAATACTTCTTCTTGATCTGATGGCGTCTGTTCTTTGAATATTTCTGTAGAATATCTTTGCACGAGGTCTTGATGGTCTCCGAGTCTGTGTTCATCTCAAAATTTGCCTACCAAGATAGAAAACAAGGTAGGAACAATATTAGTGATCATGCATAGGTGTAACAGAAAATAGATAGCGCATTAACTATGAAACAAGTAGCTTACAACAACTTTCCAAATGTAGTTCTCCAATAGAGTAGCATCTCTTTTATATAGCTTGAAGTGAGGAAGAACCGGAAGATGGCTTTTTGCAATGAGTCCACACTCAGAAGCAAGCTTTGCTGCCTGTAGAGGCTTCTCTGGACGAATCATCCCTTTAGCAATTTGGGTAGGCACCTTGCTACCAAGCGACTTGGTGATCCTCTCTAGCCCTCTGCCCTTTCTAAGTCTAGTCTTGGGATTCATTGCATCTGAAAATGAATCTGAACTCATAAATTAGAATAGAAATCGACAAATGCAGGAATCGACAAAAGCATACATGATCATTCCATTTGGAAAATGCACTAGTAAAAGATAGCATTGCAAAGGTCAACTTGCCTGATTGAAGCACAAGCTGCTGTTCTTCTTCATTGATGACAGCGTTCCTGTCAATAGAAGGTGCAACAGGGCTGAGGTCTGTGTGGACAGTGCCTGCTTCATCAATGCAGATGGTTCCTGCTTCATCTAGGCAGACAGGGCCACTTCCATCCATGCTGAGAGTGGTTCCTTCATCCATGGGCGGCAACTCATCACCCGTTTGCACCGAGGTCTGAGAGTCCATGCGCAACATACTTTTTTGATGGTCCGTCGCAGTCGCCATCATTGCTTTCTGCCTTGTGACTCTATCAAGGGCAGGTTCATCAGGTACCAGGATCCTCTTTTTTTGTCCTGGAGCTGGGGCCATCACCCTTCCTGGAGGAATTGCAGCAGATGTTTCTAAGCTCTTGTTCTTCTTGTTGACTGTCTTCTTAACACCAGGCCTCTTCTTCCTAGATTCCTTCAGTGCCTCGTATGAACAGCACGGAAAAAAGCATTAGATCACAAGATAAATATGTGAGCACAAGGAATAACATAGAATAACAGAACCCCAACCCTCCAAGCAAGACAGAGTTTGCACCTTAACAATCTTGTTGACTACAACATCATCCACTTCCTCTCCATCAATAACTTCATCCTCCTTAGGATTGTACTCGGGGTCATCATTGATAACTCCACTACCCTCTTGAACCTCATCACTTCTACCTTCTTGTACACCATTTGTTTTCCTAATCATCGACGCTATTGCACCGATGCCAAGGGACTGGAACATCCGATTGTTCCTCATGATATTTCTAGCCCTAACCTTCTCGTACTCAGTGAGAGGCTCTTCTTTGCATGATAAAGGAAACGTAACTATTAGGTGAATGTTTGGAATGCATGGACAGGCAGCCAAACATATCTTATGAAATTTTATGATCATTTAATCCTAGTTATTCAGGTAAGGAAGACTAACAGCACACAGGCACAATTAAGCCAGCTTATTCAGATTGCAGCAATACATTTCACTTAGCATATTAAGACACAGATTTGATGAAACTGACAGTATAACCGCAAGGAGCAAGTTGCATACCAACGGTTGGCCTCATGCTTGACCTTTTCATCCTTGCCATGGATGATCTTGAGGTGGTGCTTGCAAAATAGAATAAACAACAATCATATACAAAAGGGATAAAGTAAAATGATGCACTTGTATCAATAAAGGAAAGCATTTGGACCATCATGCATATACAGTGATGTACTGTTATTAATTAAGCAAACATGTAAGTGCACTAAACAAGCATGCATGTACAGTGGAAATATATGTACACTAAACAAGCAAGCAAGCAAAGTGCTACTAAAGAGCAAACAGGGGAACTCAATGCAGGTTTGAATTGTTCCTCAATGGAAAACATCACATGAAGAGGCAAGAAAAACAAAGAAGAAACAATGAAGAATTAAATAAGGATGATCAAAGTGAGATTCAGGGAACCACAGTACAAGATATATATGCTACTTCAGTTTACACTACACACTGATTAGAATTCAGAGTGCACCACAAAGCATAGTGTAGTAACATCAAGTGGTCGAAATACTCGACTCTATGCGATTAGTAAGCTGAACACCATAGATTCACACGGCATCGAGCGGTCAGGGAAAACAATCACAAATTTGAAGTACATAAGTACTATTCAGATAGTGTCGGGGGAAACTGTCCTCCCACGAGCACCTATGGGACCGGAGCCCCTTTCTATGTTGCGGTGAGGGAGCGGAGGGAGCACGGAGAGCAGATCGAGGAGCGCACGCGGGCAGTTTACCCAGGTTCGGGCCGCGCGTACGCGTAAAACCCTACTCCTGCCTTGGTTGTATTGAGTTCTTGAGCTCGAGATCTTGAAGATATACAGTACTAGCTACACCGAGCGAGAGAGTTGTCTAGGTTTCGAACCCCCTCTACGTTGTGCATGGGCCTCCTTTTATAGCTCAAAGGGGTCACCGACAGGTGTCAACGTAGAGGAGGGTAAAAGTGTAAATTTGGTGGTAGTTGTAACAGTGCATGAACAGTATATGAACAGTGGTCTTCACCTAACTTTGACAGTGGGGGACAAGGGCATTAAATGCCCGTCGCCGTCGCCCCCAAAAGCGTCCGTCCATGCTTCCGACATTGCATGAATCTTGACGACGATGCCTCCTCGTCCTCGGAGAACTCTCCGCCTCCGCCAAGCCCTCCGCAGCAACAGAAGAAGCGCCTCCGCAAGGCCGCTGAGACGGCGAGGCCACAGGCGCCTCGGCAGCAGCCGAAGCGCCATGCGACGCGTGCCACCAAGACGAGCGAGGTCGTCAAGGAGGCACCCCGTGCTCGAGCGCCAAGCGGAGGAGGATCTTCTCGGAGCGGAACGGGTGCTCCTTCTGCCCCTCGGTCCTCGGCGATGACGGGGGCTGGGTCTTCACAGCCCGCAACCCCGGAGCCCGCCAAGCGCCCGAGGGAGCCTTCTCCTCTAGTTCCTCGCGCGGGAGCACACCAGGAGGAGTTTGACTTCTCCGCCCTCAGCTCCGACGAAGAGGAAGAGGAGTAAGTACTTGCAATTCTTTTAGTTTCTTTGATTTTGTCTTGATTTTCCTTGCTTGGTTCTGATCTTGCTTTTGTTTCCAGGACCTTGACCCAGCGGATGGCGAAGAGGGCCAAGATCCCCGTGGTCACCATCGAAGACGACGAGCCTGCCGCAGCGACGGAGGATGCGCCAGCGCCAGACTTGCCGGACCAGCCTGCTGCTCCGAGGAGCAGCCCCCAGCGCAGCCCCTAGCGTAAGTCTGGTATTTATCTTTCTGCTTGACGGGTGCGCTTGAGGTTATCATCTTGGTTGATGTCTTGTTGTCTTGTGTAGAAGTGGAGTCGCGACCGCAGGAGCACCAGGAGGTCGCCCCCGACGAGCCACTTGCTCCACCCTCCCCGCCAAGGATGCACTCCCCGGCAAGGGAGAACGCTCCGCCAAGGACGGGCACTCCGCCAAGGGCGAGTACCCCGCCAAGGGTGAGCAGCCCGACAAGGGTGAGCACCCCGCCAAGGGAGGGCGCAAGCGTCCCTCCGCCAGCAAGGGCTACTACTCCGCTGCCAAGGGAAAACTCCCCGGCGAGGGACCCCGTCGTCGAAGAGGTCCGCGAAGGTAAGCTTTGCAACTTCTTCTTCTTGGATTTGTCCTTTTGGATATTTGCTTGATTCTTTCTTTTCTTTTTCTTCTGCTAGATCCTCCTGCACCAGGGCTGATGGAGACGGAGGCCACCACTGAGGAGGAGGTGCATGGAGACGGCGGCAACGCCACTACCGCCGAGGAGGTGGCTGGAGCTGACGAGCCGGCCGTCGAGGAGACCGCCCCAATTGCCGATGCCGCGGCTGGGGAAGGGACCGGCGACCATACCGCTGGCCCGGAGGCTGCGGGAGCGCCGGACGCTGCACCGGCCGCCGACCCCTCCGCCTCCGCGGACCGGTCGGGCATCTACTTGGAGGCCGCCAACGTGGTTTTCATACAAGTCCCGTGGGCGTCCTCGTCTCGAGCACCCGCGGAGGGAGAGACCTTTGACGGAGAGGTCCTCGCCTCCGCCGGATTGAAGGTTGTTGAAGCGCCCGGCAACAGCGACGAGCCCGAAGAGGAGAGACTCCTTCGTCGGCTCCTGGCCTTGAATCGGGCCAGGCAGGCGAAGTTGGAGTCTCTGGAGGCTCTGGCTGCTAAGGCTGGAGCTGATCTGGAGAAGCGCGCCGCGGAGCTCCGCGCCGCCAACCAGGCGGCCCTCCGCAACTTGGCGGAGGAGCGTGAAGAGCTTGCCGGGGCGCAGCAAGCCTTCCTCCTTGAGAAGGCTGAGGTCGAGGAGCAGCAGCGGTTGCCCGCCGAGGAGCTGTCTCGGCGGGAGGGAGCGCTCAACCAGCGGAAGGTCGACCTCGACAGCCACGAGGACGACCTCACCGCCCGGGAGCAAGCCATCGGCGGGGCCCTGAAGGAGGCGAGGGACGCCGCCGCTGCCGCGGAGACTGCCAAGAAGGATCTGGAGGCCAGGGTGGCGCAGCTGGAGTTGTTCCTGAAGGCGAGCGAAGACAGGGTCACCGCGCTCAAAGTGGCGCGGGAGAAGGACGCCCATACCAACTCGGATTTGCAGGTCCGCCTCTCCGATAAGGGCCAGGAACTCACTGCCGCCAAGGACTCCATTGCTGATTTAGAGCTGAAGGTCTCCACCCTGACTGACTCGCTCGACGCCGCCCGGGACCGCGAGACGAAGCTGAAGGACGAACTCCGCAAGGAAAGGGCCTTGGTGGAGAGCGCCGCCGTCTCGCAGAACAACTTCAACCGGGCAGTGTAGCAGTGGACTGATGAGCTGGTCACCTCTGCTGCCAATATTGACATGGAGATGATGGCGCTGAGGGCGGAGCATCTCGTGTACTCCCCGGACGAGAACCTCCCCCACAGCGCCAAGTTGAGTCTATTCTTCAGGGGAATTGCGCCAGCGCTTGCGCGGCTGCGGGAGAAGATCCCCGTGCAGCTGGCCGACGAGGCGCGTCGGCTCTGCATGGGCACCATGGAACGGGTCTTGTCGAAGATCGTCTACCGCAACCCCGGCATCAACCTCGTCAATGTCCTCCACACCTTGCCGCCCGAAGCTGACCAGGAGGCGTTGAAGGCGCATGTTGCCCACATCGTCGCCAAGGTGGGCAAGATCACGAGGCGTGAAGGCGACCGCGTAGATTAGATTCCTTTCTTTCTGCTTCCTTTGCCGCTGCAAAGTATGTTACGGACAAGAATCTGTTAGTTATTGCGGCAAGTTATCTTTGTAATATACAATCTTATTCTGAGCAACCAATGCAGTGTTATCTCCCTTGCTTTGGTCCCTTCACTTTGTATGCATTCCACCCTACGCTTTCAAGGAACTTGCCGGCAAAAGGACCCTTGCTGCGAGCGCTGAGTGCTGGACTCTTAGCAGCCTGCTGGCAAAGGCCTTGCCGGCAAGAAACCTTGCCGTAGCTAGTCGCAGCACACTTAGCTTGCTGAGCGAACTCGAAAACGAAATAAGGGCGCGACACTTGTCGCAGCTCACTTAAGCCGTTGAGCGTGCTCGAAACAAAGTAAGGGCGTGGCTAGCCACAGGTAGGTTCCTCCGCGCACGGGTTTTCCATACAAAATGTGGTTGTTCATGGAAGACAACTAAAATTTTAAAAATTTGAACTGCTCAAATTCTGGTAACTTAGCTTCCTTGGGTTGTTTGCTTCCCGGCAAGGCTTTTCTTCTTTGAACAGCACTTGGTCCCTGCCTCCATCTCCTTCCCCCCGGCAAACTTGTGCGCGAGGAATACTCCTTCTGCTTAAGAGGGAAAGAAAAAGAGGAGGAACAACAATTATACGGCCTTATGGCTTGCTAGTGCTTACCGGGGATGTGCGTTGCACAATGTGTCAGATGATGCATGCAAATAACAAAGAAAAGCATGGAAATGACAAATAGTGCGAAGCACAAATGTTTTGCTGATGCACGGGGTCTGCGCCCGACTTTGTACAAAGGTTTATATGCAACAGCGGCAAGACTTGTACAAAAGGTGGTTGCCGGAGCGGATCACGGCGACCACGCCTTACGGGTGAAATTTGCGAAGATGCTCTATGTTCCAGGAGTTTCTCACCGGTAAGCCTTCTTCGGTCTCAAGGCGGACAGCGCCGGGCCTTGTGACTTGTCTCACCCGATAAGGGCCTTCCCACTTCGGCGTCAACTTGTTGGAATTCTTGGCGGACTGAACACGCCGAAGAACAAGGTCGCCCTCCTCGAGACTCCTGGCCCTGACCTTGCGGCTATGATAGCGACGCAAGGCTTGCTGGTATCGAGCAGCTCGTACATCAGCCTGGAGACGTTCCTCCTCAAGGAGCAATGCATCATCTTGTCGCAGTTGCTCTTGCTCGAGCTCATCATAAGCGAGCACTCGAGGAGATCCGTATACGAGTTCCGTGGGGAGAACTGCCTCTGCTCCATAGACAAGAGAAAAGGGTGTCTGTCCGGTGGCTCGATTTGGTGTCGTCCTGATCGACCAAAGAGACGCCGGCAACTCCTCTATCCAGTTTCTTCCGCACTTGTGCAGCCTGTCGAAGGTTCTTGTCTTGAGTCCGCGCAGCACTTCAGCATTGGCCCTCTCCGCTTGACCATTGCTCCTTGGGTGAGCAACAGAAGCGAAGCAGACCTTGGCGCCAAGGTGCGACTTGTAAACTGTGTGCCGTTGTCGGTGATGATCCTGTTAGGGATTCCGAAACGGCAAAAAATTGATCTGAAGAACCTGACTGCTGACTGTGCTGTCACCTTTCTCACCGGTTCCACTTCTGGCCACTTTGTGAACTTGTCGATTGCTACGTACAAGTACTCAAAGCCCCCGACTGCGCGGGGGAAGGGGCCGAGAATATCGAGCCCCCAGACCGAGAAGGGCCATGACAAAGGGATCGTCTGGAGAGCTTGAGCTGGCTGGTGAATTTGCTTGGCATGGAACTGGCACGCTTCACACTTGGTTACTTGTGCAGTTGCATCTTGGAGGGCTTCTGGCCAGAAGAACCCTTGCCGGAACGCCTTGCCGGCAAGTGCCCTTGCGCCAATCTGATGGCCACATATGCCTCCATGTATCTCCGCCAACAGCTTCTGTCCATCTTCCCTGGAAATGCACTTCAACCTGACACCGTTGAGTCTTCTTCTGTACAGTTCATTGCCAACGAACTGGTACATACTTGATTGCCTGGTTATTTTCTCTATATCTTCTGGCTCGTTGGGAAGTTCTCCAGTTTGCAGAAAGCGGACGATCTGCTGTGCCCATGCTGGAGCCTGAGGCTCAACAGCAAGGACTAAAGGCATTAGTGCTGCTGCGGGAACCTCAGCTTCTACGGCAAGAACCTGTGGTTCTGCCAGAGCTGAGGGTTCTCCGACAAGCCTGTCGGGGCAAGGCTTGTCGGGAACGCCTGCTTCAACTGCACAGGCCCTTGGGTCTATAGGAGCAGACTGTTCCTCAGCATTTCGGTTGCTGATCTTGGGGACCTTGGCGGCGGCTTCGGGAAGATCCGCCGGCAAGTAGTCGCCGGAGACCAACTTCCTCTTCTTGTTTTGCCCAACTGATGGTGTAACGGATGGCTGAGTTAACTTGAGCACGAAGGTCCCTGGTTCCACAGGTAACTTCATTGCAGCACACTTTGAGAGGCCATCTGCAATATCATTCTGGGCTCTTGGGATGTGCTCCATTTGCAGACCTTCAAAGTGTTCTTCAAGCTTCCTCACTTCATCAACATAAGCTTCCATCAAAGGGCTCTGGTAACTCTTATTCACTTGTCGGACCACCAACTGTGAATCTCCCCGCACAATCAACTTCTTGATCCCAAGCTCGGCCGCAATTCTGAGGCCGGCAAGCAAACCTTCATACTCGGCTGTATTGTTTGTCGCTTGCTCCTTGGGAAAGTGCTTTTGGACAACATACTTGAGGTGCTCTCCGGTGGGCGCTATGAGTACCACGCCAGCACCGGCGCCTTGCAGCGAGAAAGCACCATCGAAGTACATTACCCACTCTCTGCTTGCTTCTTGGATGGGGACGTTTGTCTCTGGGACTTCTTCATCAGGCGTTGGGGTCCATTCTGCTATGAATTCTGCCAAAGCTCTGCTCTGTATGGTTGAAGTACTCTCAAACTTGAGACCAAAGCTTGACAGCTCCAGTGCCCACTCGACGATCCTGCCCGTTGCTTCGGGATTTTGCAATATCCTCTTCAACGGAAAGCGAGTGACCACCGTTATCTCGTGTGCTTGGAAATAATGACGCAACTTCCTTGAGGCCATGAGGAGGCCGAAAAGCAACTTCTGCACCCCAGAGTATCTTGATCTAGCCCCTTGTAGAAGGGAACTTACGAAATACACTGGGCGCTGGACCATCCTCCTTCTTACTTCTCCTTGCTCCTGCGCAGACTTGTCCTTGTCGGGGCCAGAGCTTGTCGGGGAAGCCCCCTGCTTGTCGCTGGATTCGCTTGCCGGGGATGTGGGTTCCTCATCCGCCTCCCTCTCCGTTACTAACGAAGCACTAACCACTTGATTGGTTGCCGCTAGGTATAGCAGCAACTTCTCTTGTGGCCTAGGTGCGACAAGTATCGGAGTGGAGGACAAGTATCCTTTCAAATCTTGCAGCGCTGCCTCCGCTTCCGGAGTCCATTTCATAGGGCCTGCCTTTTTCAAAATTATGAAGAAAGGCAGGGCGCGCTCTGCAGACTTTGAAATGAACCTGCTGAGGGCAGCCACACAACCAGCAAGTCTTCTTACGTCCTTGACGCGCTTCGGGGCTTCAATCTGCTCGATGGCTTTTATCTTGTCGGGATTGGCTTCAATCCCCCTCTGGAACACAAAGAACCCGAGAAGCTTGCCGGAGGGAACTTCGAAGACGCACTTCTCGGGGTTCAGCTTGAGTTGTATCTTGTGCAGATTCTCAAAGGTTTCCTCTAAGTCTTGTATCAGGGTATCTTTGCTCTTACTCTTGACCACTATATCATCCATGTAGGCTTCTATATTCCTGTGGATCTGAGGCTCAAAAGCAGTGTGCACCACCCTCGCAAATGTTGAGCCTGCATTCTTCAATCCAAAGGGCATGCGTATGAAGCAATACGTGCCGCATGGAGTAATGAATGCAGTCTTATCTTCATCTTCCTTGGCCATGAATATCTAGTGGTAACCTGAGTATGCATCAAGGAATGAGAGCAACTCACATCCAGCTGTGGAGTCAACAATTTGGTCGATGCGCGGCAAGGGAAAGGGATCCTTGGGACAAGCTTTGTTCACGTCGGTGAAGTCTATACAAAGTCTCCACTTTCCATTAGCCTTTCGCACGACAACTGGGTTGGCCAACCACGTGGGATGTATTACACCTCTAACCAGGCCTGCTGCTTCTAACTTCTTTATCTCTTCAGCTATGAACTCTTGGCGCTCCACGGCTTGCTTCCTGACCTTCTGCTTGACGGGCCGCGCATGGGGACAAACAGCAAGCTTGTGCTCCATTACCTTCCTGGGAACGCCGGGGATGTCAAACGGTTGCCATGCAAACACATCGACATTCGCCCGCAGGAAGGCAACGAGCGCGCTTTCCTATTTGTGGTCGAGTGTAGCACTGATGGTGAAGGTACCACCAGTGCCGTCCTCCTTGGCGGACACCTTCTTGGTTGCCGGTGGAGCTTCCATTCCTTTCTTGCACTTGCCGGTGGAGCTCGATGGCGCGTCCTCGACGGCAGCGCAGCACTCCGAGGAGGTGCATTTGCCGGAGTGGGCTCCAGAGCTCTTGCCGGACTTAGTCTTGTTCTTCCCCCCGGGAGCTTCAGCGGCAAGTGTGTTGCTTTCTGCTACGGCTGCTGCATCCCGGTAGATCTTGTCGGCGCAGATAAGCGCATCCTTCTTGTCGCCGGGGACAGAGATGACGCTTATCAGCCCTGGCATCTTGAGTACGTTGTATGCATAGTGTGAAGCTGCCATGAACTTGGCGAGGGTAGGACGGCCAAGTATCCCATTGTATGGTAATGGGATATCAGCAACATCAAACGTGATCCTCTCTATCCTGAAGTTGAGCTCCCCGCCAAAGGTCACTGGCAGCGTAATCTTCCCCTTTGGCTTGCTCCTTCCCGGGTTGATCCCTTGGAACGACCCGGTTTCCTCGAGCTCGCTGTCGAGGATCTGTAGTTTCTTGATCACAGCTGAGGAGATCAAGTTCAGGCCGGCCCCGCCGTCAACCAACATCTTGGTGACCTTGAGGTTACGGATAGTTGGTGAGACCAACATCGGCAAGCACCCGACCGCAGTTGTGCGGTCAGGGTGGTCCTCAAGGTCAAAGATGATGGGCGTGCTGGACCACTTCAGCAGCCTGCGTGACTCGACGGGCGGCTCAGCTGCATTCACTTCCCGCACCCACTGCTTGAGTTGGCGGTGGGAAGTGTGTAGAGAGGCACCTCCGTCGACACACAGAACCTCTGTGGCCTTCTGGAACTCCTGCTCGCTGTTGTCTCCTTCTTCCATGTCGTCATCGTCTGCTGCTCTACGAGGTACTCGACTCTCTTGCAGTTCTGAAGATCGTGGCCCTTGGTGCGGTGGATCTTGCAGTATTGCTTGTCGGAGCCGTCCTGCTTGTCGGCTGCCGCTACAGGGGCAGGCTCCTTGCTGGAGCCGCCAGCCTGTGTCTTCTTGGCGGGAGCCTCCTTGCCGGACTGCTCGACAACCAATACCTCCTTGCTCTTCTTCTTTCTGTTATTCCTCCGCGGTTTTTCCTTGCCGGGGCGGCATCCTCGCTGTCGCCTCCTCCTGCGCCAGTATCCTCTCCGGGGAGTCTCCTCCCCTCTTCAGCGCGCGTGCACTTGTCAGCCAGAGCGTAGAGCTCGCTGACATCCCGGATCTTGGTCATGGCCATCTCCTCCCTCATCCGACGGTTACGCACGTTCTGGTGAAACGCGCTGATAACCGCGGCACGGTGGACGTCGGGAATGTTGTCCTAGACGCGGCTGAATCTTTGGATGTATTTGCGCAGGGACTCTCCCTCCTTCTGGGCGAGGATGTGGAGATCGCTCTCCTGGCCGTGGGGTTTGTGGCCGCCCGTGAAGGCGCCAACAAACTGGTGGCACAGATCTGCCCATGAGGAGATGGAGTTCTCCGGCAAGTGCATAAGCCAAGACCGGACGTTAGGCTTAAGCACTAGCGGGAAGTAGTTGGCTAGAATCTTCTCGTCGCGTCCCCCGGCAGCCTGCACCGCAATGGTGTATATGCTGAGGAACTCCGAGGGGTGTGTCTTGCCGTCGTACTTCTCGGGTACGTCGGGCTTGAAATTCTTCATGCTGGGCCACTGGACTTGTCGCAGCTCACGGGTGAATGCAGGGCAACCTGCCGCGTATGGCAAGTCGCCTGGTTCACCGGGCGCGTGCGCGTCGACAGCGGTCCCAGCGCGCTGATCTGACTGTCTTCAGGCTTCTCGTCGATGCTCGATGCGAGTCCGAGCATCCTCTTGTCGCCTGTCGACTAGGACTTGGCGCTGATCGCGGCGAGCCCGCGGATCTGACGACGCCGTAGAGTCATCGTCGACGTTGATCCGGCGGGGTGGCGATTTCTGCTTCCGCGGCGGGGAGTGCACGGTAGTTGCACCCCCGGCGGTCTTGTCGCCATCGGCCTTCGCTTGGTCGACTTGCCGCGGCCGCGAAGTTGCCGGCTGCTGAGGCGCGTCGTTGTTGGCGAAGGCGATGAGACTCTGGATCGTTGCCCTCCAGTCTTCGGCTTTATCTGCCGCTGGAGGGAAGTCGAGGAGCAGCTCTGCTCTTGCTATAGCTTCTGCTGGAGAGGAGGGAAACGGTGGCGAACGGTGCGAGGAGCGGGACACGCTCGGACTTCTAACCGCGTTAGAAGGAGCATGTTCCCGCCCCGGCGACCGCGCCTTGCTTGTACCAGCGCGCTGGCCTTGAGCATCCCGCGATCCTCCGGCTTGGCCACGCCCCAGCAAGCGTATGGTACCTCCCGTACCACGCCGCTGCTGGTCTTGCACCTCCTGGGAGGGACGTGGGGCGTGTACTGACACCGAGGCTTTGGAGTTCGCCCGGTCGTCAGTCTTGTCCTTGGACTTGGTGGCGCCGTGAGTTTCCTCACCAGCGACCACCCTTCCGCCGGCGTCTCCTCCACCAACCGTTGGTTCTGGTGGCGGTGGGATCAACGCAGACGGGCCTCCGCCCTCCGAAGCCTTCTTCTTCGGAGGCATGTTGATGCTGTCGATGAGGTTGATGAAGCTGGTGAAGTTGCTGAAGGTTGCGCCCGCGTGAGCGCCGGATCAGGTTCGCACAACCTCGACGCCCCCTACCTGGCGTGCCAAAGATGTTGCGGGAAACTGTCCTCCCACGAGCACCTATGGGACCGGAGCCCCTTTCTACATTGCGGTGAGGGAGCGGAGGGAGCACGGAGAGCAGATCGAGGAGCGCACGCGGGCAGTTTACCCAGGTTCGGGCCGCGCGTACGCGTAAAACCCTACTCCTGCCTTGGTTGTATTGAGTTCTTGAGCTCGGGAGCCTGAAGATATACAGTACTAGCTACACCGAGCGAGAGAGTTGTCTAGGTTTCGAACCCCCTCTACGTTGTGCATGGGCCTCCTTTTATTGCTCAAAGGGGTCACCGACAGGTGTCAACGTAGAGGAGGGTAAAAGTGTAAATTTGGTGGTAGTTGTAACAGTGCATGTACAGTATATGAACAGTGGTCTTCACCTAAATTTGACAGTGGGGTACAAGGGCATTAAATGCCCGTCGCCATCGCCCCCAAAAGCGTCCGTCCATGCTTCTCCGTTCGCCACGGCGGTAGCCTCGTCACCGTGGCTTGCCATCGTGTGCCCCAGGCTGCACAGCCGTCTGCCACGCGTCCCTGGAAGGGCCCCAGGGCGATGCGTGGGCGGATGAGTTGGAGCGCGGGCACACAGCGTAGGTTTCCCTGGCAAGCACCTTGCCGGGGTCGTGATCTTGCCGGGCCCGGAAGCTTGTCGCTCTCCGGGTCCTGCCGGGGCGCATGATGCGCCGAGGCATCTCTTGAGATATGTATTCCTTGGCCTTCCTGGGAAGCTCCTCTTGCCAGGGTCTTGTGCTAAAGTGATAACCTTGAGCCTGGTGCGGCCTTCCCGGCAAGCTCCTCTTGCCGGGGCCTTGATCTTCTGACTTGTATACTTTGTTCTTGAATGGCTTCATAGGGACCAGAACGGTTCTTGGCGAGCACGTGGTAAGCCCTGCCACGGGAAGCTGCTACTGCCCGTGCACAAGTTGGGGTACTAAGGTACCCCTATCTTAGTACACCGACAGATAGGTTGGGAAGCAATTTCCAGGAAGGAGGATGCTCCTAGAATTACTTAAAACACATCTCTGCACAACAAAGTATTGATTTGTTAACAGAGCCATTTTCTCTGCATCATATCAGAAAAATATGATGTCAAATCGTAGTGTCATGCAGTAGCCCTAAAGCAACAGCAGCTAACATCACATGAAAATTCCAAAGGTTCGAGAGACCGCGTCCTCAATGAAGTATGGTAGCAAAACGGATTCGTTGCTCCATGGAAATCAGCAGTGAGTCACTTAGTCAGGCTGTCTCTTAACGAAGTCAGGACAGTAGGCATTAGCAGCACAAACATTAACCCTAATAAATATTTCACATACCCGGTAACAAGTTAGTGCCTATACTCATCGATCCCCATCCCCTAAAATCATGCACTTCCTCTCCATCAACATGAACCCTAAACCATGAACCAGAGGGAGGTCTTCCTCAAACCCTAGATCGACAAGAACAATAACAATAACCGCCAGGAGCTCGTAGATCAACCGAATCCTAACCCTAGATTTACCGAATCCTAACGCTAGATCGACCGAACCCTAACCCTAGGTCGACCAGGAGGGGGATCTACCAAATCCTAGGGGGAGAGGGGAGAGGAGAGGGGTACCTGTCGCCGTCGTCGATCGTTGATGATGTGGATGATGTAGCGTTGCGGTGCGGCGTGGCGGTGCGGCGTGGATTCGTCGTCGAAGGGAGAGGAGAAGGGCGTGGATTCGTGGATTC
>LR738709.1:67764263-67786332 GCA_902687465.1 Secale cereale | reverse complement strand
AGGGGAGGGAGTGGTCGTCGGCGGGGCGGCTCGGGGAGAGGGGAGGGGAATGGGGAAATTTTGGGAGGGAAGGGGAGGGGACCCCGCGTGTTAGTGGGAGAGGTAGGGGTGGGTCCCGCCTGGTAGTGGGAGAGGGAGTGGAGGGAGTGGAGGGAAATTTTTGTGGAGGGAAAATTTTGGTGTGGGATGAAAATTTGGGTTTGGGTGTAGAAAAAAAATAGGGTTTTTTTGTAAACTTTGTAGAAATCATGATTAAAATCATACCGAGTAGCTCAAGAAAACGCCGGTATTGCAAGTTTGGTATTTTTGCTAGTTGGTAGGCCACATTTGATGATGTGACACGGAGGTCTCCCATTTTTTTGAATTTTTTGAGTTTTTTACTGTGTTTTCAAAAACCGGCCGATTTCGTTGCGGCGGCCGTGCGTGGCTAGGGTTTGAGTCATATTTTTAAACAACAACAACAACAACGAAGCCTTTAGTCCCAAACAAGTTGGGGTAGGCTAGAGGTGAAACCCAGAAGATCTCGTGATCAACTCATGGCTCCGGCACATGGATAGCAAGCTTCCATGCACCCCTGCCCATAGCTAGTTCTCTGGTGATACTCCAATCCTTCAGGTCTCTCTTAACGGACTCCTCCCATGTCAAATTCGGACTACCCCGACCTCTCTTGACATTCTCCGCACGCTTTAATTAGCCGTTCGCTATGCACTGGGGCTTCTGGAGGCCTGGGCTGAATATGCCCAAACCATCTCAGACGATTTTGGACAAGCTTCTCATCAATAGGTGCTACCCCAACTCTATCTCGTATATCATCATTCAGGACTCGATCCTTCCTCGTGTGGCCACACATCCATCTCAACATACACATCTCCGCCACATCTAACTGTTGAACATGTCGCCTTTTAGTCGGCCAACACTCGGCGCCATACAGCATTGCCGGTCGAACCGTCGTCCTGTAGAACTTGCATTTTAGCTTTTGTGGCACTCTCTCTTGTCACAGAGAATGCCAGAAGCTTGGCGCCACTTCATCCATCCAGCTTTGATTCGATGGTTCACATCTTCATCAATACCCCCATCCTCCTGCAGCATTGACCCCAAATATCGAAAGGTGTTCTTCTGAGGCACCATATGTCCATCAAGGTTAACCTCCTCCTCACACCTAGTAGTACTGAAACCGCACATCATGTACTAAGTTTTAGTTCTACTAAGCTTAAACCCTTTCGATTCCAAGGTTTGTCTCCGTAACTCTAACTTCCTTTTTACCCCCGTCCGACTATCGTCAACTAGCACCACATCGTCCGCAAAGAGCATACACCATGGGATATCTCCTTGTATATCCCTTGTGACCTCATCCATCACCAAGGCAAAAAGATAAGGGCTCAAAGCAGTCATCAGTGTCGGGAAGTCATCCTTGATGCAGTCCTATCTTAATCGGGAAGTCATCAGTGTCGACATCACTTGTTCGAACAGTTGTCACAACATTATCGTACATGCCCTTAATGAGGGTAATGTACTTTGCTGGGACTTTGTGTTTCTCCAAGGCCCACCACATGACATTCCATGGTATCTTATCATAGGCCTTCTCCAAGTCAATGAACACCATATGAAAGTCCTTCTTTTGCTCCCTGTATCTCTCCATGAGTTGTCGAACCAAGAAAATGGCTTCCATCATCGACCTCCCAGGTACTAATATACTCCGTCTCCATTCCTCTGGCATCTTGTTTGCCCGGAAAATGAGGTTGAAAAGCTTGGTTAGCCATACTATCGCTATGTCCCCGAGGCCTTTCCACACCTCAATGGGGATACAATCAGGGCCCATTGCCTTGCCGCCTTTCATCATTTTCAAAGCCTCCTTGACCTCGGACTCCTGGATTCGCCACACAAAACGCATGCTGGTCTCATCAAAGGAGTCATCAAGTTCAACGGTAGAACTCTCATTCTCCCCATTGAACAGCTTGTCGAAGTACTCCCGCCACCTATGCTTAATCTCCTCATCCTTCACGAGGAGTTGGTCTGCTCCGTCCTTGATGCATTTGACTTGGCCAATATCCCTCGTCTTCCACTCTCGGATGTTGGCTATCTTATAGATGTCCCTTTCCCCTTCCTTCGTGCCTAACCGTTGGTAGAGGCCCTCATACGCCCTACCCCTTGCTTCAAGAGGGCACGCACGCCTATCTTCTCTTCAAGAGGGCATGCACGCCTATTGAGTCATGTTTTTAGCATTAAAAAAAATGAAACTTATATTGTTTCATACAGGAGCATGCACAAAAACCCATAATTTTATCTTTCATCCATGAACATGCATAAAAAATTCCAATTCCCATCATTTACCAAACTGAATATTCATTGTTCAAAACATGACTTGTTTAGATGACACTGTCATACAGCATCCATGAGCATGAACAAAATTAAACCTGACATACTTAACATTGACATGTTCATATTACACTAACAAGCTTCACTCCTCCTTCTTCTCCTTCATCAACCTGATGCGCTGAGAGTGGCGAATCCCAACGCGGATGTACTCCTCTACCACAATTGGCATGGTCCTGTCGCCAAGCTGTGGGATTGCAGGCGCCGCCACCATCGCGAGGTCGTCGTCCGCCACCACCATCGCGAGGTCGTCGTCCGCCACCACCATCACGAGGTCGTCGTCCGCCACCACCATAGCAAGGTCGTCGTCCGCCACCACCATAGCAAGGTCGTCATCCGCCACCACCATAGCAGGGTCGTCCTCAGCCACCACCATAGCATGTTCGTCGTCAGCCAGAATAGGCTGCTCCTCGTCATCCCCGCTCTGCTCCTCGTCGTCATTCCCGCTCTGCTCCTCGTCATCACCGCTCTGCCCCTCATCCCCGCTCTGCTCCTCATCGTCATCCCCGCTCTGCTCCTCGTCATCCCCGCTCTGCTCCTCATCGTCATCCCCGCTCTGCTCCTCGTCATCCCCGCTGCTGCTCCCATTGCCTGGCCAAATGCAACAAAGTGTGAACATGGTGGTGTCGTCGTGCAGGTAGAGGAAGCCAAAAGGACATGAAGAGAGGCAGAGAGCTTACTGGCATCGTCGTCATGCTGGTAGTACATGCGGCACATGGTGTTGTCGAACATCTTCACGGTGAACATGGCGTCGCCGTCGTAGCGGAAGACAAGGAAGTACCCGAGCTGTAGCTCATGGGCGCGGGCGAAATGCTCCCAGCCGGGCCCTAGGTACATGTGGCCTTCACCATCGAACACCACCAACACTTCCCACATCACGTGAAGCCCGCTGCCGGCCTCCCGCAGCTTCACTTTGTGGGGCTCACGGCCGGCGAGCATCTTCGCAAACTTGTCAGGCAGCCTCTGCAGCGAGGGTCAAGCAGTGGTTAATTGTGGCAATGATGCACTAGACAACAGAGTGATGATAAATAAATGAGTGATGATAAATATACCTGCCTACTGCAAGATTTCTCAATTATGATCTCGAAGAACTCGAAACCTTCCAAGCCAGCCATCTCACTTATCTGAAAAGCAGCATTGTAAATTAAACAAGCACATCAACATCAATAGCATAGTAAACTAACACTAAAACAAGCACATCAACATCAACAGCAACAGCAACATCATCAGGTGACCACCAACAGCAACAACACTAAAATCTACTATAAATTGATCAGAACCATATCTACTATAAATTGACCAGAACCATATCTATTATAAATGGACCAATAGTGTACAGCAAAACAACAGTTTCAATATTACACAAGAATGAAGTCTCAGGTTTATCAAGCACAGCAAAACTACAGTGTGACAGAATTTTTATGATGCCTCCAGTTTCTCAAGATAAAACTAGCAGCATCCAGCATGCTTTGGCATTCATCTCTTGATCGTCAAAATAAACTATACAGAATTCAACAAAAAAAAATCAGAGACCACAGCCCATGATTCTAGGCAAAATAAACAACAATGTGTACAGAGACAAGCTTCTTTTTGACTTAATATTCAGAATATGCCAGATACACCCAAGGACAAACATGCATTACAACTTATCTTAAGAGAATTAACTACTGTACAAATGCAGTTCATGTACTAATTTTTGTTCATGAACATAAGAAACTGAACATTCTAAGCGCCTGCAACATGAACACCAGTCAGGATTCCTTTTCAATTGATAATAACTAGAAAACAGAGTTACTACAAGAAGATTAAACCAAAACAAAATTAAGGTGCAGAGCAGCACTAGTACAATGCAACAAATGCATATTACACCACAACCAAGAACATACGAAGCCAGCATGGATGCAAGCATGCATGTTGGGGTCTTTGTAATTTACTCCTGAGAGAACCCTGACCAAGAAACAAAGAAAGAAAGAAAGAAAGGCATCAAGCACAACGGCCAAGCGGGCTCTACGGAGAAATGGATTCAGATCTCTGTTCTTAGGCTAATCATTAGGATGGCAACTCAATCAACCGCGTACCTCAACAACAAAACGCCTCAAAAGGCTGAGCATTTTTTGATTGCGAAATGCTTAAACTGTATTCAAACAAGCACCCAAGTATAAATAACGAAAGAACAGAGACGGAAACAAGTGAAAAAGAAAATAGCATCAGACTCCCCTGATTTGAAAGAACAGGGACAGATGTATCATGCGCGTCCCCTGATTTGAATCCAGGACAGCTGCAGAGTCTCTGTCTTGCTTGTCTTCACGTGCTAGCTATGCTCATACCGGTCTTGCTGGTCTTTGTTGCAACACAGGTTTGGCAAAAACCAGTCGGATTCATATCCAACCAAAAAAAAGCAACCCTAATCTAATCCAATCTACCAGATTTCCTGTCTTGCTTATCGTCATGTACTGATTTTTGTGAGGAAAACCTAATCTAATCCAATCTACCAGACGGCAAGAACCCTAATCTAACCAGGAAGGAGAGAGAGAGGAAGGATGCATACCTCGAGAGAGAGAGGAAGGAGGCGGCGGCGGTGGGAGAGGAAGGAGCCGGCGGCGGTGGGGAGGCCGGCGGTGGGAGAGGAAGGAGCCGGCGGCGCCGCCGATGGAGAGGAGGAGCGGGTCGAGTGGTGAGGAGAAGTGGGGAAAAGAGAGCGAGCGGGTCCACTTATCAGCGAGTTCGGTGTTTGCTACATGACTGGTTTGATATATTGAAAAGGGTGGGCATAGAGTACAAAACCAACAACCTCTTCCTAGCCCAGTGGTCGAAACACGTTGAAATAAGCACACGGTCATGGGTTCGAGCCCCCGCACGAGCATATTTTTTGGCTAGGCGCATATTTTTGGTAGCTTGGGTACAATAGCAAAATGGCCCACTTGTCAGCGAGTGGGTCGAGTGGACCACTTGTCAGTGAGGTGTCTGCTTCATACTTGACTAGTTTGATATATTCAAAAAGGTTGGCATAGAGTGTAAGACTAATAGCCTCGTCCTAGCCCAGTGGTAGAAACAGAGTGAAACAAGCGCACGGTCGTGGGTTCGAGTCCCTGCTGGCGCATATTTTTTTGCTCACCTTCAGTTCTGACCAAAATTCAGTTAAAATAGCATCTTCAGTTCTGACCAAAATTCAGTTAAAATAGCATCTACAAGAGAACATTCTGACCAAAACAACTACAAGATGATCAAAACAACTACAAGACAACATTCTGACCAAAACTTGAACTAAAGATGTTCGAAAAATCTTCTGTATCATCATTTTGCAATCTTTTGCATTACAAGACAACAGTTTGACAGCAAGCATAACAGCTACAATAACATCTCAATTCAGGTCAAAACAGCAAGCATAACATCTCAATTTTGCTGCTGGATTCTTATTGCTACAACCATCAGGATCATCATCTTGCTACAACCATCAGGATCATGATTTTGCTCCTAGAATCTTCAACGATTTTTCTACCTGGAGAGAAGATTGATCACATCAGGTCACCAGTCCCATAGATACCAAAACAAAGAACATTAAGTAATAGTATTTACCTTTGCCAGTCCATTCGCTACTCATCGTCGTCGATACGAAAACAAGGAACTCTATGCCCACTCCTATTTTCCTCATCATCACTACAATATTGCAGCATAGTATGATCAGTCCGGTTTTCCTCATCATCGCTTTCGTGTCCATCCTCTACCACCTTTCTTCTTTTCTTGATGCCTTCAACTGTTGCAGCACCAACGATCACACGTTCCCGGTCCCTTCGCACTCTGCTTTGCACCGAAACATCCATAGGGTCATCATCAGCTTGCAACGGAACTTCCGTAGAGTCATCATCTTGGTATGTTAGTCCACCATCACCAGGGCCCTTTTCCACTTCAGTTTTAGTCACACTCCACAAGTGTCTGTGCTGAAAGTTTTGCACAACTCGCCATTTTCCGTGCAAAAGAGTGTCTGGCAGATAAAACACCATTGTTGCTTGTGTTGTTAGAATAAAGGGATCACTCTTATACCAGCACCTTGCAGTGTTGATGCTTTTGAAGTGGCCATCATATTTGACAAAAGAGTCTCTCCTCTTCTTGCTACCAAGCTCAAACCAGTCACAGCGAAATAAGACAACCGAGCGATGGATGCCTCCACTAGAGTTGTACTGCAACTCTACGATGCTTCTCAACTGACCATAGAAGTCAATGATCTCACCATCATGTGACCCCTCAGTGACGATTCCACTATTCTGTGTCTTCCTTTTTTCCTCGCGGTCAACGGTGTGGTACCGGACACCGTCAGCAATGCATGCTGAATACACTCTCACTCGCTTATCCGGTAAGCATGCCAAAGCAAATAGATCATCACTGACCTTCTTCTCCTCATGCAACTTTCCAATCTGCACAAATAAACCATTTAGCAAACAATGGTATTTAACAATGGGTAAATAACACAGAAAACATAAAACATGTGGCTAAAGATCTCACATGATTCTTAAACCACTTAGCAAACACCTTGGCAACCCTTTTATCAACATTGATATTGCTTTCTTCCTGGTTTAACTCTTCCTTGCATTTCCTGCAATGCCAACAAAACATGTGAATTAAAACATTAGGCTGGTGCCAACCCAAGAAAAAAAATTATTTAATGAGTGCAGAAGATATAACGTACTCGATATATAGTAGAACCTCGGCGCAATTGCTGAGCACAAACAAAACCATCTTGTCATACTCATCACCAGCCTCCAAGTATTGTGAGGCTCCAAGAAAGTTCACACCATGGTTGAAAACAGAGACATCACCACTTTGCGAATCAGACCGCTCTCTATTTCTGCCTGGCCGGTTCCATCTTGTTTCCACATCACCAAAGTATCTAGAGCAAAAAGTCAAGCACTCGTCAACGACATATGCTTCAGCAATAGAACATTCAGGTCTTGCCGTGTTTCGCACATAACGCTTACAAGTAAGCAGCCTTCGTTCGATTGGGTACATCCAACCGTATTGCACAGGGCCTCTAAGCATTGCCTCTTTGGGTAAGTGCACCGCCAAATGGACCATCACGGTGAAGAAAGCTGGAGGGAAAATCTTCTCAAGCTTGCAAATAATAATTGGGATTTCTTTTTCAAGTCTTTCCAGGATAGTTAACTTCAGGGTTTTGCAGCACAGTTCTCTAAAGAAATTTCCTAGCTCAGCAACCGCTTCATATATATCCTTGTCCATGATTCCTCGGAGGCCCGCCGGTAAAATCCTTTGGAGGAGGATGTGACAATGATGGGTTTTCAGTACTGAAAGCTTGAATCCATCAGAAGTAACACACTTTGCTAGGTTAGCAGCATAACCATCTGGAAATTTCACCGCTCTTAGGAATTCACAGAATGCAAACTTTTGTTCTTTATTCATTGTATACCATGCTCGTGGAATTTCAAATGAATCTTCATCTTCATTGTGCTGTAGATGCAAATCTTCTCTTATGCCCATGTCCTCCAAATCAAGCCTAGAACTAACCGTGTCCTTTGTCTTCCCTTCAATGTTCAGAAACGTCCCTAGCAGATTCTCGCATATGTTTTTCTCAATGTGCATTACATCGAGATTATGCCTTAATTTCAGATCAGCCTAGTATGGCAGGTCCCACAAACAAGACCTCCGGTCCCAACATTGACCTTCCTCACGCTTTCTTTTCTTTGCCAGCTTTCCTGGTCTCACATCTTTCACCTTTTCAAGTTGCTGCTCCAGCTCTTCTTTAGTGAATCCAGCTGGCTTGTCACGGGTTTCATTCTCACCATTAAAATCTTTGCTTCTTCGCCAGCGATGGTTTCGGGGAAGAAAGCGGCGGTGCCCAATATAGCAGATCCTCCCAGACAGAGTGTGCAGAGCCGGGAAATCATGGATGTACCATATGATCGCAGCACGTAGATTGAACTTTTCTTCCGGACTCAAGGCATCGTATGTAGGTACACCAGTCCAGAGCTGGAGCAGTTCTTCTACAAGGGGCTCCATAAAGACATCAAAATCCTTTCCTGGAGAATCTTGACCCGGGATAAGCAATGACATCATGAAGTTGGACTGATCCATGCATGTCCATGGTGGCAGGTTGTACGGCACCACAAAAACTGGCCACATGCTATAAGACGTGCTCATGTTCCCAAACGGATTAAACCCATCTGTGGCAATGCCAAGTTTTATGTTCCTTGGATCTGCAGCAAAATCTAAATGTATACTGTCAAACACTTTCCATGCCTCTCGATCCGCTGGATGGCTCAGCTCATTGTCCAAAGGTTGCCGCTTCAGCTTGTGCCACTGTACTTCACGCGATGATTTCTTCGAGATGAACATCCGCTGCAGCCTTGGTATCAAGGGAAAGTGCCTTAGTACCTTCTCCGGTATTGACTTCTTCCCATCAGCATCTTTCCACCTAGATGCATTGCATTTTGGACACTTGTCATTCTTTGCTAAATCCTTCCGAAACAAGACACAATTATTTGGGCACACATGTATTGACACATAACCTAACCCTAGCCTACGGATTATGCTCAATGCTTCATCATAAGATCTGGGAACACAACTATCAGGGAATTGCAAGCTCAAAAGACGGAGTATTGCGTTGAATGCGGCATTGCTAATCCGGTAGAAAGACTTGATGTGGAGTAACTTCACGGTGAAGGTAAATCTTGAAAATTTACCCCCTTCATGAGCTGCGCGCTTCGCCTCCTCTAACACCTCAGCAAACAACGATTTCTGTCCATCAGCATGATCTTCAGCATCGTACAAATCCTTCAATAGGTCTGGAATCCTATCATCTTCATGGCCATCCTCTTCCTCCAAAACAACATTATCTCGCAAAACCATTTCCATGAAACCAATGCCAGCATCACCACCACCCATCATATGAGGGGCCTCTGTATCAGCTTCAAAATGTTGAGGTTGTCTGTCTAAAGGTTCTCCATGATATATCCATCTATCATATGTGCTGGACATCCCATTAAGAAGCAGATGATCTTCCACTCTTCCTTGAGCCATTCTTGGACGGTTGAGGCATTCACAACATGGGCAAAGAATGTGAGCATCGTTGGCAAAATTTGCCCGAACAAATGCCATGAAATCATCAACTCCTTTCATATGTTCTTTCGAAAACTTTCTAACTCCTTGTCTAATACAGCTTCTATCCATCTGCCAAAGACAACAAATTGTTGCAACTTAGCAAATCAATCTAAGTGCATCAACATTAATTAATGAAAATGGATGGAAGTAATGGAAGCTAAAATTCCAGAAAATTTTATATGCTAATTAATGAAAATTCTATATGCAAATCAATCTAAGTGCATCAAAATTAATCTGGCCTGAAGAATTCTTAACAAACAAGCCGAACAATTCCTAACAGTACATCAAGAAAATTCATCTATGCAATATCTACCAAACAAGCAAGCCATCTCCTAACTACTAACAGTGCATCAACAAAATTAATCTATACTGAAGAACATCTGACTGAAATCCATCTCCCACTGCATACTATGGGTGACGAGAGAGGAGAGGGGGGAAGAGGTGAGGGGTGCATACCGGGAGGTGTGCTTGCGGCGGCGGCGAGTCCCCCATGCTCGGCGAGCCCCCACCACCGTCGGTCACCTATGCCCCTGCTGGCCCCCGCCTCCACGCCCTGCCTCGCCTCTGCCCCCTGCCTGCCCCGCCCCCGCCTCCGCTGCCAGCCCCGCCCCCACCTCCGTTGCCAGCCCCGCCCCCGCCTCCGCTCCCTGCTGGTTGCTTCTGCGGCGAGGCCGTGGGCGAGGTCACCTGGTTGCTTCCGCCGCTGCCCGCCGCCACCTGGTCGGAAGACCTAGAAAAATGCTCTGTTCGATGCCACCCGCCGCCACCTGGTCGGAAGTTCCCACTTGTCACTGATACGTGAGAGCCGTGGTTTTATATACTATATGGAAAACTACCCACACATTAGCAACAATCTCTCTCTAGCCCAACGGTAACGAACGAGTGAACCCAGCGCGAGGTCGTGGGTTCGAGTCCCTGCTAGCGCATATTTTTTAGGGAATTAAACGCTCACTCACCCATCTGTCAAATGGGTCCCTCCTATCAGTGTTGTAAATCGTTGCTCTGTTCGATGCCACCTGGTCGGAAGGTCCCACTTCTCAATGATACGAGAGAGCCGTAGTTCTATATAATGTATAGATAAACTCCCAGATGTGAGCAACTGTCCCTCTCTAGCCCAGCGGTAGCATGCGAGCAAACCAAGCACGAGGTCGTGGGTTCGAGTCCCGCCTCGTGCATCTTTTTTGGGAGAATTAAGCGCTCGGCCCCACCTGTCAAATGGGTCCCGCCTGTTAGTGTGTGCCCCGTCTGTCTGTTGAATAATAAAACTCAAACAAAAATAACACCTAGACAGTGACACATAAGCGAGGTTGCTGAGGTGGCTGCCTAATCATCCTAATTCATTCAAACTCAAGTGTAGTGACCATTTTATATTGGTCGTTATCAGGTAGGCACGAGGCAGTGGACAATGCTACTAGCTTTACGACCATTTCCTCTAATGAAATTATGACCTTTCTGACCAAAATGGTCGTTATGGTTTAGGGTTTAGAGCCCCCCAGGCAGCTTTTGACCAATAGGTCTAAAATGGTCATAAATTTATGACCAATTCTTCCAGGGTCACTAACAAAAGGTCATAAGTTGACATATTTCTTGTAGTGACTTATTATCCGTAACTCTCAATCTAATTAGGAGGTTCACAAAGAGACAAGTACCCCGAGGAGGAGTATATGGGGGTTTGGTTATCCTTGCGCATCCTCGACTCATGGTACGTGAGTGTACTCTAATATTCGATCCCTCCAAAGATTAGCGATCCATCTAGTAGCTAAAGTTCTCAACTATTTTGTAGGTTTTCGAAAATAAACACGGATTGCCCAAAATACGACATCTATCACTAATAGGCTAAAGCTCTTGACACCAAAAGTTCAGACATTACTCATGGCAATACCTCAAAACTATTGCAAGTTACTACTAAAATTAAATAGCAACCTCAATTACCTACTTTAAGTTAAGACACACAACTCAGTGCAACAGGCAAACTCTCTTAACAATATAAACATGAAAACTCAAGAGAGTTCAGCAACCAACTAAACAAAAGCTCTTTAAAAAGAAAAGCATGAAAACTAAGAGCTAAACATGACAACAGCTATGGAAAGACAAAGAACACACACAGCAAAGATAAGCATGAAAATCCTATGTTGTGTTCTAGGTTGAAGTGGAGCGTGTTTCTCTCCCACACATAGAAAGCTGGGTTCTAACTTGTTATGAACAGCAAGCAAAGCTAAAGAAAACTAAAAAGGAAACTAAGAGCAAGACGCTCCAAGCATAGCACATAACACATGAAGTGATAATTATAGTGGAACGAAAGACGAACTGATAATTGTTGATGGAGAAGGGGATGCATGGGGGCATCCCCAAGCTTAGACTCTTAAGTCTTCTTGAATATTTCTTGGGGGTGCACGGGGGCATCCCCAAGCTTGAGCGTTTGACCCTCCTGAATCTTCTTTTATCATCTTCCCTCGCACACTTGAAAAATCCCTTCATACATAACTCATCATAATCTGATTAGCGAGGTTAGTACCCACAGTAAAATAATTTTTCCCTACTGGAAATAAAGATAATCTTGAAGAGCAACTGTTTCTCAAGATTGCCAAAAGGTTTTTGCAAAGAAAAAGCAAGCTCGAGGTTTGCAAAACGAAGAAAAGGCAAAACAGGACAGAATCTGTGAAAAACAGACCAGCAGGTAGTAAATAATTTTTTCGGGGCACTTCTGCAACTCAAATCAAAAAACTCAGAACAGACGCTCGAAAGCCAATTGTATAGAGCACACTGTAAAAAAATCAGATCAAAAAGATGATCTGGTGATTTTATTCTAATTTTTCTGTCCAAGGACAGAATCGGTTTTCTGGACAGCACGTCACAACTTTTGAACTTTCTTGCAATCGGAGGCTAAACTTGGCACAAAGCTGAAAAGAAAAGATACAATGATGATGCTACTGTAGTAACAAACATCAAGACACAACAAAAGAAAAATAAAACCTAATTCGTTGTGGGCTGCCTCCCAAAAGCGCTTTCTTTTATGCCTTTAAGCTAGGCATGATGCAAAAAGAGAAGATCAAGTTTTATCAAGAGTAAGAGAATAGCTAGCCCGTATAACGGACTCAAAAGGCAACTTAATCTTATTTCTAGGGAAGTGTTCCATTCCATTCTTCAGAGGGAATTGGAATTTTATATTCCCCTCTTTCATGTCAATGATAGCACCAACGGTGCGAAGAAAAGGACGTCCCAAAATAATTGGACATGAAGGTTCACATTCAATATCCATAATAGTAAAATCAATGGGAACATAATTGTCATTGACAATGATAAGAACATCGTCGATCTTCCCCAAAGGTTTCTTTACGGAAGAATCAACAAGACGAACACCAAAAGAACAAGAATCAAAAGGTTTCAATTTAAACATATCATACATTCTTTTGGGTATAACGGAGGTACTAGCTCCAACATCACATAAAGCATAGCAAGAGAAGTTATTCAACTTAATTTTAATCATAGGATCCCAACTATCTTCTAGCTTTCTAGGTATGGAGGCTTCTACCCTAAGCTTCTCCTCCCTAGCTTTGAAAAGAGCATTAGTGATATGCTCCGTCAAGACAAGATTAAGTGTGCTAGTGTGGGGATATCTAGACATCTTGCGAAGAAAACTAATAACTTCATAAACGGTGCAATTATCAAAATCAAGGTCACTACTATGAAGTAAATTGGTAGTGGTGTCCTTTAGGCTCACTTGTTTGGTAGCTTCTATGGTTATAGGAGTTTCTTCTTCTACGGTTGAGGTCATAGCATCACCATTAATAGGTCCAATGGGACTAGGAGTGCATTGGGTGCTAAGAGTTTGGATATCCTCAACAACTTGGATAGTAGCAACAATGTGGTGGGTAGGAAGGCTCTTAATTCTATCTTCTTCCTCCTTTTCTCTAGCCCATCTCTCTTTAAGTTTAGCCATCATCCTAATGTTTTCATTAATTTGCACTTGAATAACATTCATAGGAGTGGTCTTCCTCTCCTCAAGAGGAGAAGTTCTAATTTTAAGCAACTCTACCTCATGGGCTAAATTGTCTACCTTCGAAGAGAGATTATCTAGTTTGTCTAGTTTTTCCTCTACACTCTTATTGAAGGCCTTTTGGGTAGTGATGAAGTCTTTAAGCATAATCTCTAGTTCAGAAGTGGAGTTCTTGGTGCTAGGATAAGCATTGTTGTTCCCATAGGAATTAGAGGGGAACGGTCTAGGGTTGCTACCAAAATTACTCCTATAAGCATTGTTATTGAAATTGTTTCTAGAGATAAAGTTCACATCTACTTGATCTTGAGCAATCAAAGAATTTAAAGGAACATCACGAGTATCAATAGAAGATTGCTTGGAAAGTAGAGACATGATCAAGTCAACTTTTTCATTTAGGAAGGAAATCTTCTCGACAGAGTTTACCTTCCTACCTGTTGGAGCGCGTTCGGTGTGCCATTGGGAATAATTGGTCATCATCTCGCCGAGAAGCTTCGTGGCAGCACCAAGTGTAGTTGACATAAAGGTTCCTCCCGCGTCCGAATCTAACAAGTTCCGTGAGGTAAAGTTCAAGCCTGCATAAAAAGTTTGGATAACCATCCAAGTAGTCAAACCATGAGTAGGGCAGTTCTTAACAAGAGATTTCATGCGTTCCCAAGCTTGGGCAACGTGTTCATTATCCAATTGTTTAAAATTCATTATGTTACTCCTTAATTGGATAATTTTAGCAGGGGGGTAGTACTTCCCAATAAAGGCATCCTTGCACTTGTCCCAAGAATCTATACTATTCCTAGGCAAGTATTGAAACCAGATTTTAGCTCCTCCTCTCAAGGAGAAAGGAAAAAGCTTAAGCTTAACAATATCACCATCTACTTCTTTGTACTTTTGCATATCACAGAGCTCAACAAAATTATTTAAGTGCAAATCCGCATCATCTCCAGCACCGGAGAATTGATCTTTCATAACTAGGTTCAGTAAAGCAGGTTTAATCTCATAAGAAGGTGCTGAAGTGGCAGGTGTAGCAATAGGCGTGCAGATAAAGTCATTGTTGTTATGACTAGTAAAGTCACACAACTTGGTGTTCTCGGTGGAACCCATAGCAGCAACAAGCAAGATAACTATTTTTGTGATTTTTGGTAAGGGACAATAAAGCAAAAACTGAAAGGTAAACTACCAAGACTAAAAAGCAAAAATAAAAGATAGCGTGCAACTCCCCTATCTTGAAGAGTGGAGTCCCCGGCAACGGCGCCAGAAACTTTGCTTGATGGCTTCTCGCCCCTCGTTGGTTACCCCAAGTGGAAGGTTGAGATGTAGCGTAGCAGCAAATTTCCCTTGGCGAAGATACCAAGGATCGAATCCCGTGAGACTCCGAGGGTCGACAAGTAGGTGTCAACGGCGCAAGAAACTTAGCGGTTGACAGGACCTGCACACAGATACAGATAACTTTGCTCCCAACGAGTACAGAGAGGTTGTCAATCCCTCTGGCCTTGTCGTTTACAAAGGATCAAACACAAGAGATAATAATGATAGCTATGACTGCACCTAGGAAATAAAAACAGGAAGTAAATAGAAGGTGTGATCAGCGGTGGTAATACGGACCGGGGTCCCATGATGTTCACTAGCGATGTCTCTCTCCCAAAAGACGATAAAACAGCAAAGCGAGGTAAACAAATTACAGCTGGGCAATTGACAGGATTATGTGCGCAAACCAATGCTAACTATGCTGCAAAGAAAGGTAGAGGCTCAAAAGCATGGGCGGTACGCCAAGGCAAGTAGACCGAAATCCATATGCATGTACTACTAATCATCCACCTTGAGATATCTATCCAGAACATCTCGCTGGTATTAAGTTGCGAATCCCACCCAAAGTGTAAACTCAAAGCAACAAACAACTGCATTAAAAGAACTTTGCGTAAAGTAAACAATCCTTGCACCCGCAAGTACAAGCACCGTTGTTTTCTCCCTTGTGGCAACAGCACATCCCCTAGACTCATGTTTCTGTCACTCAAGCTAGTCATTAGGGGGCATGAACCCACAATCAAGCATAACGCTCCCTCTTGGAGTTACTACCTACTACTTGGCCAAAGCAATAAACAGCAACGGAGAACATGCTAGAATTACTCAAGAACAAAGATATAAAAGAGGTGAATCAAGTATATTACTCAAACACAATCTGAACATAGTCTCATAATCCATCGGATCCCAGCAAACTCAGCAGAGCAACAACATAAAGATTACATATGTGCCTCGATCATGTAGGGCAGCTCACGAGGTCTAAACCATGAAGAACAAAGAGGGGAGGAGAACATCACATAGCTACTGATCATGGACCCATGGTCCAAGGTGGACTACTCACGACTCATCCGGGAAGCGTCCATGATGGTGGAGAAGCTCCCGGTGGTGGTTCTCCCCTCCGGCAGGGTGCCGGGAAGAGTTCTCCTGATGCTCCCGATCTTGGAAGCGCTGCAGCGGCGGAACAGAGGCGAGATCGCGAAAAAGGGTTCCGTCCTCGAGGGTTTCGGGACGAGAGGAATATATATGCGAAGGGGGGCAGCCAGAGGCGGAGCAGGGGCCCCAGGCGCCCCCTGGCGCGGCCAGGGGTGGGGCTGCGCCAGGGGGCCGCCTGGGCCACCCCTGGCTCCCCTCTGGCCCCGCTTTGGTTCTTCGCGAAGCTTCCTGTACGCTGATTTTTCCTGTATTTTTCCCGGAATTTTTGGAGCACTTTTAATATGGGGGAAACCTAAAATAGAAAAACAGCAGAAAAAAGGAACTGGCACTGTGGTGCACTGAGTTAATAGGTTAGTCCAAATATGATCAAAAGTGTATGGAAGTGCATAAATATCATAGCAGAAAAAAGAAGCATGGAGCAAGGGGTGGCCGCCTGGACGTATCAGCTACTGATACATACCCCCAGCCCCGAGGGTGAACTACTCCCCCCTCGTCATGGACAGCACCGGGATAATGAAGATGGCCACCGAAGAGGGATTTCCCCCTCCAGCAGGGTGCCGGGACGGGCCTACATTGGTTTTCGGTGGCTACAGAGGCTTGCGGCGACGGAACTCCCGATCTAGGTTTCTTTTCAGGGGTTTCTGTATTTATAGGAATTTTTGGCGTAGGTCTCACGTCAGGGGGGTCTTCGAGCCGTCCACGAGATAGGGGGCGCGCCCTGGGGGTGGGCGTGCCCCCCACCCTCGTGGGCAGCCTGGGACTCTTCTGGCCTAACTCTTTTACTCTGGGGGCTTCTTTTCGTCCATAAAAAGTCATCAAAAATTGGCACGTCAATTGGACTCTGTTTGGTATTCCTTTTCTGCGATACTCAAAAACAAGGAAAAAAACAGAAACTGGCACTGGGCTCTGGGTTAATAGGTTAGTCTCAAAAATCATATAAAATAGCATATAAATGCATATAAAACATCTAAGATGGATAATATAATAGCATGGAACAATCAAAAATTATAGATACGTTGGAGACGTATCAAGCATCCCCAAGCTTAATTCCTGCTCGCCCTCGAGTAGGTAAATGATAAAAACAGAATTTTTGATGTGGAATGCTACCTAACATAATTATCAATGCAATTTTCTTTATTGTGGCATGAATGTTCATATCCAAAAGATTCAAGACAAAATTTTAATATTGACATAAGAATAATAATACTTCAAGCATACTAACAAAGTAATCATGTCTTCTCAAAATAGCATGGCCGAAGAAAGCCATCCCTACAAAATCATATAGTCTGGCTATGCTCTATCTTCATCACACAAAATATTTAACTCGTGCACAACCCCGGTTTCTGCCAAGCACTTGTTTCATACTTTAGTATTCTCTAACTTTTCAACTTTCACGCAATACATGAGCGTGAGACATGGATATAGCACTATAGGTGGAATAGAGTGGTGGTTGTGGAGAAGAGAAAAGAGGACGATAGTCTCACATCAACTAGGTGTATCAATGGGCTATAGAGATGCCCATCAATAGATATCAATGTGTGTGAGTAGGGATCACCATGCAACGGATGCACTAGAGCTATAAGTGTATGAAAGCTCAACAAAAGAAACTAAATGGGTGTGCATCCAACTCGCTTGCTCATGAAGACCTAGGGCATTTTCAGGAATCCCATCATTGGAATATACAAGCCAAGTTCTATAATGAAAATTCCCACTAGTATATGAAAGTGACAAAACAAGAGACTCACTATCATGAAGATCATGGTGCTACTCTGAAGCACAAGTGTGGAAAAAGGATAGTAGCATTGCCCCTTCTCTCTTTTTCTCTCATTTATATATATTTTTTATTTGGGCCTTTTCTCTTTTTTTATGGCCTCTTTTTTCTTGTTTTTTTTCTTTTTTTTTCATCCAGAGTGTCATCCCGACTTGTGGGGGAATCATAATCTCCATCATCCTTTCCTCACTGGGACAATGCTCTAAAATGATGATCATCACACTTTTATTTACTTACAACTCATGAATTACAAATCGATACTAGAAAAAAATATGACTCCGTGTGAATGCCTCCGGCGGTGTACCGGGGTGTGCAGTGAATCAAGAGTGACATGTATGAAAGAATTATGAATGGTGGCTTTTCCACAAATACGATGTCAACTACATGATCATGCAACGCAATATGACAATGATGGAGCGTGTCATAATAAACGGAACGGTGGGAAGTTGCATGGCAATATATCTCGGAATGGCTATGGAAATGCCATAATAGGTAGGTATGGTGGCTGTTTTGAGGAAGGTATATGGTGGGTGTATGGTACCGACAAAAGTTGCACGGTACAAGAGAGCCTAGCAATGTGGAAGGGTGAGAGTGCGTATAATCCATGGACTCAACATTAGTCATAGAGAACTCATGTACTTATTGCACAAATCTACAAGTTATCAAAACCAAGCACTACACGCATGCTTCTAGGGGAAGGGTTGGTAGGAGTTAACCATCGCACGTTCCTGACCTCCACACAAAGGAAGACAATCAATAAATAAATCATGCTCCAACTTCATCACATAACGGTTCACCATATGTGCATGCTACGGGAATCACAAACTTTAACACAAGTATTCCTCAAATTCACAATTACTCTACTAGCATGACTCTGATATCACCATCCTCATATCTCAAAACAATCATCAAGTATCAAACTTCTCATAGTATTAAACGCACTTTGTATGAAAGTTTTTATTATACCCATCTTGGATGCCTATCATATTAGGACCAAATTCTTAACCAAAGAAAATTACCATGCTGTTTAAGACTCTCAAAATAATATAAGTGAAGCATGAAATTTCATCAATTTCTTCAAAATAAAACCACTGTTGTTCTCTAAAAGATATAAGTGAAGCATTAGAGCAATCGACAAACAACTCCGAAAGATATAAGTGAAGATTAATGAGTAGTTGAATAATTATGCAACTATGTGAAGACTCTCTAACATTTAAGAATTTCAGATATTGGGATATTATTCAAACAGCAAGCAAAACAAAATAAAATAAATTGACACTCCAAGCAAAACACATATCATGTGGTGAATAAAAATATAGCCTCAAGTAAAGTTATCGATAGACAAAGACGAAAGAGGGGATGCCTTCCTGGGGCATCCCCAAGCTTAGGCTCTTGGTTGTCCTTGAATATTACCTTGGGGTGCCTTGGGCATCCCCAAGCTTAGGCTCTTGTCACTCCCTATTCCATAGTCCATCGAATCTTTACCCAAAACTTGAAAACTTCACAACACAAAACTCAACAGAAACCTCGTAAGCTCCGTTGGTATAAGAAAATAAAACCACCACTTAGGTACTGTTGTGAACTCATTCTAAATTCATATTGGTGTAATATCTACTGCATTCCAACTTCTCTATGGTTCATACCCTCTGATACTACTCATAGATTCATCAAAATAAGCAAACAACACATAGAAAACAGAATCTGTCAAAAACAGAACAGTCTGTAGCAATATGTAACCTTCGAATACTTCAGTAAATCAAATAATTCTGAAATAAAATGGTGGACGTGAGGAATTTGTCTATTAATCTTCTGCAAAAAGAATCAACTTAAAAGCACTCTCCAATAAAATATGGCAGCTAATCTCGTGAGCGCAAAGTTTCTGTTTTTTACAGCGAGATCACATTAACATTCACACAAGTCTTCGCAAAGGTTCTACTTGGCACTTTATTGAAACAAAAGCTATAAAACATGATTACTACAGTAGCTTAATCATGTGAACACACAAAACAGTAGGGGTAAATATTGGGTTGTCTCCCAACAAGCGCTTTCTTTAATGCATTTTAGCTAGGCATGATGATTTCAATTATGCTCACATAAAAGATAAGAATTGAAACATAAAGAGAGCATCATGAAGAATATAACTAGCACATTTAAGTCTAACCCACTTCCTATGCATAGGGATTTTTTGAGCAAACAACTTATGGGAACGATAATCAACTAGGATAGGAAGGCAAAGCGAGCATAACTTCAAGATTTTAAGCACATAGAGAGGAAACTTGATATTATTGCAATATGTAGAAGCATATGATCCTCTCTCATAATTATTTTCAGTAGCATCAGGAATGAATTCAACCATATAACCAGCAAATAAAGCATTCTTTTCATGATCTACTTGCATAGAAATTTTACTACTCTCCACATAAGCAAATTTATTCTCATCAATAGTAGTGGGAGAAAACTCAACAAAATAACTATCATGTGAAGCATAATCCAATTAAAAATTAAAATCATGATGACAAGTTTCATGGTTATCTTTTTTCTTTATAGCATACGTGTCGTCACAATAATCATCATAAATATGAGGCATGCTTTTATCATAATAAATTTGCTCATCAAAACTTGGGGGACTAAACATATCATCTTCATCAAACATAGCATCCCCAAGCTTGTGGCTTTGCATATCATTAGCATCATGGGTATTCAAGGAATTCATACTAACAACATTGCAATCATGCTCATAATGCACATATTTTATGCCAAGCATTCTATGTAATTCTTCTTCTAGTACTTGGGCACAATTTTCCTTTCCATCATTTTCACGAAAGATATTAAAAAGATGAAGCACATGAGGCAACCTCAATTCCATTTAGTTTTCTTTTATAGACTAAACTAGTGATAAAACAAGAAACTAAAAGATTCGATTGCAAGATCTAAAGATATACCTTGAAGCACTAACCTTCCCGGCAACGGCACCAGAAAAGAGCTTGATGTCTACTACGCAACCTTCTTCTTGTAGACGTTGTTGGGCCTCCAAGTGCAGAGGTTTGTAGAACAATAGAAAATTTCCCTCAAGTGGATGACATAAGGTGTATCTATCCGTGGGAGGCGTAGGATGAAGATGGTATGTCTCAAACAACCCTGCAACCAAATAACAAAGAGTCTATTGTGTCCCCAACACACCCAATAGGTGCACTAGTTCGGTGAAGAGATGGTGATACAAGTGCAATATGCATGGTAGATATAGGTTTTTGTAATATGAAAATATAAAAACAGCAAGGTAACTAATAATAAAAGTGAGCACAAACGATATTGCAATGCTTTGAAACAAGGCCTAGGATTCATACTTTTACTAGTGCAAGTTCTCTCAACAATAATAACATAACTGGATCATATAACTATCCCTCAACATGCAGCAAAGAGTCACTCCAAAGTCACTAATAGCGGAGAACAAATGAAGAGATTATTGTAGGGTACGAAACCACCTCAAAGTTATTCTTTCTGACTGATCTATTCAAGAGTCTGTAGTAAAATAGCACGAAGCTATTCTTTCCGTTCGATCTATCTTAGAGTTCATACTAGAATAACACCTTAAGATACAAATCAACCAAAACTCTAATGTCACCTAGATACTCCATTGTAACCTCAAGTATCCGTGGGCATGATTATACGATATGCATCACACAATCTCAGATTCATCTATTCAACCAACACAAAGAACTTCAAAGAGTGCCCCAAATTTCTACGGGAGAGTCAAGACGAAAACGTGTGCCAACCCCTATGCACAAGTTCACAAGGTCACTAAACCAGCAAGTTGATCACCAAAACATACATCAAGTGAATCAAAAGAATACCCCATTGTCACCATGGGTATCCCACACAAGAGATACATCAAGTGTTCTCAAATCCTTAAAGACTCTATCCGATAAGATAACTTCAAAGGAAAAACTCAATCCATTACAAGAAAGTAGAGGGGGAGAAAAATCATAAGATCCAACTATAGTCGCAAAGCCGCGATACATCAAGATCGTGCCATCTCAAGAACACGAGAGAGAGAGAGAGAGAGAGAGAGAGAGAGAGAGATCAGACACATAGCTACTAATACATACCCTCAGCCCCGAGGGTGAACTACTCCCCCTCGTCATGGAGAGCACCGGGATGATGAAGATGGCCACCAGAGAGGGATTTCCCCCTCCTGCAGGGTGCCGCAATGGGTCTAGTTTGGTTTTCGGTGGCCATAGAGGCTTGCGGCGGCGGAACTCCCGAACTAGGTTTCTTTTCGGTGGTTTCTGTATTTATAGGAATTTTTGGTGTAGGTCTCACGTCAGGGGGGTCTCCGAGCCGTCCACGAGATAGGGTGGCGCGCCCAGGGGGTG
>LR738709.1:67748602-67764199 GCA_902687465.1 Secale cereale | reverse complement strand
CCCCACCCTCGTAGGCATCCCGGGACTCTTCTGGCCCAACTCTTTTACTCTGGGGGCTTCTTTTGGTCCATAAAAAATCATCAAAAATTGGCACGTCAATTTGACTCCGTTTGGTATTATTTTTCTACGATACTCAAAAACAAGGAAAAACAGAAACTGGAACTGGGCTCTTGGTTAATAGGTTAGTCCCAAAAATTATATAAAACTAGTCGTCGATCCGTGCATATGCACGGTCTAGAAAATTAGAAAAACAAATACTAAATGTTTTCAGCATTTAAAACTCTTAGACAAATAGAGTATAACACAAATGGTGACTTATATATAGCCTTTTGACTTGGACATAATAGTAGTGCTGAAGAAAGGCAAAGCGTAGGCAATAAGGTTTATTTCATAGAGATGAGTCGGCAAATTTAAGTAAATTCTTACCAATATATCATGAAAGAGTTTGATCAAAGTACGTTATAAAATCTCATGAAGGACTTCAATGAATTGGGGATCACACATGCTAATATATATCGTAATCTTGAGGATGCAAAATACAGTGAGCTCCAACATATTATATTCCATAGTACTAATACTGAAACTTCACGCAACAACGTGTAAATTCAATAATATAAACAAATGAATTTTAGGAAATGATTACACAGATGATTCCACCAACCAAATATCATCATCCGAATCTCAGTACATGACAGTTCTTCTACGGTCTACATGAATTGCATACGATGTCAGATAACATATGTCAGATACAATATGAAATTTAAATTTCAGAGAGAAACTATTGTTCTAGTTACAGAAAGTGTGAATCAAAAATTGGTACCTAGCTAAGCAACTGGTAAAAAGAACCAATACTTAAAATGCTAGTTTCCTCTTAAGTAAAATATAGCGGGACCAATGTCGTCAACAACTGAAATTATAACACAACCTCATATCTTGTAAAAGTAAAAGAGGAGAAACGTAAACAAATGCACTTCTTCTGCTTACTATCAAAAAAGCATCCAGTTGGATAATGCGTATACCATTATTGCAGCTGTTGGATCATGGAGCATCATCAAGCCTTGGGCCATATCAAACGCACTGCACGCAACAAAACAATCATGCTTGTGTACACTTAAATTCAGGTACAACATTCATATAATATATACACACTAAAAAATATGTTTGCTCATTAAACATTGGCCTGAGAAAATTATTGAAAAAATACCGTGAAAATATTTTTCATCAACTCATCATACTGAAGATATCACGGCTAAGTTCTTTTTGCTAAATCTTTTCCCACAATGGATGCTATCATATTCTTTCGCTGGCACCAAGAAAACGTATTTAGATTAACATGAAGCATATATAGCACAGCTGCGTTTTTTTGGACATTCAACATCTATAATAGTTGTAGGGCACTATCTCAAGGAACAATAATCCATACTACTATATATAACATATGGCACGTACGGACGTACCTTATATATAAGAAGGGTGGCAGATGTTTTTCTTAAGATCTTCGAGATCCTACCCCGCAAAAAAAAAAGATCTTCGAGATCCTGCCTAAAATCTAAGAACTTTCTATAGAAAATGGTATAAACGAATTACTCAATAAAACTGAATAGAAATAAGTTTCTAGATCTACGTAGAAGGGAAATGTGTACTGATCACTATACAACCATAATACTAATATTTTAATTCAAGGAATAGAGACTGAATTTCAATAACATTGCGGCCGTGCTACTGCATGACGGCGTATCCGCACGACGCGCGCCATGCTGAACATTGGTATCCCTTTTCAAAATGCTCGATACAGATCGCCATAGGACGATCAGACGGTGCAGAGCTAAATCGCATACTAAGAAAAGTGCTCGAGGACGATCAGACATTAGAAACATGGTGGAAAATTTACGGATCCCATTGTCAGTATTCACGTTCCAATGTCCTATTGCATTTCCAACTACATCACATCTCCGACAGTGTGATGAAGTCATCCAAAAGTAAATACCGAAAGATGCTAATTCAGCTCCATGAACGACAGTATTTTTATAGTTCCGTGTACACTACTGTTTGGCCTTGATCCACAAATTAAGAAAACCTTGCATCTGCCTTTGCAGACATAGTTATCCATGTGAGCGCTTAAGATGTCTCCATGCAGTTCGCGGCACGCTGCTATTGTGCTGCACCCATCAGGCAACCACCCTTCTGCCCAGTGGTGTAATCCCACAACTTTACATCACGACCTAGGGTTAGAGATGTGTCGGCGCAGCTAACATGTCTATCTCTGCTAAAAAAACCAGGCCCAGATGCTGCTCGAGAGGACGACATGCGTGCCTGTACAGATACAAACGGTGGGGATTGCGGCAGGCGACGCAGCACTATCCAATGGTATGGATTACATGAATATATGCATTGGCGATCTATCTCTTGTATGTTCGGCCATCAATTGTACCGTGCTGCAAGCATTGCTGGAGAAAACATGCTAATGCAGTTCAATCTTCAATTATCTACAACAAAGAACAAATAATGAAACAGAGCTGAGTACACCGGCGGCTACTCTTGCAGACATAAGCAGCTTGCTGTTGCGAGGCATCAGCCGGCTGCTCGCTACCACAAAGCCACACCATAGGCTATGCTGGCATGCTGCATGCCCGCAATGCTATTGGGCCAGCCGCCACTTAAGGTTATCCAGGGGCGTAGCTATGTACAGCTAGCCGGTTTCATCGGCACCGGGTGCAATTTGCACATACTCATTGGTTTAGTGTGTAGGTCATTGAATTTTTTGACATGTAGACATGTGTTCTTCTATGTGGACACCGGGTAATTTTAAGTCTGGATCCGCCCCTGAGGTTATCAATAGGCAGTAGCGCAGCATGCATGGTTGGGGCGGCAGAGATTGAAAGGCTGCAGAGGAAGGAGACCAGGGAGAAATTGGTTGGATCGTTTTAGATGGACTGCCCCGTGAACTCTGGAGAGTTGACAGGAGGAGGATGAAGTTAATTCTCATGGGGAATTGGACTCCAGACAATCCACAAATCAGATGGAGAGCATCAAATCTCAGTTTGAGAATCAATTGTCTAGAAGAAGGATGAAGTATAGATGCGAGATTGATAAGAAAACCTACAATTGAAGAGCGCATTGATACTTACCGGATTCATCATACATCAATTATCGTGGTCATCCTCTAGGAATTAGAACCTCCCACACGTCTTGTGGGGTGCTCTAGAGTTAGATCCATGGCTGCGATCCATTACTGGTAGATCAAAAAATTGGCTGCCGACGCCGCTCGTGAAGGCAGATAAGCACGCGAATGCCACGGCGATGAATCAATTGAAGGTGATGACAATTAGATGTGTTCGTTTCCTTTGTTTTTCTTCTGCATGATTTCTATTTCTCTTTTTTTGCGGAAGGAGGGCAAACAGGTTTGTGAGATAAGAAGTGTTTGTTTTATTTTGCTGACCAAGAGGAGATATTGGGAGAGGGAAGTCGTAAGAGATTGGGAGAGAGAGGCTCAACGCATGTTCCTTCTTTTGTTAGCGTGGAAATCTCTAGGATTGATCTGCACCACAATAACTCGGCCCCACGAGATTAACGGCTCCTAATTACTGATTAACGTGGGAATTTCTAGGGAGTGCCTAATTAGTATAGGTATATATAGATATCGTATAAATGCATATAAAACATCTAAGATGGATAATATAATAGCATGGAACAATCAAAAATTATAGATGCGTTGGAGATGTATCAGTACCCAGACATTCTGAGTATGTGTTCACTGACAGAACTGTTCTCCTCCATTTTGCAGCTATAGAACTTGTTGGAGACTTCATATCTCTCAACTCGGGCATTTCCTTGATATATTAACTTCAACTCTTGGAACATCTCATATGATCCATGATGTTCAAAACGTCTTTGAAGTCCCGATTCTAAGCCATAAAGCATGGCACACTGAACTATCGAGTAGTCATCAGACCGCGTCTGCCAGACGTTCAAAACGTCCACATTAGCGGGAGGGGGCTTGTCACCTAGTGGTGCTTCAAGGACATAATTCTTCTGTGCAGCAATGAGGATAATCCTCAAGTTATGGACCCAGTCCATGTAGTTGCTACCATCTTCTTTCAACTTAGCTTTCTCTGGGAACGCATTAAAATTCAAGGTAACGGTAGCACGGACCATCGATCTACAAAAATATAGATATGCAAAAAAAAAAACTATCAGGTACTAAGTTCATGATAAATTAAAGTTCAATTAATCATATTACTAAAGAACTCCCACTTAGATAGACATCCCTCAAGTCATCTAAATGATCACGTGATCCAAATCTACTAAACCATGTCCGCTCATCATGTGAGATGGAGTAGTTTTCAATGGTGAACATCTTATGTCGATCATATCTACTATATGATTCACGCTCGACCTTTCAGTCTCTAGTGTTCCAAGGCCATGTCTGTACACGCTAGGCTCGTCAAGTTTAACTCGAGTATTCTTCATGTGCGAAACTGTCTTACACCCGTTGTATGTGAACGTAGAGCTTATCACACCTGATCATCACGTGGTGTCTCAGCACGACAAACTGTTGCAAGGGTGCATACTCAGGGAGAGCACTTGTACCTTGAATTTTTTAGTGAGGGGTCATCTTATAATGCTACTGCCGTACTAGGCAAAATAAGATGCATAAAAAGAAAAACATCACATGCAATCAAAATATGTGACATGATATGGCCATCATTATCTTGTGCTTTTGATCTCCATCTCCAAAGCATCGTCATGATCTCCATTGTCACCGGCTTGACACCATGATCTTCATCGTAGCGTCGTGGTTGTCTCGCCAACTATTTCTTCTACTACTATCGCTAACTCATAGTGATAAAGTAAAGCGATTACATGGCGTTCGCAATTCATACAATAAAGAGACAACAACAAGGCTCCTGCCGGTTCCTGATAATTTACAAAACATGATCATCTCATACAATATCGTATAACTCATCACATGTTGACCGTATCACATCACAACATGCCCTGCAGAAACAAGTTAGACGTCCTCTACTTTGTTGTTGCAAGTTTTACGTGGCTGCTACAGGCTTCTAGCAAGAACCGTTCTTACCTATGCATCAAAACCACAATGATTTTTCGTCAAGTGTGCTGTTTTAGCCTTCAACAAGGACCGGCCGTAGTCACATTTGATTCAACTAAAGTTGGAGAAACAGACACCCGCCAGCCACCTGTGTGCAAAGCACGTCGGTAGAACCAGTCTCATGAACGCGGTCATGTAATGTCGGTCCGGGCCGCTTCATCCAACAATACCACCGAATCAAAGTAAGACGTTGGTGGTAAGTAGTATGACTATTATCGCCCACAACTCTTTGTGTTCTACTCCTGCATATCATCCACGCATAGACCTGGCTCATGATGCCACTGTTGGGGAACGTAGCATGCAATTTAAAAAAAATCCTACGCTCACGCAAGATCTATCTAGGTGATGCATAGCAATGAGACGGGGAGAGTGTGTCCATGTACCATTGTCGACCGAAAGCGGCAGTGTTATGTTAACACGGTTGATGTAGTCGAACGTCTTCACGATCCAACCGATCCAAGTACCGAATGTACAGCACCTCCGTGTTCAGCACATGTTCAACTTGATGACGTCCCTCGAGCTCTTGATCCAGTAGAGGGTCGAGGAAGAGTTCCGTGATCACGACGGTGTGGTGACGGTGTTGGTGATGTGATCCGCGCAGGGCTTCACCTAAGCACTACGACAATATGATCTGAGGTGTAAACTATGGAGGGGGCACCGCACACGGCTAAAAGAAACTTGTGTGTCTTTGGGGTGCCCCCTGCCCCCGTATATAAAGGAGGGGGAGTGATAACCCACAAGTATAGGGGATCGCAATAGTTTTCGAGGGTGAAGTATTCAACCCAAATTTATTGATTCGACACAAGGGGAGCAAAAGAATACTCTCAAGTATTAGCAGCTGAGTTGTCAATTCAAGCACACCTGGAAACTTAGTATCTGCAGCAAGGTAATTTTAGTAGCGAGCTAATATGGAAGTAACGGTAACAATAGCAAAAGTAGTGATAGTGTTTTGTAGTGATTGTAACAGTAGCAGCGGAAAAGTAAATAAGCAACAAGCAATATGTGAAAAGCTCGTAGGCATTGGATCAGTGATGGAGAATTATGTCGGATGCGATTCCTCATGTAATAGTTATAACATAGGGTGACACAGAACTAGCTCCAGTTCATCAATGTAATGTGGGCATCTATTCCGAATATAGTCACACGTGCTTATGGAATAGAACTTCCATGACATCTTTTGTCCTACCCTCCCGTGGCAGCGGGGTCCTAATGGAAACTAAGGGATATTAAGGCCTCCTTTTAATAGAGTACCGGACCAAATCATTAACACATAGTGAATACATGAACTCCTCAAACTACGGTCATCACCGGGAGTGGTCCCGACTATTGTCACTTCGGGGTTGTCGGGTCAAAGCACATAGTAGGTGACTATTGACTTGCAAGATAGGATCAAGAACACACATATATTCATGAAAACATAATAGGCTCAAATCTGAAATCATGGCACTTGGGCCCTAGTGACAAGCATTAAGCATAGCAAAGTCATCGCAACATCAATCTTAGAACATAGTGGATACTAGGGATCAAACCCTAACAAAACTAACTCGATTACATGGTAAATCTCATCCAACCCATCACCGTCTAGCAAGCCTACGATGGGATTACTCACGCATGGTGGTGAGCATCATGGAATTGGTGATGGAGGAAGGTTGATGATGACGATAGCGACGATCTCCCCTCTCCGGAGCCCCGAACGGACTCCAGATCAGCCCTCCCGAGAGAGATTAGGGCTTGGCGGCGGCTCCGTATTGTAAAACACGATAATTCCTTCTCTTTGATTTTTTTCTCCCCGAAAGTGAATATATGGATTCAGGGAAGACGATGGTGGAGCAACAGGGGGTCCATGAGGCAAGGGGCGCTATAACACCCCAGATGTAAAACTTCCTTATGTGGCAATATATATTCATCGTTGACTTAATCAATTTCATTCTGGGATCCTTCTTCATTTCGGGTTTCTGTGTTTTTGCTTTAAGCGTGTGTTTCATAGCGTTATGTCTTTTCCATCATGTGCATTGCTTTGGCATAGTCTCACTTGCATCCGTGTGTAGTTGCATCATCTCCGTCCTCTCTGTTGTCCGTTTTGGTTTTCGACTCTCTCACAAGGCACCCATCGCACCTCTCTAGCCTTGTTTCATGAGCGGGATAAAAACATCCTCGGAATGGGCCGAGAGTTGTCGAGTGGTCTTGGTATATCACCGGTAGACTGCCCGTCAAGTTTTGTCTCGTTTGGAGGTCGTTTGATACTCCAACGGTTAACCACGTAACCCGCCGGATGCCCTATCTCTTTTGGCCCAGAACCCCGCCACAACAGCCCACAAGGCCATCCTAACCACCTCCATGCTCTCGGTCGTTGGATCTTGATCGTGTGGGCGAAAACCGCACCCCATTTGGACTCTCCTAGCTCCCAGAATCTATATAAACAGCCCCTCCCCCGGATTTTTGGGCAAACCCTAGCTTCACCTCCCTCCGTGCCATGCCAGATGCGTCCGCCGCCACGCTCGGACCAACCGCGTGCCGCCACGTGGCGCTCCGCCGACCTCCCGCACCGTTGCCAGCCCGCACGGCCCGCGACCGCCCCCCCCCCGGCCTACACGTGACCGCCGCCTCCTCGCGTCCTCCGCCTGCGTCGCGCCGCCCCGCGCCTCGGGTCGCGTCCCCGCCACCGGTCGTCTCGCCGCCACTCGCCGCTGCCTCCGTCTCCCGCCGGTGCCGCCAAGCTTCATCGCCGTCCCGCAAGTACCCGCCTGCCTCCTCCACGCACCGGCCGCCGCTCCGGCCACCTCCACCGCCGCCGTTGTCATCTTCTCCGGCGAGCTCCGGCCGGATCTGGTCAGGTGGACCAGATCCACCAGTTCGCCCTACCAAACGCGTCCCGGATCTCCTTGTCCCGCGTTTTTTGACTTTTTCGCGGGGGTAATTTTTCACTAAGTCCCTGGATCCCAATATTTTTATGTCCTCTTCATCATGTCGTATCTCCGTGCTCGTAGCTCCGATTCGTGCATATGATATATGGAAATGTTCGTCTCGAAGTACTCTACGTGTTAGTATCAGTTTTGTACATGTTAGGGTTCATCTAGATGTCTTAATATTCGTTTACAAACTGCTATGTGATGTTGTTTCAGCACTAGTTGTCTGTTAACAATATGTGTGCATGTTCGTGAGGTCGTAACTTTGTGCATGTTGGTCCAAATGGAGTGTACGATATGTCAAGATGTTCGTCTTGTGATGCTCTTCATGATGGATGCATTTGCATACATGTTAGGTTGCATTATGCCATGTTTAACCCTGTAGAAAAAGTGCATGTTGCTGTTGAATTGCTGAAATTGTTATAACTTGATGATTTGTCTTTTTCATAGCATTTTGTGTGATTTTCTTTTGAGCCACATGTCAACATGTTTTAGGAGCATAATCATGTTGTATTTGAAGTGGTGTATTTGGTTTTCCATGATATGCTCTATGGTGACTTGAACAAGCTTGTAAACATGTCATGTCAATGTTGTTGTTTTACACTTAGTGAAAAAACTGCTAAGTCTGGAATCCGTAAGAACAAGTTGCCATGTAAACTTGATGCCATAATCTTTTCCATGCATGTTTTGGAATAACTAGTGAGCATGTCTTGATGCCCATGTTGTTGTATATCAATCCATGTCGTTGTTTTCATATATGCCCTGCTGTAGCTTGTTGTTATCTTGCTTTTAAAATGCTTGAAATTAAAATTGTCAGCCTGTTAACAGAACATTCAATTTGGCAAAGCTTGTGTTAAGCAACACTTGCATGGAATAAATTGTTTATTTGGATGAATTGGTAGTATAATATGTCTTCTTCATGCTCATGTGAATTTCATGCTTGTTATTGTCTTGCTTGCTATTGTGTGCCTCCAAAGGTAGCTACAAAATGTTCTTGGTTGCATGCCTAGTAAATTTCACTAAGTCTGAGAAATCTGTTAACTTATTGAATCTTGCCATGATTGTTAAATTGTGTTCCAGTAAGTTTTTGGGTGTGCTCTGAGTTCATACTTGTTGTGAATCATGTCTACCTCACATCCATGCCTTTTGTCATCATGTTTGGGTGTTGTAGCATATTTAAACCTTGCTCCAAAGATGCCATGTTGCTGTTAACTTCAGTTTTGCATTGCATCTTGTTTTGCTTGCCATTTGCAAACCGTGCATCCGATTCCAATGATCCTTATATCGATTTCGACCGAAATCTTCCCCTCTATCCAGTGGCTTGCTTGGTTTCCCAAGATGAAGCTATTTCCATCATCTTCTCCTTTAGGCTCGAGAGCATCCTCATGCATACGCACATCATGACTTGCATCCCATGACATGTCCTGCATCATGTTGTTTGTGCATTGCACCGTGATTGATCGTGTACCGTTGTTGTGCTCTTCTGTTGGGTAGAGCCGGGAGCCGATACCGAGTTCGAGGATCTTGTTGAGACTGAGTTTGAGAAGCCATCTTACCATTCCACCAAGGACTTAACTGGCAAGATGACCTTTCCCGATATCACCTCTATCTTTGCCTTGCTAGTTGTCCCACTCTATAGTTATGCCTCGATTCCTATTCTTGTCTTGTTAGCCTCCTATGTTGCCATGAAACACTCTAACCGCCTTCCAAGCAAACCGTTGATTGGCTAAGTACACTTTTGCTTAGCCCCTCTTATAGCGTTGTTAGTTGCAGGTGAAGTTGGAAGATTGCTCCATGTTTGGACTTGTTTTATTTGGATAACACAAATATATCTTAATTAAATTAATGCACATATATATTGGTAATGGGTGGAAGGCTTGGCCTTCTGCTTGGTGTTTTGTTCCACTCATGCCACCTTAGGACCCGATAAACCAGTGTTATATTCCTTGATTTTGCGTTCCTAACACGGTTGGGGTTTATGGGCCCCCCTTGAAAATTCACATTGCTTAAAGCCTTTCCAGCAAGACCCAACTTTGGTACTACATTTGCCTAACAACTAAAAACTAGCATAGGGAGTTATAAACCCGAGCTCTTAATCAACCCCCGGGCCAGTGCTCCTCATGAGTGTTGGTCCAAACTAGAGCCACTTGCGGTGCCACCCAGTTTTTCTGAGGCCTTTGGTTGTTGTACGTAGTGATTATCCGGTCGTGGCCTGAGACGAGATGCGCGTGGCTACTATCAGGGTGTCGGCACGCCAACAGGTCTTGCAAGATTAGTTTTACCTTTGTCGAAATATCTTGAGCACGGGATTCCGAGAATACCCGGATCTTCCGAACATAGAGTTGCGACTCCATGGATCGTGAGCTTGTGATGGGCTAAGTTGGGACACCCCTGCAGGGTTATGAAATTTCGAAAGCCGTGCCCGTGGTTATGTGGCAGATGGGAATTTGTTAATATCCGATTGTAGATAACTTGACACCATATCCTTAAGAATACACTACCTGTGTGAGTAACCGTAACGGTCTCTTTTCGAATGGGTTTTCTGAAAGTGAACGCGGTGGGGTTATGCATGAACGTGAGTAGCTAGGATCACTTTCACTAGTAGATAAAGGGACATCTGACCTGGTTCGTTAGGGCCTTTAGCCCCGGTTTTTGAACCGGGACTAAAGTGTCGGTACTAATGCCCTGGCCCTTTAGTCCCGGTTCAATCCAGAACCGGGGCAGATGGGTCTCCACGAGGCATGTGCGCGGAGCCCAGGCAGGAGGGCCTTTAGTCCCGGTTGGTGGCACCAACCGGGACCAAAAGGCATCCACGCGTCAGCATTTCTGTGGCTGTGGTTTTTGTTTTTTTTTGAAAGGGGAAGGGGGGTTGGAGGTTTTGGGGGGTTAATTTAGGTGTTTCATATTGTGTTAGCTAGCTAATTAATAGAGAGAAGTGTCCTCTCTTATGTCCGTGCTTGGTCGACACTACGTACTACACATACGTATAGAGAGGACTAGACACGCTAGCTAGCTAGCTAGTAAGCAAACGAAGGAAACAGAAGATCGTAATCAACATATATATGCATACAGAGAGAAGTAATATCGACCAACTCTCCTTCTCCGAGAGATTGGTCGAACAACAAGTTCTCGTATATCTATCCGACCCTACCGGGTACATATATACAATAATTATCTCTTACAAATATAATCTCCTATACGATGGACGCATGGTCCACATAGTATTCTCCGTCTGGCGCGATCACGTGTTCAAGGAAGAATGCCGCCAATTCCTCTTGAGTTGCTCGCAGACGATCTGGTGCTAGGAGTTCATCCCGCATCCGAAACATCTAATTTGAAGAAGGGGGTCAATACATGAAATGATGCTATAAAATTGTGAATATTATTAATTAATTGCTTACGCACTTCAAATGATGGTAATGAAATAAAATTGTGAATATTATTAATTGCTTACGCACTTCAAATTGTGCTTCAGAGTAGCCCCGCTCACAGGTCGTGTGGCGGGTGGACTCGCAAATGTAGTATCCACAGAAATCATTCCCGGGTTCCTGCCACAACCACTTTAGAAGAAATAGAGGTCAATCAAACTGATAAGCAAGAATGCCAAATGGTATTGATGAAACTAGCGCTTGAATCAAGATATAGGAGATGCGTGGAACATGCTACTATATAGTACTTACTTTCGGGTGTCTAAATTCTAGCTTCTTCGGCGGTCCCGAAGCTTTTTTGGTGAATTTTCTCCAAACCCTACCAGACAAAGAAAACAATTACTTGATATCAGAAATGAACAAAGTTGCTGATATGCATGGTGGATAATATTGATCTATTAAACTTACCTGTCGAGCATTTGAGTCATGTCCGCATACTCCTCGGGATCTTTACGTTTAGAGTTTAAGACAGTTACTACTCCCTTCTCAAGCTTAATCTCTAAGAGAATATAGTGGAAGCTGCGCACGCATGCATGAACTCATCAATTACATTACTATAACCTTGACTGATATATAAGGGAAACCAAATATGCACAAGACAGTAACACTCACTTGAAGTTGTAAGGAAAGAGTATTATATCTTTGTTTTCATTTACCACCAACAATTGTAGCAAGTTGGTCTCGGTATCTGAGGCACGCCATTTAACCACGGTTGCATCTATGAGGTATGTGTTAATGAACGCAATATCACCGACTTGTCTTTTCTTCAATTCGACGATCTTCAATCTATATAATATAGTGAGGATAATTATAAATACATGCAATGAAAGAGCTGAGCTATATAGAGAGACTTAATGACATAAGTAGTACTACTTACAGACAGTAGCAGGTGACCGTTGCTTTATCGAGGGCCAATTGATTGAAAAACTGATAGAACTCCTCAAATGGAATAGGCAACAGTTCAATTCCAACGAGGTCATGCTCCGGTTTAACTCTCACATACAAACTATCCCTCCCCCCAGACTCTCTGCAGATTTTCAAGTACCAATCATGCAATCTTCGCATATTCGTTGATAGAGATCTTTCATTTTTGACGAGAGGCTTCCCGTACTCGTATCTTTGTATCTGCACCTCCAAGAAATCATAATGTACATCGTCGGACAGGTAATCTCCAAGATTGCTATAACCGGGCACCATCCTCGGATCATTAGCAACCATGTCGCTAGACACCTTGAGCAGGGGGCACGATTGGTCCGCTTGTTCGCCGAGCTGGGCAATTTGTTTCCCACCTCGTCCTTCTGCTAACCTTTGATCACTTTTAGTACTTCCCGACCGCTTCGCTTCGTGAAATGACTTTTCAATCATGCGGTCATAGTTGTCCTTCGGCTTACTTTTCGCTGGTTTCTTCAGGGCAGCAAGAGTGTGCTTTGCTTTCACCGGATCTATCTTCTCCTCCAGAGGTGGATGTCTCTGTGCTTTCAACCCTTCAAGCTAGTCCTTCACTTCGCCTTGAGCGATCTTCGTGTTTTCCTCGTCGGACCTCTCGTATGGTAACTTCTCTAGAGGCGTGATAGAAGGACCAAATCTGCATTGCATACCGCCTCTGGCTGTACTGCTAGACGTCGGCAGACCAGACGAAGCGGCTGTCTTCTTTCCTTGCTTACGCGCCAGAGCAGGAGCAGCCGGAGCGGCGGCAGGTCTCTTCCGCCCTTGCTGACTAGGCGGAGAAGGAGGAGCAGGCTGGCTGCTCGGGCGCGCCGGCGCAGACGGAGAAGGAGGAGGCTAGCTGCTCGGGCGCGCCGGCGCAGGCGGAGTGCCGCCACGCGCCGGAGAAGGAGCCGGAGTGCCCTGATCGTCACTCGCCGGAGGAGGAGGCGGTGGAGGAGGCAGAGTGCCCTGACTCGCCGGAGGAGGAGGAGGAGGCGGAGGCGTCCAGTTGATAATGTTGATGAGGTCCTTCCGCCATAGGCATGGAGTCTTCAGTGAAGAACCCAGCCGAGTCTCCCCTTCACCGGTAGGGTGGTCAAGCTGGAGCTCCTCAAATCCCTCCGTAATTTCATCCACCATCACCCTAGTATATCCTTCTGGAATCGGCCGGCAGTGAAAAGTGTCACCGGGTCCAGTAGGATAAACAGAGCCAGCAGCCGCCTTGACCTTCATATTTATCCACTGTGTCATAAGGTGGCAATTTTGTACCTCCGTGATAGCATCCACGGGATACCTGGCAGTAGCCGTCAAGACATGCTCCGGCTGAAGCAGCTCGGTGGAAGCCACGCTGCTTCTCCGCTGAGATGGCGGGGTAGCTTCGGGGGAAGCTTCGGTAATTCTTTTGTCCTGATTTGCTTCTCGTTCCTCTATCGCTTGTATTCTGGCCCGCAGCGCGTGCAGTTCGGTCTGCTGCATTTTCTTCCTCCTCTTGTGGCATTTGTAGCCGCCTGCGTCCGGAAACCCAGCACTCCACGGAAGGGAGCCTGGCGTGCCTCGTGTCCGTCCAGGGTGCTCAGGATTCCCGAGGGCCATTGTCAGCTCGTCGTTCTCTCTGTCGGGGAAGAACGTCCCTTGATGCGCTGCTTTGATATAGTGCCGAAGCTTCCTGAGTGGTATTTCCAATTGCTTGTCCGTCCAAATGCACCTCCCTGATACAGGGTCCGAGGTTCCGCCAGCCCCGAAGAACCAAGTCCGGCAACGGTCTGGCCATTGCATTGTCTCTGGTTTGATCCCTTTCTGAAGCAGATCATTCTCAGCCTTGGCCCACTTAGGCCGGGCTCTGAGGTAGCCACCTGACCCCGTGCGATGGTGATGCTTCTTCTTCGTAGCATTTATCTGGTTTGTCGCCGACATCTTCTTACTCTTTTCTGATGTCTTATAGGCCACAAATGCGGGCCAGTCAACTTTGATCTTCTCATATATGCCCGCGAATTCTGGAGTCCCTTTTTCGCGGACAAACTTATTCAGTTTTTTCTTCCATGCCCTGAATTGGTCTGCCATCTTCGTAAGAGTAGCACACTTGATTAATTCCTCTTTAACTGGATTCGCCGGATCATCCTCTGGCGGTAGGATGAAATTTGACTTCAGCTCAGTCCAAAGATCTTCTTTCTGCATATCAGTGACATAAGACACCTGAGCGTCTTTTGCAGCCCGCTTTAACCATTGATGGATGCTAATCGGGATCTTGTCCCTAACCAGAACCCCGCACTGATTAACAAATGCGTTCTTTGTCCGGATGGGTTCAATCGGTTCGCCGGAGCGCGAGATTTCTGAGATCTCAAACTTTTCATCCGGCCTCAACTTATCTTTGCGCCTCGTCTCTTTACCGAAGATTTGCTCGATCCGGAGGGCTAGAAAAAGGAACAAAGATGAGAGTTAATGAATGCATCAATTAACTAGTCAGCACAGGCTTAACTAATCAGCACAGGCTTAACTAATATATATACCTCCTGGCCGGACTCGGTTCGGTCACCAGAGCCAGCATGACGGCCTCCTTGCACCGGCATTGGGTCACCGGAGCCGTCCTCACGGTCTACTTCTTCCATGTGCATTGGGTCACCGGAGCCATCAATATCATAGCCTAGATCTTCCAGCTCTCTTTCCACCAGCTCATTGGTGTCGTTGAGAAACGACAAGACGGCATCTTGTCCGTCTGCGATTATGTCCATCAACATCGCTTCTTGTGCTTCGTCTCGGGTGTTGTTGTCCATAGTTTCTACAAATATTTACAACATGCCAATTATTATTCAAACATGACAGATGTATATATTAATGGCAAACGTAGAACTAGCTTCCACCCTCGACCCCTGGACGACCCTCGACTGCTCGGCGATCCACAACCCTAGACCCCCTCATGTCACATTTTGTCTAGTGTCAAAGGATTCAAAAAAACCAATACTTCATCATTAGGAGAAAGTAACAGTCGCATGATGGTACGAAGCTCTCCAAAGTTATTTTGGAACGGAGTCCCAGATAGGATAATTCGTAACAAAAGACGGATTATCCTAACAGGAACTCCGTTCCAAAACAACTTTGCAGAACTTCGTACCAACATGCCCCGGTTACTTCTGGCAAATGATGAAGTCATGGATTTCTTCAATACTTTGACACTAGCTAGGCAACCTCTCGACCCCTCGACCCTCGACTGCTCGGCGATCCACAA
>LR738709.1:67678489-67746987 GCA_902687465.1 Secale cereale | reverse complement strand
AGCCACATACACATATACATCACATACACATCACATACAGCAACTATACATCACAATTGTAACTTTCTATATATAAACAAAAAACATTCTATGAAAAAAAAACATTTTTAACATATATATTTAGCAAATTCCTAAGAAAAATAAAAAAATATAGCCACATACACATATACATCACATACACATCACATACAACAACTATATACACATAAACATATACACATATATGCAACTATATATATACACATACAAAATATATACACATATATATATATATATTATATATCACATATGAAAAAAAAATCTCCTCATATCACGGGGCAGGCAGAGGGCGCCGGCGATGAGGAGCGCGGGGGCAGAGGGCGCCGGCGACGAGGAGCGACGGCGCGGGGCGGGGCGACGGCGCGACGGCGCGGGGCGATGACGCGGGGCGACGGCGCGACGGCGCGGGGCGACGGGGCGACGGCGAGCTCGAGCAAGGCGGCGTCGGGGGCGGGGAATAAGAACTGTCTGGAAATTTTCACAAGTGTTGATTATATAGGTGGGGCATTAGTCCCGGTTCGTGGCACCAACCGGGACCAATGCCCCCCTTTAGTCCCAGTTGGTGCCACCAACCGGGACCAAAGGTCCCTTTTCAGCAGCCCAAAGGGCGGGAAGAAGGGACCTTTGGTCCCGGTTTGTCAGGGATATGACTAGCAGGTATGAACCGGCAAGTGTAAACTGGCTTAATTATAATATGCTTGGTTGTAATATTTAGTAAAGGCTACGGCCCATAAGATCTTAGGGCCCATGTATAGAATTATGGTTTGTAAACCGCCAAGTGATGTAACTTGAAAGATAAGGAAGAAAGGACAGAGACCGAGGCGGACACGAGTATGAGCCGGCCTCGGGACTCTATAAACCGGAGCAGGCGTCACCTCTATATAAAGGGACGACCCGGTGACGGTTCAGGGAAAAGCAAGAATCAACCCGTCGAGACTACAGGCAAGCGATTCGCTCCCTGTAAACCGACGCCCAAGCAATACCAAACCAACTAGACGTAGGCTTTTACCTTCATCGAAGGGGCCGAACTAGTATAAACTCTCTGTGTCCTTTGTGTGCTATGAACCCTTTCAAGCTAACCCGTGCGATGGTTCCATCATCAAGTCCGTTAAACCGAACATCTGCCGTGCTAATTCCACGGCGGTTGGCGCCCACCGTGGGGCCTCCGCACGATGGTTTTGAGTTCTTGAAGGGTAGCTATGAAGGGCTCAAGGGTTACGCGGTCGGCCGGATGACCAAAAGTCGCCGCGGCCGGATCTACATCGACGACGCAGGTTGGGGACCTGAGGCCGATTCAATCGAATACGGGTACCGGGTTCCCTTCGGCGGCATCCACGTCTTCATCGACAAAATCGGCGAACCGGAACCTGAGCCGGACATCTTCTCCAACATCGTCGAGCCGGCTCAGCGTGCGAGTTCAAACCGGATTTAGCCCGCTGTGAAGCACGTTTTCGTTGGAGCAGTCCATGGGTTCGAACCGAGGACGGATCGGAATCGGATGGTGCAACAGTTGTCTACTCCGACGACGAATCTTCATCCGGAGAAACTGAGTCTTTGTATCAGTTGCGGGACGGGCCGGTCTGAGAGCGAGTCCGATGGAAACAGTATTCCGGGCCCCTTCGATCCGCCAAACCGGGTGGCTGTCTTTATGGCCGGTTCACAGCCCACGGTGAACGGGGCGACAGCGGAAGCTGGTGTAGGGGGCAGTGGCCCGGCCCTATCACCTACTGACGTTCTATCCACCTTGATCGAGGAGTTCACAGCTAAAGCGGTGGAAACAATAGCTCCAGCAGACAAGGCGCAGCATGATGCAGAGCTCCTTCAGTTAAAAGGCCGGATTGATCAATTAAAGGTGGATCTGAAAGCAGAGAAGGCAATGATAGCGGTAAGACAAGCGGAACTGAATGATCAGGCTTTTCATCTAAGGATGGAGCAGGCCTCTATGCAGGGAGTAAGGCGTCGAAAATACCAATCTCGTTTACCGTCGGTTTATGAAGCGACGGATCTGTTCAGGACACCTGGGGCTGGGACTAGCAATGATTCGGCTTTTAATCGGAGAGCACCCCCGGCCAGGGAGGAGCCGGTTCAGCAGCCCACCGTAGAGCAAGACCGGCGGATCACATCTGCACCTCACGTTCCTACCCCTTCAGGTCATTATTCGAATCCTTTGGATAACATCGTTGCTGCTGCTGCACGTTTGGCCGCTTTACCCGTTGAGGGGACATCTCCAGTTGCTTTGGAGGCACGCAGGGTCAAGGATCTGCTTAATACGGCGCTAATATAGCAGCAAGCATACTCTCATAGCAGGGAAAGGCTACATTAAACACCACGTCCCAGCCGGAGTTACACTAGGCATTGGGAGGAGCCGGAAGTGTCTAGCAGTGAGCGCAGGCGACATCGGCGCAGATAGGATAATCCGGCAGGCGCGGATGCTCAAGCTCAAGATGCAAACCGGGTTAGGTCAGGAGCCCGGGAGGAGGTCCGTCAAACGACGCCGGTTCACACAGCCACAGCTGAAACAGGAGTCACGACGAGTTCCTTCGGGGTGCAGTGTCTTATCCCCGCTTTACGGAGTGTGAAATTGCCCAAGGACTTCAAGGGTCCGTGGAAAGTACCTAACTACACAGCGGATTTGGCTCCAGAAGCTTGGTTTGAGAGTTATGAGATGGCCATGGAGATGCTGGACGTGGATGAAGCGGCTTGTGCAAAATACTTCACCATGATGCTTGAGGGTACAGCCCGGACCTGGCTAAAGGGTTTACCCCTAATTCCATCGGATCATGTGGGGAGCTACGTCGTCAGTTCATCAAAAACTTCAAAGATACATGCAAGCAGCCGATGTCAGTGGTGGATCTAGCAGCCTGCGTGCAAGGAGAACAGGAGTCTACAAGTGCTTGGGTGCGGCGAGTATCAGAGATTTTGCACTCTTCGAATGGTATCAATCCTAGTACGGCGATAGTGACTCTGGAAAACAATTGCCGGTTTGAATCTTTAAAGTTAAAGCTAGGACGGCTTAAAAGGGATTGCAATGATATGGGAACTCTCATGAGTGCTTTGGTAAAGTATGGGGACTCTGATAATACCAAGTATCCAGAAGCTGAAGGAGACAAGGCAGGGAAGGTTAACAAACCTGGTAAATCGGCGCAAGTTAACCCGGCTACTACAAGTTTCTTGGGCAAACGAAAGGCAGAAGGTGGCTCTGATTTTGTAGCCAATACCAAAGTTCAAGGGGGTTTTCAGCGTAATATGAGCAACCCACCTCAACAAACCGGCGGAGGGGGTGTTAGTTGGGACCAAGAGTTAGATCAGCCTTGTCCGAAGCATGGCTCGAAACAACGACCGGTGAAACACACTATAAGAGAGTGTAGGCCCTTTATGGAAGCAATGATGGGCCGCTTTAAACCTAATGACAGGCCTCCAAATGGCGGTTCAGGACCAGGGTTTTATGGTCCGAGTTATCAGGGGAACAGCTCCGGATCAGGATATAGAGGCAACAACAATGGTTATCAAAACCGGGCCGGTAATCAAAATGGTCAAGGAAGTTATAACAACCAGGGAAATCAACCACGTAATCAGGGTGGTTACTATAACCAAGGCAGTCAACAGCAGGGCCAAGGTAACTGCAATAATCAAGGTAATCAGCAGCGTCAGCAACAGCAACCACAGTCCGGGTATCAGAGTAATCCGAAGGAGTTGAGTAGTGGGCAATACCATGTATTCACCACAAGTATGTGTAAACGAGATCAGAAGGTTTTGAAGCGGGCAGTTAACGCAGTTGAACCGGCAACACCGCAATTTCTGCGCTGGTCAGAGCAGCCCATTGTATGGAGTAGGGAAGACCACCCGATGCGGGTGGATAATCCGGGCCACTTGGCCTTGGTGGTGGCACCCCAGGTGGGAGGTTATAAATTCACTAAAGTTCTCATGGACGGTGGTAGCAGCATCAACATCTTGTACTATGAGACTTTCCGTCGTATGGGCCTGACGGATAAAAAGTTAAGACAATCAAACACGGTATTCCACGGGGTGGTTCCATGTAAGTCGGCTTATCCAGTTGGAAAGATTGACTTGGAAGTTTCCTTTGGAGATGAGCATGATTCTAGGTAAGAGATGATAACTTTCGAAGTTGTCAAGATCCGGAGTCCCTATCACGCTTTATTCGGGAGAACGGTTTATGCCAAGTTTATGGCTAGACCATGTTATGTTTATCTGCAACTCAAAATGCCGGGTCACAAGGGCACGATCACGGTTCATGGAAGTCGCAAGATAGCAGTGGAGTGTGAAGAGGGAGATGCAGCCTACGCGGAGGCAGTATGTGCCACAGAAGAGTTGAAGTTTTATAAAGATAATGTTGATCCGGTGGATATGACTCCGCTGAAGAAGCCAACTACAGAGCATGATCCGGCGTTGAAGTTTAAATCGGCGGAGGAGACCAAGCAAGTTGATTTTGTGCCAGGTGATTCGTCCAAATAGTTCACTATCAGCGCTAACCTTGATCCCAAATAGGAAAGCGCGCTCATCGAGTTCATCCGTGAGAACCGGGATATCTTTGCATGGAAGCCTTCTGACATGCCAGGTATACCGAGGGAACTCGCTGAGCACAGCCTTAACATTGATCCGAAATATAAACCGGTTAAACAGTATTTGTGCCGCTTCAATGAAGAGAGGCGCAAGGCTATAGGAGAAGAAGTGGCCAGGCTTTTGGCCGCAGGGTTCATAGTGGAAGTCTTTCATCCGGAGTGGTTGGCTAATCCGGTGCTGGTGTTAAAGAAGAATGGGAAGTGGAGAATGTGTGTGGACTACAGAGACCTCAATAAAGCTTGCCCAACTGATCCCTTTGCTCTCCCCGGCATTGATCAGATTATTGATGCTACAGCGGGATGTGAGAGGCTAAGCTTTTTAGATGCATATTCAGGATGTCACCAGATCAAGATGGCAGTTAAAGACCAAGAGAAGACAGCTTTCATAACCCCTTTTGGTGCTTTTTTCTATGTGTCTATGCCTTTTGGACTTAAGAGTGCTCAAGCAACTTATCAGCGTTGCGTTCAGAATTGCCTTAAAGGGCAGATTGGGAGGAATGTTCATGCCTATGTGGATGACATTGTGGTTAAATCAAGGAAAGAGGAGACAATGATAGAGGATCTTAAAGAGACTTTTGATAATCTTCGAGCTTATAAGATGATGCTTAATCCAGAGAAGTGTGTCTTTGGTGTTCCGGCAGGTAAACTACTGGGATTCTTGGTCTCAAACAGAGGAATAGAAGCTAATCCGGAGAAAATTAAGGCAATCACATCTTTGGCTAAACCGATTTGCATCAATGATGTTCAGCATATCGCTGGTCGGATCACGGCATTAAGCCGGTTCATCAGCCGTTTGGGAGAGAAGGCGATTCCGCTTTACCAGATGCTGAAGAAAACAGATCGGTTTATATGGAGTGATGAGGCAAACGCGGCGTTTGAGGATCTGAAGCGGCAACTGGCAAAGCCGCCGGTCCTGGCCGCCCCTATTGATAAGAAGCCTTTGTTGTTGTACCTCGCTGCCAATGCACGGGCAGTCAGCGTCACAATTGTGGTTGAGCTCAAGGAAGCAGGGAAGGAATACCCGGTTCAGCGCCCGGTTTATTACGCGAGTGAAGTACTCATTGAATGCAAGTAGAGGTACCCCCCATTGGCAGAAGCTGGTATATGGTGTGTTCATGGCAAACCGGAAGATGAAGCACTATTTCCAAGGTCTTCCAATAACTGTGGTTAGTTCAGCACCGTTGGGGGACATAATCCAGAACAGGGAAGCTACAGGTAGAGTAGCGAAGTGGGCCATTGAGCTCAGCCCACATGAGTTGAAGTATGCGCCACGCACCGCTATAAAATCTCAGGCATTGGTGGATTTCATCAATGATTGGACAGAGTTACAAACCACTGAGGAGAAGCCGGATCTTACGTACTAGACGATTCACTTTGACGGTTCAAGACAGTTGGAAGGCTCGGGGGCTGGAGTTGTCTTAACTTCCCCCCGAGGTGATAAATTTTGTTACGTCCTCCGCCTATTGTTTCCTTGTACTAACAATGCAGCAGAATATGAAGCATTACTTCATGGCTTGCGGATGGCAAAGGAGATGAACTTGATCCAGGTTAAGTGTTTTGGCGACTCAGATTTGGTGGCACAGCAAGTTTCAGGCAGGTGGGATTCAAGAGATCCCCTCATGGCAGCTTATAGACGAGAAGTTGAAGCAGTCACAGGATATTTCAAAGGGTATCAGGTGGATCATATAGACCGGCGACGGAACGAAGCGGCCGATGCTCTAAGCCGGCTGGGCTCCCAACGTAAACCGGTGCCGCCAAATACTTTTTTGGATGAATTGCATAGTCCTTCGGTTCAAATACCATCGGAGGAAGATCTAGCTGTTCCTGATCCGGAGGCACAGTTAGTTGCAGCACTTCATGTTATTCCAGATTGGACGCTGCCTTATTTGGCATATCTGAGCCGAGGAGAGCTACCGGACGATGAAATAGAAGCAAGGAAGATAATCCGGCGTTCTAAGTCCATGACAATTGCAAAGGGAGAGCTTCATCATCACTGTACTTCTGGAGTATTTCAGCGGTGTGTATCAGCTGAGGAAGGTTGTGAGATTCTTCGCGAGATCCATGAAGGGGATTGTGGTCATCACGCCGGTTCAAAATCATTGGTGGCTAAAGCGTTCCGGCAAGGTTTCTATTGGTTAACCGCTCATGCTGATGTGGTAGATTTTGTCCGGAAGTGTGATGCTTATCAGAAATTCTCGAGACGTGCTCTGGTTCCGGCGCTGGAGCTCCGGATGATACCAATAACTTGGTCGTTCGCGACTTGGGGGCTTGATATGGTTGGACCTTTCAAGCGATCCCAAGATCAGAAAACTCATCTACTAGTAGCAGTGGATAAGTTCACAAAGTGGATTGAAGCAGAGCCTATAAGCAAGTGTGATGCGGCAATGGCAGTCAAATTCATCAAAAAGGTAATTTTCCGGTTTGGCTTTCCGCACAGCATCATCACCGACAATGGTACCAATTTATCTCAGGGTGAGATGGAAGAATTCTGTCAACGGGAGCATATTCGCTTAGATGTATCTTCTGTGGCCCACCCCCAATCCAATGGTCAAGCTGAAAGAGCAAATCAGGAGATATTGCGAGGTATCAAGCCCCGGCTTATGACTCCTTTGCAGAGAACCCCACGTTGCTGGGTTGAGGAGTTACCATCTGTTCTTTGGAGTATCAACACTACACCAAACCGGTCCACATGTGTGGGGACCCCGACTTAGAAGTCGAGATCACCGAATGCACGTGTACAGTGATCCCAGAGATCAATGCTCACTGAACACACAGAAGCTGAAATAACAAGAGTCTTACATCCATACAAATAGTCTTACACGAATTAAGGCCATTATGGCCAAGTCTTACATAGATAGAGCCTCATGGGCTGAATAGGAAATAACTCGAGTAGCGGAAGTCTTCGATAAACGGGTAGAACCCATGCCATCTGCCTTAACCCTACAGGCATTCTGACTGGGATAGCGTCCTAGTTCGCATGTTCGTCTCCAAAGAATTCTTCCTCATAGTCCTGCTCTTCCATGCCTGGCCAATTAAATAACCAGTGGCAAGCCAATGAGTACTTTGAATGTACTCGCAAGCAACCCATGATGTGGTAACAATGCAATGGAACAATAATGAACAATCTAGCAGGAAGCTAGAACAATATGCTATCATCAAGTTTATGCATCAATGAACTTGCGTAACCTCGAGAACAGGTTACCGACATCAACATGAATATGATTCATCTCATCGAGTCAAGTCACCACCTTGACTCACATACACACGCATGGTTTCACAAACTTTGGACGTAGCCCAAGAGCGGTTACCCAACTGTCCATGACCGTGGACACGGCTATTCGAATAGTTTGACACTCTGCAGAGGTTGTACACTTTACCCACAAGATCCGGGGAACTTCCGTGTCATCCACGACCCGCGGTACCTCAAGTACCCGGGGTAAGCACCCGGTCATTACCTTTCCTTAGACGACACTAACATAGAGTCCACTCGTTGGCACACGGCCTTTGGGTACAACAATAGATCACGGGACTTGCCCTAATTCAATGTTACGCGTACCCGAAGGGACAAACGGTGTGTCCGGTGCCCTGTAAAAACAGTCATGGCCGTCTAACCAAGCACGACCCCGTCCCGGGAAAGACCTCAAGTCTCCCCGTCACTAGTAATGCGGGCACCATGCTAGTATCGACCTAAGTAATCAATAAAGCCCCGTCCCATAAGGGGTAGTGTGGTTGCACATGTATGGTTGGAATAACGTCGCAACTTCAACCAATCCGTTTGAAAAACACACACACTTGCCTTGGCACACCACTTTGTCATCAAGTGGTCACCCAACTCATCATCATCATCTCCCTTGGGCATAAATGGCACCCGCCGGGGTTTTATGCAAAGACTTCAACCATGAAGGTTCATGTCACACATGCATCACTTTCCATAACTACTAACCATATGCAAGTCATCTAGCACATAGCCAGATCAAGATCATGTCATGCATCATATAAGCATCATGGCCACCTATTGCATGTTGTCTAGCATATAGCAAGATCAACAATAAAGCATGCATCATGTGGTGGTTCATCTAGGTTACCATCGTAACCCTAATCATCATGCATCGGAAGCAAACGGGTTCCGAAGAACAAGTGTATCATGGTCAAAGGGCTGCTTGCCTGGATTGGCTTGGTCTTCAAAGTCTTCAAATCCTTCTCCTTCTTCTTCCACAGCAACTTCGTCAAATACGGGATCTATACGTCGCATAATAACCACGGAAAAATAAGAATACAAATAAAACAGAAAAACCAAAGTGCTCAGAAAAATGTCAACTCATTTTTGTAAAATACTAGAGAGATTTCTAAGGTGGGGAAAAAAATCTTAGTTGGAGTTTTGGAGTGACAGAATGGAATAGATTGATTTTTGAACAGGAGTTATACTGCTCAAATTTGAATTTAAATTTGAACAGTGCAGAAAAGTTTCATGGATTTGAATGAAAGTGGTACCATTAAATAGGTTGGAATATTACAAGATTTTAGGAGTTGGAAATATTTAATTTGGATAAATATTATTTTCTGTATAAATGTTTAAAACATCAACAGAAAAGAAAAAATGAAAAAGGGTCCTGTGCACTGGGCCAGAGAAGGCCACAGTGCACGGCCCAGGCGGACTGGCCCAGCCGCACGGAGCCAGCGCGCGCGCACGTCAGGTTTTCAAACCTGACGGGCGGGGCCCGTGGGTCAGCGGCACAGAGGAGGGGGAGAGAGGTGGGGGGATGACAGGCGGGGCCCGCCTGTCATCTCTAACCCTTCGGCCACGGCGGCGGCGAGCTCACCGACGAGGATTCCGGCCACGGCGACGGCAACGGAGGCCAGGGACGTGACCAGCGTCGTGTTGCGGTTCCAGTGGTGGTAGCGCGGCACGGCGGGGAGCCCTGGTTCACCGGCGGCGAGGTGGGGCGGCGGAAGCTCGTCGGAGGGTGGTGGTCGAGGTCGTTTCCGACTGCAAACGGAGGGGGAAAATAGAGGGGAAAGGATCAGTGGAGTGCGGCGGTTCCGAAACGAGTGGAAGGAGAGGCAGGGGAGGCCTGTACCTCGAGATCGCCGGCGGCCCGACGCGGCGGCGCTCCGGTCGATCCCGAGCACTGGGACGTCCTGGGGTCGAACTGGTGGTGCAGGAGTGATGTTGGGGAGGAGGAGGTGCTGCTGGTGCTGTTGGAATGGCTCGGGAGGGCCTATATATAGGGGCTCGACGAGGACCCGTGGTCCAGTGCGCCGGCGAGCTCCAGCTCGACGCTACAGCGCACGGGAGGCAACGGGGATGAGTCTGGGGAGTTCCTGGACGTCCTCCACGCCCAGTAGAGGTGAGAAGAGGAGCGGGGGAGTGCCAGAGGAGGGCGCGCGTGTGAGGCAGAGGAATGGCCGAAGCGGGCGGCCGGTGCGCGTGCGGCGACGCTCACTAGAGGGCGCAGGAGGAGGGGGGACAGCGCCAGGGAGGTTGCGGACGTCGAGGCGCCTCGACTGGCGCGAGGGGGAGGCTCGAGGTTGTCGGGGTTCGGTGATTGGCTAGAACCAGCGTGCGGGATGCACTGTTCACGTGCTCCAGAGCGTGCATTTGACCGGCATCAGCGTGCTCTCGTCGTCTTGGTCCGTTCCAGCGTGCCCAACAGTGTCCAGCGAGTAGAGGGAGGAGTAAAGAAATGCCCTGAGGCCTTGGATGCCCTGGGGATGCAGAGAGAGAATGAGAGTGTTGGTAGAATGGTGAAAGTTGGCTGTACAGCAAGATAAAGCTGGGGTTTCAGAACGAAGGGCTGCTTCTCAAGTTCCTTCACTGCTTCTACAACAAAAAGGATACCCCCTGGTGCTCCCTGATCTGGGACGCGTACTACGAACATCAAGTCCCACACGCTACGGATGTCTGTGGCTCGTTCTGGTGGAGAGACGTGATGAAGTTAAATGACAAGTACAGAGGTATTACTAGGGTTGTGGTGGGGGATGGCTCATCGGTGTTGTTCTGGAAGGACCTGTGGCTAGCCGAATCCCTTGAGCTCTCGCATCCACGGGCCTTTTCCTACACTACGATGGAGGATGCGTCTGTCAGGGACTTCCTGTCCATCACAAACATGCAGCAAGGATTCTATCTACCCCTCTCTCAACAGGCTAGGGAGGAAGTGATGGACATGCAAGACCTCTCTAGGGACATCGCCCCCGTAGACAACCTAAATGATTCCTGGACCTGCTTGTGGGGGGACCGATACTCCTCGCGCAAATACTATGCGAACTACTTCAGGGAAGTGATAGCGGATGTGGCTTTTAAATGGATCTGGAAGAGCAGATGCACAATGAAGATTAAGGTATTTGCGTGGTTGCTACTGATGGATCGGGTGAACACCAAAAATATGATCAAACGGCGACACTACAATGTTTCGGAGGGAGTGACATGTGAACTTTGTGCGAGTGGAGAGGAAGAAACTGTTGAGCATCTCTTCTTTAACTGCAACTTCAGTAGAATCTGCTGGGGGAGGCTGGGAGTGGTCTGGACACATAATGGAGATCGTCTGCAGATCGTGCACTCTGGGCGGCAGCACTGGACCAAACCCATGTTCATGGAGATCTTTTTGACGGCGGCCGGGAGCATATGGAAGGAGCGCAACGGCAAGGTGTTTAGGGCGATTCCCCCCTCGGTTACTTCCTGGCAGGAGAGGTTTAAGAAAGACTTTGGCTTGCTTGTACATCGGGTTAAACCCTCCCTAGAACAGTTTGTAGGAGACTTCTTAAGAACACTAGACTAGAGCTAAACCCTTTCTTTAAACAGTTGGATCTGGGGGGGCTTGGCATGGTGGAGGGCCCCTGAACTAGGGGTCAACACCTTGTCATGCATGAACACCCTGATACTATGTAACCTTTGTTTATATATGGGAAGTCAGTAGGATGCTCTCCTACTGTCATTGATTTTTCAAAAAAAAAAGCTGGGGTTTCACCCCTCAATCATGGAGCTGAGGTGCTGGGGGAGTTACTGGAGGTAGCTGGTAACTCAATGAACCTGTGGTAAGAAGTTGAGGCCATGGAGAAAAGTGAAAGTGGTCAAATTGGAGGTTTTAGCATTTCTGCAGAAGGTGTTTGATCTGTGTTTGATCAAGTAAATGAAGTCCACTTAACATGGCACTTGACAGGGTTGAAAGACATGAGAAAATAGGGTGCTTCACCAAATTTGGGCTCATTTAGAGAAACTAGCCAATGTAACTTTGGTGAACCCTAGAAATCAACAAAAACAGTTTCATCTTGATTGAGTCAAGCTAGTCATCTCCCCTTGATGTACCACTTGGTGTAGCATCATCATTTGGGGTATTGATCATGCTCACAAAGTTTGAAGCTCCAGATAAAAAGTTGGTAATGTAAAGTTGTTCAAATTTGCATTTGAACAGAAAGGGTTTTGAGGTGATCTCATCAAATTGCTCTATTCAAATACTTGTGCCATTTGGTCTAGGTGCCTTATTAGGCCATTCTAGCATGTGCACCAAGTTTGAGAGCATTTGGACAAGTTTGGCAATGTAAAGTTGCTCAAACTTCAAACATGGACAGCATGGTTATGAAGGGGTTTGAGGATGTTTTCTTGCTTCCCAAGGCATGGGACTTGGCAAGATCATCAAATATGTCATATATGACATGATAGAATTTCCCTGGAATTTTTGGAAAAAGTTTCCTTTGTAAATATTTCAAAAGCTTGAAATATTCAGAAAGGGTTTTGGAGGGTTTAGCCCATTATTTTGAACATGACCAAGTGTGGAAACTCTTATATATGGACAATATATGTCCTGTGAGTCTCTCTGAATTTTGGCAAATATTTTTGAAATAGTTAAATAATTTTCCCCTATTAAAGACCATTTCTGGCCTTAAGAAAAAGCTTTTAAATAAAATAGGAAAATAACTTTTAAAATTATACCTTTGTGGTTTCTGGGAGTCCTATGACTACTAGGTCTCAAATAAACCTTTTGAAATAAATTTCTCATCCTAAATCAAGTACTTGCAGTGCAAATCTCAATTCAGGGGTTTTTGGAAAACTAAATTTATAAAATACTATTTGGCCAAATTAATTTTGTAAGAAAATACTATATTGTCTTATAACACTTGGCATGATCATTGGGCAGAAGTTTTGGATAAGGAGATGAAATCTACAAGAGGTCATAGTTGACTTTAATGAGCACATGAAAAAGCAAATGAAGAAAACTCAATTTCCAAATAAAAGCCAAATGATGCTAAAAAAATTTGCTGGTCCAAATTTTCATGCTTCAAAGTTACAAATAACATGTTACAAAATGCAGGGTGTGACAGACCTACCCCCTTACAAGAATCTCGTCCCCGAGATTCCTAAACTAGGGCTTAAAAGAGATCGGGAAACTCGGATCGAAGATAGTCTTCTCGTTCCCAGGTTGCTTCTGCTTCGGTGTGGTTGCTCCACTGGACCTTGAAGTACTTGATGGTATGGCTCCGCGTACGTCGTTCTGCTTCGTCCAGAATGCAAATGGGCTTCTCGCGGTAGGTCAAATCAGGCTGCAGATCAATGGCTTGGTGATCCACATCCTTGTAGAGACTGGGCTTGTCTGGAACCTGGAGACATTTCCGGAGTTGTGACACATGGAATACATTGTGCACATCGGATAGCTCCGGTGGTAGTTCCAACTGATAAGCCACTTCTCCTCGTCGGTCGGTGATCTTGAAAGGGCCAATGAACCTTGGCGCGAGCTTCCCCTTGACGTGGAAACGCTTGGTTCCCTTCAGAGGAGTTACCCGCAGGTACACATGATCTCCGACACGGAAACTCATGTCTCGGCGTCGAGTGTCAGCATAACTCTTCTGCCTTGACTTGGCTGCCTTTAGTCGCTCTCTGACTAGTTGGACTTGCTCTTCTGCTGCGCGGAGAATATCTGGTCCAAAGACTAGTCCTTCTCCAGTCTCTGACCAATTGAGGGGTGTGCGGCATCTGCCTCCGTACAACACCTCAAATGGTGCCATCTGAAGGCTTGACTGGTAACTGTTGTTATAAGAGAACTCGGCAAAAGGGAGACAGTCTTCCCACTTGGCTCCATATGCCAGGACACAGGCTTGGAGCATGTCTTCGAGAATCTGATTGACTCGCTCAGTTTGACCTCCGGTCTGTGGGTGGAAAGCTGTGCTGAAAGACAACTTGGTTCCCAAGGCTTCTTGGAATCGCTTCCAGAACCTTGAAGTGAACTGGGTGCCTCAATCTGACACAATCTCCTTGGGAACACCGTGAAGACTTACGATTCGGTTGATATAGAGAATTGCCAACTGGTTGCCTGAGTAGGTAGTCTTGACAGGAATGAAATGAGCCACCTTGGTCAAATGATCGACTATGACCCAGATAGAGTCATGTCCTCTATTCGACCTTGGTAATCCGGTGATGAAGTCCATTCCGACTTAATCCCACTTCCACTCAGGAACCTTGAGTGGTTGAAGCAATCCAGTAGGTCGCTGATATTCAGCCTTGACCCTTTGGCACAAATCACACTTTGCAACATAGGTTGCAATCTCTCTCTTCATAGCGTGCCACCAGAATCGTGCCTTCAAGTCTTGGTACATCTTGGTTCCTCCGGGGTGGAAGGAATACGGAGTGTCGTGGGCTTCTTGCAGAATCAGCGTCTTCAACTCGGTGTTGTTTGGTACGCAGAGGCGACCTTTGTACCAAACAATCCCGTGCTCGTCTTCAGAGAATCCTGGGGCCTTGCCCAGCTTCATCTTCCTCTTGATACCTTCAATGCTTGCGTGTCCATCTTGAGCCTTCTTGACGTCGTCCAGCAGGGTCGGTCTGACTTCCAAATGATCCAGAAATCCGGGGGTGACCAATTCCAAACTGAATTGTTCAATCTCCTTAAACAAGGTTGGCTGCCTTTCTTGAATAACGACATTCAAAGAGCAAGCCTTCCTGCTTAAGGCATCGGCCACCACGTTAGCCTTCCCAGGGTGATACTGAACACTAAGGTCATAATCCTTGATGAGTTCCAACCATCTCCGCTGCCTCATGTTCAACTCTTTTTGGGTGAAAATGTACTTCAGACTTTTGTGGTCTGTGTAAATCTCACACCGTTTCCCTAGGAGGTAATGCCGCCATGTCTTCAGGGCATGAACTACTGCCGCTAGCTCAAGATCGTGAGTAGCGTAGTTCTCCTCATGGGGTCGTAGCTGCCTGGAGAGGTATGCTATGACGCAGCCTTCTTGCATCAGAACGCTTCCCAATCCGGTTCGAGAGGCATCACAATATATCACGAACTCCTTGTGAATAGCAGGTGTTGCCAGAACTGGGGAGGTGGTCAATCTCTTCTTGAGCTCTTGGAAGCTCTCTTCGCATTTTGGCGTCCACTCGAACTTCTTGTCCTTCTTGAGGAGCTGAGTCATTGGTCGTGCAATGCTAGAGAATCCTTCCACGAATTTGCGGTAATAGCCCGCTAATCCGAGGAAGCTTCTGACTTCCTTGACGGTCGTTGGAGATTGCCATTGGGTCACAGCTTCGATTTTTGCAGGATCAACAGATAATCCTTCCTCGGTTAAGACATGACCTAAGAATCCAACTTTATGCAGCCAGAACTCACACTTGCTGAATTTGGCATACAGTTGGTGCTCACGAAGCTTGTCTAGGACCATCCTCAGATGTTGCTCATGCTCTTCCACCGACTTCGAGAACACAAGAATGTCGTCAATGAAGACAACAACGAACTTGTCCAAATATTCCATGAAGACTTTATTCATGAGATACATGAAGTAAGCTGGGGCATTGGTTAACCCAAAAGACATGACCGTGCACTCGTACAGGCCATATCTGGTTACGAATGACGTCTTCGGAATATCTTGGGGTCTGATCTTCAGCTGGTAATACCCAGATCTGAGGTCGATCTTGGAGAATACCTTGGCTCCGCTGAGCTGATCAAACAGATCTTCGATCTTGGGAAGTGGGTACTTGTTCTTGATTGTAACTTCATTGAGGGAATGATAGTCAATGCATAAGCGGATGGTACCGTCCCTCTTTGCCACAAACAGAACAGGAGATCCCCAAGGGGAGGTACTCGGGCGGATAAATCCCTTCCTTAGCTGCTCTTCTAGCTGCTTCTTCAACTCGGCTAATTCTTCCGTCCCCATTCTATAAGGCTTCTTATAGATGGGTCCTGCTCCGGGCACGAGCTCGATGATGAACTCAATGTCACGGTCAGGGGGCATTCCCGGTAGTTCATCCGGAAAGACATCAGGATACTCACATACCACCGGTACTTGATCTAGCCCAACTTCAGACAGACATTTGACTTTAGCGGCTTGAGCGGAAGAGGAGTTGGGGGCAAACTTGACTTCGACTCCCTGGTCATTGGTCACAGTGACTGTCCGATTGGCACAGTCTAACAAGCCTTGGTGCTTGCTAAGCCAATTCATACCTAGGATCACATCCAAGCCTTGCGATCTCAGGACGATAAGGTCTGCTAGGAAGTCTACACCGTTAATGGTAATACTGACTCCTTTACAGCCTATCTTGGCTCTCATCTCGGCTCCGGGGGTTTGTACCACCATAGGGTTATTCAGGGGTGTAGGGGTCATGCCACTTTTTAATGCAAATCTTTGAGTGACAAATGAATGCGTTGCTCCAGAATCAAAAAAGACAGTTGCAGGTGCTGAGTTGACAAGGAACGTACCCAGCACGACGTCCGGGTCTTCCTGGGCTTCTTCAGCAGTGACATGATTCACACGCCCCTTCCCATAGTTCGGTGGATTGCGAGGAGCTGGGTTCCTTGGTGGCATACCACGGCCTTGTCCCTGGTTTTGCGCATTGGGGCGCGGGGCATCAGGCTTCTTGTTGGGGCACACCCTTGAGATGTGTCCGGGCTGACCACATCCAAAGCAAGTGACTTGGTTTGGAGTGTTGATCTTGTTGCCACCATTGGTATTGGGGTTGAAAGCTGGCCTGGGGTTGGCATACTGCTGAGGCTGAGGATTGGCACGAGGTGCAGGAGCTCTTGGCTGCTGATAGGTTGGCTTGGCCGGGGCTGACTGCCACGGACGAGGCTTCTGGTTGCTGGAACTTCCCTTACTGACCAACTTGCGCTTGCGAGTGTCTTCCAAAGCACGCCGCTTGTCTTCAAGCATAAGTGCCTTGTTCACCAGGTCAGGGAAAGACGGGCAGTCGCACACGACAAGCGAGTATTGCAGAGTCTGATTAAGGCCTTCCATGAAGCGCTCCCTTTTGGCAGCATCAGTGCTGACATCCTCAGGGGCATACCTTGACAGAATGCTGAACTTCTGCATGTACTCCTTGACAGTGCCACTTCCTTGCTTCAGGGCTCGGAACTCGCGCTTTTTGATAGCCATGATTCCGGAAGGAATGTGGGCCTTGCGGAATTCTGCCTTGAAGTTCACCCAAGTGATGTCTTGCTCAGCATGCATGACCTTGAATCCATCCCACCAAGCTCTAGCAGTTCCCCCGAGGCAGTGGGCTGCATAAGCCACCTTCTCGCGGTCTTCGGTGCATCCGACTAGTTCCAGAATCTCCTCAATGGAACGGACCCAGTCGTCAGCATCCAGGGGTTCTGCAGTCTCGATGAAGGTTGGCGGTGCATGCTTCTTGAACTCTGCCAACGTGGAACGTCCGTTGCCATTCCCCGCCGGCTGGCGGTTGTTGGTGACAGGTTGAGCAATCAGCTGAAGAGCTGCGGTGTTGGCTTGGCGTTCCTCTCGGAAAGCTTGGAGAAGCTGAGCCATGTCCATGCTTGGAGGAGGTGGTGGTGGAGCCTGGTCGTTGGTTTGGTCGTGGTCTGCCTCTGGCTAAGAGGATGCTCCGGCTTCGGGCTGCTGGGTAGAGGTACTAGTACGAGTTACAATAGGTGTAATGCCCAGGATGGAGTTATACCTCCTACGTGTCGAGGCACGACTTAAAGGCATAAGTCCATCCTAGAATGATCTCAAGTTTGGTATCTTTGCACGACTCATGTAAAAAGAGGGATTAAATGCAAAAGGAGATAGTTGGCTTACACTCGCCACTTCACACATTACAATAAATAAACAAATCATCATACAAAACATCACAACCCGACTACGGGCGAAGATCAAAAGAAAGATACCAAAACAACATAAAGCCACAGGTCAGGATCGAATCCTAGTAGAAACCACTACTGAACATCGAAACGTCACAAGCAAACGGCCACAAACTCTTCATCGAGCTCCCGGTGAAGAACTGAACCAACTCCTGCATCAAACTCGGCTGAACCTGCATCTGGTGTGGTGAAGTAACTGTGAGCCACAGAGGACTCAGCAATCCCGTTCCCGGGTAACAAGACTATTTAAGCCTTGGGTGAGGACAAGGCTGAAGAAAGAACGAGAGGTGAAGGAACAAACAAGAGTCTGCAGCAGCAACTAGCACTAACTTACGTAAAAGAGAGCGAGAAGAGAAGTGCATCGGTCGAAAGATGATCACGAAGTGATCCTAACTAAAGCCGGTCAAACATAACCCCACCGTGTTCAACTCCCGAATCCCTATTCGGAAATTGACAGTCACGGTACACACGCTGGTAGTGTATTGAAACATTGTGTCAAGTTATCTACAACCGGAATTAACAAGCTCCCATCTGCCACATAACCGCGGGCACGGCTTTCGAAAGTTCAAACCCTGCAGGGGTGTTCCAACTTGGCCCATCACAAGCCCACGATCCGCGGAGTCGCAACTCCATAGTTGGGAAGACCCGAGTATTCTCGGAATCCCGTGCTCAAGTTAAACCGAACTAAGGTAAGGCTAATCCAGCAAATCCTCCCGGCGTGTCGACACCCTGATAGTAGCCGCGCGTATCTAAGTCTCAGGACACGACCGGATGGGTGATGCTACAGGTTATACCAGATACCTCGGGTTGCCCCAAGGCGGCCCTGGAGGACCCCCGTTTGGGACCAACGCCATCAGCACTGGCCCCCCCTGCTATGTAGAAAAGAATCTCCAAGGAGCGTCCCCCTTATGCAAATTAATTAATTAATTAATTTGTTATTATGAGGCAAATAGTACCAATGTTGGGATTTGCTGGAAAAGACTTAGCACTTAGCGGTTTATCAAGGGGGTCCCATACACCCCAACCGTGTTAGGAACGCATAATCAAGGAACATAACACCGGTTTATACGGTTACTAACGGCATGAGTGGAACAAAACACCAAGCAAAAGGCTTAGCCTTCCACCCTGCCAGTATATAGATGATTTCATTTTAAGCTTTTATATAGTGTGATATAACCCAACCAAACTTCAACATGAAGCAAGCATCTTCGGTCTTCACCTGGAACTAGCAATGCTATAAGAGGGGCTGAGCGCAGCGTACTTGGCCAAGCAACGGTTTGCATAGGTAGGGTGGTTAAACAGGTTCATGGTTACAAGTAGGAGGCTGACAAGAAAGACATGGGCATCGAGGCAAAACTATAGAGCGGAACTACTAGCAATGGCAAAGATAGTAATGGTATCCGGGTTCGGTCATCTTGCCTGGGATTCCACAAGGGAGAAGAACGGAACCAAGAAGTAGACGGAGCAACACAGTCGAGAGAAACCTCACAACTCCGGAACGAAACCGGAGCTAACAAGAGAAGCAACCGGAAAGAAAGAAACAACACAGTAAACACACAATCATAAACATGGCATAAGATGCACAAACAAGTATGATGCATGTCCGGTTTAATTATGCATGGCATGGCAAAGTGCACAAACAATACTACAAGTTAAGTGGAGCTCAATATGCAACGAGTTGCATATTGACAAAACACCACAATATAATTATTTAGTTGACTCTCATTTAATTACAAGACAAGATTAATTGTTTTTAACATGGCAAGAGGTGAAGCATAAAGAAACTACGCTAACTAGCAATTTAAATGAGGCCGGAAGAATAACAACAACATCTCCGGAAAATCCCCATAAGCATGTTTAATAATTATAAGCAACAACAATTCACACATATAAGTGTTGTTAATGATGCGGATGACATGATCAAGTTTATGCAATTTTATTAAAAGGTTGACTTAAAAGAGATAAGAAGTATTGTCACCGTGGTGGAATGAAAAGGTGCCACGGCAACGATCCGAAAATGATGCAAAGGCAACAACTCGGTTCCGGTAACTCGTTGAGAGTCCGGTGCAAAAGATGACGAAGCGTGTCAAACGAGATGAAAGAGGTGGGGCGATCCTGTTACCGGGTTCCCACGAGTCGGTGACGAGGCAACCGAGGAACATGACAAAGGTGGAACGGGCACGATGCACACAAGGAAACATTTCATACAACACAAGCAAGCATCACACGGGTCACGACTGGGGGTTATACCTTCGAAGCGTTCGTTTCGGGGCGGTTCGAGATGTAGAGGAAGGAGTGGAAGTAGAGGAAGTAGTCGTTCACGTTTCCGAAGAGGAAGTAGTCGTTCCCGTAGAGGTACACGTGTAGTCGTTCACGTAGCGGTAGTTGTACTCGGGCGACGGTAGTGGTACTCGCGGTCGTCGAGCGACGGTAGTGGTACTTGTCGTGGCGTCGGACGTAGTGTAGGCGTTCCCGCATCGTAGATGTACTTGTCATCGTCTCGTTCGGTCGTCGTGGTACTTGGTCGTAGCCGTTCACGAGCTCGTTTTCCCGTAGAGGTTCGGGTCGTCGAGGTACTTGACGCGTCCGGTAGTCGTACCCATACGTCGTGGTACTTGTCGGGTCTTCCGGCGAGGGTAGTTGTTCGGGCGTCGATCTCGTACACGGTTCGTAGACGTTCGGGCCGTAGATGTACTCGACGACGTAGTCGTTCATGATTCGTAGACGTACTTGCATCGGAGGGATACTTGCTGCTCCATGTTGTTTGCTGGATAAACAAAATGCAAAACCGAACAAAAAGTAGCACAGCAGCAGCAACAAGACGGTCTCGGACACGGCGAGGAGGGGCCACGCGCGGACGGGCTCCTGGCCGCCGGGCTGCTCGGGATCTGACGAGGCAACCGACGGGACGGCCGGAGGCGGCCTGGCCGCGGGAGAGCTCCAAGGCGCTCTGAGCTGGAGAAGGGAGCGCTGAGGGAGGCGGCGGACTGGCTTGGGGCGGCTGCTCCTGGCGATTGAAGAGGAGGAGGGGCGCCGACGCAGGGGAGGCCGGGGCGCTCGGGGCCCTGGCTGGCCTCGAGCTGGAGGGAGCGCTCCAGCGCTCGACGGAGGAGGGGCCGCGGTGACCGGCCTCGAGGACGGAGGGGCTCTGCCGCCTGCACTGCCTGGCCAAGGAGGCGGCGGTCGCAGGGCTGCAGAGGCTCTCCCTGGGAACGGGCGCTCGGGGCTGGAGGGGCTCGAGGGGCCGGAGCAGGGAGGATCGAAGGGAGGCGGAGGAGAGGTGGCGAGGCAGGAGCTGCTGGGGGCAGCGCGAGAGGGGGATCGAGACGAAGGAAGGAGAGGGAGATCGGGCTCGAGGCAGAGCGGGGTGAGCGAGAGGGACGAGAGGGAAACGGGACGAGGGGATGAGGGGGCGAGGGAACGAGAGGGTGCGGCGGCGGCGCTGTGAGGGAAAGAGCGAGCGAGGGCACGATGCTAGGGTTCGGTGGCTGCTGTTGGGCCAGGAGAGAGGAGGAGGCCCAAGAGGGAGGAAGAACTGGAGAGAAGTGGGCCGAGAGGAATGGCCTGGGAAGGCTGCCTTTCTTGTTTTATTTCTTCAGCAGAAAAGACAAATAAGAAGAGAGCCAAAATAAAAAGAAAAGAGGCAAGGAACGGAAAAATAAAAGATGGGACATTTTTGTAAGGCTTTACGGGTTATTTCCAACCCAACAAAAATAGCTCCAACAAAAGGGAAGTGCAAACTAAAACATTTAGGTTGCAAAAAAAATAAAAAAAATATAAGGAGTTTGAACAGAGTCTAGATAAAAGGAGGAGCCTCGAAACACGGAAAGAATTATAGGGAGGGTTTGACGGTGAAACTTGAAGGGAAAAAGACATGGGGAAATATTGCAAGTGTGTTGCGGGTAATTCCAAATAAATGGAATATTATTATATAGCTCCCTAATAATATTGGGATGATATGTTTTAAAGAGAAGACATCTTCCCTCGATTTAAATGGACCGAAGGTCCACACAATTTATTTAGGTTGAGATGCAAGATAAAATATGACATGATGGCATGATGCAATGCAAAAAATAAATAACACAAACAAAATAAAACACACGGGAGACCTGGAACATCTGGAATCTTCGGGAATCTTCTGGAATCTTCTGGGACTTCGGTCTTCGGGCGTCACAACTCTCCCACACTAACAGAGGATCTCGACCCGAGATCCTAGAGATATCACCGGGTAAAAACGAAGAGGAAGAGGTAAAACAAAGTTGCTTCTTTGACAGACGAGTGAAACCACGAACCTTGAGAGGTTTGACAAATGAAAGAAGAATACAACGGAGATGAACGAAGTTAAGAGCACTCCGGTAAAAGGAGGAACAAGGAACATAACAAGAACCTTGTAGGTTGAAAGACATGAAACAAGAGCTTAGGAACCAAAATAATATGAAACTGCAACGGTATAGCCAAGGAATAAGAATGACAGAATTTGGACAGCACTCCGTCTGTAAATGGAAGGAAATGAACAAAAACTAGCCAAGTTGGGAAGATACTTGATGAAAACAACAACATATTGCCACCGGAACAATGAAAGAATGGCACAAGGGGTAAGAAAAGATTCAGACAGCACTCCGGTTAAAAGACAAGCAAGGGAAGAATATGATCTCGGTAAAACGAGATGATGGTTAAAGAGAGCAATATCACAAGGCCTCCGGAATGAAAGAATAGAGAATAAAGTTCAATGAAAGAAATGAACGGAGAAGAAAAATGACAACTTCTCCCATGAATGAATATGAAAACATCCTTACGAAGAAGGGCTGAACGGAGTTGTTGGAAATTCAACAACGAAAGAATAAACTTGATGTGGGCTTATGGAAAACATCTCAAAATTAAGAGGTGACAACCAGCCACTAACGGAAACGATTAAAAGGATTGAGATCAACAAGGAGATGAAAAACTTATTTCACCGGAAGGATAAATGAAGAACTTGGGTCATTTATAAGCACCACAATACAACAATCCTTAGGGAAAGCTTTTATGTGAATTATAACCCAAGATGACTCCAACGAATAAATTGAAGGGTTGAAAACATCTCCTGAACAAGGAAAAATGATGTTTTAAATATCTCACTCTTGATAACTCGTGAATCATGAAACATGAAGGAATTGTCAAGAATGACATAACACCATCTGAAAAGATAAGGTAGAAAGAATTGCAATTGGAATGCATGAAGAAGAATGCATGAGCTCCAACAAGAATCTTGATGAAGACTTCAAGGATGAATTAAATCATGATGAACCACCATGAGAACTCCGGTAATGAGAGAATGAGAAGTGAAAGATGAAAAGAGTAAGATTCAAGGCCTGCGATGAATTAGATGGAGGTTTGAAATGATAAAATTGAAATAACTTGGAGCTCCGGAAAACAAGATGAACAACTTAGAACCGAGAATAAGATATGATGAACAAGCTCCAGACAAAAGAATTAAATCACCTTGAAGGAATAAGAATAAGAATTATGTCATGCATAACCTTCACCAATTTAAATTGATGACAACCAAAGGATTTGGCATACTACTTATTCTCGTTGGAAAGAATTAAAGAGAGATCTAGCACAAGCTTGGATAGTTATTCAACGAACCACCAGTAGGATTATGAAAAGAACGAGTGAATTAAAACGAAAGCAACGGAAGGGTAACTTGAATGAACCACCGTAAGGAATGAAATTGAACGATGCAAGAGGACAAGCCACCGTAAGAAAATGAATTGAGTGAATACAAGAGAATGAATCTCCGGGAAGAATATGAAGACGAACGAAGAGACATCAATGAAGAATATTTGGAGGACGAAGTTGAAAACTGAGAACGGAGAATCTTCTGAAATGATGGCCTTCGGAGGATCACAAATAAAAGAATTCATGAAAAGCTTCGGATGGCATGAAGCTAGAACCACGAATCTTCAAGAGAAGGGCCAAGATTTACGAGAAACACTTCTCCGGTCTCCAAATGCTGAGAATGAAGACGAGAAATGCCATAAGAATTGTTGAGCACTCCGGAATGAAGAATTAAAAGGTTGAAACAACGATGGAAAGAATTGGAAAGTATATTTGGAGAAGGCATGTGACTGAAGGAAACATTCTTACGTCACACTTTCAAAAGAATTTGAGTATAACTTCGGAAAAATTGGAAGAGTCAGGTAAGATCCTGGAAAAGACCTGTGGGTTAGGGCCCACTCAAAAGAAATCACCGTTGAAAATGATTGCTTGAGAGATATTGCACCGGTTGAATTAAATGGCTTGAATAAGATGACAAACTCAAAATAGCTTGAACGGAATAAGAATGGAATATGAATCTTCAGCACTCCGGATATGAATAGCAAGAGGAGAATGATTAATTGGTGCACCGGAATAAGAAAGCATTGTGGAAAGAGGAAAAGGATAAGATCAACACCGAAATCTTGAATTACATCCACCTGAAGAATTAGAGAACAAAAGAATGATGAACTAGAAGCTCTTGAGCATCTTCACGATAAATCACCGGATAAGAACATTGAAGGAAAAGAATGAAGAAAATATCACATGAATAAAATGGATACTTCATTTGAGAATTTCTGGCTCCAAGAAGAAGAAGGGTGGGAGGGCGGGAAAAAAACAAAGACAACTTGGGATGAACAAAATGGACACCGGTTGAAAAAGAATTAACATGAAGATCTTGATGATCAAAAAGGACTAGCACTCTCATAGAAATATGAGAACACTGATTAGGAAAGGTATGGAATCAACATTTGACATCGAAGCAACTCGAATACCAGAATCAAGACAAAAACAAAGGATAGATTTTCAACATGATCTTCACAATATCATCTGAGCAAAGAATTGAACGAATGAATTCCGTAGGTAAATCAGCTTGACGAGAAGCCACTTGAAGAACAAAAGATAAATAAAAAGGAACAAGGATCAGATAGAACAAATACAAGATAGAAGCTTCGTTCGACATCTTCGTGCTGAAAGCTCATGGAACGTGTTACAAAAGGGTTTTGGAATCCCCGGATCAGCATAGCCAAGGACCCTTTAAGATGCAACTCCCGATCAGAACAAGTCCATAAAACCACTTCACTCAATGTAGAACCCCGAACTTCATATCGAGCATCCGTTGGAAGAATGCCTAGAACTACTAGATGAACCCACCTATAGATTTCCGAAAGTTTCCAGTTATGCAATCAGGTGTTGGGGATACACGGGAAGCACCGCGCAATCAACTCTAAACCTACATCCAGGTGTATCCATCCTTCAACACATAACCAGTCTTTCTCGGAAACTGTTTACCTCGGACCTTCGAAAAGCATCCACTATAACAAGCTATGGCAATACTCTCGAGCTACCTCCCCAGTACTGGGTGATGTCGGGGTTATTTTGCCACTGGCCGTATAGGAGAGATTTTCGATGTCGGCCGTCTTAAGTATTTAGTACTGCCGCGATATGCTTGTGACAATGATACCCCGAAGCTCAACTCCTCGGTAACAGGAGGCATCGAGAACAATATCCTTGTCACAAGAACATCGAAACAATCCCAGAATACTCGCGGGATCGTAAAAAAAAATTTGGTGCAATTTTTGAAAGTAGAAGAGACAAGAGTAATCGTCAGGAGTCCTCACCAGAGTGAAAGGGGATGAGAAGCAAAGAAATCCTACTCTCCGATATAATATATGACTCAAAATATTTTTAGTGTGTGCCTAGACTCAACCGTCAACGATTCGATCAATCAGTGGGGGCTTCTAGGTCGGAGAAGGCTCTGAATACCAACTTGTAATGCCCAGGATGGAGTTATACCTCCTACGTGTCGAGGCACGACTTAAAGGCATAAGTCCATCCTAGAATGATCTCAAGTTTGGTATCTTTGCACGACTCATGTAAAAGAGGGATTAAATGCAAAAGGAGATAGTTGGCTTACACTCGCCACTTCACACATTACAATAAATAAACAAATCATCATACAAAACATCACAACCCGACTACGGGCGAAGATCAAAAGAAAGATACCAAAACAACATAAAGCCACAGGTCAGGATCGAATCCTAGTAGAAACCACTACCGAACATCGAAACGTCACAAGCAAACGGCCACAAACTCTTCATCGAGCTCCCGGTGAAGAACTGAACCAACTCCTGCATCAAACTCGGCTGAACCTGCATCTGGTGTGGTGAAGTAACTGTGAGCCACAGAGGACTCAGCAATCCCGTTCCCGGGTAACAAGACTATTTAAGCCTTGGGTGAGGACAAGGCTGAAGAAAGAACGAGAGGTGAAGGAACAAACAAGAGTCTGCAGCAGCAACTAGCACTAACTTACGTAAAAGAGAGCGAGAAGAGAAGTGCATCGGTCGAAAGATGATCACGAAGTGATCCTAACTAAAGCCGGTCAAACATAACCCCACCGTGTTCAACTCCCGAATCCCTATTCGGAAATTGACAGTCACGGTACACACGCTGGTAGTGTATTGAAACATTGTGTCAAGTTATCTACAACCGGAATTAACAAGCTCCCATCTGCCACATAACCGCGGGCACGGCTTTCGAAAGTTCAAACCCTGCAGGGGTGTTCCAACTTGGCCCATCACAAGCCCACGATCCGCGGAGTCGCAACTCCATAGTTGGGAAGACCCGAGTATTCTCGGAATCCCGTGCTCAAGTTAAACCGAACTAAGGTAAGGCTAATCCAGCAAATCCTCCCGGCGTGTCGACACCCTGATAGTAGCCGCGCGTATCTAAGTCTCAGGACACGACCGGATGGGTGATGCTACAGGTTATACCAGATACCTCGGGTTGCCCCAAGGCGGCCCTGCAGGACCCCCGTTTGGGATCAACGCCATCAGCACTGGCCCCCCCTGCTATGTAGAAAAGAATCTCCAAGGAGCGTCCCCCTTATGCAAATTAATTAATTAATTAAGTTGTTATTATGAGGCAAATAGTACCAATGTTGGGATTTGCTGGAAAAGACTTAGCACTTAGCGGTTTATCAAGGGGGTCCCATACACCCCAACCGTGTTAGGAACGCATAATCAAGGAACATAACACCAGTTTATACGGTTCCTAACGGCATGAGTGGAACAAAACACCAAGCAAAAGGCTTAGCCTTCCACCCTGCCAGTATATAGATGATTTCATTTTAAGCTTTTATATAGTGTGATATAACCCAACCAAACTTCAACATGAAGCAAGCATCTTCGGTCTTCACCTGCAACTAGCAATGCTATAAGAGGGGCTGAGCGCAGCGTACTTAGCCAAGCAACGGTTTGCATAGGTAGGGTGGTTAAACACGTTCATGGTTACAAGTAGGAGGCTGACAAGAAAGACATGGGCATCGAGGCAAAACTATAGAGCGGAACTACTAGCAATGGCAAAGATAGTAATGGTATCCGGGTTCGGTCATCTTGCCTGGGATTCCACAAGGGAGAAGAACGGAACCAAGAAGTAGACGGAGCAACACAGTCGAGAGAAACCTCACAACTCCGGAACGAAACCGGAGCTAACAAGAGAAGCAACCGGAAAGAAAGAAACAACACAGTAAACACACAATCATAAACATGGCATAAGATGCACAAACAAGTATGATGCATGTCCGGTTTAATTATGCATGGCATGGCAAAGTGCACAAACAATACTACAAGTTAAGTGGAGCTCAATATGCAACGAGTTGCATATTGACAAAACACCACAATATAATTATTTAGTTGACTCTCATTTAATTACAAGACAAGATTAATTGTTTTTAACATGGCAAGAGGTGAAGCATAAAGAAACTACGCTAACTAGCAATTTAAATGAGGCCGGAAGAATAACAACAACATCTCCGGAAAATCCCCATAAGCATGTTTAATAATTATAAGCAACAACAATTCACACATATAAGTGTTGTTAATGATGCGGATGACATGATCAAGTTTATGCAATTTTATTAAAAGGTTGACTTAAAAGAGATAAGAAGTATTGTCACCGTGGTGGAATGAAAAGGTGCCACGGCAACGATCCGAAAATGATGCAAAGGCAACAACTCGGTTCCGGTAACTCGTTGAGAGTCCGGTGCAAAAGATGACGAAGCGTGTCAAACGAGATGAAAGAGGTGGGGCGATCCTGTTATCGTGTTCCCACGAGTCGGTGACGAGGCAACCGAGGAACATGACAAAAGGTGGAATGGGCACGATGCACACAAGGAAACATTTCATACAACACAAGCAAGCATCACACGGGTCACGACTCGGGGTTATACCTTCGAAGCGTTCGTTTCGGGGCGGTTCGAGATGTAGAGGAAGGAGTGGAAGTAGAGGAAGTAGTCGTTCACGTTTCCGAAGAGGAAGTAGTCGTTCCCGTAGAGGTACACGTGTAGTCGTTCACGTAGCGGTAGTTGTACTCGGGCGACGGTAGTGGTACTCGCGGTCGTCGAGCGACGGTAGTGGTACTTGTCGTGGCGTCGGACGTAGTGTAGGCGTTCCCGCATCGTAGATGTACTTGTCATCGTCTCGTTCGGTCGTCGTGGTACTTGGTCGTAGCCGTTCACGAGCTCGTTTTCCCGTAGAGGTTCGGGTCGTCGAGGTACTTGACGCGTCCGGTAGTCGTACCCATACGTCGTGGTACTTGTCGGGTCTTCCGGCGAGGGTAGTTGTTCGGGCGTCGATCTCGTACACGGTTCGTAGACGTTCGGGCCGTAGATGTACTCGACGACGTAGTCGTTCATGATTCGTAGACGTACTTGCATCGGAGGGATACTTGCTGCTCCATGTTGTTTGCTGGATAAACAAAATGCAAAACCGAACAAAAAGTAGCACAGCAGCAGCAACAAGACGGTCTCGGACACGGCGAGGAGGGGCCACGCGCGGACGGGCTCCTGGCCGCCGGGCTGCTCGGGATCTGACGAGGCAACCGACGGGACGGCCGGAGGCGGCCTGGCCGCGGGAGAGCTCCAAGGCGCTCTGAGCTGGAGAAGGGAGCGCTGAGGGAGGCGGCGGACTGGCTTGGGGCGGCTGCTCCTGGCGATTGAAGAGGAGGAGGGGCGCCGACGCAGGGGAGGCCGGGGCGCTCGGGGCCCTGGCTGGCCTCGAGCTGGAGGGAGCGCTCCAGCGCTCGACGGAGGAGGGGCCGCGGTGACCGGCCTCGAGGACGGAGGGGCTCTGCCGCCTGCACTGCCTGGCCAAGGAGGCGGCGGTCGCGGGGCTGCAGAGGCTCTCCCTGGGAACGGGCGCTCGGGGCTGGAGGGGCTCGAGGGGCCGGAGCAGGGAGGATCGAAGGGAGGCGGAGGAGAGGTGGCGAGGCAGGAGCTGCTGGGGGCAGCGCGAGAGGGGGATCGGGACGAAGGAAGGAGAGGGAGATCGGGCTCGAGGCAGAGCGGGGTGAGCGAGAGGGACGAGAGGGAAACGGGACGAGGGGATGAGGGGGCGAGGGAACGAGAGGGTGCGGCGGCGGCGCTGTGAGGGAAAGAGCGAGCGAGGGCACGATGCTAGGGTTCGGTGGCTGCTGTTGGGCCAGGAGAGAGGAGGAGGCCCAAGAGGGAGGAAGAACTGGAGAGAAGTGGGCCGAGAGGAATGGCCTGGGAAGGCTGCCTTTCTTGTTTTATTTCTTCAGCAGAAAAGACAAATAAGAAGAGAGCCAAAATAAAAAGAAAAGAGGCAAGGAACGGAAAAATAAAAGATGGGACATTTTTGTAAGGCTTTACGGGTTATTTCCAACCCAACAAAAAATAGCTCCAACAAAAGGGAAGTGCAAACTAAAACATTTAGGTTGCAAAAAAAATAAAAATAAAGGAGTTTGAACGGAGTCTAGATAAAAGGAGGAGCCTCGAAACACGGAAAGAATTATAGGGAGGGTTTGACGGTGAAACTTGAAGGGAAAAAGACATGGGGAAATATTGCAAGTGTGTTGCGGGTAATTCCAAATAAATGGAATGTTATTATATAGCTCCCTAATAATATTGGGATGATATGTTTTAAAGAGAAGACATCTTCCCTCGATTTAAATGGACCGAAGGTCCACACAATTTATTTAGGTAGAGATGCAAGATAAAATATGACATGATGGCATGATGCAATGCAAAAAATAAATAACACAAACAAAATAAAACACACGGGAGACCCGGAACATCTGGAATCTTCGAGAATCTTCTGGAATCTTCTGGGACGTCGGTCTTCGGGCGTCACAATAGGCATCCTGTTGGAGCGGTAAAAGGTCTCATGACTCGGAAGAGGGAAAGCAAGATAGATGGGTGCCTAGTAAGGGGGTGGGTGTGACACTAAATCAAATCATGCAAGGGCCGAGAGGCCAAAACACATTCATTAAATCCAAATGGGTGATGTAGTCGCTTACACATTCCCGAAGGAAGATTACGACTTACATCCAGACATAACAAAAGCAAACGCTAGATGGTTTCATATGAACCATACAAGGACTCGACTGCGCATAGGGGTTACACGACCTATCCTACCGTAGGGGTTACAACTGGCATATCCGAGTAGCGAGTAATGCCTAAGCGGCGGAATGCTCGGTCGCGTATTCCGGCTCTTCTGGGTCTTCCTCCTTGTCTTCATCTGTCTGGGCTCCCTTGTCGCTGGAGGGAGTGGGGGAGTGGAGGAGTTGGATACGACGGTGCTTCGACGGTGGTGCAGGGAAAAGCTTGCGATATTCCCTTGCCGTCATCCGGCGTCGCCGAGGTGGTTCTTCACCTTTGGAAGACACATCCTCGGAGGGCCTTCCGCCTCGATATGCGATAGCGGATTGTCCAGAAGGTGCTCCTTCCTTCTTGATCCTGTTTGCCTTCTCTTGAGCTCGACGAAGAAGTGCCTTGGTCTTGTAAAGTTCTTCTCGAAGCTACATTGATTCCGAGGCCAAGTCTTGTGCCAAGCTGTCGGCACATAGACTGAAGTAGGTCTGGAACCGAAGCGAGAGTCCTTCCTTCAGTGGAGGGGCTAGTGCACTTCTTTCTTCGTCACCTTCCTTCCGGTAAGGTAAGAAGCGAGTTGCCATCTTGGCTGCCATCTCCGGAAGAAGCTCGCGGAGACGGGTTAGTGCCTTGAGTGCAGCAGCCTCAACAGCGAGTGGTAGTGTTGCCATCTGGGGTCCCTCGAAGAACCAACTTCTGGGAGGATCGTTTGCCTTCACGATCACTTCCACATGGTACTCCACCTCAGAATCGCTCACCCAATGCTCAAGGTAGGTGAGGATGGGTGCTCGGTGGAACTGACACTCCTGGAGGCTATCCTCGAGAAGTAGGGGAAACCCAGTGGTCAGGTGCTCTTCAGGAACAGCGGCCATCTACAAAGGTGGAATCGGAGGGGTTAAATAGCTGATGAAATCTCAGGTTTAGAAAAGATGAGAGGTTCAGAAGGTTTTTGAAAAGGGGTCTCAACTAACTAACGCCCATGCTAACTAAGGCTTCCTACAGTCAGGATGGCTCTGAAACCAGCTCTGTGGGGACCCCGACTTAGAAGTCGAGATCACCGAATGCACGTGTACAGTGATCCCAGAGATCAATGCTCACTGAACACACAGAAGCTGAAATAACAAGAGTCTTACATCCATACAAATAGTCTTACACGAATTAAGGCCATTATGGCCAAGTCTTACATAGATAGAGCCTCATGGGCTGAATAGGAAATAACTCGAGTAGCGGAAGTCTTCGATAAGCGGGTAGAACCCATGCCATCTGCCTTAACCCTACAGGCATTCTGACTGGGATAGCGTCCTAGTTCGCATGTTCATCTCCAAAGAATTCTTCCTCATAGTCCTGCTCTTCCATGCCTGGCCAATTAAATAACTAGTGGCAAGCCAATGAGTACTTTGAATGTACTCGCAAGCAACCCATGATGTGGTAACAATGCAATGGAACAATAATGAACAATCTAGCAGGAAGCTAGAACAATATGCTATCATCAAGTTTATGCATCAATGAACTTGCGTAACCTCGAGAACAGGTTACCGACATCAACATGAATATGATTCATCTCATCGAGTCAAGTCACCACCTTGACTCACATACACACGCATGGTTTCACAAACTTGGACGTAGCCCAAGAGCGGTTACCCGACTGTCCATGACCGTGGACACGGCTATTCGAATAGTTTGACACTCTGCAGAGGTTGTACACTTTACCCACAAGATCCGGGGAACTTCCTTGTCATCCACGACCCGCGGTACCTCAAGTACCCGGGGTAAGCACCCGGTCATTACCTTTCCTTAGACGACACTAACATAGAGTCCACTCGTTGGCACACGGCCTTTGGGTACAACAATAGATCACGGGACTTGCCCTAATTCAATGTTACGCGTACCCGAAGGGACCAACGGTGTGTCCGGTGCCCTGTAAAAACAGTCATGGCCGTCTATCCAAGCACGACCCCGTCCCGGGAAAGACCTCAAGTCTCCCCGTCACTAGTAATGCGGGCACCATGCTAGTATCGACCTAAGTAATCAATAAAGCCCCGTCCCATAAGGGGTAGTGTGGTTGCACATGTATGGTTGGAATAACGGTCGCAACTTCACCCAATCCGTTTGAAAAACACACACACTTGCCTTGGCACACCACTTCGTCATCAAGTGGTCACCCAACTCATCATCATCATCTCCCTCGGGCATAAATGGCACCCGACGGGGTTTTATGCAAAGACTTCAACCATGAAGGTTCATGTCACACATGCATCACTTTCCATAACTACTAACCATATGCAAGTCATCTAGCACATAGCCAGATCAAGATCATGTCATGCATCATATAAGCATCATGGCCACCTATTGCATGTTATCTAGCATATAGCAAGATCAACAATAAAGCATGCATCATGTGGTGGTTCATCTAGGTTACCATCGTAACCCTAATCATCATGCATCGGAAGCAAACGGGTTCCGAAGAACAAGTGTATCATGGTCAAAGGGCTGCTTGCCTGGATTGGCTTGGTCTTCAAAGTCTTCAAATCCTTCTCCTTCTTCTTCCACAGCAACTTCGTCAAATACGGGATCTATACGTCGCATAATAACCACGGAAAAATAAGAATACAAATAAAACAGAAAAACCAAAGTGCTCAGAAAAATGTCAACTCATTTTTGTAAAATACTAGAGAGATTTCTAAGGTGGGAAAAAAATCTTAGTTGGAGTTTTGGAGTGACAGAATGGAATAGATTGATTTTTGAACAGGAGTTATACTGCTCAAATTTGAATTTAAATTTGAACAGTACAGAAAAGTTTCATGGATTTGAATGAAAGTGGTACCATTAAATAGGTTGGAATATTACAACATTTTAGGAGTTGGAAATATTTAATTTGGATCAATATTCTTTTCTGTATAAATGTTTAAAACATCAACAGAAAAGAAAAAAATGAAAAAGGGTCCTGTGCACTGGGCCAGAGAAGGCCACAGTGCACGGCCCAGGCGGACTGGCCCAGCCGCACGGAGCCAGCGCGCGCGCACGTCAGGTTTTCAAACCTGACGGGCGGGGCCCGTGGGTCAGCGGCACAGAGGAGGGGAAGAGAGGTGGGGGGATGACAGGCGGGGCCCGCCTGTCATCTCTAACCCTTCGGCCACGACGGCGGCGAGCTCACCTGCGAGGATTCCGGCCACGGCGACGGCAACGGAGGCCAGGGACGTGACCAGCGTCGTGTTGCGGTTCCAGTGGTGGTAGCGCGGCACGGCGGGGAGCCCTGGTTCACCGGCGGGGAGCCCTGGTTCACCGGCGGCGAGGTGGGGCGGCGGAAGCTCGTCGGAGGGTGGTGGTCGAGGTCGTTTCCGATTGCAAACGGAGGGGGAAAATAGAGGGGAAAGGATCAGTGGAGTGCGGCGGTTCCGAAACGAGTGGAAGCAGAGGCAGGGGAGGCATGTACCTCGAGATCGCCGGCGGCCCGACGCGGCGGCGCTCCGGTCGATCCCGAGCACTGGGACGTCTTGGGGTCGAACTGGTGGTGCAGGAGTGATGCTGGGGAGGAGGAGGTGCTGCTGGTGCTGTTGGAATGGCTCGGGAGGGCCCATATATAGGGGCTCGACGAGGACCCGTGGTCCAGTGCGCCGGCGAGCTCCGGCTCGACGCTACAGCGCACGGGAGGCGACGGGGATGACTCTGGGGAGTTCCTGGACGTCCTCCATGCCCAGTAGAGGTGAGAAGAGGAGCGGGAGAGTGCCAGAGGAGGGCGCGCGTGTGAGGCAGAGGAATGGCCGAAGCGGGCGGCCGGTGCACGTGCGGCGACGCTCACTGGAGGGCGCAGGAGGAGGGGGGACAGCGCCGGGGAGGTTGCGGACGTCGAGGCGCCTCGACTGGCGCGAGGGGGAGGCTCGAGGTTGTCGGGGTTCGGTGATTGGCTAGAACCAGCGTGCGGGATGCACTGTTCACGCGCTCCAGAGCGTGCGTTTGACCGGCATCAGCGTGCTCTCGTCGGCTTGGTCCGTTCCAGCATGCCCAACAGTGTCCAGCGAGTAGAGGGAGGAGTAAAGAAATGCCCTGAGGCCTTGGATGCCCTGGGGATGCAGAGAGAGAGTGAGAGTGTTGGTAGAATGGTGAAAGTTGGCTGTACAGCAAGGTAAAGCTGGGGTTTCACCCCTCAATCATGGAGCTGAGGTGCTGGGGGAGTTACTGGAGGTAGCTCGTAACTCAATGAACCTATGGTAAGAAGTTGAGGCCATGGAGAAAAGTGAAAGTGGTCAAATTGGAGGTTTTAGCATTTCTGCAGAAGGTGTTTGATCTGTGTTTGATCAAGTAAATGAAGTCCACTTGACATGGCACTTGACAGGGTTGAAAGACATGAGAAAATAGGGTGCTTCACTAAATTTGGGCTCATTTAGAGAAACTAGCCAATGTAACTTTGGTGAACCCTAGAAATCAACAGAAACAGTTTCATCTTGATTGAGTCAAGCTAATCATCTCCCCTTGATGTACCACTTGGTGTAGCATCATCATTTGGGGTATTGATCATGCTCACAAAGTTTGAAGCTCCAGATAAAAAGGTGGTAATGTAAAGTTGTTCAAATTTGCATTTGAACAGAAAGGGTTTTGAGGTGATCTCATCAAGTTGCTCTATTCAAATACTTGTGCCATTTGGTCTAGGTGCCTTATTAGGCCATTCTAGCATGTGCACCAAGTTTGAGAGCATTTGGACAAGTTTGGCAATGTAAAGTTGATCAAACTTCAAACATGGACAGAATGGTTATGAAGGGGTTTGAGGATGTTTTATTGCTTCCCAAGGCATGGGACTTGGCAAGATCATCAAATATGTCATATATGACATGATAGAATTTCCTTGGAATTTTTGGAGAAAGTTTCCTTTGTAAATATTTCAAAAGCTTGAAATATTCAGAAAGGGTTTTGGAGGGTTTAGCCCATTATTTTGAACATGACCAAGTGTGGAAACTCTTATATATGGACAATATATGTCCTATGAGTCTCTCTGAATTTTGGCAAATATTTTTGAAATAGTTAAATAATTTTCCCCTATTAAAGACCATTTCTGGCCTTAAGAAAAAGCTTTTAAATAAAATAGGAAAATAACTTTTAAAATTATACCTTTGTGGTTTCTGGGAGTCCTATGACTACTAGGTCTCAAATAAACCTTTTGAAATAAATTTCTCACCCTAAATCAAGTACTTGCAGTGCAAATCTCAATTCAGGGGTTTTTGGAAAACTAAATTTATAAAATACTATTTGGCCAAATTAATTTTGTAAGAAAATACTATATTGTCTTATAACACTTGGCATGATCATTGGGTAGAAGTTTTGGATAAGGAGATGAAATCTACAAGAGGTCATAGTTGACTTTAATGAGCACATGAAAAAGCAAATGAAGAAAACTCAATTTCCAAATAAAAGCCAAATGATGCTAAAAAATTTTGCTGGTCCAAATTTTCATGCTTCAAAGTTACAAATAACATGTTACAAAATGCAGGGTGTGACAACATGTTACACACCTTTCTTCATGGTGTATGGTGCTGAAGCGGTCCTTCCAAGTGATATCTGTCATGATTCTCCAAGGGTAACGGCTTATGTTGAATCGGCCAATGAGCAAGCAAGGCAAGACAGTTTGGACCGGCTGGATGAAGAGCGTGATATAGATGCGGCACGTCTGCAATTTATCAACAAGACTTACGCAGATATCACAGCCGCCAGATCAAGACAAGGACATTACAGGAGGGCGACTTGGTACTCCGGCTCATCCAAGATCCAACAGATATGCACAAATTATCCCCGCCTTGGGAAGGGCCCTTTGTGGTCAGCAAGAATCTGCACAACGGTTCATATTACCTGTTGGACGTTCGAGAACACAAGTACTCACGGACATCAGAGGATGAGACGAAGAGGCCATGGAACATCGCCCACTTACGGCCATACTATACTTGAGCTATGGGCTCCACTGTATCCTATGTATATATTATGATCAATGAATAAACCGGCACCCTCGGTAAACCTGGTGCTCAGCCTTTTTTCCCAATTCAAATGTCTTGTGAGGACAACCATATATGCATTATCATACGTTATATTTCAAACATATCGGCCGGTTTTAAACTGATTTTTGCAGAGCTCAGAAGCAATAAAACTCCATGAAGATCATGGGGTCATATCCGGTTCAAAAGAGGACGTTTCAAGGAAACCCTCTGGATGGTAATCCATCCAGTGATTGGTTCAAGATCTACCCATGACTTCATGGAGCCATGGACGACTATATGGACAGTCGGGTTTACCCGCATCCATCGATCGGCCCTCTGAACAGACGGGTTTACCCGCATCCAGTGATTGGCCAAAATTCTTATGGACAGTCGGGTTTACCCGCATCCATCGATCGGCCCTCTGGACAGACGGGTTTACCCGCATCCAGTGATTGGCCAAAATTCTTATGGACAGTCGGGTTTACCCCCATCCATCGACCGGCCCTCTGGACAGACGGGTTTACCCGCATCCAGTGATTGGCTAAAAATCTTATGGACAGTCGGATTTACCCGCATCCATCGACCGGCCCTCTGGACAGACGGGTTTACCCGCATCCAGTGATTGGCTAAAATTCTTATGGACAGTCGGGTTTACCCGCATCCATCGACCGGCCCTCTGGACAGACGGGTTTACCCGCATCCAGTGATTGGCCAAAATTCTTATGGACAGTCGGGTTTACCCGCATCCATCGACCGGCCCTCTGGACAGACGGGTTTACCCGCATCCAGTGATTGGCTAAAATTATTATGGACAGACGGGTTTACCCGCATCCATCGATCGGCCCTCTGGACAGACGGGTTTACCCGCATCCAGTGATTGGCTAATATTTTTTCTTATGGTTCCTATGGAAAGATGGATAATCCACATCCAATGGCCCTCTGGACAGACGGGATTCCCGCATCCAGTGATTGGCTGAACCTTGCTTTGAGCCTGGCAGCTCTTAAAAAGCCTCGACTACATGGTTTTATCTGCAAATTCGCATCTTTTGGTGTTTATGTTTTATGACTCTTTAAACCGAAGTGGAACAACTACAGAAGTTGACCACATATCTATAAAGTTAAAAGTCTGGGTCATGAATACCAGCATGAATAAACCGGTGTTCATCATAATCCGGATCATCCATCAGGCAACCAGCTACAAGCTCCTGGACAAAGTTTCAGAATGATATAAACCGGTGTCTGTTATCAAGCCCGGGTTTGTTATTGGATCCATGGAGGTCGTCATCAAGAAATTTTATGTTCTACTGGATTAAGAGTATTGAGCATACTTGGTCTCAGGTATAAAATTGTTTTCGATATAAGTATATACATGTTTGATATATTGTGAGAACAATTTAATCTGTCCAGTGGTAAACCACCAGGACATGTTTTCAGTATTACTTATGCAGGAACAGATGATACGCAAGATAAGCGACATCAGGCAAAATTTAAATTGGCAAACATTAAAAGAAAAGGTCAAAATATCCGGATTAAAGCGGATAAAGTTTCAGCTATCCTATTACAAGGCATAGCAATCCTGACGGTTTAAAAGATTGTTTGATAAAGCGGGGCTGCAACTACAACAATAAGTTATGAGCTATGCTCCCTCCCGCTGCGACGGCTGGGCATTGACTTGATCCGGAGTTTCTTCTTCTTCTTGAAGCGGTTGGAAGTCCGGAACACACCAGTCAATCTTTGTCAGGGCCCGGAAGTACATCTCCTCACTGATAACTTCAGAAGGTTCGATATCTGGAGCGAAGGTATGAGGGCGAACTGGTGGGATTAAATTGACGGTGTCATAAACCGGCCGCTCCACCCGTTCGTTTTGCAAGTCGTACCCCGGATGATACCTGGATAAATCGGATTCAGCTGCAAGCTTGCTGGCGAGGGGACGCATCTCCTTCATCAAGGCATGGAGGTCCTTCGCGGTAAAAGCGGATCCGTCTTCTTTAGTGTCAGGAAATCCAGTCAAAGCTTCTTCCGGATCAAGATCCGGGACCCAGGCTTTAGCCCTGGTAAGTGCCATGAGGGCACCGGCTCGAGTAGCAGATTTCTTAACTTCTTCTAGACGCACTGGCAGAACAGACAACTTTTCCAACGTGCCTTGGATGGTCGTGGGGGCCGGTTTACCGAAAGATGTTGCACTGATGATCCTCTGAGCGCCGGAATACAGCTGCTCGACCAAAGTGTAACATGCCTTAAGTTTCTTCCGTAGGTCATCCCCAAGATGGGTGACACGGCGCCCTGCATATGAATATCACAATTAAACCGGTACAGATGGAAGCTTGCAAGGATGAAGCAGGAGTTCAGATTATATTTACCAAAGATTGCAGAAGTCATTAACTCAATTTGCCGCTTTAAGCCGGTTAACTCTTCAGTAACCGTATTAAGCGCCCCCTCAGCATCCTGAACCCTTTTCTCCAGTTCTTTCTTCTGAACCTCAAAAGTGGTCCGCTCTTCTTCAAAGAATTTTTTCAGATCTTCAGCAGTCTTTAAACTCACCTGAAGATCTTTCTTGGCTTTCGAAGCAGCAGACTCTGTCTCAGCAAGACGGCTCCGAAGCTCATTGATCTCATCAGCATTCCGGTTTAAGTCAGCCTGCAAGTACAATCAAGTGATAAGAAGCAAAAATCAGACAAGTCTCAAGCACACAAACAAGTTTTCTACTTGACACTTGGGGGCTAATGGGCAGTTGAAGCAATAAACAGCAGCAATTCAAAGTGAAAAGTCTCAAGCACACAAACAAGTTGTCTACTTGACACTTGGGGGCTAATGGGTAATTGAAGTATCAGAAAAAATTCTTACAAGTATCAAATACATAACCAAGTTATCTACTTGATACTTGGGGGCTAATGTAAGGTCAATTATTCAAGTTATAAGTTCCGGTTCACCTTCAACACGCAGCTAAACCGGAACTTGGGGGCTACTATGAGATAGAGGCATATCAAAAGCATAAAGTCGGAAGGAAAGGATTACCTCATATTTTTCTTTCATCAGATTAACCAAGCCCGCTTCATAATCACGGCTGCTGTGGAGCCGGTTCAAGTACCCGGAATAGAGCTCCTGGGCACTCATATCAGCAAGACTGGACAGCTCGGTACTCCATTTACCTTTCTCTTTATGTAGCTTCTCCACTTTAGCCGTATGTTTGGCTAAAACAGTGGGCTCAGCCGGAGCAACGAAAGCAGTCCCAGTCACTAGAACTTCTGGAGAAGTAGGTGCAGTTGGTGGAGTTGCAATATGAGCCGGACTAGGAGAGGCCGGATTGACCTGAGGAGAATTGACCCGGGCAGGACTTGGCGCATTATGAACATCATCAGCAGTAGGGTTCTCGGGCATTGAAATATGATCCGTAGGCGCAGGATTCTCAAGAGGAGTTGTGGGCTCGCCCTCTGGGGGGACGGTTGTCGCCGGATCATCAATATTAGTCTCAGCAGTGGTTTTGTTAGCCTTGGGTTTCTTGCTAGGCTTTGGCTTGCTGGAAGAAATTTGGAAAATGAGTTAAGTTTATGAAGCAAAAGATAATCATAAACCAGAAAAGTTAAAAAGACTTACCCTGGAACAGTTTTCAGTGGGGGAAGTTGCGTGGCAGACGATTCACCAGAGGAGGATAATGGAGTCTCCTGATAATCAGGGTCAAACGGTTTAAGAGGTTTGCGGATAAGCCCGGCCTTGGGATGAAGGAGAGTTGGAGAGAGTATAACCTCAGAGCGGCGCCTCCGAGCCGGAGTGAGAGAAATTCCGGATGACTCCACTGCCAGGCCGCTATGGCGAGTGGTCCGGCGAAGAGTTTCATGTTGTTGTTTCTTCAAAAGAAAATTAGGATCCAATTGAGCATAAGGATGAGAAAATTGATATTTCCGGACTGTCCGACGACTTTTTTGTGGGAGTGGTTCTGAATCGGAAGAAAGGATAGTTACCTCAACTTCGGCCGGATTATCACCTTCAGCCAACTCCTGTGGAAAGTTATCATTAGACACACATGTGAGTACAAGCAATCAAATTAAAGTCGGATTAATTCATACCTCGGAATCCGGATCATCATCCTCAGCGTGAGAGCTAGAGCCAACGGCTTCTTTTCTTTTCTTGTTAGCAAAGGTCTTCCGGCGTGATTGTTTGCCGGGCTTCTCCACAGGTTTCCTTTTCCAGAAAGGATCATCTGCCTATTTGGACAAAAAGAGAAAGTTAGAGGACGATTTATATAAACGGATCAAACAATATATACAAGAAAGCAAGGCTTACTGCAGGCAGCTTGTTCTTCTTATAATACAGAGCTAACCCAACTTTGCTACAGTCTTCTAAGGTGACATTGAGCATCTTCTTAGCCGATTCAATAACCTCCGATTCAGAAAGTTTATCCTTGGTAAACCGTTGAGGTTCGTCCGGTTTACCAGAATACTGGCACATCAACTGTGATCGCCGACTCAAGGGAAGAATACTCCAAGAGAGCCAACAGCGCATAAAATCGGTTCATATTAAACCGTTGGCCATAAAAGCTTTCAGTCTGGAAAGCTGAGACGCAAACCGGGGCCGTTCGGTGGAGCTGAGTCGTTGTGGCAGAGGGTGATCCTCCCGAAGACGGTGCTCGCGATAACCCGACAGTGGGTTTTCCCCTTCAGGACAAGTATCAACACAGTAAACCCAAGATTTGTTCCACTCCTTTGGGTGAGTGTGGAGAGCGGCATGGGGAAAGACTACGTCTCTCCTTTTCTGGATGCTAACCCCGCCGAGTTCCTGATGCGGTCCGCTGGTGAATTCCGTACGCCGGTTCACGTGAAAGAAATCCCGGAACAGATCAACAGACGGTTCTTCTTGCAGATACACCTCTGAAAACACATGGAAGTCACAAATATTGGAGACAGAGTTTGGACCTATGTCCTGAGGATGGAGTTGAAAGGCGGCAAGTACATCCCGGAAAAACTTTGAACCGGGGGGTGTGAAGCCTCGAGTTATGTGATCAAAGAAAACAATATCCTCCCCTTCTCTGGGAGTAGGAGGGCATTCGTTTCCTGGAGCCCGCCACTTCAAAACAGATCGAGGGCCTAAGGTACCAATAGCAGCGATTCTAACCAAGTCGTCTTCCGTGATGATGGAAGGAACCCAGTCACAAGACACAAATTGTTTGGCCATAATGGCAGAAGAGCGAGTGCTGAAAAGATAAAGTGCAAAAATGGATTATGCGGGTACAGCAGTATAAACCAGAAGATATCTACGAAGATTACGCAACGGTTTAGACAAGGGACTAATGGTATGGTTAACCCAGCAATAACAAAGAGCTATGTTACTGCCGGCTCATGACAGCAAAAGAGGAACAGCTAAACCGTCACGTTCAATTTTAAAAATATTCATGGAACAGGGCATGACAGTATAAACTGGAGTAGACCTAATAGATCTACAAAGAGAAACAGGTTTTTGCAAACAGCTAAAGGTGGAACAGATCTGAGCGTACAAAGAAAAGAAAAAATAATGCAAGGATATACGGGAAGAAAATACAAGAATCTTATGCGGAGCAGATGAATCTACAGGATGAATGTAGGTGACGAGATCTAAAGCATATACTAGCAGAACAAAGGTAAAAATCTAAGAGCTAGGTATAAAGGTCAAAAACTTCAGTGAAACGGGCGTTCAAGATGAACAAGGCGAAGCTTTCGTTAAAGCTCTAATGTTGGAGGCACAGGGAAGAACCATAGAGGATGCGGATCTACAAGGAGGAGGAAAGACATACCTGGAACAGTGGAGATCGGCGGCGGAGTTCTCTGGTCAAACTCAGGGCGATGCAGCGGCCGGCGCGGACTTGGTTTCGGCGGTCAACGGCGGTGGTTCGAAGCTCGAGCGTCAATGGCGTCTTGAAGCTCGGGCGACAGACGAGGAAGAAGATGCGAGAAGAGGATAACGAATGAGGACGGCGGTATTTATAAGGGAAAAACAGATACGAAGCGACAGCTACGGGATTCGAGGGAGCAAAAGATTGGATAAAGATCCTTTGACGCCTCGATTTTCGGGATAACCATTAAAACAAAGTTACAGTACAGCTCGCTGCATTAAATGCGGAGATGATGTCACGGTCAGATTCAGTGATTCTCGAGGATGACGTCAGTGCCGGTTTACAAAAATGAGAAGGCACAGAAGAAAATTATACAAGACAAGGGAGATTGATATGAACAAGTTCAAATCATTCTGGGGCCTAATGTCAGGGATATGACTAGCAGGTATGAACCGGCTAGTGTAAACCGGCTTAATTATAATATGCTTGGTTGTAATATTTAGTAAAGGCTACGGCCCATAAGATCTTAGGGCCCATGTATAGAATTATGGTTTGTAAACCGCCAAGTAATGTAACTTGAAAGATAAGGAAGAAAGGACAAAGACCGAGGTGGGCACGAGTATGAGCCGGCCTCGGGACTCTGTAAACCGGAGCAGGCGTCACCTCTATATAAAGGGACGACCCGGCGACGGTTCAGGGAAAAGCAAGAATCAACCCGTCGAGACTACAGGCAAACGATTCGCTCCCTGTAAACCGACGCCCAAGCAATACCAAGCCAACTAGACGTAGGCTTTTACCTTCATCGAAGGGGCCGAACTAGTATAAACTCTCTGTGCCCTTTGTGTGCTATCACCCTTTCAAGCTAACCCATGCGATGGTTCCATCATCAAGTCCGTTAAACCGGACATCTGCCGTGCTAATTCCACGACACGGTTGGTGGCACCAACCAGGACTAAAGGGGGGCATTGGTCCCGGTTGGTGCCACGAATAGCAGGTATGTCAGGGATATGACTAGCAGGTATGAACCGGCTAGTGTAAACCGGCTTAATTATAATATGCTTGGTTGTAATATTTAGTAAAGGCTACGGCCCATAAGATCTTAGGGCCCATGTATAGAATTATGGTTTGTAAACCGCCAAGTAATGTAACTTGAAAGATAAGGAAGAAAGGACAAAGACCGAGGCGGGCACGAGTATGAGCCGGCCTCGGGACTCTGTAAACCGGAGCAGGCGTCACCTCTATATAAAGGGACGACCCGGCGACGGTTCAGGGAAAAGCAAGAATCAACCCGTCGAGACTACAGGCAAACGATTCGCTCCCTGTAAACCGACGCCCAAGCAATACCAAGCCAACTAGACGTAGGCTTTTACCTTCATCGAAGGGGCCGAACTAGTATAAACTCTCTGTGCCCTTTGTGTGCTATCACCCTTTCAAGCTAACCCATGCGATGGTTCCATCATCAAGTCCGTTAAACCGGACATCTGCCGTGCTAATTCCACGACACGGTTGGTGGCACCAACCAGGACTAAAGGCATCAACTTGGCATGCTCTCTGTTTCTGAACAAACGTTTCAACCCGTCGGGCAATTCGTTATCCTTCGGAAGCTTCTTCTTCAATATTTTTAGTAGCTTCTCAAATCCTTTGTCAGCCACAGCATTCTCTGCCTTCCACTGCAGCAATTCCAGTAAGGTACCGAGCTTTGTGTTGCCATCTTCGCAATTGGGGTACAACCCTTTTTTGTGATCCTCTAACATGCGATCGAACTTCAGCTTCTCCTTTTGACTTTCGCATTGTGTCCTTGCATCGACAATGACCCGGCAGAGATCATCATTTGGTTCCTCTTGATCTTCAGCAGCTTCAACCATTGTAGCATCATTGGGCACATCGTCTGGTTCCTCTTGATCTTCACCAGCTCCCCCCATTGCAGCATCACCGTATTCAGGGGGCACATAGTTGTCATCCTACTCTTCTTCTTCGCCGTCTTCCATCATAACCCCTATTTCTCCGTGCCTCGTCAAAACATTATAGTGTGCCAGGAAACCCTTGTAAAGCAGGTGGGAGTGAAGGATTTTCCGGTTAGAGTAAGACATCATATTCCCACATTTAGTGCATGGACAACACATAAAACCATTCTGCATGTTTGCCTCAGCCGCATTTAGAAACTCATGCACGCCCTTAATGTACTCGGAGGTGTGTATGTCACTGTACATCCATTGCCGGTTCATCTGCGTGCATTATATATAATTAAGTGTGTCAAAAACCATTACAGAACATCATAAATAGATAATTAAGTGACCAAATTAATAGAAGTTCATCATCACATTAAAACCAAAGTACATACATATATAGTTCTCATCTAACAACATATAGCTCTCCATACACATCGAAACTATGTAAAACATTTCAATGCGAAAACAAATGTGATCATAATCACAACCAAGGTAACAATTTATCCAACGGCATAATGATACCAAGCCTCAGTATGAATGGCATATTTTCTAATCTTTCTAATCTTCAACCGCATTGCATCCATGTTGATCTTGTGATCATCGACGACATCCGCAACATGCAACTCCAATATCATCTTCTCGTCCTCAATTTTTTTTATTTTTTCCTTCAAGAATTTGTTTTCTTCTTCAACTAAATTTAACCTCTCGACAATAGGGTCCATCTTGATCTTGTGATCATCGACGACTTCCGCAACATGCAACTCCAATTCCATCTTCTCCTCCTCCATTTTTTCCAATTTTTTCTTTAAGGAAATGTTTTCCTCTTCAACTAAATGTAACCTCTCCACAAGAGGGTCGGTTGGAATTTCCGGTTCATCTACCTCATAGACATAATAAAACATCTATGCATGTCAGGTTGGTCGGCATAACTATCATAAACACTAAAACAAATAGTTATAAATTAAAGATAATATACCACATCCGAATCGTAGACAGGACGAGGGCCCACGTGGGCGGATATCAAAACTATCGCACTATATAATAACAAGCAATAATAAAAGTAAGAAAATTAGACAAATATCTATCTAAAGCAATAATAACAAGCAATAATAAAAGTAAGAAAAGCATGGACATAACAAGAGGCTCACCACGGTGGTGCCGGTGACGAGATCGGCGGGGGCGATCGATGGCGGCGAAGACTGGGACGGGACGTGACAGACCGCTAAACCTAGACAAAACTCGGAGAAAATAGAGCTTCGAAAGGAGAAAAGCTTAACTAGTGTGGCTCGGGCATTCCATCGAACACGTTGTGTGCATAGGAGGTGAGCTAGAGCACCACTAACCCCTCTCCCCCTCGGCCAGAAAAAAAAACAGAGCAGTGTGCTCTGCTCTTGAGCGAGGGGGTATATATAGGCACCTCATTGGTCCCGGTTGGTGCTACGAACCGGGGCTAAAGGGGTGCCTTTGGTCCCGGATCATGCCACCAACCGGGACCAATGGTGGTGGGCCAGGAGCAAGACCCATTGGTCCCGGTTCGTCGCACCAACCGGGACCAATGGCCCACGTGGCCCGGCCGGCCCCCTGGGCTCACGAACCAGGTCCAGTGCCCCCATTGGACCCGGTTCTTGAGTGAACCGGGGCTAATGGGCTGGACAGGCCTGGACCAAAGCCATGTTTTCTACTAGTGTTTCATCATCTTTGGCGACCGTTGGCACATATTCTCATCTCGCTCTGAATTCATAAGATAGTTGCTTAGTGCCTGCTGCAGCCACTTTATTACCTCTCCACACCTAAAGGCTTTGTTAGTTTTGATACCCGAGAATGGGATTGCTGAGTCCTTATGACTCACAGTTTTCAACACACACCAGATGTAGGTACAACAGAGTACAACGCAGGAGATGGACAAGAACTCCACTGGGAGTTCGATGAAGAGCGTGGTCGTATGTATGTGACGTATCCCTACGATCAGTAGTGGTTCCTACTAGGGGCGATCAGGATTTGTGGTTGCGGTATCTTTTCTTGTTTTTTCGTCCGTAGTGGGACCCTATGTTATTTGGATGAATGTATGAATGTTGAATTATTTGTGTGACGTGGCGAGTGTAAGCCAACTATTAAACTCTTTCATCCATGTTCCTTGCATGAGTTGTGCAAACATACCACGCTTGCGATCATTCCAGAATGTGATTATGTCTCTAACTCGTGCCTCGACAGTAGGAGATATAGTCGCATCCTGGGCATTACAGGCGCGCCCAGGGGGGCGCCCCCCACCCTCGTGGACATGATGTGGGCCCCTTGGTCTGGTTCTTTCCGCGGATATTTTTTATATATTCCAAAATAATTCTCCGTTGAATTTCAGGTCATTCCGAGAACTTTTATTTCTGCACAAAAATAACACCATGGCAGTTCTGCTGAAAACAGCGTCAGTCCGGGTTAGTTCCATTCAAATCATGCAAGTTAGAGTCCAAAACAAGGGCAAAAGTGTTTCGAAAAGTAGATAAGTTGGAGACGTATTGATACATCTCCAACGTATCTATAATTTTTGATTGTTCCATGCTATTATTTATGAAGTCTTGGATGTCTAATGGGCTTTATCATTCACTTTTATATCATTTTGGGACTAACCTACTAACCCAAAGGCCCAGTCCAGATTGTTGTTTTTTTGCCTATTTCAGGGTTTTGCAGAAAAGGAATATCAAACGGAGTCCAAACCGAATGAAACCTTCACGAGAGATATTTTTGGAGAAAATCACACTCGAGAAACGTCAGGACCAAGTCAGGGGATAGAGGGCGTTCCCTCGAGGGTGGGGGGTGCGGCCCCTGCCTCGAGGCTGGCCCCTGTGGCCCCCGGTGCCCTCCTTCTTCCTATATATACCTACGTACCCTAAAAACTCCATACGCAGACAGAAAACCCTAATTCCACCGTCGTAGCTTCTGTTCCCTTGGTGATCCCATCTTGGAGCCTGTTCCGGGAGGGGGATCCATCACGGAGGCCTTCATCATCATCATCATCGCCCTCACCATGAGTTGTGAGTAGTTTACCACAGACCTTCGGGTCCATAGCTAATATCTAGATAGCTTCTTCTCTCTTTTCGGATCTCAATACAAAGTTCTCCTCGGTCTTCGCGGAGATCTATTCGATGTAATCTCTTTTTGCGGTGTTTTTGTCGAGATCCGATGAATTGTGAGTTTATGATCAAGGTTATCTATGAAAGATATTTGGTTCTTCTCTGAACTTTTTATGTGTGCTCATAATATCCTTGTAAGTCTCTTCGTATTATTGGTTTGGTTTGGCCTACTAGATCTATAGTTCTTGCAATGGGATAAGTGCTTGGCTATGGGTTCAATCTTGCGGTGTCCTTTCCCAGTTATAGTAGGGGCAGCAAGGCACGTATTGTATTGTTGCCATCGAGGATAAAAAGATGGGGTTTACATCATATTGCTTGAGTTTATCCCTCTACATCATGTCATCTTACTTAAAGTGTTACTCTATTCGTATGAACTCAATACACTAGATGAATGTTGGATAGCGGTCGATGTGTGGAGTAATAGTAGTAGATGCAGAATCGTTTCGGTCTACTTGTCTCGGATGTGATGCCTATATACAATGATCATGCCTAGATAGTCTCATAATTATTCTCTTTTCTATCAATTGCTCGACAGTAATTGGTTTACCCACCGTAGAATATCACTATCATGAGAGAAGCCACTAGAGAAAATTATGGCCCCCGGGTCTATTCTCAACATATCAATCTACATCTACTGTCAGGGATATGACTAGCAGGTATAAACCCGCTAGTTTAAACCGGCTTTGTTATATTATACTTATTTGTAATATTTAGTAAAGGCCACGGCCCATAAGATCTTAGGGCCCATGAGTAGAATTAAGGTTTGTAAACCGCCCCGTGATGTAACTTGAGAGATAAGGAAGAAAAGACAGAGACCGAGGCGGACACAAGTATGAGCCGGCCTCGGGACTCTGTAAACCGGGCCAGGCGTACCCTCTATATAAAGGGACGACCCGGCGACGGTTCAGGGACAAGCAACAATCAACTCGTCGAGACACAGGCAAGCGAATCCGCTCCCTGTAATCCAACGCCCAAGCAATACCAAACCAACTAGACGTAGGCTTTTACCTTCATCGAAGGGGCCGAACTAGTATAAACCTTCTGTGTCCCTTGTGTGCTATGAACCCCTTCAAGCTAACCCGTGCGATGGTTCCATCTTCAAGTCCGCTAAACCGGACATCTGCCGTGCTATTTCCACGACATCTACTTTACTTTTCTTGCTTTTATTTGTTGTTTTATTAAACCGAAAATACCAAAAATATAACTATCATCTCTATCAGATCTCACTCTCATAAGTGACCGTAAAGGGATTGACAACCCCTTATCGCGTTGGCTGCGAAGTTCTTATTTGTTTGTGCAGGTGCGAGGGACTCGCGCGTGGTATCCTACTGGATTGATATCTTGGTTCTCAAAAACTGAGGGAAATACTTACGCTATTGTGCTGCATCTCCCTTTCCTCTTCGAGAGAATACAACGCAAGCTTAAGAGGTAGCACGTATCAACTCCCCCAAGCTTAAACCTTTGCTTGTCCTCAAGCAATTCAGTTGATAAACTGAAAGTGATAAAGAAGAACTTTGACAAACTCTGTTTGCTCTTGTTGTTGTAAATATGTAAGGCCAGCATTCAAGTTTTCAGCAAAAGATCATGAACTAACCACATTCACAATAACTTTTAGGTCTCGTGTCTACTCATATCAATGGCATAATCAACTAGCGAGCAATAATAATAAACCTCGAATGACAACACTTTCTCAAAACAATCATAATATGATATGACAAGATGGTATCTCGCTAGCCCTTTCTGAGACCACAAAACATAAATGCAGAGCACCTTTAAAGATCAAGGACTGACTAGACATTGTAATTCATGGTAAAAGAGATCCAGTCGCAATCATACTCAATGCAAATTAGTAGCAATACATGCAAATGACAGCGGTGCTCTCCAACTAGTGCTCTTTTCTAAGAAGATGATGACTCAACATAAAAGTAAATCGATAGGCCCTTCGCAGAGGGAAGCAGGGATTTGTAGAGGTGCCAGAGCTCTATTTTAAAATAGAGATGAATAATATTTTGAGTGATATACTTTCATTGTCAGCATAACAACCAAGAATCTCCATATCTTCCATGTTACACACATTATAGGCGGTTCCCAAACAGAATGGTAAAGTTTATACTCCCCCAACCACCAACAAGCACACTTCACGGCCATCCGAATCCACGGGGTACCATCCAAACAAGCAACGGCCCTGGGGGAGTTTTGTTTAATTATTATGATTTGAGCATGGGACTAGGCATCCCGGTTACCAGCCATTTTCTCATGAATGATGAGCGGAGTCCACTCATCGTGAGAATAACCCACCTAGCATGGAAGATATAGACAACCCTAGTTGATACATGAGTTGTTCGAGCATACAAAACATAATTTCATTTGAAGGTTTAGAGTTTGGCACATACAAATTTACTTGGAATGGCAGTAGATACCGCATATAGGAAGGTATGATGGACTCATATGGAATAACTTTGGGTTTATGGAAGTGGATGCACAAGCAGTATTCCCGCTTAGTACAGGTGAAGGCTAGAAAGAGACTGGGAAGCGACCAGCTAGAGAGCGACAACAATCATGAACATGCATTAAAAGTAATTAACAATGAGTGCAAGCATGAGTAGGATATAAATCACCACGAACATAAATATCGTGGAGGCTATGTTGATTTTGTTTCAACTACATGCGTGAACATGTGCCAAGTCAGACCACTTGAGTCGTTCAAAGGAGGATACCACCCTATCATACCACATCACAACCATTTTAATATCATGTTGGCATGCAAGATAGACCATTATAAACTACTAGCTAATTAAGCATGGCATGAGCAGCTATGATCTCTAATTGTCATTGCAAGCATGTTTCATTCATAATAGCTGAATCAGGAACGATGAACTATCATATTTACATAAACAAGAGAGGTCGAGTTCATACTGGCTTTTCTCATCTCAATTAGTTCATCATATATCGCCATTATTGCCTTTCACTCGCACGACCGAACGGTGTGGATAATAATATTAGTGTACGTGCATTGGACTAAGCTGGAATCTGCAAGCATTTAATACAAGAGAGAAGACAAAGCAATATGGCTCAAGGTTAAATCAACGATAAAGCATATGAGAGCCACTAAACATTTCCATCATGGTCTTCTCCTCTTGACCCTCAAAGAAAAGAAAAGAAATTATTTACACGGGAAAGCTCCCAACAAGCAAAAGAAGAACGAGAAATCTTTTTGGGTTTTCTTTTAATTACTACTACTACAGGCATGGAAAGTAAACTAGCTAAAAGGCTACAACTATTTTTTTTCTTAGGTTTTTCTAGCACACAAGAAAAAGACTAGGTAAAGAATTGAAACTAGCATGGATAGTACAATGACAGAGTGTGAGCACCGACTACTGGAATAAGTGTGTGAACATGAATGTAATGTCGGTGAGAAATACATACTCCCCCAAGCTTAGGCTTTTGGCCTAAGTTGGTCTATGGGCACGGGTCAAAGCTAATTTCTCCCGTGTACGGAGAAGCGTCCTCTGGGTGCCACTAGTTGGCAATCTCATCCGGATCCCACCGATAAACCGACTGCCGGTGAGGGTCAAGTGGTGGTTCCGGCTCCGACTCTGAAGCTTGTTCCTGACTCCCGTATTTATAGACGGCATCTGGCAAACCGAGGTACGTGCCTAAAAATAGATCAAACAGAGAAGGTGCAGGCAAGGTAATGATCTCACAATATTTTTCATCAAACCTCAATTTATACTTAGAGAGGCAATTTTCTATGCATGGTGGTAGCTACGCACGCATGGTGGCAACTCCACACTCTTTATTATAAGTTCCTTTTTTATGATATATGAGGTGTCGGGTTTCTTATAGCATTGGCACAAGTGCATTTTTGTTATATAAAAATGACTTTTCTCATTTCTCTTTGTCTTTTTATTATCTTTTGGACACAGGTGCCTTTTAGTTGTGTAGAAAGGGGCTTTAACAATAAAATCATGTGCTATCATACTCTTATAATCTAGAAACACTGGGGTCAACAACTTTTCTTCCTTCTCATGATGCCTAATAGGTATTCTAAAGTGTTCAGCAAGCCGTGAAGCAAAGATGCCTCCAAAGATAGGACCATTTGTACGGTTCTGGCTTAATCGTTTAGCAACAACAACACCCAAGCTAAAAGTTGTGTCTCGAAACAAAGCATGCCGCAAAATGACAATATCAGGGGCACTAAGATTCGCACTGTTCCCTGCGACCAATTAAGCATCTACTAGCAAATATAGCAAAGTAGCATAGAACAGGAAAATGTATACTAGTAATTCTTGCCCCTGAAACTTGCCTTGTTTCCCCTACATCTATCATATCAATAAACCCCTCAACATCTTTGTGATGTGGTTCCTCAAGACTACCAGCAAATGGTATCTTACATACTTGACAAAATTCATAGAACGACATCTCCTTATCCTCATCATATAAACGAAACTCCACTGAAGGTGGTGATTTCTTAGCATGAAAATGAAAGTTTTGTGTGAAAATATTAGTGAGAAAGAGATATTGTTCACGCTGGTCGTGGAGGAAGTCAGTGAGGCCTGCATTCTCCGCCAAATAATAAAAGTCTTTATAAATCCCAACGGCTTCCAAAAACTCATTGCAAGGCCATTCACACGGTCGAACTTCCGTAGTGCGAGGAAGGTTGTATTTGGGCTTCTTATTCTCTTTCTTCTGCTTATCCTTTGAACTTTGGCTGGAAGAGCCTCTCAACAATCTCCTCATCATTTTCCTCCTCTGCAAATTTCTGAAATTTTTTGAGACTCAAAATAAAATTGAACCAAACTCAACAAGATTGATAGCAACTACTCCTACAAGTGCCTAGAGACTATATCATGCATTAGAACTACTTGGAACCTCATAAATTTGACATGCAAGCTCAAGAACAGGGTCACCTAAGCAGCAAATATTTGCAATAAATAAAGCACTAGAACAAATACTAATTTGACCAATGGAGGAGTCACATACCAATGAATAATCTCCCCAAACAGTTTTGTGAATGGAGCTTTGAGCAACGAGATCGAAAATGGCAGCAAGATGAGCTAGAACTAGTTCTTGAGCTGGGTATTGATTTTTTGGGGAGGAAGAAGGAGTGTGTGGGTGCGGGAATACGTGGAGGGGGCGAGGAAGGGGCGCGCTCAGGGGGTGGGCGCGCCCTACACCCTCGTGGCCAGGTGCTGGCTCCCCCTGCTATGTTCTCAGTGCCAAATATTCTCAAATATTCTGGAAAAAATCATATTTCATTTTCGGTGCATTAGGAGAAGTTTTATTTTCGGGTATTTTTTCTATTGCACGGATAACTCTAGAAACAGACAGAAAATACTAATTTTGCTTTTATTTAATCTAATTAACAGAAAGTAAAAGGAGGGTACAGAAAGTTGTGCTATCTAGATTCACCCATCTTATGCTCATCAAAAGGAATCCATTAACAAGGTTGATCAAGTCTTGTTAATAAACTCCCACTTAGATAGACATCCCTCAAGTCATCTAAATGATCATGTGATTCAAATCTACTAAACCATGTCCGCTCATCATGTGAGATGGAGTAGTTCTCAATGGTGAACATCTCCTGTCGATCATATCTACTATATGATTCACGCTCGACCTTTCAGTCTCTAGTGTTCCAAGGCCATGTCCGTACATGCTAGGCTCGTCAAGTTTAACTCGAGTATTCTTCATGTGCAAAACTGTCTTACACCCGTTGTATGTGAACGTAGAGCTTATCACACCTGATCATCATGTGGTGTCTCAGCACGACAAACTGTTGCAAAGGTGCATACTCAGGGAGAACACTTGTACCTTGAATTTTTTAGTGAGGGATCATCTTATAATGCTACTGTTGTACTAGGAAAAATAAGATGCACAAAAAGATAAACATCACATGCAATCAAAATATGTGACATGATATTGCCATCATCATCTTGTGCTTTTGATCTCCATCTTCAAAGCATCGTCATCATCTCCATTGTCACCGGCTTGACACCATGATCTTCATCGTAGCGTCGTGGTTGTCTCGCCAACTATTTCTTCTACTACTATCGCTAACTCATAGTGATAAAGTAAAGCGATTACATGGCGTTCGCAATTCATACAATAAAGAGACAACCACAAGGCTCCTGCCGGTTGCTGATAATTTACAAAACATGATCATCTCATACAATATCGTATAACTCATCACATCTTGACCGTATCACATCACAAATGCCCTGCAAAAACAAGTTAGACGTCCTCTACTTTGTTGTTGCAAGTTTTACGTGGCTACTACAGGCTTCTAGCAAGAACCGTTCTTACCTACGCATCAAAACCACAATGATTTTTCGTCAAGTGTGTTGTTTTAACCTTCAACAAGGACCGGCCGTAGTCACACTTGATTCAACTAAAGTTGGAGAAACAGACACCCGCCAGCCACCTGTGTGCAAAGCACGTCGGTAGAACCAGCCTCATGAACGCGGTCATGTAATGTCTGTCCGGGCCGCTTCATCCAACAATACCGCCAAGATGGTGATAAAACCAAGATGAGCAGCTCGGGCACGTCGCTAGCTTCTCAACGAGCCAAAGAACACTCAAATTGGAGTTCGGGAGTGAAAGTTATGGTCAAAACGGAGAAACTTGGAAAGCTGAAACAGTGAGGGGCGGTAGTACCGCTCTGTGGGTACCCCGACTTGGAAGTCGAGATCACCGAATGCACGTGCACAGTGATCCCAGAGATCAATGCTCACTGAACACACAGAAGCTGAAATAACAAGAGTCTTACATCCATACAAATAGTCTTACACGAATTAAGGCCATTATGGCCAAGTCTTACATAGATAGAGCCTCACGGGCTGAATAGCAAATATCTAAAGTAGCGGAAGTCTTCGATAAAACGGGTAGAACCCATGCCATCTGCCTTAACCCTACAGGCATTCTGACTGGGACAGCGTCCTAGTTCGCATGGTCGTCTTCAAAGAACTCTTCCTCATAATCCTGCTCTTCCATGCCTGGCCAATTAAATAACTAGTGGCAAGCCAATGAGTACTTTGAATGTACTCGCAAGCAACCCATGATGTGGTTCAAGTAACAATGCAATTGAATAATAATGAACATTCTAGCAGGAGGCTAGAACAAAATGCTGTCATCAAGCTTATGCATCAATAACCTCGCGTAACCTCGAGAACAGGTTACCGACATCAACATGAATATAATTCATCTCAACTGAGTCAAGTCACCAGCTTGACTCATCACACACAATGTATCACCAAAGAAGTAAAATTCTGGACATAGTTTAAGTAGCACCACCCAACTGTCCATGACCGTGGACACGGCTATTCGAATAGTTTTACACTCTGCAGAGGTTGCGCACTTTACCCACAAGATCCGGGGACTTCCGTGGCATCCACGACCCGCGGTACCTCAAGTACCCGGGGTAAGCACCCGGTCATTACCTTTCCTTAGACGACACTAACATAGAGTCCACTCGTTGGCACACGACCCTCGGGTACAAAAAATAGATCACGGGACTTGCCCTAATTTCAATGTTCACGCGTACCCGAAGGGACCAACGGTGTGTCCGGTGCCCTGTAAAAACAGTCATGGCCGTCTATCCAAGCACGACCCCGTCCCGGGAAAGACCTCAAGTCTTCCCGTCACTAGTAATGCGGGCACCATGCTAGTATCGATCTAAGTAATCAATAAAGCCCCGTCCCATAAGGGGTAGTGTGGTTGCACATGTTTGGTTGGGACGGTAGTCACACATAAATCTAATCCATCATTCCACCATGCACATGATATTACCGGCACATCACTTCTTTCTCAAGTGATGACCTAACACTTCATCACCCTCGGGCATTAGGGGCACCCGATGGGTTCATGCAAAGTTTCCACTACGGGGGTTCATATCACACATGCATCATATGAGCATCAAGACCAACTATTGCATGTCATCTAGCATGTAGCAAGATCAACAATAAAGCATGCATCATGTGGTGGTTCATCTAGGTTACCATCGTAACCCTAATCATCATGTATCGGAAACCAACGGGTTCCGAGGAACAAGTGTATCATGGTCAAAGGGCTGCTTGCCTGGATTGGCTTGGTCTTCAAAGTCCTCTAGTCCTTCTCCTTCTCCTTCCACAGCAACTTCGTCAAATACGGGATCTATACGTCGCATAATAATAACGGAAAAATAAGAATACAAATAGAACAGAAAAACCAAAGTGCTCAGAAAAATGTCATCTCATTTTTGTAAAATACTAGAGGGTTTTCTAAGATGGGGAAAAATCCTTGTTGGAGTTTTGGAGTTGCAGAATAGGATATATTGATTTTTGAACAGGAGTTATACTGCTCAAATTTGAATTTAAATTTGAACAGTACAGAAAAGTTTCATGGATTTGAATGAAAGTAGTACCATTAAATAGGTTGGAATATTACAAGATTTTAGGAGTTGGAAATAATTAATTTGGATCAATATTCTTTTCTGCATAAATGTTTGAAACATTAACAGAAAAGAAAAAGAAAAAAGGGGTCCTGTGCACTGGGCCAGAAGTGGCCACAGTGCACGGCCCAGACGGCTCGGCCTGGGCGCACGGAGCCAGCGCGCGCGCACGTCAGGTTTCAAACCTGACGGGCGGGGCCCGTGGGTCAGCGGCTCAGAGGAGGGGAGAGAGGTGGGAGGATGACAGGCGGGGCCCGCCTGTCATCTCTAACCCCGTGGTCACGGCGGCGGCGAGCTCACCGGCGACGACTCCGGCCACGGCGACGGCAACGGAGGGCATGGTCGAGCTCAGCGTCGTGTTGCGGTTGCAACGGTGGTGGTGCGGCACGGCGGGGAGCCCAGGTTCGCCGGCGACGAGGTGCGACGGCGGAGGCTCGTCGGAGGTCGGTTGCAGCGGCTGTTTCCGACTGCGGACAGAGGGGGAAAGAGAGGGGAAAGAGTCAGTGGCGTGCTGCGGTTCCAAAACAGGCGGAGGGAGGAGCAGGGGAGGCCTGTACCTCGAGATCGCCGGCGGCCCGACGCGGCGGAGCTCCGGTCGATCCCGAGCACTGGGGCGCTCCGGGGCTGATCTGAGGGTGCAGGAGGGGCTAGAGGAAAGCTGTGAGGCTGGTGATGGTGTTGGAAGGGCTCGGGGAGGCCTATTTATAGGGCCCCGACGAGGACCCGTGGTCCAGTGCGCTGGCGAGCTCCGGCTCGTCGCTACAGCGCACGGGAGGCTGCGGGAGTGAGTCAGGGGTGTTGCTGGACGAGTCCCACGCCCAGCTGAGGCAAGAGGAGGAGCGGGGGAGCAGCAGGGGTGCGCGCGCGTGTGGAGCAGAAGACTGGCCGAAGCGGGCGGCCGGTGTGCGTGCGGCGACGCTCACTGGAGGGCGCAGGAGGAGGGGGGACAGCGCCGGTGACGTTGCGGACGTCGAGGCGCCTCGACTGGCGCGAGGGAGAGGCTCGAGGTGGTCGGGGACCAACGATTGGCCCGAGCCAGCGTGTGAGCCGCACTGTTCACGCGCTCTGGAGCGCGCGTATGGCTGGCATCAGCACGCTCTCGCCGGCTTGGTCCATTCCAGCGTGCCCAACAGTGTCTGGTGAGTAGAGGGAGTAGTAAAGAATTGCCCTAAGGCCTTGGATGCTCTGTGGTGTAGAGAGAGAGGGAGGGTGCTGGTAAAAATGGTGAAAGAAGGGTGCACAGCAAGGTAAAGTTGGGGTTTCACCCCCCAATCATGGAGATGAGGTGCTGGGGGAGTTACTGGGGTTTGCTAGTAACCCCATGAGTCTGTGGTAAAGAGATGAGGCCATGGAGAGAAGTGAAAGTGGTAAAAGTAGAGGTTTTAAGATTTCTGCAGAAGGTGTTTGATCATGGTTTGATCAAGTAAATGAGATCCAATTGGCATGGCACTTTACAGGGTTGAAGGACATGAGAAAATAGGGTGCTTCACCAAATTTGGCCTTATTTGGAGAAACTAGCCAATGTAACTTTGGTGAACCCTAGAAATCAACAGAAACAGTTTCATCTTGCTTGAGTCAAGCTAATCATCTCCCCTTGATGCACCACTTGGTGTAGCATCATCATTTGGGGTATTGATCATGCTCACAAAGTTTGAGGCTCCAGATAAAAAGTTGGTAATGTAAAGTTGTTCAAATTTGCATTTGAACAGAAAGGGTTTTGAGGTGATCTGATCAAGTTGCTCTAATCCAAATCTTGTGCCATTTGGTCTAGGTGCCTCATTAGGCCATTCTAGCATGTGCACCAAGTTTGAGAGCATTTGGACAAGTTTGGCAATGTAGAGTTGCTCAAACTTCAAATATGGACAGAATGGTTATGAAGGGGTTTGAGGAGGTTTTCTTGATCTCCAATGCATGAGGCTTTGCAAGATCATCAAATATGTCATATGTGACATGATAGAATTTCCCTGGAATTTTTGGAGAAAAAATTCCTTTGTAAATATTTCAAAAGCTTGAAATATCCAGAAAGGGTTTTAGAGGGGTTAGCCCATTATTTTGAACATGACCAAGTGTTGAAACTCCTATATATGGACAATATATGTCCTCTGAGTCTCTCTGAATTTTGGCAAATATTTTTGAAATAGTTAAATAATTTTCCCCTATTAAAGACCATTTCTGGCCTTAAGAAAAGTCTTTTAAATAAAATAGGAAAATAACTCTTAAAATTATACCTTTGTGGTTTATGGGAGTCCTATGACTACTAGGTCTCAAATAAACCTTTTGAAAAAGTTTTCACACCCTTAATCAAGTACTTGCAGTGCAAATCTCAATTCAGGGGTTTTTGGAAAAACTAAATTTATAAAATACTTTTTGGCCAAATTAATTTTATAAGAAAATACTATACTGCTATATAACACTTGGCATGATCATTGGGCAGGAGTTTTGATTAAGGAGATGAAATCTACAAGAGATCATAGTTGACTTTAATGAGCACATGAAAAAGCAATTGAAGAAAACTCAATTCCAAATAAAAGCCAAATGATGCTAAAAAAAATTTTGCTGGTCCAAATTTTCATGCTTCAAAGTTACAAATAACATGTTACAAAATGCAGGGTGTGACAGACCTACCCCCTAAGAATCTCGTCCCCGAGATTCCTAAACTAGGGCTTAAAAGAGGTCGGGAAACTCGGACCTAAGATAGTCTTCTCGTTCCCAGGTTGCTTCTGCTTCGGTGTGGTTGCTCCACTGGACCTTGAAGTACTTGATGGTACGGCTCCGCGTACGTCGTTCTGCTTCGTCCAGGATATGAATGGGCTTCTCGCGGTAAGTCAAATCAGGCTGCAGATCAATGGCTTGGTGATCCACATCCTTGTAGAGACTGGGCTTGTCTGGAACTTGGAGACATTTCTGGAGTTGTGACACATGGAATACATTGTGCACATCGGATAGCTCAGGTGGTAGTTCCAACTGATAAGCCACTTCCCCTCATCGTGCAGTGACCTCAAAGGGTCCAATGAACCTTGGTGCGAGCTTCCCCTTGACATGGAAACGCTTGGTTCCCTTCAGAGGAGTCACTCGCAGGTACACATGGTCCCCAACATGGAAACTCATGTCTCGGCGTCGAGTGTCAGCATAACTCTTTTGCCTTGACTTGGCTGCCTTTAATCGCTCTCTGACTAGTTGGACTTGTTCTTCTGCTGCGCGGAGAACATCTGGTCCAAAGACTAGTCCTTCTCCAGTCTCTGACCAGTTGAGGGGTGTGCGACATCTGCGTCCGTACAATGCCTCAAATGGTGCCATCTGAAGGCTTGACTGGTAACCGTTGTTATAGGAGAACTCGGCAAAAGGGAGACAGTCTTCCCACTTGGCTCCATATGCCAGGACACAGGCTCGGAGCATGTCTTCGAGAATCTGATTGACTCGCTCAGTTTGACCTCCGGTCTGTGGGTGGAAAGCTGTGCTGAAGGACAACTTGGTTCCCAAGGCTTCTTGGAACTTCTTCCAGAACCTTGAGGTGAACTGGGTTCCTCGATCTGACACAATCTCCTTGGGAACACCGTGAAGACTTACGATTCGGTCGATGTAGAGAGCTGCCAGCCGGTTGCCATCATAAGTGGTCTTGACAGGAATGAAATGTGCTACCTTGGTCAAATGATCGACTATGACCCAGATAGAGTCATGTCCTCTATTTGACCTTGGTAATCCGGTGACGAAGTCCATTCCGACTTTGTCCCACTTCCACTCAGGAACCTTGAGTGGTTGAAGCAATCCAGCGGGTCGCTGATATTCAGCCTTGACCTTTTGGCACACATCACACTTTGCAACATAGGTTGCAATCTCTCTCTTCATACCGTGCCACCAGAATCGTGCCTTCAAGTCTTGGTACATCTTGGTTCCTCCGGGGTGGATGGAATACGGGGTGTCGTGGGCTTCTTGCAGAATCAGCGTCTTCAACTCGGGGCTGTTTGGTACGCAGAGACGACCTTTGTACCAAACAATCCCGTGCTCGTCTTCAGAGAATCCTGGGGCCTTGCCCATCTTCATCTTCCTCTTGATACCTTCAATGCTTGCGTGTCCATCTTGAGCCTTCTTGACGTCGTCCATCAGGGTTGGTCTGACTACCAAATGATCCAGAAATCCGGGGGTAACCAATTCCAAACTGAATTGTTCGATCTCCTTAAACAAGGCTGGCTGCCTTTCTTGAATAATGACATTCAAAGAGCAAGCCTTCCTGCTTAAGGCATCGGCCACCACGTTGGCCTTCCCAGGGTGATACTGAACACTGAGGTCATAATCCTTGATAAGTTCCAACCATCTCCGCTGCCTCATGTTCAACTCTTTTTGGGTGAAAATATACTTCAGACTTTTGTGGTCTGTGTAAATCTCACACCGTTTCCCTAGGAGGTAATGCCGCCATGTCTTCAAGGCATGAACTACTGCCGCTAACTCAAGATCGTGAGTAGCGTAGTTCTCCTCATGGGGTCGTAGCTGCCTGGAGAGGTATGCTATGACGCGGCCTTCTTGCATCAGAACGCTTCCCAATCCGGTTCGAGAGGCATCACAATATATCACGAACTCCTTGTGAATATCAGGTGTTGCCAGAACTGGGGCGGTGGTCAATCTCTTCTTGAGCTCTTGGAAGCTCTCTTCGCATTTTGGCGTCCACTCGAACTTCTTGTCCTTCTTGAGGAGCTGAGTCATTGGTCGTGCAATGCTAGAGAATCCTTCCACGAACTTGCGGTAATAGCCCGCCAATCCGAGGAAGCTTCTGACTTCCTTGACGGTCGTTGGAGATTGCCATTGGGTCACAGCTTCGACTTTTGCAGGATCAACTGATAATCCTTCTTCGGTCAAGACATGACCTAAGAATCCAACTTTGTGCAGCCAAAACTCGCACTTGCTGAACTTGGCATATAGTTGGTGCTCACGAAGCTTGTCTAGGACCATCCTCAGATGTTGCTCATGTTCTTCCTCCGACTTCGAGAACACAAGGATGTCATCAATGAAGACAACAACGAACTTGTCCAAATATTCCATGAAGACTTTATTCATGAGGTACATGAAGTAAGCTGGGGCATTGGTTAACCCAAAAGACATGACCGTGCACTCGTACAGGCCATATCTGGTTACGAATGCCGTCTTCGGAATATCTTGGGGTCTGATCTTCAGCTGGTAATATCCAGATCTGAGGTCGATCTTGGAGAATACCTTGGCTCCGCTGAGTTGATCAAACAGATCTTCGATCTTGGGAAGTGGGTACTTATTCTTGATTGTAACTTCATTGAGGGAACGATAGTCAATGCATAAGCGGATGGTACCGTCCCTCTTTGCCACAAACAGAACAGGAGATCCCCAAGGGGAGGCACTCGGGCGGATAAATCCTTTCCTTAGCTGCTCTTCTAACTGCTTCTTCAACTCGGCTAGTTCTTCCGTCCCCATTCTATAAGGCTTCTTATAGATGGGTCCTGCTCCGGGCACGAGCTCGATGATGAACTCAATGTCACGGTCAGGGGGCATTCCCGGTAGCTCGTCCGGAAAGACATCAGGATACTCACATACCACCGGTACTTGGTCTAGCCCAACTTCAGACAGACAGCTGATTTTAGCGGCTTGAGCGGAAGAGGAGTTGGGGGCAAACTTGACTTCTACACCTTGGTCATTGGTCACAGTGACTGTCCGATTGGCACAGTCTAACAAGCCTTGGTGCTTGCTGAGCCAATTCATACCTAGGATCACATCCAAGCCTTGCGATCTCAGGACGATAAGGTCTGCTAGGAAGTCTACACCGTTAATGGTAATACTGACTCCTTTACAGCCTATCTTGGCTCTCATCTCGGCTCCGGGGGTTTGTACCACCATAGGGTTATTCAGGGGTGTAGGGGTCATGCCACTTTTTAATGCAAATCTCTGAGTGACAAATGAATGCGTTGCTCCAGAATCAAACAAGATAGTTGCAGGTGCTAAGTTGACAAGGAACGTACCCAGCACGACGTCCGGGTCTTCCTGGGCTTCTTCAGCAGTGACGTGATTCACACGCCCCTTCCCATAGTTTGGCGGATTGCGAGGAGCTGGGTTCCTTGGTGGCATTCCACGGCCTTGTCCCTGGTTCTGCGCATTGGGGCGCGGGGCATCAAGCTTCTTGTTGGGGCACACCCTGGAGATGTGTCCGGGCTGACCACACCCAAAACAAGTGACTTGATTTGGAGTGTTGATCTTGTTGCCACCATTGGTATTGGGGTTGAAAGCTGGCCTGGGGTTGGCATACTGCTGAGGCTGAGGATTGGCACGAGGTGCAGGAGCTCTTGGCTGCTGATAGGTTGGCTTGGCCGGGGCTGACTGCCACGGACGAGGCTTCTGGTTGCTAGAACTTCCCTTACTGATCAACTTGCGCTTGCGAGTGTCTTCCAAAGCACGCCGCTTGTCTTCAAGCATAAGTGCCTTGTTTACCAGGTCAGGGAAAGACGGGCAGTCGCACACGACAAGCGAATATTGCAGAGTCTGATTAAGGCCTTCCATGAAGCGCTCCCTTTTGGCAGCATCAGTGCTGACATCCTCAGGGGCATACCTTGACAGAATACTGAACTTCTGCATATACTCCTTGACAGTGCCACTTCCTTGCTTCAGGGCTCGGAACTCGCGCTTTTTGATAGCCAAGACTCCGGAAGGAATGTGGGCCTTGCGGAATTCTGCCTTGAAGTTAACCCAAGTGATGTCTTGTTCAGCATGCATGACCTTGAATCCATCCCACCAAGCTCTTGCGGTTCCCCCGAGGCAGTGGGCTGCATAAGCCACCTTCTCGCGATCTTCGGTGCATCCGACTAGTTCCAGAATCACCTCAATGGAACGGACCCATTCATCAGCATCCAGGGGTTCAGCAGTCTCGATGAAGGTTGGCGGTGCATGCTTCTTGAACTCTGCCAACGTGGAACGTCCATTGCCATTCCCCGCCGGCTGGCGGTTGTTGGCGACAGCTTGAGCAATCAGCTGAAGAGCTGCAGTGTTGGCTTGGCGTTCCTCTCGGAAAGCTTGGAGAAGCTGAGCCATGTCCATGCTTGGAGGAGGTGGTGGTGGAGCTTGGTCGTTGGTTTGGTCGTGGTCTGCCTCTGGCTGAGAGGATGCTCCGGCTTCGGGCTGCTGGGTAGAGGTACCAGTACGAGTTACAACAGGCATCCTGTTGGAGCGGTAAAAGGTCTCATGACTCGGAAGAGGAAAAGCAGATAGATAGGTGCCTAGTAAGGGGGTGGGTGTGACACTAAATCAAATCATGCAAGGGCCGAGAGGCCAAAACACATCCATTAAAATCCAAATGGGTGATGTAGTCGTTTACACATTCCCGAAGGAAGAATACGACATACATCACAACAAAAGCAAATGCTAGATGGTTTCATATGAACCATACAAGGACTCGACTGCGCATAGGGGTTACACGACCTATCCTACCGTAGGGGTTACAACGGGCATATCCGAGTAGCGAATAATGCCTAAGCGGCGGAATGCTCGGTCGCGTATTCCGGCTCTTCTGGGTCTTCCTCCTTGTCTTCATCTGACTGAGCTCCCTTATCGCTTGAGGGAGTGGGGGAGTGGAGGAGTTGGATGCGACGGTGCTTCGACGGTGGTGCAGGGAAAAGCTTGCGATATTCCCTTGCTGTCATCCGGCGTCGCCGAGGTGGTTCTTCACCCTTGGAAGACACATCCTCGGAGGGCCTTCCGCCTCGATATGCGATAGCGGATTGTCCGGAAGGTGCTCCTTCCTTCTTAATCCTGTTTGCCTTCTCTTGAGCTCGACGAAGAAGTGCCTTGGTCTTGTAAAGTTCTTCTCGAAGCTTCATTGATTCCGAGGCCAAGTCTTGTGCTAGGCTGTCGGCACATAGACTGAAGTAGGTCTGGAACCGAAGCGAGAGTCCATACTTCAGTGGAGGGGCTAGTGCGCTGCTTTCTTCGTCACCTTCCTTCCGGTAAGGTAAGAAGCGAGTTGCCATCTTGGCTGCCATCTCCGGAAGAAGCTCACGGAGGCGGGTTAGTGCCTTGAGTGCAGCAGCCTCGGCAGCGAGTGGTAGTGTTGTCATCTGGGGTCCCTCGAAGAACCAACTTGTGGGAGGATCGTTTGCCTTCACAATCACTTCCACATGGTACTCCACCTCAGTATCGCTCACCCAATGCTCGTGGTAGGTGAGGATGGGTGCTCGGTGGAACTGACACTCCTGGAGGCTATCCTCGAGAAGTAGGGGAAACCCAGTGGTCAGGTGCTCTTCGGGAACAGTGGCCATCTAGAAAGGTGGAATTGGAGGGGTTAATAAGCTGAGGAAATCTCAGGTTTAGAAAAGAAGAGAGGTTCAGAAGGTTTTGAAAAAGGGGTCTCAACTAACTAATGCCCATGCTAACTAAGGCTTCCTACAGTCAGGATGGCTCTGATACCAGCTCTGTGGGTACCCCGACTTGGAAGTCGAGATCACCGAATGCACGTGCACAGTGATCCCAGAGATCAATGCTCACTGAACACACAGAAGCTGAAATAACAAGAGTCTTACATCCATACAAATAGTCTTACACGAATTAAGGCCATTATGGCCAAGTCTTACATAGATAGAGCCTCACGGGCTGAATAGCAAATATCTCAAGTAGCGGAAGTCTTCGATAAAACGGGTAGAACCCATGCCATCTGCCTTAACCCTACAGGCATTCTGACTGGGACAGCGTCCTAGTTCGCATGGTCGTCTTCAAAGAACTCTTCCTCATAATCCTGCTCTTCCATGCCTGGCCAATTAAATAACCAGTGGCAAGCCAATGAGTACTTTGAATGTACTCGCAAGCAACCCATGATGTGGTTCAAGTAACAATGCAATTGAATAATAATGAACATTCTAGCAGGAGGCTAGAACAAAATGCTGTCATCAAGCTTATGCATCAATAACCTCGCGTAACCTCGAGAACAGGTTACCGACATCAACATGAATATAATTCATCTCAACTGAGTCAAGTCACCAGCTTGACTCATCACACACAATGTATCACCAAAGAAGTAAAATTCTGGACATAGTTTAAGTAGCACCACCCAACTGTCCATGACCGTGGACATGGCTATTCGAATAGTTTTACACTCTGCAGAGGTTGCGCACTTTACCCACAAGATCCGGGGACTTCCGTGGCATCCACGACCCGCGGTACCTCAAGTACCCGGGGTAAGCACCCGGTCATTACCTTTCCTTAGACGACACTAACATAGAGTCCACTCGTTGGCACACGGCCCTCGGGTACAAACAATAGATCACGGGACTTGCCCTAATTTCAATGTTCACGCGTACCCGAAGGGACCAACGATGTGTCCGGTGCCCTGTAAAAACAGTCATGGCCGTCTATCCAAGCACGACCCCGTCCCGGGAAAGACCTCAAGTCTTCCCGTCACTAGTAATGCGGGCACCATGCTAGTATCGATCTAAGTAATCAATAAAGCCCCGTCCCATAAGGGGTAGTGTGGTTGCACATGTTTGGTTGGGACGGTAGTCACACATAAATCTAATCCATCATTCCACCATGCACATGATATTACCGGCACATCACTTCTTTCTCAAGTGATGACCTAACACTTCATCACCCTCGGGCATTAGGGGCACCCGATGGGTTCATGCAAAGTTTCCACTACGGGGGTTCATATCACACATGAATCATATGAGCATCAAGACCAACTATTGCATGTCATCTAGCATGTAGCAAGATCAACAATAAAGCATGCATCATGTGGTGGTTCATCTAGGTTACCATCGTAACCCTAATCATCATGTATCGGAAACCAACGGGTTCCGAGGAACAAGTGTATCATGGTCAAAGGGCTGCTTGCCTGGATTGGCTTGGTCTTCAAAGTCCTCTAGTCCTTCTCCTTCTCCTTCCACAGCAACTTCGTCAAATACGGGATCTATACGTCGCATAATAATAACGGAAAAATAAGAATACAAATAGAACAGAAAAACCAAAGTGCTCAGAAAAATGTCATCTCATTTTTGTAAAATACTAGAGGGTTTTCTAAGATGGGGAAAAAGCCTTGTTGGAGTTTTGGAGTTGCAGAATAGGATATATTGATTTTTGAACAGGAGTTATACTGCTCAAATTTGAATTTAAATTTGAACAGTACAGAAAAGTTTCATGGATTTGAATGAAAGTAGTACCATTAAATAGGTTGGAATATTACAAGATTTTAGGAGTTGGAAATAATTAATTTGGATCAATATTCTTTTCTGCATAAATGTTTGAAACATTAACAGAAAAGAAAAAGAAAAAAGGGGTCCTGTGCACTGGGTCAGAAATGGCCACAGTGCACGGCCCAGACGGCTCGGCCTGGCCGCACAGAGCCAGCGCGCGCGCACGTCAGGTTTCAAACCTGACGAGCGGGGCCCGTGGGTCAGCGGCTCAGAGGAGGGGAGAGAGGTGGGAGGATGACAGGCGGGGCCCGCCTGTCATCTCTAACCCCGTGGTCACGGCGGCGGCGAGCTCACCGGCGACGACTCCGGCCACGGCGACGGCAACGGAGGGCAGGGTCGAGCTCAGCGTCGTGTTGCGGTTGCAACGGTGGTGGTGCGGCACGGCGGGGAGCCCAGGTTCGCCGGCGACGAGGTGCGACGGCGGAGGCTCGTCGGAGGTCGGTTGCAGCGGCTGTTTCTGACTGCGGACAGAGGGGGAAAGAGAGGGGAAAGAGTCAGTGGCGTGCTGCGGTTCCAAAACAGGCGGAGGGAGGAGCAGGGGAGGCCTGTACCTCGAGATCGCCGGCGGCCCGACGCGGCGGAGCTCCGGTCGATCCCGAGCACTGGGGCGCTCCGGGGCTGATCTGAGGGTGCAGGAGGGGCTAGAGGAAAGCTGTGAGGCTGGTGATGGTGTTGGAAGGGCTCGGGGAGGCCTATTTATAGGGCCCCGACGAGGACCCGTGGTCCAGTGCGCCGGCGAGCTCCGGCTCGTCGCTACAGCGCACGGGAGGCTGCGGGAGTGAGTCAGGGGTGTTGCTGGACGAGTCCCACGCCCAGCTGAGGCAAGAGGAGGAGCGGGGGAGCAGCAGGGGTGCGCGCGCGTGTGGAGCAGAAGACTGGCCGAAGCGGGCGGCCGGTGCGCGTGCGGCGACGCTCACTGGAGGGCGCAGGAGGAGGGGGGACAGCGCCGGTGACGTTGCGGACGTCGAGGCGCCTCGACTGGCGCGAGGGAGAGGCTCGAGGTGGTCGGGGACCAACGATTGGCCCGAGCCAGCGTGTGAGCCGCACTGTTCACGCGCTCTGGAGCGCGCGTATGGCTGGCATCAGCACGCTCTCGCCGGCTTGGTCCATTCCAGCGTGCCCAACAGTGTCTGGTGAGTAGAGGGAGTAGTAAAGAATTGCCCTAAGGCCTTGGATGCTCTGTGGTGTAGAGAGAGAGGGAGGGTGCTGGTAAAAATGGTGAAAGAAGGGTGCACAGCAAGGTAAAGTTGGGGTTTCACCCCCCAATCATGGAGATGAGGTGCTGGGGGAGTTACTGGGGTTTGCTAGTAACCCCATGAGTCTGTGGTAAAGAGATGAGGCCATGGAGAAAAGTGAAAGTGGTAAAAGTAGAGGTTTTAAGATTTCTGCAGAAGGTGTTTGATCATGGTTTGATCAAGTAAATGAGATCCAATTGGCATGGCACTTTACAGGGTTGAAGGACATGAGAAAATAGGGTGCTTCACCAAATTTGGCCTTATTTGGAGAAACTAGCCAATGTAACTTTGGTGAACCCTAGAAATCAACAGAAACAGTTTCATCTTGCTTGAGTCAAGCTAATCATCTCCCCTTGATGCACCACTTGGTGTAGCATCATCATTTGGGGTATTGATCATGCTCACAAAGTTTGAGGCTCCAGATAAAAAGTTGGTAATGTAAAGTTGTTCAAATTTGCATTTGAACAGAAAGGGTTTTGAGGTGATCTGATCAAGTTGCTCTAATCCAAATCTTGTGCCATTTGGTCTAGGTGCCTCATTAGGCCATTCTAGCATGTGCACCAAGTTTGAGAGCATTTGGACAAGTTTGGCAATGTAGAGTTGCTCAAACTTCAAATATGGACAGAATGGTTATGAAGGGGTTTGAGGAGGTTTTCTTGATCTCCAATGCATGAGGCTTTGCAAGATCATCAAATATGTCATATGTGACATGATAGAATTTCCCTGGAATTTTTGGAGAAAAAATTCCTTTGTAAATATTTCAAAAGCTTGAAATATCCAGAAAGGGTTTTAGAGGGGTTAGCCCATTATTTTGAACATGACCAAGTGTTGAAACTCCTATATATGGACAATATATGTCCTCTGAGTCTCTCTGAATTTTGGCAAATATTTTTGAAATAGTTAAATAATTTTCCCCTATTAAAGACCATTTTTGGCCTTAAGAAAAGTCTTTTAAATAAAATAGGAAAATAACTCTTAAAATTATACCTTTGTGGTTTATGGGAGTCCTATGACTACTAGGTCTCAAATAAACCTTTTGAAAAAGTTTTCACACCCTTAATCAAGTACTTGCAGTGCAAATCTCAATTCAGGGGTTTTTGGAAAAACTAAATTTATAAAATACTTTTTGGCCAAATTAATTTTATAAGAAAATACTATACTGCTATATAACACTTGGCATGATCATTGGGCAGGAGTTTTGAGTAAGGAGATGAAATCTACAAGAGATCATAGTTGACTTTAATGAGCACATGAAAAAGCAATTGAAGAAAACTCAATTCCAAATAAAAGCCAAAGGATGCTAAAAAAAATTTTGCTGGTCCAAATTTTCATGCTTCAAAGTTACAAATAACATGTTACAAAATGCAGGGTGTGACACGCTTGTAGGGCGGTAGTACCGCTTGTGGTTATAGGCGGTAGTACCGCTTGGAGGGGCAGTAGTACCGCTGGTGTCGGGAAAAGTTCGCAGATCGGGATCGGGGCGAATTATGGGCGGAAATGGATGATTTCGGGGGTCAAATTGGATGGATTTCGTGGTGGGATGGGTGGGGATTGTTGTGGAGGGGCTAGATCCACTTGCCAAACATCAAATTCATGGACCAAAACAACCAAATCTCACCAGATCCAACAAATTGCAAGCAAAATTTTGGGCTATTTTTTGTGGGGATTTTCGAAATTGGGCAAGAACACAACAAAATCAAGATAGAA
>LR738709.1:67650169-67662395 GCA_902687465.1 Secale cereale | reverse complement strand
GTGACCGCCGCCTCCTCGCGTCCTCCTCCTGCGTCGCGCCGGCTCACGCCGCCCCACGCCTCGGGTCACGTCCCCGCTGCCGGTCGTCTCGCCGCCACTCACCGCTGCCTCTGTCTCCCGCCGGTGCCGCCAAGCTTCATCGTCGTCCCGCGAGTACCCGCCTACCTCCTCCACGCACCGGCCGCCACTCCGGCCACCTCCACCGCCGCCGTTGTCATCTTCTCCGGCGAGCTCCGGCCGGATCTGGTCAGGTGGACCAGATCCACCAGTTCGGCCTACCAAACGTGTCCCGGATCTCCTTGTCCCGCTCCACTCCATCCCGCATTGACTTTTTCGTGGGGGTAATTTTTCACTAAGTCCCTGGATCCCAATATTTTTATGTCCTCTTCATCATGTCGTATCTCCGTGCTCGTAGCTCCGATTCGCGCATATGATATATGGAAATGTTCGTCTCGAAGTACTCTACGTGTTAGTATCAGTTTTGTAAATGTTAGGGTTCATCTAGATGTCTTAATATTCGTTTACAAACTGCTATGTGATGTTGTTTCAGCACTAGTTGTTTGTTAACAATATGTGTGCATGTTCGTGAGGTCGTAACTTTGTGCATGTTGGTCCAAATGGAGTGTACGATATGTCAAGATGTTAGTCTTGTGATGCTCTTCATGATGGATGCATTTGCATACATGTTAGGTTGCATTATGCCATGTTTAACCCTGTAGCAAAAGTGCATGTTGCTGTTGAATTGCTGAAATTGTTATAACTTGATGATTTGTCTTTTTCGTAGCATTTTGTGTGATTTTCTTTTGAGTCACATGTCAACATGTTTTAGGAGCATAATCATGTTGTATTTGAAGTGGTGTATTTGGTTTTCCATGATATGCTCTATGGTGACTTGAACAAGCTTGTAAACATGCCATGTCAATGTTGTTGTTTTACACTTAGTGAAAAAATTGCTAAGTCTGGAATCCGTAATAACAAGTTGCCATGTAAACTTGATGCCAAAATCTTTTCCATGCATGTTTTGGAATAACTAGTGAGCACGTCTTGTTGCCCATGTTGTTGTATATCAATCCTTGCCTTTGTTTGCATATATGCCCTGCTGTAGCTTGTTGTTATCTTGCTGTTAAAATGCTTGAAATTAAAACTGTCAGCCTATTAACAGAACATTCAATTTGGCAAAGCTTGTGTTAAGCAACACTTGCATGGAATAAATTGTTTATTTGGATGAATTGGTAGTATAATATGTCTTCTTCATGCTCATGTGAATTTCATGCTTGTTATTGTTGTCTTGCTTGCTGTTGTGTGCCTCCAAAGGTAGCTACAAAATGTTCTTGGTTGCATGCCTAGTAAATTTCACAAAGTCTGAGAAATCTGTTAACTTATTGGATCTTTCCATGCTTGTTAAATTGTGTTCCAGTAAGTTTTTGGGTGTGCTCTGAGTTCATACTTGTTGTGAATCATGTCTACCTCACATCCATGCCTTTTGTCATCATGTTTGGGTGTTGTAGCATATTTAAACCTTGCTCCAAAGATGCCATGTTGCTGTTAACTTCAGTTTTGCATTGCATCTTGTTTTGCTTGCCATTTGCAAACCGTGCATCCGATTCCAATGATCCTTATATCGATTTCGACCGAAATCTTCCCCTCTATCCAGTGGCTTGCTTGGTTTCCCAAGATGAAGCCATTTCCATCTTCTTCTCCTTTAGGCTCGAGAGCATCCTCATGCATATGCACATCATGACTTGCATCCCATGACATGTCTTGCATCATGTTGTTTGTGCATTGCACCGTGATTGATCGTGTACCGTTGTTGTGCTCTTATGTTGGGTAGAGCCGGGAGTCGATACCGAGTTCGAGGATCTTGTTGAGACTGAGTTTGAGAAGCCGTCTTACCATTCCACCAAGGACTTAACAGGCAAGATGACCTTCCCCGATATCACCTCTATCTTTGCCTTGCTAGTTGTCCCGCTCTATAGTTATGCATCGATGCCTATTCTTGTCTTGTTAGCCTCCTATGTTGCCATGAAACACTCGAACCGCCTTCCAAGCAAACCGTTGATTGGCTAAGTACACTTTTGCTTAGCCCCTCTTATAGCGTTGTTAGTTGCAGGTGAAGTTGGAAGATTACTCCATGTTTGGACTTGTTTTATTTGGATAACACAAATATATCTTAATTAAATTAATGCACATATATATTGGTAATGGGTGGAAGGCTTTGCCTTCTGCTTGGTGTTTTGTTCCACTCATGCCACCTTAGGACCCGATAAACCGGTGTTATATTCCTTGATTTTGCGTTCCTAACACGGTTGGGGTTTATGGGCCCCCCTTGATAATTCACATTGCTTAAAGCCTTTCCAGCAAGACCCAACTTTGGTACTACATTTTCCTAACAACTAAAAACTAGCATAGGGAGTTATAAACACGAGTTCTTAATCAAGCCCTGGGCCAGTGCTCCTCATGAGTGTTGGTCCAAACGAGAGCCACTTGCGGTGCCACCCAGTTTTTCTGGGGGCCTTTGGTTGTTGTACGTAGTGATTATCCGGTCGTGGCCTGAGACGAGATGCGCGTGGCTACTATCAGGGTGTCGGCACGACAACAGGTCTTGCTAGATTAGTTTTACCTTTGTCGAAATATCTTGAGCACGGGATTCCAAGAATACCCAGATCTTCTGAACATGGAGTTGCGACTCCACGGATTGTGAACTTGTGATGGGCTAAGTTGGGACACCCCTGCAGGGTTATGAAATTTCGAAAGCCGTGCCCATGGTTATGTGGCAGATGGGAATTTGTTAATATCCGATTGTAGATAACTTGACACCATATCCTTAAGAATACACTACCTGTGTGAGTAACCGTGACGGTCTCTTTTCGAATGGGTTTTCGGAAAGTGAACACGGTGGGGTTATGCATGAACATGAGTAGCTAGGATCACTTTCATCATCTTTGGCGACCGTTGGCACATATTCCCATCTCGCTCTGAATTCGTAAGATAGTTGCTTAGTGCCTGCTGCAGCCACTTTATTACCTCTCCACACCTAAAGGCTTTGTTATTTTGATACCCGAGAATGGGATTGCTGAGTCCTTGTGACTCACAGTTTTCAACACACACCAGATGTAGGTACAATAGAGTACGACGCAGGAGATGGACAAGAACTCCACTGGGAGTTCGATGTAGAGCGTGGTCGTATGTACGTGACGTATCCCTACGATCAGTAGTGGTTCCTACTAGGGGCGATCAGGATTTGTGGTTGTGGTATATTTTCTCATTTTTTTCGTCCGTAGTGGGACCCAATGTTATTTGGATGAATGTATGAATGTTGAATTATTTGTGTGATGTGGCGAGTGTAAGCCAACTATTAAACTCTTTCTTCCATGTTCCTTGCATGAGTTGTGCAAAGATACCACGCTTGCGATCATTCCAGAATGTGATTATGTCTCTAACTCGTGCCTCGACAGTAGGAGATATAGTCGCATCCTGGGCATTACAGGCGCACCCAGGGGGGTGCCCCCCACCCTCGTGGACATGATGTGGGCCCCTTGGTCTGGTTCTTTCCACATATATTTTTTATATATTCCAAAATAATTCTCCGTTGAATTTCAGGTCATTCCGAGAACTTTTATTTCTGCACAAAAATAACACCATGGCAGTTCTGCTGAAAACAGCGTCAGTCCGGGTTAGTTCCATTCAAATCATGCAAGTTAGAGTCCAAAACAAGGGCAAAAGTGTTTCGAAAAGTAGATACGTTGGAGACGTATTGATACATCTCCAACGTATCTATAATTTTTTATTGTTCCATGCTATTATTTATGAAGTCTTGGATGTTTAATGAGCTTTATCATTCACTTTTATATCATTTTTGGGACTAACCTACTAACCCAAAGGCCCAGTCCAGATTGCTGTTTTTTGCCTATTTCAGGGTTTTGCAGAAAAGGAATATCAAACGAAGTCCAAACCGAATGAAACCTTCGCGAGAGATATTTTTGGAGAAAATCACACTCGGGAAACGTCAGGACCAAGTCAGGGGACAGAGGGCCTTCCCTCGAGGGTGGGGGGTGCGCACCCTGCCTCGAGGCTGGCCCCTGTGGCCCCCGGTGCCCTCCTTCTTCCTATATATACCTACGTACCCTAGAAACTCCATACGCAGACAGAAAACCCTAATTCCACCGTCGTAGCTTCTGTTCCCGTGGTGATCCCATCTTGGAGCCAGTTCCGGGAGGGGGATCCATCACGGAGGCCTTCATCATCATCATCATCATCGCCCTCACCATGAGTTGTGAGTAGTTTACCACGGACCTTCGGGTCCATAGCTAGTATCTAGATGGCTTCTTCTCTCTCTCCGGATCTCAATACAAAGTTCTCCTCGGTCTTCGAGGAGATCTATTCGATGTAATCTCTTTTTGCGGTGTGTTTGTCGAGATCCGATGAATTGTGAGTTTATGATCAAGGTTATCTATGAAAGATATTTTGTTCTTCTCTGAACTTTTTATGTGTGCTCATAATATCGTTGCAAGTCTCTTCTAATTATTGGTTTGGTTTGGCCTACTAGATCTATAGTTCTTGCAATGGGATAAGTGCTTCGCTTTGGGTTCTATCTTGCGGTGTCCTTTCCCAGTGATAGTAGGGGAAGCAAGGCACGTATTGTATTGTTGCCATCGAGGATAAAAAGATGGGGTTTACATCATATTGCTTGAGTTTATCCCTCTACATCATGTCATCTTACTTAAAGCGTTACTCTATTCGTATGAACTCAATACACTAGATGCATGTTGGATAGCGGTCGATGTGTGGAGTAATAGTAGTAGATGCAGAATCGTTTCGGTCTACTTGTCTCGGACGTGATGCCTATATACAATGATCATACCTAGATAGTCTCATAATTATCCGCTTTTCTATCAATTGCTCGACAGTAATTGGTTTACCCGCCGTAGAATATCGCTATCATGAGAGAAGCCACTAGAGAAAACTATGGCCCCCGGGTCTATTCTCAACATATCAATCTACATCTACTTTACTTTTCTTGCTTTTATTTGCTGTTTTATTAAACCAAAAATACCAAAAATATAACTATCATCTCTATCAGATCTCACTCTCATAAGTGACCGTAAAGGGATTGACAACCCCTTATCGCGTTGGCGGCAAAGTTCTTATTTGTTTGTGCAGGTGCGAGGGACTCGTGCGTGGTCTCCTACTCGATTGATACCTTGGTTCTCAAAAAATGAAGGAAATACTTACGCTATTGTGCTGCATCTCCCTTTCCTCTTCGAGGGAATACAACGCAAGCTCAAGAGGTAGCACGTATCAACTCCCCCAAGCTTAAACCTTTGCTTGTCCTCAAGCAATTCAGTTGATAAACTGAAAGTGATAAAGAAGAACTTTGACAAACTCTGTTTGCTCTTGTTGTTGTAAATATGTAAGGCCAGCATTCAAGTTTTCAGCAAAAGATCATGAACTAACCACATTCACAATAACTTTCAGGTCTCGTGTCTACTCATATCAATGGCATAATCAACTAGCGAGCAATAATAATAAACCTCGAATGACAACACTTTCTCAAAACAATCATAATATGATATAACAAGATGGTATCTCGCTAGCCCTTTCTGAGACCACAAAACATAAATGCAGAGCACCTTTAAAGATCAAGGACTGACTAGACATTGTAATTCATGGTAAAAGAGATCCAGTCGCAATCATACTCAATGCAAATTAATAGCAATACATGCAAATGACAGCGGTGCTCTCCAACTGGTGCTCTTTTATAAGAAGATGATGACTCAACATAAAAGTAAATCGATAGGCCCTTCGCAGAGGGAAGCAGGGATTTGTTGAGGTGCCAGAGCTCGATTTTAAAATAGAGATGAATAATATTTTGAGTGATATACTTTCATTGTCAACATAACAACCAAGAATCTCGATATCTTCCATGTTACACACATTATAGGCGGTTCCCAAACAGAATGGTAAAGTTTATACTCCCCCAACCACCAACAAGCACACTTCACGGCCATCCGAATCCACGGGGTACCGTCCAAACAAGCAACGGCCCTGGGGGAGTTTTGTTTAATTATTATGATTTGAGCATGGGACTGGGCATCCCGGTTACCAGCCATTTTCTCATGAATGATCAGCGGAGTCCACTCATCATGAGAATAACCCACCTAGCATGGAAGATATAGACAACCCTAGTTGATACATGAGCTGTTCGAGCATACAAAACTTAATTTCATTTGAAAGGTTTAGAGTTTGGCACATACAAATTTACTTGGAATGGCAGTAGATACCGCATATAGGAAGGTATGATGGACTCATATGGAATAACTTTGGGTTTATGGAAGTGGATGCACAAGCAGTATTCCCGCTTAGTACAGGTGAAGGCTAGAAAGAGACTGGGAAGCGACCAGCTAGAGAGCGACAATAGTCATGAACATGCATTAAAATTAATTAACAATGAGTGCAAGCATGAGTAGGATATAAATCACCATGAACATAAATATCGTGGAGGCTATGTTGATTTGTTTCAACTACATGCGTGAACATGTGCCAAGTCAGACCACTTGAGTCGTTCAAAGGAGGATACCACCCTATCATACCACATCACAACCATTTTAATATCATGTTGGCATGCAAGATAGACCATTATAAACTCCTAGCTAATTAAGCATGGCATGAGCAGCTATGATCTCTAATTGTCATTGCAAGCATGTTTTATTCATAATAGCTGAATCAGGAACGATGAACTATCATATTTACAAAAACAAGAGAGGTCGAGTTCATACCAGCTTTTCTCATCTCAATTAGTTCATCATATATCGCCATTATTGCCTTTCACTCGCACGACCGAACGGTGTGGATAATAATAATAGTGCACGTGCATTGGACTAAGCTGGAATCTGCAAGCATTTAATACAAGAGAGAAGACAAAGTAATATGGCTCAAGGTTAAATCAACAATAAAGCATATGAGAGCCACTAAACATTTCCATCATGGTCTTCTCCTCTTGACCCTCAAAGAAAAGAAAAGAAAATATTTACACGGGAAAGCTCCCAACAAGCAAAAGAAGAACGAGAAATCTTTTTGGGTTTTCTTTTAATTACTACTACTACAGGCATGGAAAGTAAACTAGCTAAAAGGCTACAGCTATTTTTTTTCTTAGGTTTTTCTAGCACACAAGAAAAAGACTAGGTAAATAATTGAAACTAGCATGGATAGTACAATGACAGAGTGTGAGCACCGACTACTGGAATAAGTGTGTGAACATGAATGTAATGTCGGTGAGAAATACATACTCCCCCAAGCTTAGGCTTTTGGCCTAAGTTGGTCTATGGCCATGGGTCAAAGCTAATTTCTCCCGTGTACGGAGAAGCGTCCTCTGGGTGCCACTAGTTGGCAATCTCATCCGGATCCCACCGATAAACCCACTGCCGGTGAGGGTCAAGTGGTGGTTCTAGCTCCGACTCTGAAGCTTGTTCCTGACTCCCATATTTATAGACGACATCTGGCAAACCGAGGTACGTGCCTGAAAATAGATCAAACAGAGAAGGTGCAGGCAAGGTAATGATCTCACAATATTTTTCATCAAACCTCAATTTATACTTAGAGAGGCAATTTTCTATGCATGGTGGTAGCTACGCACGCATGGTGGCAACTCCACACTCTTTATTATAAGTTCCTTTTTCTGATATATGAGGTGTCGGGTTTCTTATAGCATTGGCACAAGTGCATTTTTGTTATATAGAAATGACTTTTTCTCATTTCTCTTTGTCTTTTTATTATCTTTTGGACACAGGTGCCTTTTTGTTGTGTAGAAAGGGGCTTTACTCACTTCTCTCATTCATTTTGCTTGCCTTTTTGACATAATTGCATGTTTGCTTGCCTAGCTAGTTCAAAGGCACGATATTTTCGTTATAGAGTTATTTTGTATAGTCCAAAATAATTAGAGATAAAAATTGGGGCCGTGCATAGCTATCACCATGGGTAGCAAATTATTTCTGTTTATACTTAAGCAACTTCTTCTTGTCTTTAACAATAAAATCATGTGATATCATACTCTTATAATCTAAAAACACTAGGGTCAACAACTTTTCTTCCTTCTCATGATGCCTAATAGGTATTCTAAAGTGTTTAGCAAGGCGTGAAGCAAAGATGCCTCCAAAGATAGGACCCTTTGTACGGTTCTGGCTTAATCGTTTAGCAACAACAGCACCCAAGCTAAAAGTTGTGTCTCACAACAAAGCATGCCGCAAAATGACAATTCCAGGGGCACTAAGATTCCCACTGTTCCCGTGACCAATTAAGCATCTACTAGCAAATATAGCAAAGTAGCGTAGAACAGGAAAATGTATACTAGTAATTCTTGCCCCTGAAACTTGCCTCGTTTCCCCTACATCTATCATATCAATAAACCCCTCAACATCTTTGCGATGTGGTTCCTCAAGACTACCAGCAAATGGTATCTTACATAGTTGACAAAATTCATAGAACGACATCTCCTTATCCTCATCATATAAACGAAACTCCACTGAAGGTGGTGATTTCTTAGCATGAAAATGAAAGTTTTGTGTGAAAATATTAGTGAGAAACAGATATTGTTCACGCTGGTCGTGGAGGAAGTCAGTGAGGCCTGCATTCTCCGCCAAATAATAAAAGTCTTTATAAATCCCAACGGCTTCAAAAAACTCATTGCAAGGCCATTCACACGGCCGAACTTCCGTAGTGCGAGGAAGGTTGTATTTGGGCTTCTTATTCTCTTTCTTCTACTTATCCTTTGAACTTTGACTGGAAGAGCCTCTCAACAATCTCCTCATCATTTTCCTCCTCTGAGAATTTCTGAAATTTTTTGAGACTCAAAATAAAATTGAACCAAACTCAACAAGATTGATAGCAACTACTCCTATGCCGAGAGACTATATCATGCATTAGAACTACTTGGAACCTCATAAATTTGACATGCAAGCTCAAGAACAGGGTCACCTAAGCAGCAAATATTTGCAATAAATAAAGCACTAGAACAAAAACTAATTTGACCAATGGAGGAGTCACATACCAATGAATAATCTCCCCAAACAGTTTTGTGAATGGAGCTTTGAGCAACGAGATCGAAAATGGCAGCAAGATGAGCTAGAACTCGTGCTTGAGCTGAGTATTGATTTTTTTGGGAGGAAGAAGGAGTGTGTCGGTGAGGGAATAAGTGGAGGGGGCCATGTGGGGCCCACGAGGAAGGGGCGCGCTCAGGGAGTGGGCGCGCCCTGCACCCTCGTGGCCAGGTGCTGACTCCCCCTGCTATGTTCTCAGTGCCAAATATTCTCAAATATTCTGGAAAAAAACATATTTCATTTTCGGGGCATTAGGAGAACTTTTATTTTCGGGTATTTTTCTATTGCACGGATAACTCTAGAAATAGACAGAAAATACTAATTTTGCTTTTATTTAATCTAATTAACAGAAAGTAAAAGGAGGGTACAGAATGTTGTGCTATCTAGATTCACCCATCTTATGCTCATCAAAAGGAATCCATTAACAAGGTTGATCAAGTCTTGTTAATAAACTCCCACTTAGATAGACATCCCTCAAGTCATCTAAATGATCACGTGATCCAAATCTACTAAACCATGTCCGCTCATCATGTGAGATGGAGTAGTTTTCAATGGTGAACATCTTATGTCGATCATATCTACTATATGATTCACGCTCGACCTTTTAGTCTCTAGTGTTCCAAGGCCATGTCTGTACATGCTAGGCTCGTCAAGTTTAACTCGAGTATTCTTCATGTGCAAAACTGTCTTACACCTGTTGTATGTGAACGTAGAGCTTATCACACCTGATCATCACGTGGTGTCTTAGCACGACAAACTGTTGCAAGGGTGCATACTCAGGGAGAACACTTGTACCTTGAATTTTTTAGTGAGGGATCATCTTATAATGCTACTGTTGTACTAGGCAAAATAAGATGCATAAAAAGATAAACATCACATGCAATCAAAATATGTGACATGATATGGCCATCATCATCTTGTGCTTTTGATCTCCATCTCCAAAGCATCGTCATGATCTCCATTGTCACCGGCTTGACACCATGCTCTTCATCGTAGCGTCGTGGTTGTCTCGCCAACTATTTCTTCTACTACTATCGCTAACTCATAGTGATAAAGTAAAGCGATTACATGGCGTTCGCAATTCATACAATAAAGAGACAACCACAAGGCTCCTGCCGGTTGCTGATAATTTACAAAACATGATCATCTCATACAATATCGTATAACTCATCACATCTTGACCGTATCACATCACAACATGCCCTGCAAAAACAAGTTAGACATCCTCTACTTTGTTGTTGCAAGTTTTACGTGGCTGCTACAGGCTTCTAGCAAGAACCGTTCTTACCTACGCATCAAAACCACAATGATTTTTCGTCAAGTGTGCTGTTTTAACCTTCAACAAGGACCGGCCGTAGTCACACTGGATTCAACTAAAGTTGGAGAAACAGACACCCGCCAGCAAGGGGAGCCAAAGAATACTCTCAAGTATTAGTAGCTCAGTTGTCAATTCAACCACACCTGGAAACATAGTATCTGCAGCAAGGTAATTTTAGTAGCGAGCTAATATGGAAGTAATGGTAACAGTAGTAAAAGTTGTGATAGTGTTTTGTAGTGATTATAGCAGTAGCAGCGGAAAAGTAAATAAGCAACAAGCAATATGTGAAAAGCTCGTATGCATTGGATCAGTGATGGAGAATTATGTCGGATGCGATTCCTCATGTAATAGTTATAACATAGGGTGCCACAGAACTAGCTCCAGTTCATCAATGTAATGTAGGCATGTATTCCGAATATAGTCACACGTGCTTATGGAAAAGAACTTGCATGACATCTTTTGTCCTACCCTCCCGTGGCAGCGGGGTCCTAATGGAAACTAAGGGATATTAAGGCCTCCTTTTAATAGAGTACCGGACCAAAGCATTAACACATAGTGAATACATGAACTCCTCAAACTACGGTCATCACCGGGAGTGGTCCCGACTATTATCACTTCGGGGTTGTCGGGTCATAACACATAGTAGGTGACTATTGACTTGCAAGATAGGATCAAGAACACACATATATTCATGAAAACATAATAGGTTCAGATCTGAAATCATGGCACTAGGGCCCTAGTGACAAGCATTAAGCATAGCAAAGTCATCGCAACATCAATCTTAGAACATAGTGGATACTAGGGATCAAACCCTAACAAAACTAACTCGATTACATGGTAAATCTCATCCAACCCATCACCTTCTAGCAAGCCTATGATGGGATTACTCACGCACGGCGGTGAGCATCATGGAATTGGTGATGGAGGAAGGTTGATGATGACGGTGGCGACGATCTCCCCTCTCCGGAGCCCCGAACGGACTCCAGATCAGCCCTACCGAGAGAGATTAGGGCTTGGCGGCGGCTCCGTATCGTAAAACGCGATAATTCCTTCTCTTTGATTTTTTTCTCCCCGAAAGTGAATATATGGAGTCGGGGAAGACGTCGGTGGAGCAACAGGGGGTCCATGAGGCAAGGGGCGCTATAACACCCCAGATGTAAAATTTCCTTATATGGCAATATATATTCATCGTTGACTTAATCAATTCCATTCTGGGATCCTTCTTCATTTTGGGTTTATGTGTTTTTGCTTTAAGCGTGTGTTGCATAGCGTTATGTCTTTTCCATCATGTGCATTGCTTTGGCATAGTCTCACTTGCATCAGTGTGTAGTTGCATCGTCTCCGTCCTCTCCGTTGTCCGTTTCGGTTTTCGACTCTCTCACAAGGCACCCATCGCACCTCTCTAGCCTTGTTTCGTGAGCGGGATAAAAACATTCTTGGAATGGGCTGAGAGTTGTCGAGTGGTCTTGGTATATCACCGGTAGACTGCCCGTCAAGTTTCGTCTCGTTTGGAGGTCGTTTGATACTACAATGGTTAACCGCGTAACCCGCCGGAAGCCTTATCTCTTTTGGCCCAGCACCCCGCCAGAACAGACCACAAGCCCATCCTAACCACCTCCATGATCTCGGTCATTGGATCGTGATCGTGTGGACGAAAACTGCACCCCATTTGGACTCTCCTAGCTCCCACAATCTATATAAACAGCCCCTCCCCCGGATTTTTGGGCAAACCCTAGCTCCACCTCCCTTCGTGTCGTGCCAGATGCGTCCGCCGCTACGCCCGGACCTACCGCGTGCCGCCACGTGGTGCTCCGCT
>LR738709.1:67549190-67650123 GCA_902687465.1 Secale cereale | reverse complement strand
GCCCGCACGTGACCGCCGCCACCTCGCGTCCTCCGCCTGCGTCGCGCCGGCTCGCGCCGCCCCGCGCCTCGGGTCGCGTCCCCGCCGCCGGTCGTCCTGCCGCCACTCGCCGCTGCCTCCGTCTCCCGCCGACGCCGCCAAGCTTCATCACCGTCCCGCGAGTACCCACCTGCCTCCACCACGCACCGGCCGCCGTTGTCATCTTCTCCGGCGAGCTCCGGTCGGATCTGGTCAGGTGGACCAGATCCACCAGTTCGCCCAACCAAACGCGTCCCAGATCTCCTTGTCCCGCTCCACTCCGTCCCGCGTTGACTTTTTCACGGGGGTAATTTTTCACTAAGTCCCTGGATCCCAATATTTTTATGTCCTCTTCATCATGTCGTATCTCCGTGCTCGTAGCTCCGATTCGCGCATATGATATATGGAAATGTTTGTCTCGAAGTACTCTCTGTGTTAGTATCAGTTTTGTACATGTTGGGTTCATCTAGATGTCTTAATATTCATTGAAAAACTGCTATGTGATGTTGTTTCAGCACTAGTTGTCTGTTAACAATATGTGTGCTTGTTCGTGAGGTCGTAACTTTGTGCATGTTGGTCCAAATGGAGTGTATGATATGTCAAGATGTTCGTCTTGTGATGCTCTTCATGATGGATACATTTGCATACATGTTAGGTTGCATTATGCCATGTTTAACCCTGTAGCAAAAGTGCATGTTGCTGTTGAATTGATGAAATTGTTATAACTTGATGATTTGTCTTTTTCGTAGCATTTTGTGTGATTTTCTTTTGAGACACATGTCAACATGTTTTAGGAGCATAATCATGTTGTATTTGAAGTGGTGTATTTGGTTTTCCATGATATGCTCTATGGTGACTTGAACAAGCTTGTAAATATGCCATGTCAATGTTGTTGTTTTACACTTAGTGAAAAAACTGCTAAGTCTGGAATCCGTAATAACAAGTTGCCATGTAAACTTGATGCCATAATCTTTTCCATGCATGTTTTGGAATAACTAGTGAGCATGTCTTGATGTCCATGTTGTTGTATATCAATCCATGCCTTTGTTTGCATATATGCCCTGCTGTAGCTTGTTGTTATCTTGCTCTTAAAATGCTTGAAATTAAAACTGTCAGCCTGTTAACAGAACATTCAATTTGGCAAAGCTTGTGTTAAGCAACACTTGCATGGAATAAAATTTTTATTTGGATGAATTGTTATTATAATATGTGTTGTAGGGTGAAACCCTAGGGGGGGTCTTTTCACACTTGGAGGTGGAAAAGAGGAAGAACACACAAGAATACAAGACACAAATCTCTCAAAACAAACCCAATATCACATCCACTAGAGTAGCATACAAAGGATCCACAAGATCACAAGATCAATCCAAGGAAACAAGCACAAAGGTAAGGTTCTTCCCACTCCTAGAGGAGGTGAGGTCTTGCAATCCGTAAGGATTCTTCTCCCTTGGGAGGTCTTTCAATCCACAAGGATTCTTCTCCCTTGGAGGTCTTGATCTCCTAGAGGAGGGGATACAAGGTGCAAAGCTCTCAAGGTCTCTCAATATCTTTGCCAACCCTCAAAAGATGTGGAGGAGGTCTATTTATAGTCTATGCCACGAAGGGGTAAGAGGGGAAAAGGGGTTGATACGTCCAAAATGCATCACTATTTTGTATTATAATTTATCCTTATTCATTGATATATTTCACGTTATGATGATGTTCTTATGTTGTTTTGGTCTATTTTACACAGTTTGCAACTTTCCGATGTCGGAACAGCAGACGCAGGATTCAGCAGGAAAAGTGGATGCTGAGTTGCTGAAGAAGAACACCTCCAAATTACCTGAAAATTGACAGGACGTGTTTTTCAGAAGAATAACGAAGACACGCAAAAGGGGAGTCAGAGGGGGGCCACAGGGTGCCCACGCGGCCTGGGGGCGCCCCCCCTGGCCGCGCCGGGGGGCGCCTGGAGCCCCTGGCCCACCTCTGGCCGCCCCCTTTTGCATATATGCTCTCCGTCCCCCGAAAACCCTAGGCACGGAACTTTTTACGGAGTTCCGCCGCCGCTTCGAGGCGGAAACCTACAGAGAAGAAAAGGGCATCTCCGACGGGCAGATTCCGCCGGATAGATCACCTCCCGGAAGGGGAGATCGTCGCCATTGTCATCACCCTCATCACGGGCATCATCGAGATCATCATCAACATCATCCCCAACACCAGCACCATCTCCATCTTCATCCAAATCTCATCTTTCCATCGCAACTCGTGTTGTAACTTGTACTACCTATCCTCTCTACGCCATCGGTGTTGATTACTACTTTGTGGTGAATGCTATTGAGTTTTGTTGGAGAAATATTATTATGTCCATATTGTTTATCACATATTTATCCCCTCTGATTATGATCTCTTTTATGTCTTGTGAGTAGTTACTTTAGTTCTTGAGGACATGGGGAAAGTCTTGTTGTTAGTAGTCATATGCTGTTGAAGTAATATGTGTTGTTTGATACTTAAGTTGTGTTGTCATTCTACTAGTGGTGTTGTGTGAGTCGAACACCCAACACTTCGCCTTATTAAGGACCTAGGGGAATGCATTGTGTATAAAGAATGCTTACGGTGGGTTGCCGGAGTGACAGAAACCTGAACCCCAGTTCGCACGCTTTTGCATAAGGGAATAATGGATCCTCGATCGTATTGCTATGGTTAGGCTTTTGCCTTAAATTCTATCTTGTATTTGCGGATTCTTGCAAGGTGTTTAATCATAAGAGTGCATTCATCTTAGTCTAGAGAGTGCGCTAGCATAGATCCACCCACCAACACTTATCACACATAACATAGTATCGATACGGAATATGGCGAAAGCACATGACTACCTCTCCCGTGTGTCCTCAAGAACGCTTTAGTCTTTATAAGTTCAGTTGCTAGGCCTCTCCTTTGCTAAGAAAGGATCGGGCCACTTGTTACTTTCAGTACCTTTTACATTACTTGCCATTACATTCCTTTTGCTTATATCGAGAAAACCCCTAAAAGTTATCTTTCAGTGCTTGCAGTAATTTCTTGCTCAGAATCGCTTATCAATACCTTCTGCTCCTCATTGGGTTCGACACTCTTACTTATCGAAAACGCTGCAACAGATCCCTTACGGTTGAGGGTCATCAAGTAACGTTTTCTGGCGCCGTTGCCGGGGAGCGTAGCGCTATTGGTAAAGTGAAACTGGTAAGAAAGTCTTTTTATAATTCTGTTTTTTATTTTTGATATTGCTGTCCTCTGTCCTTATGGATAACCCTATTATTGGAGCGTTGCTTGGAGGAAGACACCCCACACCTGTGGTGGTTGATCCTCCCCCTACTGAAATTGTGCCTTATAAAATACCAGCTGACATTATCAATTATGTTTTGGCTAATCGGTACGCAGGAGACAGACATCCCGGTGAACACTTGCTATATTTGTCACGACTATGTTCATTATTTAAGCTTGCAGGTGTATCGAGGGAGTTTGTCATGAGGAAATTGTTTGTCGTATCCCTTATAGATAAAGCTTCAGATTGGTATGGGCTTCTCGATAACCCACACTTGCTGGACTGGCAGGAGCTTATGTCTCTCTTTTATACTAAATTTTATCCTCTTCATGAAATTCATCGAGACAGGAATTATATCTATAACTTTAGGTCTCGTGACGGAGAAAGCATTGCTCAAGCTTGGGGGAGACTCAAGTCTCTAATGCTCAAATGCCCTATTCATAAGCTTCCCGAGGAAATTATACTTACAAATTTTTATGCCAGGCTTTCTCGTCGGGATAAGGAGATGCTGGATGCCTCCTCTAGTGGGGTATTTCAGAAGAAGAGTGTTGAAGAAAGGTGGGATCTCCTTGAAAGAATCCAGAGGAATACCGAAGATTGGGAAATTGATAAAGGTATTGAACCCGCTATAAATTATGAACATGATTATATTGAGAGCTATGTAGAAACTGACTACTTCAATACTTTTTGCTCTAAGATTGGTCTTGATTCCCATCTAGTGATTGATTTATGTAAGAACTTTGCCTCTCATGTTGATTCTTTTAAAAAGAATAGAGACCAGCACCATGCACCTTTTAAAGAAAAACCTATTGATATTTATGTTGCTGAGCCTATTTTGCCTACAGTTATATATGAACAGCCTCCTTTTCCCACAAGGATAAAGGAACACTCTGTTGTAACAGGCATAATAAATAAAAGTGAGAGAAGAGTTGATGAACCTGAGGACCAGATCAGGGTCGATCCTCGAGTTGCATTGATTAAAGACCTTGCTACTGATGATGTTTTGGATTCCAATATAACTTTTTGTGCTGTTTCCACTAACCTTGTCACAGCCAAGAACAAAGTCCCAATTTCAGGTACTTTGGTGGTATCTGTTAAAATTGGAGATCACAATTATTATGGGCTATGCGATTTGGGATCGAGTGCAAGTGCTATTCCTTATTCACTCTATGAACAAATCATCAGTGAGATTTCCCCTTGTGAACTTGAAGAAGTCGATGTTACTATTCATCTTGCAAATAGATCAACTATCTCTCCTATCGGAATTGTGAGGGACGTTGAAGTCCTATGTGGAAAGGTAAAATACCCTACCGACTTTTTGGTACTTGGTTCAGCCAGGGACGATTTTTGTCCCATCATTTTTGGTAGACCTTTTCTTAGAACTTGTGGAGCTATAATAGATTGCAAGAAAGGTAAAGTTTCTGTTGAATTCGATGGTGAGCCATATGAATTTAATTTTTCTAAGTTCTCTAAGTAGCCTCGTGGTACTGATTCATCTAGTAATGATAAAATTATTGAAAGTATTGCCTCTATTGCTATTCCTCCTGATGATCCTTTGCAGCAATACATGGAGGACCACGAGAATAATTTTCATATGCAGGAAAGAAACGAACTAGATGAAATATTCTTGAGGCAGCCTGCTATCCTGAAGCACAACCTTCCGGTTGAACCTTTGGGAATTTTATCAAAACCGAAAGAAGACCCGGTGTTCGATCTTAAACCTCTTCCCGATACGCTCAAGTATGCTTATTTAGATGAAAAGAAAGTATATCATGTTATTATCAATTCTAACGTTTCAGGATATGAAGAAGAGCGATTATTGGAAGTACTTCGTAAACACCGAGGCGCAATTGGCTATACCCTTGATGACCTTAAGGGGATTAGTCCATCTATTTGTCAACATACTATCAACCTTGAGCCTGATGCTAAACCAGTTGTTGATCATCAACGACGGTTGAACCCGAAGATGATGGATGTCGTGAGAACTGAGATTCTCAAGCTTCTAGCCGCAGGTATTATCTACCCTATAGCTGATAGTAAGTGGGTAAGTCCTGTACATTGTGTTCCTAAGAAAGGAGGTACAACTGTGGTTCCTAATGATAAAAATGAACTAATACCTCAGAGAATTATTATTGGATATAGAATGTGTATTGATTACGGGAAGTTGAACAAGGCAACCAGGAAGGATCACTACCCGTTGCCGTTCATCGACCAAATGCTTGAAAGGTTATCCAAAAACACCCACTTTTGTTACCTCGATGGTTATTCTGGCTTCTCTCAAATTCATGTTAACACTGCCGATCAAGAGAAGACCACTTTTACTTGTCCTTTTGGTACTTATGCTTACAGACGTATGCATTTTGGTTTATGTAATGCCCCTGCTACTTTTCAAAGGTGTATGTCTGCTATCTTTCATGGTTTCTGCGGGGATATTATGGAAGTCTTCATGGACGATTTCTCCATCTATGGAACTTCATTTGACCATTGTCTTCATAACCTTAATAAAGTTTTGCAGAGATGCGAGGAGACAAATTTGGTACTCAACTGGGAGAAGTGCAACTTTATGGTTAATGAAGGAATTGTTCTTGGTCACAAGATTTCCGAAAGGGGAATTGAAGTGGACAAAGCCAAGATCGAAGCTATTGAAAGGATGCCCTATCCAAGGGACATTAAAGGTATTCGCAGTTTTCTCGGTCATGCAGGTTTTTATAGAAGATTTATTAAAGACTTTTCTAAAACCTCGAGACCCCTCACTAATCTTCTCCAGAAGGATGTTCCTTTTGCGTTTGATGAAAATTGTAAGGAAGCTTTTAAAGTCCTTAAGAAAGCTTTAATAACTGCTCCTATAGTACAACCACCTGACTGGAACTTACCTTTTGAAATTATGTGTGATGCAAGTGATTTTGCTGTTGGAGCTGTTTTAGGACAAAGAGTTGATAAGAAATTGAATGTTATACATTATGCTAGTAAAACTCTTGATAGTGCTCAAAGAAATTATGCTACTGCTGAGAAGGAATTCTTAGCTGTAGTTTTTGCTTGTGATAAGTTTATGCAGTATATTGTTGATTCCAAAGTTATTATTCATACTGATCATGCTGCCATTAAATATCTTATGACAAAGAAGGATGCTAAGCCGAGGCTTATCAGATGGGTACTCCTTCTCCAAGAATTTGATTACAGATTGTTGATAGGAAAGGGGAAGACAATCCGGTAGCGGATAATCTTTCAAGAATGGAAGATATACCGCATGACCCCATTCCAGTTAACGATAGTTTTCGAGACGAGCAACTTGCCGTTGTAAAAGTACAACCTCTCTCCGATCCATGGTATGCAAATTATGCTAATTTTATTGTTGCAAAGTATTTGCCTCCAGGTCAAACATTTCAGCAAAGGAAGAAGTTCTTTCATGATTTGAGGCACTACTTTTGGGATGACCCACATCTTTTCAAAGAAGGCCCCGATGGGATCGTGAGAAGATGCATTCCGGAACATGAGCAGAAGGACGTTCTCCGACGGTGTCATGATAGTCCCTATGGAGGACATCATGCCGGTGAGAGGACTGCACATAAGGTTCTTCAATCAGGTTTTTATTGGCCTACTCTCTTTAAAGATGCTAGAAATTATGTTTTAGCTTGTGATAAATGTCAGAGAGTTGGTAACATTAGTAGAAGGAATGAGATGCCTATGAATTACTCACTAGTGATTGATCCTTTCGACTATTGGGGTTTTGATTTTATGGGTCCTTTTCCTTCTTCGCACAAATACACTCACATTTTAGTAGCTGTTGATTATGTGACCAAGTGGGTTGAAGCAATCCCCACTGAAAGTGCTGATCACAAAACATCCTTGAAAATGCTTAAGGATGTGATATTTCCTCGGTTTGGTGTACCAAGGTACCTCATGACCGATGGAGGATCACACTTCACGCACGGAGCTTTTAGAAAATCTCTGGCTAAATACGATGTTAATCATAGAATTGCTTCACCTTATCATCCTCAAACTAGTGGGCAAGTTGAGCTCACCAATAGAGAGATTAAGTTGATCTTGCAGAAAACAGTAAATAGAAATAGGAAGGATTGGTCAAATAAATTGGGAGATGCTTTGTGGGCATGTCCCCCTATAAGATGGTATATGGAAAGGCTTGCCATCTGCCATTAGAGCTAGAGCACAAAGCTTTCTGGGCTGTTAGAGAGCTTAACGCTGACCCAAAACTAGCTGGTGAGAAGCGTCTCATGAACTTGACTTCTCTAGATGAATGGAGGAGTGAAGCTTACGAGAGCGCTAAAATGTTCAAAGAAAAGGTAAAAAGGTGGCATGATAGGAAGATTCTGAAACGTGAATTTAATGTTGGTGATAAAGTTTTGTTGTTTAGATCCTGTTTCAGGTTTTCTCCAGGTAAACTACTTTCCAGGTGGGAAGGACCATTTCATATTGAATAAGTTTATCAGTCTGGTGCAATTAAGATTAATAATTTTGAAGGCACCAAACCTCAAGTTGTGAATGGGCAAAGACTTAAACATTACATAGCAGGAGACCCTGTCGATGTTGATGTGAATATAATATACACAACAACCCACGAAGAACATGTTGTAGCCCTGTTTCAGAAGCCAGCAGAAGCAGAATAAAGAAAAGGTATGTAGTACGGTAAGAAAACACCGCAAAACATCATAAAAGTTTCGTATTACGAGTTTTTGAAAAATTAGTAAAATTCCGAGTCGAAGTGGAGCCGGAGACGACCACCAGGGAGTCCAGGCGCCCCCCTGGCGCCCCCCCCCCCCCCTGGGCCGCGCCGACAGGCCGCCTGGACACCCTGGTGCCCGTCTCCGACCCCGCTTTAGTCCGTTACCTTCCTTTCTGTGCATAAATTTTTCCTATATATTTGCCCGGGGTGTTCCGGCAACATATCTTGCGATTTCGCGTGTTTTCTCTTCGATCTGTTTCTGCCAGGAAATCTTTCAGCTAAATTTAGGTGCCATGGCTTCTCCAAGTTCCCCCAAGGACACGTTCGTCGTCAACGTCATCAACCCTTACCTCGCTGAGGTGAAGAAGCACCCTCAGGTGGTTCAGATGAAGGATGGCGTCCTTCATCAAGAAGATCTAAAGGGACCTATCAAGGAGGGGAGCGTCCAGGCCAGGCTGGAAGAAGTGGAGCAAGAAGTCTTCAAGTACAAGAAGATGACCGAGCATGGTGTCGAAGCCAACTTTGACATCACCAACGAGCTGAAGAACTACTTCCTGAAGGAGATGAAGGAGATGTGGGAAAGAATCGCCGCGTCTGAAGACAGAATCATAGAACTCCAAGGGCAAATTAATGATCTACATAACCAGAACTATGAGTATGAACTAAGGTTTCTACGCATGGGTTTGGGTGCTGAATGCAGGATCCAGGAGACGAGCTTCTCATATGAGACTGGAGAACCCCTTCCATGGAAGAGTTTCGCCAAGAATTTCTTGATCAACGCCAACAAGGATGATGAGTGAAATCTCCGTGGTAATGGCATTCCCTTGGCTTGTTCCAAGCTTGGGGGAGTGCCCGGTATCTTTATCTTTTACCTTTTGTCTTTTAGAAGTCAAGTAGAGTCGTATCATGTCTAGGGAGGTTATTATATGAGATAGGTGTGTGCATTGAGGTCTATCGCCCCCTTGGTGAAGAATTGTATCCGTGTGTGTGGAGTCGTCTATGATGGAATATTAATGAGAAGTTTATCGGTTCCTTTTTGCTGCACTCGGTATTCTCTTCACGCAATCGACCTTATATGATGATTCTTATGGGGAGTATTGACCTTATGTCAGGTATGGCTATGAAACTTTATTTAATCTTGGCAAACATAGCTTTGGTCATAGCAACAAGCATGATTCTCTTAAAGTATAAACATAGCCAAAACCTTTATGTTATTATACTTGAAGTGTTATGTTGACAAGGAAGACAACTTGATGTGTTATGCTTATTTCAATGTTCATGCTTTATATTGCTTTGCATCTTAGTCATCATCAGTTGTCTGTTCTTTCAAAACCTTTGCTAGCCTAACTCTGTACTAAGCGGAATTCTGCTTGTGCATCCATACCCTTAAGCCAATACCTTCCATATGAGTCCACCATACCTACCTACTCGTGGTACCCCACTACCACCTCCTAAAGTATATAATTTATGTGTTATCCGTAAATGTTCAAAATCTTTTATTTTGTGCCTCTGCTTTAGCTCATGAGGAAGTAGTAGCTAATTCATGACCTTTTTGAGTTGGACAAGCTTCACCCCGGGATTGCATGTATAATGTGCAAACCCATAATACGAAAAGGAACTGGCATTGAGTGCGCCCGGCTTAAAAAAATATAACAAACAAACCCTCCTTCACGCTTTGTTCATGAGAAATCAGAAAACTTTGGCAGTGATAAACAAAGGAGAATAAGAGGATGTTATCGTCCTCATACGGGAGTCGTTCCTCGAAACTTGTCCAGTTCAAGAAGTAATTGAGTTATCTATTAGCATTCGTTGACGAATCATGCACCTCTCAAAATTTTGTTTTTCATTCTTTGATTTGAGGATAGCACATGAGTTTTCCCTACTACCCTAGAGCGGGGACTATCTTTTAATTTTAAGTTGAGTCAGTTATTCCTACTTCCTTCTATTTCTTAAAGAGAGCAGACGTTTGATGTTGATAAGGATTCATGCATATAAAGCTGCATTAAGATTTGTCATATCATATCCTCGTTGACATTATCATTTGATAAGTAAGTTGTTTGTCATGCCCAGCTAAGGCAAATATCTTCCTTTGTGTTAACACTTTCACCTCTTGCTTATTAACTTGTTATTTCAAAAAGCTTCAATTAATCCCATCAAAAGCAAAAGTTAAAATTATTTGTTGTTCCTTGACCAAAGGACATGTTTGCCATGATATAATGAGTTTCTATTGGTCCTACTTTCGAATATAAGTGTTGACACTCTTTCATAAGAGCCTTATGAGTTGAAGATTGTTGCTGAGGATATTTGAGTTGGTGAAGAGACTATGATGCTTCTTGTCCGTATTCTATTTATCGACACTTCACTCTCTAAATTTGTGGACAGGTTTACCGAGTTCATATTCGCTTGGGGACAAGCGAGGTCTAAGCTTGGGGGTGTTGATACGTCCAAAATGCATCACTATTTTGTATTATAATTTATCCTTATTCATTGATATATTTCACGTTATGATGATGTTCTTATGTTGTTTTGGTCTATTTTACACAGTTTGCAACTTTCCGATGCCGGAACAGCAGACGCAGGATTCAGCAGGAAAAGTGGATGCTGAGTTGCTAAAGAAGAACACCTCCAAATTACCTGAAAAATGACGGGACGTGTTTTTCAGAAGAATAACAAAGACACGCAAAAGGGGAGTCAGAGGGGGGCCACAGGGTGCCCAGGCGGCCTGGGGGCGCCCCCCCCCCCTGGCCGCGCCGGGGGGGCGCCTGGAGCCCCTGGCCCACCTCTGGCCGCCCCCTTTTCCATATATGCTCTCCGTCCCCCGAAAACCCTAGGCACGGGACTTTTTACGGAGTTCCGCCGCCGCTTCGAGGCGGAAACCTACAGAGAAGAAAAGGGCATCTGCGGCGGGCAGATTCCGCCGGGGAGATCACCTCCCGGAAGGGGAGATCGTCGCCATCGTCATCACCATCATCACGGGCATCATCGAGATCATCATCAACATCATCCCCAACACCAGCACCATCTCCATCTTCATCCAAATCTCATCTTTCCATCGCAACTCGTGTTGTAACTTGTACTACCTATCCTCTCTACGCCATCGGTGTTGATTACTACTTTGTGGTGAATGCTATTGAGTTTTGTTGGAGAAATATTATTATGTCCAGATTTTTTATAACATATTTATCCCCTCTGATTATGATCTCTTTTATGTCTTGTGAGTAGTTACTTTAGTTCTTGAGGACATGGGGAAAGTCTTGTCGTTAGTAGTCATATGCTGTTGAACTAATATGTGTTGTTTGATACTTAAGTTGTGTTGTCATTCTACTAGTGGTGTTGTGTGAGTCGAACACCCAACACTTCGCCTTATTAAGGACCTAGGGGAATGCATTGTGTATAAAGAATGCTTACGGTGGGTTGCGGGAGTGACAGAAACCTGAACCCCAGTTCGCACGCTTTTGCATAAGGGAATAATGGATCCTCGATCGTATTGCTATGGTTAGGCTTTTGCCTTAAATTCTATCTTGTATTTGCGGATGCTTGCAAGGTGTTTAATCATAAGAGTGCATTCATCTTAGTCTAGAGAGTGCGCTAGCATAGATCCACCCACCAACACTTATCAACACATAACATAGTATCGATACGGAATATGGCGAAAGCACATGACTACCTCTCCCGTGTGTCCTCAAGAACGCTTTAGTCTTTATAAGTTCAGTTGCTAGGCCTCTCCTTTGCTAAGAAAGGATTGGGCCACTTGTTACTTTCAGTACCTTTTACATTACTTGCCATTACATTCCTTTTGCTTATATCGAGAAAACCCCTAAAAGTTATCTTTCAGTGCTTGCAGTAATTTCTTGCTCAGAATCGCTTATCAATACCTTCTGCTCCTCGTTGGGTTCGACACTCTTACTTATCGAAAACGCTGCAATAGATCCCTTACGGTTGAGGGTCATCAGGGGTACATGGCCAAAGGCCGAAGGCTGCGCACAGGCAGGGAGGTAGTACCGGCCCCTCGGGTGGTATTACCGCTTGCAGGCGGTAGTACCGCTTAAGGAGCGGTAGTACCGCCTGTTGGCGGGAGCGGTAGTACCGCTTTGGAGGGGCGGTAGTACCGCTCGTTCCGGGTTTGGCAGGTCTTCATTCGCTTCCACGTGATCCGGACTGAACAGGTTCTTCTTTGCTTCCACGTGATCATCTCCTTGGTAACTGAGAATGCACAACATCTCCTTGTGAGGTAGAACCCAATCCTCATGCGAATCCAAACGAAACTCGAAGAGGAGAGAATTCACCTCGTTCTCGATAGCGCGTGCACGTGCTCTAGTCATTGGTCCCTTGCGTGCTTGTGCCGATGACGGAGTGTCCATGGGGATGCTTGCCGGATGCTCCGCATCATGTCCCCCCCTTGGGGAAGATCCATCCATGGATCATGGTCTTCATCACCATGGTACTTGGCCAAGTCTTTGACGTTGAAGATGTCGCTTACGTTGTACTTGTCATGGGGGATGTCGATCTTGTAAGCATTGTCGTTGTAGCGTGCTAGCACCTTGAATGGTCCATCGGCTCGTGGAAGAAGCTTGGATTTGCGTTCCTTGGGGAAGCGGTCTTTGCGAAGGTGTAGCCAAACAAGATCACCCGGATGGAACACCATTGGTGTTTTGTTGGTGTTGAGCTTGATGGCGTGGCGTTGTATTTGACGCTCGGTCATGGAAAGTGTTTCTTCATGCATCTTCTTGAGGTGGGCTGCTCTTGCACTTGCGTCCATGTCGGCTCGTTCTTGAAGCGGGAGAGAAAGGATGTCCAAATGTGACAATAGATTGAAGCCGTAGACAACCTCGAAGGGGGACTTGCCGGTTGTAGAGTGTCTCGCGCGATTGTAGGCGTACTCGGCGATGGGTAGGCACTCCTCCCACTCCTTGATGTTCTTCTTGATCAACACACGTAGGAGAGTTGCAATCGTCTGGTTGGTGACTTCGGTTTGGCCATCGGTTTGAGGGTGGTATGCCGTGGAGAAGAGTAACCTGATGCCAAGCTTGGCGTATAGAGTTTTCCAAAAGTTGCTCAAGAACTTGACGTCACGGTCCGAGACAATCGTCTTGGGCACGCCATGTAGCCGCAAGATTTCCCTACAAAAGAGAGTTGCAATATGTGAAGCATCGTCTATCTTGTGACAAGGAATGAAATGTGCCATCTTGGAAAATCTATCCACAACAACGAATATGGAATCCTTTCCATTGCGAGTTCTAGGTAATCCAAGAATGAAATCCATGCTAATGTCTTCCCATGGATGGAAAGGAATAGGGAGTGGCATGTGAAGGCCATGGGATTGAGCTTTTGACTTAGCTTTGCGGCATGTAGTGCACCGGTTGGTGAAGCGTGAGACGTCACGGAACATCTTGGGCCGAAAGTAATTCTTGGATAGCGTAGCAAATGTCTTGTCGCCTCCAAAGTGTCCCATGAGCCCTCCTCCATGATATTCCTGCAAAAGGAGCAAACGAACGAAGACTCAGGAATGCAAAGTTTGTTAGCTTTCATGAGATATCCATCCTTTATGTAGTATTGCTCCCAAGAAGTATGTGCTACACATTTGGCATAAGGATTTGCAAAGAAAACATCATGCTCATATAACTCTTTTATGTGCTCAAAGCCAATAACATTCAACTCAAGTTTGGTAACAAACATGCATTTGCGGGAAAGAGCATCCGCCACAACATTTTCTTTGCCTTTGATGTATTTGATGACATAGGGAAAAGACTCAATGAATTCACTCGACTAAGCATGACGCTTGTTTAACTTCGCTTGACCCTTGAGATACTTGAGCGTCTCATGGTCCGTGTGAAGAATAAATTCATGGGGTCGAAGATAATCTTCCCAAACACGTAAAACTCTCACCAAAGCATAGAGCTCTTTATCATAGATGGGGTAGTTAAGTTGTGTGCCGGATAGTTTTTCACTAAAATACGCCATGGGGCGTTTTTCTTGCATGAGCACGCCACCTATGCCGGTACCACTAGCGTCACAATGAATCTCAAAAGGCTTATCAAAGTCCGGTAGGACAAGAAGTGGTGCGTGCGTAAGCAAGTGTTTGAGCTTAATGAACGCGGTGTCTTGCGAAGGACCCCAAACAAAGGGTGTGTTCTTCTTGCTCAAGGCGTATAGAGGCATAGCAATGGTGCTAAAGTCCTTCACAAAGCGTCGATAGAAACAGGCTAAACCAAGAAAGCTACGCACTTGTTGAAGGTTCGTTGGTTGAGGCCAAGTTTTAATTGCTTCAGTTTTAATTTCATCAACGTGAACACCTTGTGAAGACAGGACAAATCCTAGAAAAATAACTTTATCAACACCAAAAGTGCATTTCTCCATATTAGCATATAATTGTTGTTTTCGAAGGGCTTGCAAAACCATACGGACGTGGTTGACATGTTCCTCAAGCGACTTGCTAAAGACTAGTATGTCATCAAAGTAAACCACTACAAAGACACCGAAATAAGGTCGGAGAACGAAATGCATAAGACGCACGAAAGAGCCGGGCGCTTCCGATAAGCCCATCGGCATGACCAACCACTCATATAACCCAAACTTGGTTTTGAAAGCTGTTTTCCACTCATCACCCTCTTGAATGCGAATTTGGTAATAGCCACTTCTAAGGTCAATTTTGGAAAAGATGGTGACACCACATAATTCATCAAGCATGTCATCTAGGCGTGGAATAGGGTGACGGTATCTAACGGTGATAGCATTTATCGGACGACAATCGGAACACATGCGAAAACTTCCATCTTTCTTAGGCACGAGAATAACGGGAACTGCACAAGGGCTTAAGCTTTCACGTACATGACCTTTGTCGATGAGTTGTTGTACTTGACGTTGTATCTCGTTTGTTTCCTCCGGGTTGACGTGGTAAGGAGCCTTGTTCGGAAGTGGTGCGTCGGGTATGAGATCGATGCGGTGTTCGATGCCGCGAAGTGGAGGTAGACCCGGTGGTAGCTCATCGGGAAAGACGTCCGAAAATTCCTGCAACAATTGAGACAACACAAAAGGTGGAGGTGGTGAAGTGTTAGTAGGTTTGGCTTCCCCTTTGCATAGAAGCACAAGGTGGAAGACGCTCGAGGGGTTCTCACACACTTCTCTCATCTCACGTTTGTTGGCTAGGAGAACTAAGTTTTTCTCTCTTGGCGAAGAGGCGCTCAATTTTGGATTGTGGCTCTCACTTTCTTTTTGGTGGATCACTCTCTCACTAGGATCTCCACGATGGGTGGATGCTTGCTTATCGGCGATCACTTGGCTTGGTGACATTGGTCGAAGCACATATTCCTTTCCTTTCATCTTGAAGATGTAGTAGTTGGTTCGTCCGTTGTGGATGACTCCACGGTCAAATTGCCAAGGTCGTCCCAAGAGAAGGTGGCACACCGTCATGGGAACTACATCACACTCCAAGGTGTCCTCGTAGACGCCGATCTTGAAAGAAACTTGTACCGTATGTTCCACTTGAATGTTGCCGGAGTCGCTCAACCATTGTACCTTGTATGGACAAGGGTGCTTCTTCTTGACCAATTGGATCTTGGAACATAGCTCGTCGCTTGCCAAATTGTGACAGCTTCCTCCGCCGATGATGACCTTGACGGAACGTCCGTTGATGTCGGCCTTTGTGTGCAAAATATGGCATCGTTGGTCTTCGTCTTGATGGTGTTGGAGGGTCAAGACCTTGGATACCACGAGAGAGGGACTTGAATCATTGTCACAAAACACTTGATCATCTTCATCTTCGTTGATGCGCCGGTGCATGGCCACATGCTCAATAGCTTCCACTTCGTCTTCGCTCATTGAGTCATATGTGCCGTCATCGTTGAAGATCATGGTTCTCTTGTTGGTGCACTCGAAGGACTTGTGACCTCGGCCACCACATGTGAAGCACTTGAAGGAACTAGTCTTCACGGTGTCGTAAGGTAGTGCCGAAGGTGAGGGAGTCTTGGGTTTGTAGTTGCTTGCCGGAGAATGAGTCGAGGAAGGTGTAGTTTGCTTGGAACTTGACTTGTCGCCGGTACTTGGTGATGCTCTAGTTGAGGTAGGAGGTTCCGAAGTCGCGGGAGCTTGAGAGTAGGAGCCGTAGGTCTTGGATGAGTATTTGGCGTATTTGAAGTCATCCTGGACTTGTCGCTCGGCCTTGGACGCTTGATGAACTAGCTCGAGAAGGTTGGAGTATGGTTGGAAGTCGGATATCCGCTTGATTGGGTGATTGAGGCCATTCAAGAAGCGGGCCATTGTTTGCTCGTCATCTTCCTTGACGTTGGCTCGTATCATGGCAATCTCCATTTCTTGGTAATATTCCTCCACCGTCTTCGTGCCTTGTTTGAGAAGTTGCAACTTCTTGAAGAGATCACGGGTGTAGTGTGTAGGCACGAAGGGAGCTCGCATGACATTCTTCATTTCCAACCAAGTTGTAATGGGTGGTTCGCCTCTTGTATGGTGTCGCTTGATCGTTTGTTCCCACCAAATGAGGACATAGTCTTGAAACTCGAGAGAGGCCATGGCAATCTTCTTCTCTTCTTCGAAGTTGTGGAGGTGGAATATCTTGTCGACCTTCAATGCCCATGAGAGATATTCCTCGGGGTTGGTGCTTCCGAAGAACTTGGGCATAGTGAACTTTAGCTTGCCGAAGCGTTGTTCTTCATCATGTTGATGATGGTGGTGTCGCTCATGACGATGTGGTCACTCCTCGAGAACGTGCTCCTCGCGATGGTCTTGTCGGTGGTGGCACGGCACGTCGTTCCCATTTCGTCGTTCTTGCTCCGCTTCGCGATGAGCGGCTTCCTCTTGTCGCTCTTGATGAAGTGCTTCTTTTTGACGTACTTGGCGGTTGCGTTCGGCGAAGATGCGCGTGGAGTCACGAAGAGCTTGTTGCGCGGTGCGTGCTTGATTGTCACGCCGTTCTTGTGCTTGCCGAATTGTATCGTCATCTTCATGTAATTGATGTGGGCGTTGTTGCTCTTGGCGGCGCCCTTGCTCACGTGCTCGAACTCGATCTCGTAACCCATTGCCATGGAATGGATTGTCCAGAAATTATCGATCTTGATTGATGAATTGTTGAGCTTGCCGAGGACGTGTAGGACTTGCATCCGTGGAAGAGTAAGACGAAGAGTTGTCACTTGAGCGTCGACTTGAATGGCGCTGTCTTGATGAAGGAGGCGGAGACGTGCGGTTCACCAAGATGTGGCGGAACTCTTGCATTTGTGTGCGGAAGTCGGAAGCGAGTTGCTCAATGCGGTCGCCTAAAGCTTCGCTTTCTTGGTGAAGAGCTCGTTGTACACCGAAAAGGTGATTCTTGGTGACGTAGTTCGGTGCTTCCACTAGATGCTCGTCGATCGGGTCGGTCGAAGAACTTGGCCTATCCATCATGTAAGTAGGAGGTGAGTAGGTAAATGAGAGAACAATACCAATGTTACCTCTTCCGAAGATTGAAAATGTAACAAGTTTCACTCAATGAAATGCCACAATAGTAGAATTGGAACCGGGTTTGTTCCTCACACCTACAAGTAAAGAGGCCTATGGAGTAGCTTGGTTAGGATGGTGGCAAAATTTCAAACAAAATGTTAGTCTAGATATCGATGAGGTTGAGGAGATTCACGAAAATGCACGTAAAGCAAATAGATCAAAGCCAAATGTATCACTAGGAACACACGCACGGAAGATAGATGGGATCCGCACAACCAAGGGTGAGCGCAAAATGTGAGTGATCACGCAAAATGCTCTTGTTGTGCGAATACTAGAGAGACGCTAGCTCGATTGCTCAAATGGGTGAGATACTCTTTGTGCACCAACCTATGAGAGAAACGTGCCGTCCTCGATCCCAACTATGCTATGTATGCGGTGACCAAGATGATATGAGTAAGTAAAGTTTCTCAATGCTATTGCTTATAAGCTCATTGTTGCTCCTCTTTTTGCTTAAAAGCTTTTCATGCTTTTTTTCGAAAGCTTGATGCTCGAGCCGAGGATAATATGAGACAAGTATGTAAGATATGCACGGGGGAGACTTATGGCACTAAGATGATAACATGATCACTACGGTGCACAAGAGCGTGGCCCGGCAATTCTCAACTTGCTAGTCTCGATAGGTAAGCAACGCAAATGGCTTGGGCTATCAATGCAAAAGAAAAAGGTAAGTGTCGTCGAGGTTATCATCCTTCCTTATGGTTAGCAGTGAAGATGACTCCAGAGCGATGATGTCGATGTCACACGCTCCTAAGTAGCCGAAACACCTTAGGAAACGCCAAATCGCAACTCGAAACCGGACAAATGCGGAAAGTGGGTGTTGTTGTGTTGATTTTTGGATGGAGGATAATGGTGATAAAACCAAGATGAGCAGCTCGGGCACGTCGCTAGCTTCTCAACGAGCCAAAGAACACTCAAATCGGAGTTCGGGAGTGAAAGTTATGGTCAAAACGGAGAAACTTGGAAAGCTGAAACAGTGAGGGGCGGTAGTACCGCATGTAGGGCGGTAGTACCGCTTGTGGTTATAGGCGGTAGTACCGCTTGGAGAGGCGGTAGTGCCGTTGGTGTCGGGAAAAGTTCGCAGATCGGGATCGGGGCGAATTATGGGCGGAAATGGATGATTTCGGGGGTCAAATTGGATGGATTTCGTGGTGGGATGGGTGGGGATTGTTGTGGAGGGGCTAGATCCACTTGCCAAACATCAAATTCATGGACCAAAACAACCAAATCTCACCAGATCCAACAAATTGCAAGAAACATTTTGGGCTATTTTTTGTGGGGATTTTCAAAATTGGGCAAGAACACAACAAAATCAAGCTAGAAAGTGGGGGGATGGGACTCCAAGCTGTGAATCAACCTTGCTCATGATACCAAGATGTTGTAGGGTGAAACCCTAGGGGGGGCCTTTTCACACTTGGAGGGGGAAAAGAGGAAGAACACACAAGAACACAAGACACAAATCTCTCAAAACAAACCCAATATCACATCCACTAGAGTAGCATACAAAGGATCCACAAGATCACAAGATCAATCCAAGGAAACAAGCACAAAGTTAAGGTTCTTCCCACTCCTAGAGGAGGTGAGGTCTTGCAATACGTAAGGATTCTTCTCCCTTGGGAGGTCTTGCAATCCACAAGGATTCTTCTCACTTGGAGGTCTTGATCTCCTAGAGGAGGGGATACAAGGAGCAAAGCTCTCAAGGTCTCTCAATATCTTTGCCAACCCTCAAAAGATGTGGAGGAGGTCTATTTATAGTCTATGCCATGAAGGGGTAAGAGGGGAAAAGGGGTACATGGCCAAAGGCCGAAGGCTGCGCGCAGGCAGGGCAGTAGTACCGGCCCCTCGGGCGGTATTACCGCTTGCACGCGGTAGTACCGCTTAAGGATGCTACAAAGGTAGCTACAAAGGTAGCTACAAAATGTCCTTGGTTGCATCCCTAGTAAATTTCACTAAGTTTGAGAAATCTGTTAACTTATTGAATCTTGCCATGCTTGTTAAATCGTGCTCCAGTAAGTTTTTGGGTGTGCTCTGAGTTCATACTTGTTGTGAATCATGTCTACCTCACATCCATGCCTTTTGTCATCATGTTTGGGTGTTGTAGCATATTTAAACCTTGCTCCAAAGATGCCATGCTGCTGTTAACTTCAGTTTTGCATTGCATCTTGTTTTGCTTGCCATTTGCAAACCGTGCATCCAATTCTAATGATCCTTATATCGATTTCGACCGAAATCTTCCCCTCTATCCAGTGGCTTGCTTGGTTTCCCAAGATGAAGCCATTTCCATCATATTCTCCATTAGGCTCGAGAGCTTCCTCATTACGCACAACATGACTTCCATCCCATGACATGTCTTGCATCATGTTGTTTGTGCATTGCACCATGATTGATAATGTACCGTTGTTGTGATCTTGTGTTGGGTAGAGCCGGGAGACGATACCAAGTTCGAGGATCTTGTTGAGACTGAGTTTGAGAAGCCATCTTACCATTCCAGCAAGGACTTAACAGGCAAGATGACCTTCCCCGATATCACCTCTATCTTTGCCTTGCTAGTTGTCCCGCTCTATAGTTATGCCTCGATGCCTATTCTTTTCTTGTCAGCCTCCTATGATACCATGAAACACTCTAACCGCCTTCCTAGCAAACCATTGATTGGCTAAGTACACTTTTGCTCAGCCCCTCTTATAGCGTTGTTAGTTGCAGGTGAAGTTGGAAGATTGCTCCATGTTTGGACTTGTTTTATTTGGATAACACAAATATATCTTAATTAAATTAATGCACATATATATTGGTAATGGATGGAAGGCTTGCCCTTCTGCTTGGTGTTTTGTTCCACTCATGCCACCTTAGGACCCGATAAACCGATGTTATATTCCTTGATTTTGCGTTCCTAACATGGTTGGGGTTTATGGGCCCCCCTTGATAATTCGCATTGCTTAAAGCCTTTCCAGCAAGACCCAACTTTGGTACTACATTTGCCTAACAACTAAAAACTTGCATAGGGAGTTATAAACCCGAGTTCTTAATCAACCCCCGGGCCAGTACTCCTCATGAGTGTTGGTCCAAACTAGAGCCACTTGCGGTGCCACCCAGTTTTGCTGGGGCCTTTGGTTGTTGTACGTAGTGATTATCCGGTCGTGGCCTAAGACAAGATGCGCGTGGCTACTATCAGGGTGTCGGCACGCCAACAGGTCTTGCTAGATTAGTTTTACCTTTGTCAAAATATCTTGAGCACAGGATTCCGAGAATACCCGGGTCTTCCGAACATGGAGTTGCGACTCCACGGATCGTGAGCTTGTGATGGGCTAAGTTGGGACACCCCTGCAGGGTTATGAACTTTCGAAAGCCGTGCTCGTGGTTATGTGGCAGATGGGAATTTGTTAATATCTGATTGTAGATAACTTGACACCATATCCTTAAGAATACACTACATGTGTGAGTAACCGTGATGGTCTCTTTTCGAATAGGTTTTCGTAAAGTGAACACGGTGGGGTTATGCATGAACATGAGTAGCTAGGATCACTTTCATCATCTTTGGTGACCGTTGGCACATATTCTCATCTCGCTCTGAATTCGTAAGATATTTGCTTAGTGCCTGCTGCAGCCACTTTATTACCTCACCACACCTAAAGGGTTTGTTAGTTTTGATACCTGGGAATGGGATTGCTGAGTCCTTGTGACTCACAGTTTTCAACACACACCAGATGTAGGTACAACAGGGTACGACGCAGGAGATGGACAAGAACTCCACTGGGAGATCGATGAAGAGCGTGGTCGTATGTATGTGACGTATCCCTACGATCAGTAGTGGTTCCTACTAGGGGCGATCAGGATTTGTGGTTGTCGTATCTTTTCTCGTTTTTTTTGTCCGTAGTCGGACCCTGTGTTATTTGGATGAATGTATGAATGTTGAATTATTTGTGTGACGTGGCGAGTGTAAGCCAACTATTAAACTCTTTCATCCATGTTCCTTGCATGAGTTGTGCAAAGATACCACGCTTGCGATCATTCCAGAATGCGATTATGTCTCTAACTCGTGCCTCGACAGTAGGAGATATAGTCGCATCCTGGGCATTACAAGCGCGCCCAGGGGGCGCCCCCCACCCTCGTGGACAGGATGTGGGCCCCTTGGTCTGGTTCTTTCCGCAGATATTTTTTATATATTCCAAAATAATTCTCCGTTGAATTTCAGGTCATTCCGAGAACTTTTATTTCTGCACAAAAATAACACCATGGCAGTTCTGCTGAAAACAGCGTCAGTCCGGGTTAGTTCCATTCAAATCATGCAAGTTAGAGTCCAAAACAAGGGCAAAAGTGTTTGAAAAATTAGATACGTTGGAGACGTATTGATACATCTCCAACGTATCTATAATTGTTTATTGTTCCATGCTATTATTTTTGAAGTCTTGGATGTTTAATGGGCTTTATCATTCACTTTTATATCATTTTTGGGACTAACCTACTAACCCAAAGGCCCAGTCCAGATTGTTGTTTTTTGCATATTTCAGGGTTTTGCAGAAAAGGAATATCAAACGGAGTCCAAACCGAATGAAACCATCGCGAGAGATATTTTTGGAGAAAATCACGCTCGGGAAACGTCGGGACCAAGTCAGGGGACAGAGGGCCTGCCCTCGAGGGTGGGGGGTGCACCCCCTGCCTCGAAGCTGGCCCATGTGGCCCCCGGTGCCCTCCTTCTTCCTATATATACCTATGTACCCTAGAAACTCCATACGCAGACAGAAAACCCTAATTCCACCGCCGTAGCTTTTGTTCCCATGGTGATCCCATCTTGGAGCCTGTTCCGGGAAAGGGATCCATCACGGAGGCCTTCATCATCATCATCATCGCCCTCACCATGTGTTGTGAGTAGTTTACCATAGACCTTCGGGTCCATAGCTAGTATCTATATGGCTTCTTCTCTCTCTCCGGATCTCAATACAAAGTTCTCCTCTGTCTTCGAGGAGATCTATTCGATGTAATCTCTTTTTGCGGTGTGTTTGTCGAGATCCGATAAATTGTGAGTTTATGATCAAGGTTATCTATGAAAGATATTTGGATCTTCTCTGAACTTTTTATGTGTGCTCATAATATCCTTGCAAGTCTCTTCTAATTATTGGTTTATTTTGGCCTACTAGATCTATAGTTCTTGCAATGGGAGAAGTGCTTGGCTTTGGATTCAATCTTGCGGTGTCTTTTCCCAGCGATAGTAGGGGCAGCAAGGCACGTATTGTATTGTTGCCATCAAGGATAAAAAGATGGGGTTTACATCATATTGCTTGAGTTTATCCCTCTACATCATGTCACCTTACTTAAAGCGTTACTCTGTTCGTATGAACTCAATACACTAGATGCATGCTGGATAGCGGTCGATGTGTGGAGTAATAGTAGTAGATGCAGAATCGTTTCGGTCTACTTGTCTCGGACGTGATGCCTATATACAATGATCATGCCTAGATAGTCTCATAATTATTCGCTTTTCTATCAATTGCTCGACAGTAATTTGTTTACCCGCCGTAGAATATCGCTATCATGAGAGAAGCCACTAGAGAAAACTATGGTCCCCTGGTCTATTCTCAACATATCAATCTACATCTACTTTACTTTTCTTGCTTTTATTTGATGTTTTATTAAACCAATAATACGAAAAATATAACTATCATCTCTATCAGATCTCACTCTCGTAAGTGACCGTAAAGGGATTGACAACCCCTTATCGCGTTGGCTGCGAAGTTCTTATTTGTTTGTGCAGGTGCGAGGGACTCGTGCGTGGTCTCCTACTGGATTGATACCTTGGTTCTCAAAAACTGAGGGAAATACTTACGCTACTATGCTGCATCTCCCTTTCCTCTTCGAGGGAATACAACGCAAGCTCAAGAGGTAGCACGTATCAACTCCCCCAAGTTTAAACCTTTTCTTGTCCTCAAGCAATTCAGTTGATAAACTGAAAGTGATAAAGAAGAACTTTGACAAACTCTATTTGCTCTTGTTGTTGTAAATATGTAAGGCCAGCATTCATGTTTTCAGCAAAAGATCATGAACTAACCACATTCACAATAACTTTCAGGTCTCGTGTCAACTCATATCAATGGCATAATCAACTAGCGAGCAATAAAAATAAACCTCAAATGACAACACTTTCTCAAAACAATCATAATATGATATAACAAGATGGTATCTCGCTAGCCCTTTATGAAACCGCAAAACATTAATGCAGAGCACCTTTAAAGATCAAGGACTGACTAAACATTGTAATTCATGGTAAAAGAGATCCAGTCACAATCATACTCAATGCAAATTAATAGCAATACATGCAAATGACAGCGGTGCTCTCCAACTGGTGCTCTTTTATAAGAAGATGATGACTCAACATAAAAGTAAATCGATAGGCCCTTCGCAGAGGGAAGCAGGGATTTGTAGAGGTGCCAGAGCTCAATTTTAAAATAGAGATGAATAATATTTTGAGTGATATACTTTCATTGTCAACATAACAACCAAGAATCTCGATATCTTCCATGTTACACACATTATAGGCGGTTCCCAAACAGAATGGTAAAGTTTATACTCCCCCAACCACCAACAAGCACACTCCACGGCCATCCGAATCCACGGGGTACCGTCCAAACAAGCAACGGCCCTGGGGGAGTTTTGTTTAATTATTATGATTTGAGCATGGGAGTGGGCATCCCGGTTACCAGCCATTTTCTCATGAATGATGAGCGGAGTCCACTCATCGTGAGAATAACCCACCTAGCATGGAAGATATAGAAAACCCTAGTTGATACATGAGCTGTTCGAGCATACAAAACATAATTTCATTTGAAGGTTTAAAGTTTGGCACATACAAATTTACTTGGAATGGCAGTAGATACTGCATATAGGAAGGTATGATGGACTCATATGGAATAACTTTGGGTTTATGGAAGTGGATACACAAGCAGTATTCCCGCTTAGTACAGGTGAAGGCTAGAAATAGACTGGGAAGCGACCAGCTAGAGAGCGACAACAGTCATGAACATGCATTAAAATTAATTAACAATGAATGCAAGCATGAGTAGGATATAAATCATCATGAACATAAATATCGTGGAGGCTATGTTGATTTTGTTTCAACTACATGCGTGAACATGTGCCAAGTCAGACCACTTGAGTCGTTCAAAGGAGGATACCACCCTATCATACCACATCACAACCAATTATATATCATGTTGGCACGCAAGATAGACCATTATAAACTCCAAGCTAATTAAGCATGGCATGAGCAGCTATGATCTTTAATTGTCATTGCAAGCATGTTTCATTCATAATAGCTGAATCAGGAATGATGAACTATCATATTTACAAAAACAAGAGAGGTCGAGTTCATACCAGCTTTTCTCATCTCAATTAGTTCATCATATATCGCCATTATTGCCTTTCACTCGCACGACCGAATGGTGTGGATAATAATAATAGTGTACGTGCACTGGACTAAGCTGGAATCTGCAAGCATTTAATACAAGAGAGAAGACAAAATAATATGGCTCAAGGTTAAATCAACGATAAACCATATGAGAGTGATACGTCCAAAACGTATCTATAATTTCTGCTTGCTCCATGCCTCTTTTGTGTGATATTACTATGATATTTATGCACTTCCACACACTTTTGATCATATTTGGACTAACCTACTAACTCAGTGCACCACAGTGCCAGTTCCTGTTTTCTGCTGTTTTTTCTATTTCAGGTTTCCCCCATATTAATAATGCCCTAAAAATTCCGGGAAAAATACAGGAAAAATCAGCGTATCGGGAGCTTCAAGAAAAACCAAAGCAGGGCCAGAGGGGAGCCAGGGGCAGCCCAGGCGGCCAGCCCAGGCGACCCCACCCCTGGCCGCCTAGGGGGGCGCCTGGGCCCCCCTCTCTGCCTCTGGTGACCCCCCTTCGCATATATTTATCTCCCGTCATGAAAACCCTGATTCGAGAACCCTTTTCTCTAGAAGCTATTCCGATCTCCGCCGCCATCGCCACCAAGTTTCGGGGGACCAGAATTCCTGTGCCGGCATCCTGCCAGGACGGGGAAGTGCCGCCGGATTCATATCCATCGACGTTGCTTCCTCCCTCCATGATGCGGGAGTAGTTCCTCCTCGGGGCTGAGGTTTCTACCAGTAGCTATGTGGTCAATTCTCTCTCCCATGATGTGATCTTCGTTGTGATCATAGGCTATGTTAATCTAGGGTGATCCCATGATATTTCCCCTTCCTCTATGTATTGGATTGATCTACTCACTTGTCTTTATCTAGTATAATCCCCGAGACCTAGGTGACAGCGGTCTATTGGACATGGATTAGAAGAATGTTTTCATGAGTAATTTCCTCTTTTGTGTGTTGATTGAAGATTGAGAGTCTCTTGGTGCTTGTCTTTGACTATCCTTGAGATATGTTGTGGTGATTGTGGTACTATCTTTGGATGGCCGCGGTGACATTGGGAAGTCCATAGATTGAGAACTACGAACTTAGAGGTGTGCTTTTGTAGCCCTACATAATTCTCGTCCTCTCTTGACCACAAAGGAATGACCTCCGAGTGCGTCTATGGGAAATATCATGTGATTTGATTATGTTAATGTTGTTGGGAGTTGCCAATAGTGAAAGTATGAAGCCTAGGCCTTGTTTCCACCATTGCAATACCATTTGTGCTCACGTTTACCACATGTTTGCTTGCTGCCATTTTTATTTCAGATTTACAAATACATCTTTTGCCATCCATATCACTTGCCATTTAACATCTCTTCGCCGAACTAGTGCACCTATACATCTGACAAGTGTATTAGGTGTGTTGGGGACACAAGAGACTTCTTGTATCTTGATTGCAGGGTTGCTTGAAAGGGGTACGTTTAACCTCCACTTCCCTGAGTTCGATAAACCTTGGGTTACACACTTAAGGGAAATTTGCTGCTGTCCTACAAACCACTGCTCTTGGAGGCCCAACACTGTCTACAGGAATAGAAGCGTGTAGTAGACATCAGAGAGCCACTAAACATTTCCATCATGGTCTTCTCCTCTCGGCCCTCAAAGAAAAGAAAAGAAACTATTTACACGGGAAAGCTCCCAACAAGCAAAAGAAGAACGAGAAATCTTTTTGGGTTTTCTTTTAATTACTACAACTACAGGCATGGAAAGTAAACTAGCTAAAAGGCTACAACTGTTTTTTTTGTTTTTCTTAGGTTTTTCTAGCACACAAGAAAAAGACTAGGTAAAGAATTGAAACTATCATGGATAGTACAATGAAAGAGTGTGAGCACCGACTACTGGAATAAGTGTGTGAACACGAATGTAATGTCGGTGAGAAATACATACTCCCCAAAGCTTAGGCTTTTGGCCTAAGTTGGTCTATGGCCACGGGTCAAAGCTACTTTCTCCCGTGTACGGAGAAGCATCCTCTGGGTGACACTGGTTGGCAATCTCATCCGGATCCCACCGATAAACCGACTGCTGATGAGGGTCAAGTGGTGGTTCCGGCTCCGACTCTGAAGCTTGTTCGTGACACCCGTATTTATAGACGGCATCTGGCAAACCGTGGTACGTGCCTGAAAATAGATCAAACAGAGAAAGTGCAGGCAAGGTAATGATCTCACAATATTTTTCATCAAACCTCAATTTATACTTAAGCAACTTCTTATTGTCTTTAACAATAAAATCATGTGCTATCATACTCTTATAATCTAGAAACACCGGGGTCAACAACTTTTCTTCCTTCTCATGATGCCTAATAGGTATTCTAAAGTGTTCAGCAAGGAGTGAAGCAAAGATGCCTCCAAAGATAGGACCCTTTGTACGGTTCTGGCTTAATCGTTTAGCAACAACAGCACCCAAGCTAAAAGTTGTGTCTCGAAACAAAGCATGCCGCAAAATGACAATATCAGGGGCACTAAGATTCCCACTGTTCCCGCGACCAATTAAGCGTCTACTAGCAAATATAGCAAAGTAGCGTAGAACAGGAAAATGTATACTAGTAATTCTTGCCCCTGAAACTTACCTCGTTTCCCCTACATCTATCATATCAATAAACCCCTCAACATCTTTGGATGTGGTTCCTCAAGACTACCAGCAAATGGTATCATACATACTTGACAAAATTCATAGAACGACATCTCCTTATCCTCATCATATAAACGAAACTCCACTGAAGGTGGTGATTTCTTAGCATGAAAATGAAAGTTTTTTGTGAAAATATTAGTGATAAAGAGATATTGTTCACGCTGGTCGTGGAGGAAGTCAGTGACGCCTGCTGTCGGTGTACTAAGATAGGGGTACCTTAGTACCCCAACTTGTGCACGGGCAGTAGCACCTTCCCGCGGCAGGGCTCACCACGCGCTTGCCGGAAACCTTTCCGGTCCTTGTTAAGCCATTCAAAAACAAAGTATACAAGACAGAAGATCAAGGCCCCGGCAAGAGGAGCTTGCCGGGAAGGCCGTCCCAGGCTCAAGACTATCACATTAGCATAAGACCCTGGCAAGAGGAGCTTGCCAGGAAAACCAGAAGACTACATCTCAGAAGACATGCCTTGGCGCATCATGCGCCCCGGCAGGGCCCGGGGAGCGACAAGCTCCAGGGCCCGGCAAGATCAAGACCCCGGCAAGGTGCTTGCCAGGGGAAGCCTGCGCTGCGTGCCCGCGCTCCAGCTCATCGGGCCACGCGTCGCCCTGGGGCCCTTTCAGGGACGCGTGGCGGATGGCTGTGCAACCTGGGGGACACGGTGGCACTCCACGGTGACGAGGCTATCGCCGTGGCGAACGGAGACGCAAGGGCGGGTGCTTTTGGGGTCGACGGTGACGGGCATTTAATGCCCTTGTCCCCCACTGTCAAGTTAGGTGAAGAGCACTGTTCACGCACTGTTCATGCACTGTTCCCGCACTGTTACAACTACCACGAAAGTTACATTTGTGCCCTTCTTCTACGTTGACACCTGTCGGTGACCCCATGAGCTATAAAAGGAGGCCCATGCACAACGTAGAAGGGGTTCGGAACCTAGATAGCTCTCTTGCTCGGTGTAGCTAGTTCTTCAAGCTCCCGAGCTCACAAACTCAATACAAACCAAGCAAGAGTAGGGTTTTACACGTCCGCGCGGCCCGAACCTGGGTAAACTGCCCGCGTGCTCTCCTCGATCTGCTCTTCGTGCTCCCTCCGCTCCCTCACCGCAACGTACAAGGGGCTCTGGTCCCATAGGTGTTCGTGGTGGACAGTTTCCCCCGACATCTTTGGCGCGCCAGGTAGGGGGCGTCGAGGTTGTGCGAACCTGATCCGGCGCTCACGCGGGCGCATTCTTCATCAACCTCTCCAACTTCGTCAGTTTCATCAGCAGCAGCAACATGGCCCCGAAGAAGAAGGCTTCGGAGGTCGCAGGCCCGTCTGCGTCGATTCCTCCGCCACCAGAACCAATGGTGGGTGGAGGAGACGTCGGCGGAAGGGTGGTCGCCGGTGAGGAAACTCACGGCACCGCCAAGTCCAAGGACAAGGCGGACGACCGGACCAACTCGAAGGCCTCGGTGTCCGTAGACGTGCCACGTCCATCTCAGCAGACGACAGACCAGCAGCGCCGTGGTACAGGAGGTACCATCCGCTTGCTGGGCCAAGGGCAAACCGGAGGCTCGCGGGAAGCTCAAGGCCATCGTCCTGGTACGAGCAAGGCGCGGTCGCCGGGGCGAGAGACTGCTCCTTCTAACCCTGTTAGGAGTCCGAGCATATCTCGCTCCTCGCACCGCTCGCCTCCGCTCCCCTCCTCTCCAGCAGAAGCACTCGCAAGAGCGCAACTGCTCCTCGACTTCCCTCCAGCGGCAGACAAGGCCGAAGACTGGAGGGCAACAATCCAAAGCCTCATCGCCTTCGCCAACAACGACACGCCGCAGCAGCCGGCGACCTCGCGGCCACGGCAAGTCGAGAAGACGAAGGCCGATGGCGACAAGACCGCTGGGGGTGCAACCACCGTGCACTCCCCGCCGCGGAAGCAGAAGACGCCTCCCCGCCGGATCAATGTCGACGACGACTCTACGGCGTCGTCGGATCCGCGGGCTCGTCGGGACCAGCGTCAAGTCCTTGACGATCAGCGACAAGAAGACGCTCGGACGACGATCGAGCGCCAGCGAGAAGCCCGGCGACAATCGGATCAGCGTGCCGGGACCGCTGTCGACACGCACGCACCCGGTGAACCAGGCGACTTGCCGTACGCGGCGGGTTGCCCTGCGTTTACCCGTGAGCGGCGGCGCGTCCAGTGGCCCAGCATGAAAAACTTTAAGCCCGACGTACCCGAGAAGTACGACGGCAAGACGCATCCCTCGGAGTTCCTCAACATCTACACCATCGCGGTGCAGGCTGCCGGGTGGCGCGACGAGAAGATACTGGCGAATTACTTCCCGCTGGTGCTTAAGCCGAACGTTCGTTCTTGGCTTATGCACTTGCCGGAAGGCTCCATTTCTTCATGGGCAGATTTGTGCCATCAATTTGTTGGCGCCTTCATGGGCGGCCACAAACCCCACGGCCAGGAGAGTGATCTCCACATCTTGGCCCAGAAGGAAGGAGAACCCCTGCGCAAGTATATCCAACGATTCAGCCGTGTGCAGCACAACATTCCCGACGTCCACCCCGCCGCGGTGATCAGCGCGTTCCACCAGAACGTGCGTAACCGTCGCATGCGGGAAGAGATGGCCATGACCAAGATACGGGATGTCAGCGAGCTCTACGCTCTGGCCGACAAGTGCGCGCGCGCCGAAGAGGGGAGGAGACTCCCCGGGGAGGATGCTGGCGCAGGGGGAAGCGACAGCGAGGATGCCGCCCCGGCAAAGAAGAGCCGGCGGCGGAACAATAGAAAGAAGAAGAGCAAGGAAGTGCTGGTCGTCGAGAAGTCCGGCAAGGAGGCTCCCGCCAAGACAGCACAGGCTGGCGGCTCCGGCAAGGAGCCTGCCCCTGTGGCGGCAGCCGACAAGCAGGACGGCTCCGACAAGCAATATTGCAAGATCCACCGCACCAAGGGCCACGACCTCTCCAACTGCAAACGAGTCGAGTACCTCGTAGAGCAGCAAAAAGCTGAATACGAGCGTCGCGACAAGGAGAAGGCCCAAGGTAGCGGAGGAGAGCCAAGCAAGAAGCGGCCGTTCAATGGCCGGGGAGGACGCCGCGGCAAGGCCAAGCAGCGGCAAGGTGATTGACCTCCCCGGGGCCGCGACAAGGATGAAGAAAAAGACGACGACGACGACATGGAGGAAGGTGATAACAGCGAGCAGGAGTTCCAGAAGGCCAAAGAAGTTTTGTGTGTCGATGGAGGCGCCTCTCTGCACACTTCCCACCGCCAACTCAAGCAGTGGGTGCGGGAAGTAAACGCAGCAGAGCCGCCTGTCGAGTCACGCAGGCTCCTGAAGTGGTCCAGCACGCCCATCATTTTCGATCTTGAGGATCACCCTGACCGCACCACGGCGGTCGGGTGCTTGCCGATGTTGGTCTCACCCACCATCCGCAACCTCAAGGTCACCAAAATGTTGGTTGACGGCGGGGCCGGCCTGAACTTGATCTCCTCGGCTATGATCAAGAAACTCCAGATCCCAGACGGCGAGCTCGAAGAAACCGGTTCGTTCCAAGGAATAAACCCGGGGAGGATCAAGCTGAAGGGGAAGATCACTCTGCCAGTGACCTTTGGCGGGGAACTCAACTTCAGGACGGAGAGGATAACCTTTGACGTGGCCGATATCCCATTGCCATACAATGGGATACTTGGACGTCCTGCCCTCGCCAAGTTCATGGCAGCTTCCCACTACGCCTACAACGTACTCAAGATGCCGGGGCCGATAAGCGTCATCTCTGTCCATGGCGACAAGAAGGACGCGCTTATCTGCGCCGACAAGATATACCGGGATGCAGCAGCCGCGGCGGAGAGCAACACACTTGCCGCTGAAGCTCCCGGGGGGAAGAAGACCAAGACCAAGTCCGGCAAGTGCTCTGGGGCCGTCTTCGGCAAACGCACCTCTTCGGAGTGCTGCGCTGCCGTCGAGGACGTTCCATCGAGCTCCACCGGCAAGTGCAAGAAAGGGATGGCCGCTCCACCGGCAACCAAGAAGGTGTCCGCCAAGGAGGACGGCACTGGTGGTACCTTCACCATCAGTGCTACACTTTATAACAAATAGGAAAGCGCGCTCGTTGCCTTCCTGCGGGCAAATGTCGATGTGTTTGCATGGCAACCATCTGACATCCCCGGCGTTCCCAGGAAGGTAATTGAGCACAAGCTTGCTGTTTGTCCTCATGCGCGGCCCGTCAAGCAGAAGGTCAGGAAGCAAGCCGTGGAGCGCCAAGAATTCATTGCCGAAGAAATCAAGAAGCTAGAAGCAGCAGGTCTGGTTAGAGGCGTGATCCATCCGACGTGGTTAGCAAATCCAGTTGTCGTGCGTAAGGCTAACGGGAAGTGGAGACTGTGTATAGACTTCACTGATGTGAATAAAGCATGTCCCAAAGATTCATTTCCCTTGCCGCGTATTGACCGGATTGTTGACTCCACTGCTGGATGTGAGCTGCTCTCCTTCCTTGATGCATACTCAGGCTACCACCAGATTTTTATGGCCAAGGAAGATGAAGAGAAGACTGCATTCATTACTCCATGTGGCACATATTGCTTCATTCGCATGCCTTTCGGATTGAAGAATGCAAGCTCAACATTTGCAAGGGTGGTGCACACTGCTTTTGAGCCACAGATCCACAGAAATGTAGAAGCTTACATGGATGATATAGTGGTCAAGAGCAAGAGCAAAGATACCCTGATCCAGGACTTGGAAGAAACATTTGCAAATCTGCGTATGATCCAGCTCAAGTTGAACCCCGAGAAGTGCGTCTTCGGAGTTCCCTCTGGCAAGCTTCTCGGGTTCTTTGTGTCCCAGAGGGGGATTGAAGCCAATCCCAACAAGATAAAAGCCATCGAGCAGATCGAAGCCCCAAAGCGCGTCAAGGACGTAAGGAGGCTAGCAGGTTGTGTGGCTGCCCTTAGTAGGTTCATTTCAAAGTCTGCAGAATGCGCCCTGCCTTTCTTCAAGATCTTGAAGAAGGCAGGTCCTATGAAATGGACTCCGGAAGCGGAGGCAGCGCTGCAAGACTTGAAAGGATACCTATCCTCCACTCCAATACTTGTCGCACCTAGACCACAAGAGAAGTTGCTGCTGTACTTAGCGGCAACCAATCCAGTGGTTAGTGCTGCGTTAGTAGCGAAGAGGGAGGCCGATGAGGAGTCTACGCCACCGGCAAGCGAATCCAGCGACAAGCAGGGGGCTGCTCCGACAAGCTCTGGCCCCGACAAGGACAACTCTGCACAGGAGCAAGGAGAAGTGCGAAGGAAGATGGTGCAGCGCCTGGTGTATTTTGTGAGTTCCCTCTTGCAAGGGGCTAGATCGAGATACTCCGGGGTGCAGAAGTTGCTTTTCGGCCTCCTCATGGACTCGAGAAAGCTGCGTCATTACTTCCAAGCACATGAGATAACAGTGGTCACTCGCTTTCCATTGAAGAGGATATTGCAGAATCCAGAAGCAACAGGCAGGATCGTTGAGTGGGCACTGGAGCTGTCGAGCTTTGGTCTCAAGTTTGAAAGTACTTCAACTATACAGAGCAGAGCTTTGGCAGAATTCATAGCTGAATGGACCCCAACGCCAGATGAAGAAGTTCCAGAGACAAGCGTCCCCGTACAAGAAGCAACAAGCGAATGGGTAATGTACTTTGATGGTGCTTTCTCGCTGCAAGGCACTGGTGCCGGCGTGGTACTCATAGCGCCCACCGGAGAACACCTCAAGTACGTTATCCAGATGCATTTTCCCAGGGAACAAGCGACAAACAACACTGCAGAATATGAAAGTCTGCTTGCCGGCCTCAGAATTGCAGCTGAACTTGGGATCAAGAAATTGATTTTGCTGGGAGATTCTCAGTTGGTGGTCCGACAAGTAAACAAGAGTTATCAGAGCCCTTTGATGGAAGCTTATGTAGATGAAGTAAGGAAGCTTGAAGAGCACTTTGAAGGTCTGCAAATGGAGCACGTCCCGAGAGCTTAGAACGATATAGCAGAAGGCCTTTCAAAGTGTGCTGCAATGAAGTTACCTGTGGAACCAGGGACCTTCCTGCTCAAGCTGACTCAGCCATCCGTTACACCATCGATTGGGCAGCCCAAGAAGAGAAAGTTGGTCTCCGGCGACTACTTGCCGGCGGATCTTCCCGAAGCCGCCGCCAAGGTCCCCAAGATCAACAACCAGAACGTTGAGGAACAGTTTGCTCCTGCGGACCCAAGGGTCTGTACAGTTGAAGCAAACGTTCCCGACAAGCCTTGCCCCGGCAGGCTTGCCGGGGAACCATCAGCTCCGGCAGAACCAGAGGTCCTCGCCGTAGAAGCTGGGGTTCCCGCAGCGGCCCTCATGCCTTTAGTCCTTGCCGTTGAGCCTCGGGCTCCGGCATGGGCACAGCAGATCGTCCGTTTTCTGCAAACTGGAGAACTTCCCGACGACCCAGCAGAGGTAGAGAAAATAACCAGACAGTCAAGTATGTACCAGTTCGTTGACAATGAACTGTATGGAAGAAGGCTTAATGGTGTCAGGTTGAAGTGCATTTCCAGAGAAGATGGACAGAAGCTGTTGGCAGAAATACATGGAGTCATATGTGGCCACCACATTGGCGCAAGGGCACTTGCCGGAAAGGCATTCCGGCAAGGGTTCTTTTGGCAAGAAGCCCTCCAAGATGCAACTGCACAAGTAACCAAGTGTGAAGCGTGCCAGTTCCATGCCAAGCAAATTCACCAGCCGGCTCAAGCTCTCCAGACGATCCCTTTGTCCTGGCCCTTCTCGGTCTGGGGGCTCGATATCCTCGGCCCCTTCCCCCGTGCTGTCGGGGGCTTTGAGTACTCGTACGTTACAATCGACAAGTTCACAAAGTGGCCGGAAGTGGAACCAGTGAGAAAGGTGACAGCACAGTCAGCAGTCAGGTTCTTCAGGTCAATTGTTTGCCGTTTCGGAATCCCTAACAGGATCATCACCGACAACGGCACACAGTTCACTAGTCGCACCTTCATGCAGTACGTCCAAGACCTTGGCGCCAAGGTCTGCTTCGCTTCTGTTGCTCACCCGAGGAGCAATGGTCAAGCGGAGAGGGCCAATGCTGAAGTGTTGCGCGGGCTCAAGACAAGAACCTTCGACAGGCTGCGCAATTGCGGAAGAAACTGGATAGAGGAGTTGCCGGCAGCTCTTTGGTCAATCAGAACGACACCAAGTCGAGCCACCGGGCAGACACCCTTTGCCCTTGTCTATGGGGCAGATGCAGTTCTCCCCACGGAACTCGTATACGGATCTCCTCGAGTGCTCGCTTATGATGAGCTCGAGCAAGAGCAACTGCGACAAGATGATGCATTGCTCCTCGAGGAGGAACGTCTCCAGGCTGCTGTACGAGCTGCTCGATACCAGCAAGCCTTGCGCCGCTACCATAGCCGCAAGGTTAAGGCCAGGAGTCTCGAGGAAGGCGACCTTGTTCTTCGGCGCGTTCAGTCCGCCAAGAATTCCAACAAGTTGACGCCGAAGTGGGAAGGCCCTTATCAGGTGAGACAAGTCACAAGGCCCGACGCTGTCCGCCTTGAGACCGAAGAAGGTTTACCGGTGAGCAACTCCTGGAACATAGAGCATCTTCGAAAGTTTCACCCATAAGGCGCGGTTGTCGTGATCCGCTCCGGCAACCACCTTTTGTACGAGTCTTGCCGCTGTTGCATGTAATCCTTTGTACAAAGCCGGGCGCAGATCCCGTGCATCAGTAAAGCTTTTGAGTTTGGCACTATTTGCCATTTTCATGCTTTTCTTTGTTATTTGCATGCGTTGTTTGGCATCTTGTGCAACACACGTATCCGGTAAGCATTACCAGACCGAGAGGCCCTACACTTGTTTTCCCTTCTCCTTTTTTCTTTCTCTCTTAAGCAGAAGAGACATTCCTCGCGCACAAGTTTGCCGGGGGGGAGGAGGTGGAGGACGAACCAAGTGCTGTTCAAGAAAGAAAAGCTTACCGGAGAATGAACAGATTGTGAAAGCTAAGTTACCAGAATTTGAGCAGTTCAAATTTTTTAAATTTTAGTTATCTTCCTTGAACAACCACACTTTGTATGGAAAACCTGTGCGCGGAGGAACCTACCCGTGGCTAGCCGCACCCTTATCTTGTTTTCGAGTACGCTCAACAGTTTAAGTGAGCTGCGACAAGTGTCGCGCCCTTACCTCGTTTTCGAGTTCGCTCAGCAAGCTAAGTGCGTTGCGACTAGCTGCGGCAAGGTTGCTTGCCGGTGATGCCCTTGCCAGCAGGCTGCTCAGAGTCCAGCACTCAGCGCTCGCGGCAAGGGTCCCTTGCCGGCAAGTTCCCTAAAAGCGTAGGGTAAAAAGCATACAAAGTAAAGGACCAAAGCAAGGGAGATAACAATGCATCAATTGCTCCGAAATAAGATAATATATTACAGAGATAGCTTGTCGCAATGACTAATAGATTCATGTTCATGGCACACTTTGCAGCAGCAAAGGAAATAAAAAGAAAGAGGCCTAATCCACGCGGTCGCCTTCACGCCTGGAGATCTTGTTCACCTTGGCGATGATGTGGGCGACCTGCGCCTTCAGCGCCTCCTGATCTGCGTCGGCCGGCAAGCTGCGGAGGACGTTGACAAGATTGATACCAGGATTGCGGTAGACAATCTTGGTCAAGACGCGCTCTAAGGTACCCGCGCAGAGCTGGCGCGACTCCTCGGCCAGCTGCGCGGGAAGCTTCTCCTGTAGCCGTGCAAGCGCCGGCGCGATTCCCCTGAAGAAAAGACTGAGCTTGGCGCTGTGGGGGAGGTTCGGGTCCGGAGAGTACACGAGGTGCTCCACCCTCAGCGCCATTAGCTCCTTGTCGATGTTGGCGGCGGAAGTGACCAGCTCCTCCGTCCATTGCTCCACCGCCTGGTTGAAGATGTTCGCGGAGGTGGCGGCGCTCTCCACCAGCTCCCGCTCCTTGCGGACCTCCTCCTTCAGCTTGGTCTCAGGGTCCCGAGCGGCGTCAAGTGAATCTCTCAAAGTGGAAACCTTCAACTCCAGATCAGCAATTGAGTCCTTGGCGGCTTTGAGCTCGTCGCCCTGCTTGGAGAGGCGTACCTGGAGGTCTGAGTTGGTATGGGCGTCTTTCTCGTGCTCTATGTTGAGCGCGGTGACCCTTTCCGTGCTCGCCTTCAGGTACTCCTCCAGCTGCGCCACCTTAGCTTCAAGGTCCTTCTTGGCGGTCTCCGCGGTGGCTGCGGCGGCTTTCGCTTCCTTCAACTCTCCGCCAAGGGCCTGCTCCCGGGCGGTAAGGTCGTCCTCGTGAGCGTCGAGGTCGACCTTCCGCTGGTTGAGCGCGCCTTCTCGCTGGGACAGCGCTTCGCCGACCAGTCGCTGCTGCTCCTCGGCCTCAGCCTTCTCCAGGAGGAACTCCTGCTGCTCTCCGGCAAGCCTCTCGCGCTCCTCCGCCAAGTCGCGGAGAGCTGCCTGGTGGGCGGCGCGGAGCTCTGCGGCGCGTTTCTCTAAGTCTGCTCCGGCCTTGGCGGTGAGGGCTTCTCGCGACTCCAGTTTCGCCTGCCTGGCCCGGTAAAGGGCCAGGAGCTGGCGGAGAAGTTTCTCCTCTTCGGGCTCATCGCTCCCGCCAGGCGCCTCAACAATCTTCAACCCCGCGGAGGCGAGGACCTCTCCATCAAAGGTCTCTCCCTCCACGGGGGCTCGCGACGAGGACCCCCACGGCACTTGTATGAAGACGCCATTGGGGGCCTCAAGATAGATACCCGACTGCTCCTTGCCGGCGGAGGGGTCGGCGGCCGGCGCAGCGCTTGACGCTCCTGCCGCCTCCGGGCCGGCAGTGTGGTCGCCGTCCCCCTCCCCAGCCGCCGCATCTGCGGTCGGGGCAGTTTCCTCGGCGGCAGGCTCGTCGGCTCCCGCCATGTCCTCAACGACAGTGGCATTGTCGGCGTCGCCTTGCGCGCCCTCCTCTTCGACGATGACCTCCGTCTCCATCCGCTCTGGGGGAGGAGGATCTAGAAGAAAAGAGAAAAAAAGAGAAGATCAAGCAAAAATCCAAAAAGACAAGTCCAAGAAGAAGAGGCTGCAAGACTTACCTTCGCGGACTTCGTCGACGACAGGCTCCCTCGCCGGGGAGTCCTCCCTTGGCGGTGGAGCGGTGGCCCCTGCTGGCGGAGGGCCGCCCGTGCCCTCCCTTGGCGGGGTGGCCACCCTTGTCGGGCTGCCCGCCCTTGGCGGGGAGCCCGTCCTTGGCGGAACGTCCTCCCTCGCCGGGGAGTTCACCCTTGGCGGGGAGGGTGGAATCTGCAGCTCCTCGGGAGTGACATCTGGTTGCTCCTGCGGCTGCGGCTCTACTTCTGCACAAGGCAAACAAGACAAACAAGGCAACAAGGTGTTAGTACAAGACAAAAACCTCAAGCACGCCCGACAAGCAAGAAGCTCAAGACCAGACTTACGCTGGGGGCTGCGCTGGGGGCTGCTCCTCGGAGCAGCAGCTGGATCCGGCAAGTTCGTCGCCGGCGCATCCCCTCTCGCCGCGACGGGCGAGTCGTCCTCGACCTCGACCACAGGGATCTTGGCCCGCTTCGCCGCCCGCTGGGCCAGGGACCTGAAAACAAAAACAAGATCAGAATCATCAACGAAAGAATCAAGATCGGATCGAAGAAGCTACAAGTTACAAGTGCTTACTCCTCTTCCTCGTCGTCGTCGTCGCTAAGGGCGGAGAAATCGAACTCCACCTGAGGCGCTCCCGCGCGAGGAGTAGGAGGAGAAGGCTCTCTCGGGCGCTTGGCGGTCCCCGGGGCTGGGGGCTGCGAAGACCCAGCCTCCGCTGACGCCGAGGCCCGAGGAGCAGGCGGAGCGGCCGCTCCGCTTTGGGAGGATCCCCCTCCGCTGGGCGCTGGTGCGCGGGGCGCCTCCGCCGCGGCTGGTGCGCGGGGCGCCTCCGTCGCGGCTTGGCTCGGCCTGGTGGCTCGCGCCGCCCGGCGAGCAGGCTGTTGTCGGGGCGCCTGCGTCCTCGTCGCTGTGGCCGCCTTGCGGAGGCGTTTCCCCGGCGCTTGCTTGGGACTTGCTGGAGGCGGGGAGTTCTCCGACGACGAGGAGGCGTCGTCGTCGAGTCCTAGAGACCCGCCGGTGTCTTCGTCGGCCTCGGTGTCCTCCTCCTCCTCCCCGGCGGGCCCGCTGGATCCAGCATCCTGCCCGACGGCTCCGCTCCCTCCGGCACCTCCGCTCCCTCCGGCACCTCTGTTCCCTCCGGCAACTTCGCTTGCCGCGGCCTCACTCACGACCCCGGGAATTCCGGCGTGCCTCAGGGAAGGAACTCCGGCAAGCTCGTCGGGCGGAAGCTTGAGCAGTCTGCGGATCTCTGCCTCCTCTGCTTGGCACGACGCGTCCTCGGCCTCTGCCTCGTCGACGGTGAACCCGAAGTCTCCTGCTGCTGCAGCTGCAGCGGCCTCCATCCGGGAAGCAATATAGGCTATGTCCCGCTCTGTGGTGGCCCGAGTGAGACCCTTGTTCTCCTCGGTGTTCTTGGGTACCTCGACCAGATTATCGAAGAAACTCATAATTGCATCCGGTGTGGGCACTATCCAGGTGGGGTCGACGCCGTGAGAGTCACACGCGGGCATCATTGCGCGCAAGGCGTCCCGGGCAGTGCTGTTGCACAGCGGCACCACTCCTCGGGGAGATCTAAACCACTCCGGATGGGCCGGATCGTGCTTGAAAAGCTCCCGGACCATCCCCTTCAGTTCCAGCGCCGTGAAGTTGAAGTTCAAACCCGGGCGCAGCCTCATAATGTCCGCCGCATTGCCAAACTCCCAGGCTGGCCTTTTCCTCTCTTGTAAAGGGGCAATGCGGCGGCGGAGGAAATCTGCCCCTACCTCTCCGATGGTCAGCTTGGCTACCCGGAGACGAAGTATCCTGACGAGGGCGACGTTGAGCTTGACGTCATCCGGGGCCAACTCGCTCCAGTCCCTGCCGCGTACTATGGCTGTTGTGCGCGGCATAGTGAAAGGCTCCGGCTGGTCCTCCACTATCCAACACCAATCTGCGCGCCACTCTTCCCACTTGCCGCAGAGCTCTCCTTTCAGATATGACTCCTTCTTGTTCAAGCGGAAGATCCAAGAAATACCCCCGGAGAGGGGAGCGCCGGCCTCTACTCTAGGCATAAAAAATTGGCGAAAGAGCGCTACGTTTGGATAGATCCCTATGTAGTTTTCGCACAGATGTGCGAAAACCGCCATCGTAAGGATGGCGGTGGGGGTGAAGTCTAGGAGGTGGAGGCCGTACGTGTTCATGATGTCGCAGAAAAACTCCGAGAACGGAGGGCACAAGCCGCAGTGAAAGAAGACAGCAAAGAAGAAGTACCCGCCGGGAAGCAGATCTTTGGCGACGGCGGGGTAGACTCTGGTCCGGGGATGAGCCTTGGTCTCCTTGGCCCAGAAAAGGTAATACTTGTTCTAGAGTTCCCTCGCGCTGAGCCTCGGCGCGAAGACTACGTTCTTCTTCCGCAGGGCGGCAAGCTTCGCCGCCTGCTCGGATTTCTCCCTCTTGGCCTTGTCCGCTTTCGCCTTCTCGGCCTTCGGAGCCATGGTGGAGGCGGCGGGGGAAGGGGCGAGGAGCTCGACGGCGCCGCGGGTGCGGAAGAGGGCGGAGGAGGTGTGGAGGCAAAGCGCAGCGGGGGATTTATGGAGGTTGAAGACGAAGTGAAAGCGGAGGAGGGAAACTGCCCCTGTTCCCCCTACTTTTAAGGAGGGAGTGGGGGACGCTCCGCATTTCCCATTAAAGAACGTGGCCACGATCTCTCCCACGACGCCGCAATCGACGCGTGCCGTTAGGGAGGGATGCGGCGGATGCGGAAGGGGAATTACGGCTTGCCGTGGGCCGCGCGTGCCCGTGCACTGTTTTGGGCCTGGCCCAACAGCGCTCGGCACCGTGTGTGGCCCAGGCCCGGGGGCTCCTGTCGGTGTACTAAGATAGGGGTACCTTAGTACCCCAACTTGTGCACGGGCAGTAGTAGCTTCCCGCGGCAGGACTCACCACGCGCTTGCCGGAAACCTTTCCGGTCCTTGTTAAGCCATTCAAAAACAAAGTATACAAGACAGAAGATCAAGGCCCCGGCAAGAGGAGCTTGCCGGGAAGGCCGTCCCAGGCTCAAGACTATCACATTAGCATAAGACCCTGGCAAGAGGAGCTTTCCAGGAAAACCAGAAGACTGCATCTCAGAAGACATGCCTTGGCGCATCATGTGCCCCGGCAGGGCCCGGGGAGCGACAAGCTCCAGGGCCCGGCAAGATCAAGACCCCGGCAAGGTGCTTGCCGGGGGAAGCCTGCGCTGCGTGCCCGCGCTCCAGCTCATCGGGCCACGCGTCGCCCTGGGGCCCTTCCAGGGACGCGTGGCGGATGGCTGTGCAACCTGTGGGACACGGTGGCACTCCACGGTGACGAGGCTATCGCCGTGGCGAACGGAGACGCAAGGGCAGGTGCTTTTGGGGTCGACGGTGACGGGCATTTAATGCCCTTGGCCCCCACTGTCAAGTTAGGTGAAGACCACTGTTCACGCACTGTTCATGCACTGTTCCCGCACTATTACAACTACCACCAAAGTTACATTTGTGCCCTTCTTCTACGTTGACACCTGTCGGTGACCCCTTGAGCTATAAAAGGAGGCCCATGCACAACGTAGAAGGGGTTCGGAACCTAGATAGCTCTCTTGCTCGGTGTAGCTAGTTCTTCAAGCTCCCGAGCTCACAAACTCAATACAAACCAAGCAGGAGTAGGGTTTTACGCGTCCGCGCGGCCCGAACCTGGGTAAACTGCCCGCGTGCTCTCCTCGATCTGCTCTTCGTGCTCACTCCGCTCCCTCACCGCAACGTACAAGGGGCTCCGGTCCCATAGGTGTTCGTGGTGGACTGTTTCCCCCGACACCTGCATTCTCCGCCAAATAATAAATGTCTTTATAAATTCCAACGGCTTCCAAAAACTCATTGCAAGGCCATTCACACGGCCGAACTTCCGCAGTGCGAGGAAGGTTGTATTTGGGCTTCTTATTCTCTTCCTTTTGCTTATCCTTTGAACTTTGATTGGAAGAGCCTCTCAACAATCTCCTCATCATTTTCCTCCTCCGAGAATTTCTAAAAAATTTAGAGACTCAAAATAAAATTGAACCAAACTCAACAAGATTGAGAACAACTACTCCTACAAGTGCCTAGAGACTATATCATGCATTAGAACTACTTGGAACCTCATAAATTTGACATGCAAGCTCAAGAACAGGGTCACCTAAGCAGCAAATATTTGCAATAAATAAAGCACTAGAATAAAAACTAATTGGACCAATGGAGGAATCACATACCAATGAATAATCTCCCCAAACAGTTTTGTGAATGGAGCTTTGAGCAAGGAGATCAAAAATGGCAGCAAGATGAGCTCGAACTCGTGCTTGAGCTGGGTATTGATTTTTTGGGAGGAAGAAGGAGTGTGTGGGTGCGGGAACAAGTGGAGGGGGGCACGTGGGGCCCACGGGGAAGGGGCGCGCCCAGGGGGTGGGCGCGCCCTGCACCCTCGTGGCCAGGTGCTGGCTCCCCCTGCTGTGTTCTCAGTGCCAAATATTCTCAAATATTTTGGAAAAAAATCATATTTCATTTTGGGGACATTTGGAGAACTTTTATTTTCAGGGTATTTTTTATATTGCACGGATAACTCTAGAAACAGACAGAAAATACTAATTTTGTTTTTATTTAATCTAATTAACAGAAAGTAAAAGGAGGGTACAGAAAGTTGTGCTGTCTAGATTCACCCATCTTATGCTCATCAAAAGGAATCCATTAACAAGGTTGATCAAGTCTTGTTAATAAACTCTTTCCGAAAAACATGAAACCGGAGAATTTTCTAATAACACTAGGTTACCTAAATGGGGATATGCATGTCCCCAACAATAAGAATATCATATTTCTTCTTGACAGTAGGAAGAGGAAATTCAAAACCTCCAATAGTAATCGTTGAAATTTTTCCAATAGAATTGATATTGTGGACCTGAGGTTGTTTCCTCAGAAAGTGTACCGTGTGCTCATTACCATTGACATGAATGGTGACATTGCCTTTGTTGCAATCAATAACAGCCCTTGCAGTATTCAAAAAGGGTCTAACAAGGATAATAGACATACCATCATCCTCGGGAATATCAAGGATAACAAAGTCCGTTAGAATAGTAACATTTGCAACCACAACAGGCACATCCTCACAAATACTGACAGGTATAGCAGTTGATTTATCGGCCATTTGCAAAGATATTTCAGTAGGTGTCAACTTACTCAAGTCAAGTCTATGATATAAAGAGAGAGGCATAACACTAACACTAGCCCCAAGATTACACAAAGCAGTTTTAACAGAGTTTCTTTTGATGGAGCAAGGTATAGTAGGTACTCCTGGATCTCCTAGTTTCTTAGGTATTCCACCCTTAAAAGTGTAATTGGCAAGCATCATGGAAATTTCAACTTCAGGTATCTTTCTTTTATTGGTGATAATATCTTTCATATACTTAGCATAAGGAGTTGTTTTAAGCATATCAGTCAAACGCATACGCAAAAAGATAGGTCTATTCATTTCAGCAAAGCGCTCTAAATCCTCATCATCCTTTTTCTTGGATGGTTTAGGAGGAAAAGGCATGGGTTTCTGAACCCATGGTTCTCTTTCCTTGTCGTGCTTCCTAGCAACAATGTCTCTCTTATCATAACGTTGATTCTTTGATTGTGGGTTATCAAGATCAACAGCTGGTTCAATCTCTACATCATTATCATTGCTAGGTTGAGCATCATCATGAACATCATCATTAACATTATCACTAGGTTCATGTTCATTACCAGATTGTGTCTCAGCATCAGAAACAGAGATATCATTGGGATTCTCAGGTGTGTCAGCTACAGGTTCACTAGAAGCATGCAAAGTCCTATCATATTTCTTTTTCTTCTTTTTGGAAGAACTGGGTGCATCTAAGTTAGCTCTCTAAGAAACTTGCTCAACTCTCTTAGGGTGGCCTTCAGGATACAGAGGTTCCTGAGTCATTTTACCACCTCTAGTCATAACTCTAACAGCATTATCATTTTTCTTACTATTTAATTCATTGTGCTTTGAGTACTTGTTCTACTTGAGTGGTAACCATAGAAGCATGTTTACTAATGAGTTTCAATTCACCTTTAACTCTAGACATATAATCACTCAAGCGTTCAATCATATAAGCATTACATTGCAATTGTCTACCAACATAAGCATTGAAGTTTTCTTGCTTCACAATAAAATTGTCAAACTCATCTAAGCATTGGCTAGCAGACTTATAACGAGGAATATCACCTTCATCAAATCTATAAATAGAATTTACCTTTACTACCTATGTTGGGTTATCAAGACCATGTATTTCTTCAATAGGCGGTAAATTCTTAACATCTTCAGCTTTAATACCTTTTTCTTTCATAGATTTCTTTGTCTCTTACATATCTTCAGGACTGAGAAACAGAACTCCTCTTTTCTTCGGAGTTGGCTTAAAGGCTGGTTCAAGAAGTGTCCAATTATTTTCATTGGTCAACATATTATTCAATAGTAATTCAGCTTGATCAACTGTCCTTTCCCTGAAAACACAACCAGCACAACTATCCCGGTGGTCTCTGGAAGCATCGGTTAGTCCATTATAATAGACATCATGTATTTCATTCCTCTAAAGAGGATGATCAAGAAAGGCATTAAGTAATTGAAGAAGCCTCCCCCAAGCTTGTGGGAGATTCTCTTCTTCAATTTGCACCAAATTATATATTTCCCGTAAGGCAGCTTGTTTCTTATGAGCGGGAAAATATTTAGCAGAGAAGTAATAAATCATATCCTGGGGACTACGCACACAACCAGGATCAAGAGAATTAAACCATGTCTTAGCATCACCCATTAACGAGAATAGAAATAACTTAAGGATATAGTAATAACGAATCTTTTCCTCGTTGGTAAACAGGGTGCCTATATCATTCAACTTAGTAAGATGTGCCACAACAGTTTCAGATTCATAGCCATGGAAAGGATCGGATTCAACCAAAGTAATTAACTCAGGATCAATAGAGAAATCATAATCCTTATTAGTAACAAAGATAGGTGAAGTAGCAAAAGCAGGGTCATATTTCATTCTAGCATTCGAACACTTTTCTTTCTGCTTAGCTAATAATTTCTTAGGATCATATCTATCGTTGCAAGCAAGAAAGTCTCTAGCAATTTCTTCATCCATAACATAACCCTTAGGAATAACAGGCAATTCATATCTAGGGGGAGGATATTCATTATCACTTTCATCAATATTATCAGTTTCAATACTTGCATTCTCCCTAACCTTAGCAATTTGTTCATCAAGAAATTCACCTAGTGGCATAGTATTATCAAGCATAGAAGTAGTTTCATCATACATAGGAGAAGTGGCATCATCAAGAACATGCGACATATTAGATTCAATAGCAGGATTAGGTGTCGCAAGTTTACTCATAACAGAGGGTGAATCAAGTGCAGAGCAAGATGGCAGTTCCTTACCTCCCGTCGTAGTTGATGGATAAATCTTGGTTTTTGAGTCTTTCAAGTTCTTCATAGTGATCAACAGATATAAATCCCAAGTCACTTAAAGAATATAGCTATGCTCCCCGGCAACGGCGCTAGAAAATAGTCTTGATAACCCACGAGTGTAGGGGATCGCAACAGTTTTCAAGGGTAAAGTATTCAACCCAAATTTATTGATTCGACACAAGGGGAGCCAAAGAATACTCTCAAGTATTAGCAGCTGATTTGTCAATTCAACCACACCTGGAAACATAGTATCCGCAACAAGGTAATTTTAGTAGCAAGGTAATATTATAGTAACGGTAACGGTAGAAAAAGTAGCGATAGTGTTTTGTACTGATTGTAACAGTGGCAGCGGAAAGGTAAATAAGCAAATAGCAATATGTGAAAATCTCGTAGGCATTGGATCAGTGATTGAGAATTATGTCGGATGCGATTCCTCATGTAATAGTTATAACATAGGGTGACACAGAACTAGCTCCACTTCATCAATGTAATGTAGGCATGTATTCCGAATATAGTCACACGTGCTTATGGAAAAGAACTTGCATGACATCTTTTGTCCTACCCTCACGTGGCAGCGGGGTCCTAATGGAAACTAAGGGATATTAAGGCCTCCTTTTAATTGAGTACCGGACCAAAGCATTAACACATAGTGAATACATGAACTCCTCAAACTACGGTCATCATCGGGATTGGTCCCGACTATTGTCACTTCGGGGTTGCCGGATCATAACACATAGTAGGTGACTATTGACTTGCAAGATAGGATCAATGACACACATATATTCAGGAAAACATAATAGGTTCAGATCTGAAATCATGGCACTCGGGCCCTAGTGACAAGCATTAAGCCTAGCAAAGTCATAGCAACATCAATCTTAGAACATAGTGGATACTAGGGATCAGACCCTAACAAAACTAACTCGATTACATGGTAAATCGCATCCAACCCATCACCGTCCAGCAAGCCTACGATGGGATTACTCACGCACGGCGGTGAGCATCATGGAATTGGTGATGGAGGAAGGTTGATGATGACGATGGCGATGATCTCCCATCTCCGGAGCCCCGAACGGACTCCAGATCAGCCCTCCCGAGAGAGATTAGGGCTTGGCGGCGGCTCCGTATTGTAAAACGTGATAATTCCTTCTCTCTGATTTTTTTCTCCCCGAAAGTGAATATATGGAGTCGGGGAAGACGTCGGTGGAGCAACAGGGGGGCCACGAGGTAGGGGGTGCACCCAGGGGGGCGCGCCCCCACCCTCGTGGACAAGGTGTGGGCCCCCTTGTCTGGTTCTTTCTGCGGATATTTTTTTATATATTCCAAAATAATTATCCGTTGAATTTCAGGTCGTCTCGAGAACTTTTATTTCTGCACAAAAATAACACCATGGCAGTTCTGCTGAAAACAGCGTCAGTCCGGGTTAGTTCCATTCAAATCGTGCAAGTTAGAGTCCAAAACAAGGGCAAAATTGTTTGGAAAAGTAGATACGTTGGAGACATATCACGGAGGAGGAGGCTGGCGGCCAAGGAGGGCGCTCCAAGGGGGGGGGTCCAACTAGGATTCCCAATCCTAGTTCGATTCCAGCCCTTTCCTATTCCAAGAGGGGTAGGAGGGAAGGAGAGGGAGAGGGAAAGGAAAGAGGGGACCGCACCCCCTCCCCCTAGTCCAATTCGGACTTCCTTGGGGGGGCACCTTATGGCCTACCCTCTCCTACTCCCTTATGGCTCATTAAGATCCATAACTTCCCCGGGGGGTTCCGGTAACTCCTCGGTTCCCCGATAAATATCTAAACGTCCCAAAACCGTTCCGGTGTCTGAATACCTTCGTCCAATATATCAATATTTACCTCCCGACCATTTCGGGATTCCTCGTCATGTATGTGATCTTATCCGGGACTCCGAACAAACTTCGGTCACCAAATCACATAACTCATAATACAAATCGTTATCAAACGTAAAGCGTGTGGACCCTATGGGTTTGAGAAATATGTAGACATGACCGAGACACATCTCCGTTCAATAACCAATAGCGGAACCCGGATGCTCATATTGGCTCCTACATATTCTATGAAGATCTTTATCGGTCAAACTGCATAACAACATACGTCATTCCCTTTTTCATCGGTATGTTACTTGCCCGAGATTCAATCGTCGGTATCATCATACCTAGTTCAATCTCGTTACCGGAAAGTCTCTTTACTCGTTCCGTAATACATCATCTTGTGACTAACTCATTAGTCATTTGCTTGCAAGGCTTATAGTGATGTGCATTACCGAGAGGGCCCAAAGATACCTCTCCGGCACTCGGAGTGAAAAATCTTGTTCTCGATCTATGCAACTCAACAAACACTTTTGGAGACACCTGTAGAGCATCTTTATAATCACCCAGTTATGTTGTGACGTTTGATAGCACACAAGGTGTTCCTCTGGTATTCGGGAGTTGCATAATCTCATAGTCAGAGCAACATGTATAAGTCATTAAGAAAGCAACGGCAATAAAACAAAACGATCATTAGGCTAAGCTAACGGATGGGTCTTGTCCATCACATCATTCTCCTAATGATTTGATCCCGTTCATCAAATGACACCACATGTCTATAGTTAGGAAACTCAACAATCTTTGATTAACGAGCTAGTCTAGTAGAGGCATACTAGGGACATTCTGTTTTGTATATGTATTCACACATGTATCAAGTTTCGGGTCAATACAATTATAGTATGAATAAAAGACATTTATCATGATATATAAGGAAATATAAATAACAACTTTATTATTGCCTCTACGGCATATTTCCTTCAGATTGTGTAGAAGCATTTGAAATACTTAAGAAAGCCTTGATTTCTGCACCTATTGTTCAACCACCTGATTGGAATTTGCCCTTTGAAATTATGTGTGATGCGAGTGATTATGCTGTTGGTGATGTTCTAGGACAAAGAGTTGATACGAAATTAAATGTTATTCATTATGCTAGTAAAACCCTAGATAGTGCCCAGAGAAATTATGTTACTACTGAAAAGGAATTCTTAGCAGTTGTTTTTGCTTGTGATAAGTTCAGATCTTATATTGTTGATTCTAAAGTAACTGTACACACTGATCATGTTGCTATTAAATATCTTATGGAAAAGAAAGATGCTAAACCTAGACTTATTAGATGGGTTCTCTTGCTGCGAGAATTTGATTTGCATATTATGGATAGAAATGGAGTTGAGAACCCAGTTGCAGACAACTTATCTAGGTTAGAAAATGTTCTTCATGATCCACATCATATTGATGATAGTTTTCCTAATGAACAATTAGCTGTCATAAATGCTTCTCATAATTCTCCATGGTATGATGATTATGCTAATTACATTGTTGCTAAATTTATACAACCTAGCTTCACATGCCAGCAAAAGAAAAAGTTTTTCTATGATTTGAGACATTACTTTTGGGATGACCCACACCTTTATAAAGAAGGATAGATGGTGTTATTAGACATTGTGTACTTGAGCATGAACAAGAACATCTCCTACGCAAGTGTCACTCCGAGGCCTACGGAGAACACCATGCTGGAGATAGAACTGCACACAAGGTATTGCAATCTGGTTTCTATTGGCCTACTCTCTTCAAGGATGCTAGTAAATTTGTCTTGTCTTGTGATGAATGCCAGAGAATTGGTAATATTAGTAGACATTAGGAAATTCCTATGAACTATTCACTTGTTATTGAACCATTTGATGTTTGGGGTTTTGATTATATGTGACATTTTCCTTCCTCTAACGGGTATACACATATTTTAGTTGATGTTGATTACGTTACTAAGTGGGTAGAAGTTATTCCGACTAGTAGTGTTGATCATAACACCTCCATTAAGATGCTTAAAGAAGTTATTTTTCTAAGGTTTGGAGTCCCTAGATATTTAATGACTGATGGTGGTTCACATTTTATTCATGGTGCTTTCCATAAAATGCTTGCTAAATATGATGTCAACCATAGAATTGCATCTCCATATAATCCTGAGTCTAGTGGTCAAGTAGAATTGAGCAATAAAGAGATTAAATTGATTTTGCAGAAGAATGTTAATAGATCTAGAAAGCATTGGTCTAAGAAACTTGATGATGCATTATGGTCTTATAGAACTGCCTATAAAAACCCTATGGGTATGTCTCCGTATAAAATGGTTTATGGAAAAGAATGCCACTTACCTCTTGAATTAGAACATAAAGCTTATTGGGCAATCAAAGAGCTCAATTATGATTACAAACTTGCCGGTGAAAAGATGTTATTTAACATAAGCTCACTTGATGAATGAAGAACCCAAGCCTATGAGAATGCCAAGTTTAAAGAAAAAGTTAAAATATGGCATGGCAAAAGGATACAAAAGTGTTAGTTTAATGTAGGAGATCATGTTTTGCTATACAACTTGCTTCCTCGCTACTTTCCCGAGTTTGCGTTGGTATTTCCCTTGAATAGGAAAGGGAGATGCAGCAAAGTGAAGTAAGTATTTCCCTCAGTTTTGAGAACCAAGGTATCAATCCTGTAGGAGATTACACACAAGTCGCCAAATACCTGCACAAACAATCAAACAACTTGTACCCAACGGTATAAGGGGCTTGTCAACCCCTTCTAGGTTATTTGCAAAAGTGAGATCCGATAAAGATAAATGAACAAGTAAAGTAAATATTTTGGGGGTTTTGGTTTATAGATTAAAAAGTAAAAGATTGCAAAATAGTAGATATGAAACTTATAAGATGTAAAATAGACCCAGGGGCCATAGGTTTCACTAGAGGCTTCGCTCATGATAGGAAATATTACGGTGGGTGAACAAATTACTGCCAAGCAATTGATAGAGAAGTGAATAATTATGAATACATCTAAGGCAATGATCTTGAATATAGGTATCCCGTCCGAGACAAGTAGACCGATTCCTGCCTGCATCTACTACTATTACTCCACACATCGACTGAAACTATTTTGCATCTAGAGTATTAAGTTCATAAGAACAAAGTAACGCCTTAAGAAATATGACATGATGTAGCAGAATTAACTCAAGCAATATGATGAAAACCCCATCTTGTTATCCTCGATGGCAACAATACAATACGTGTCATGTCCCTTTCTGTCACTGGGATTGAGCACCGCAAGATTGAACTCAAAGCAAAAGACTTCTCCCATTACAAGAAATAGCAATCTAGTTGGCCAAACAAAACCGATAATTCGAAGAGAATTAGTAAGATATTAGATCATGCATATAAGAATTCAGAAAAGACTCAAATAATATTCATAGATAATCTGATCATAAACCCACAATTCATCAGATCTCGGTAAACACACCACAAAAGAATATTACATCGGATAGATCTCCAAGAACAATGAGGAGAACATGGTATTGAGGATCCAAGAGAGAGAAGAAGCCATCTAGCTACTAGCTATGGACCCGTAGGTCTGTGGTAAACTACTCACACTTCATCGGAAGGGCAATAGGGTTGATGTAGATGCCCTCCGTGGTTGATTTCCCCTCCGGTAGAGTACCAAAAAAGGCCTCCAAATGGGATCTTGTGGGAACAGAAGGTTACGGCGGCGAAAAAGTGTTTTCTACGGATGTTCTGATGTTTCTAGAATATATGTGAATTTATAGGCGGAAGAAGTAGGCCAGGGGAGGCACGAGGGGCCCACAAGGGTAGGGGCGTGCCCTACCCCCCTGGGCACGCCCTCCACCCTTGTGGCCTCCTCACAGATCCCCTGGCGTGTACTCCAAGTCCATCTGTTGTCTTCTGGTTCAAGAAAAATCTCCAAAAAGTTTCGTTCCATTTGGACTTCGTTCGATATTCCTTTTCTGCGAAACTCAAAAACAAGGAAAACACAGAAACTGGCACTGGGATCTGGGTTAATAGGTTAGTCCCAAAAATCATATAAAATAGCATATAAATGCATATAAAACGTCCAAGATAGATAATATGATAGCATGGAACAATCAAAAATTATAGATACATTGGAGACGTATCAAGCAACCTCAAGCTTAATTCATGCTCGTCCTCGAGTAGGTAAATGATAAAAACAGAATTTTTGATGTGGAATGCTACCCAACATATTTATTAATGCAATATTCTTTATTGTGGCATGAATGTTCAGATCCATAAGACTCAAAATAAAAGTTTCTCAATATCAAAATAATAATACTTTAATCATACTAAAAGAAATCTATAAAGCTTCAAAAATAACATGGCTAAAGAATGTTGTCCCTACAAATCAGATAGTCCTTATGCTCCCTTTTCTTAACACAAAAAACCCCTCATGCTCATCCCGGAGTCAGCCGAGCAATTGCTTTCATGCTCTACTCTTTCAAGCCTTTTTTCAACTATTCACGCAATATATGAGCGCGAGCCATGGACATAACACTATGGGTGGAATGGAGGCGGTAATAGACAAAAGGTCGGAGAAAGTCTCACATCAACTAGGCAAATCCTTTGCCGTCCTTCTTGAAGTTCTTCTTACCCTTGCCTTTCTTGAACTTAGTGGTTTTATTCACCATCAACACTTGATGTTCTTTCTTGATCTCCATGTCCGCTGATTTCAGCATTGAATACACCTCGGGAATGGACTTCTCCATCCCTTGCATATTGAAGTTCATCACGAAGCTCTTGTAGCTAGGTGGGAGCGACTGAAGGATTCTGTCAACGACTGCTTCATCTGGGAGATTAATTCCCAACTGAGACAAGCGATTGTGCAACCCAGACAATTTGAGTATATGCTCGATGACAGAACTATTCTCTTCCATCTTACAACTGTAGAATGCGTCGGAGACGTCATATCTCTCGACTCGGGCATCAGCTTGGAAAACCATTTTCAGCTCTTGGAACATCTCATATGCTCCGTGGTGCTCAAAATGCTTTTGGAGCCCCGATTCTAAGTTGTAAAGCATGCCGCACTGAACTAGGGAGTAATCATCATAACGTGACTGCCAGGCGTTCATAACGTCTTGGTTCGCTGGGGCGGGAGCGTCACCTAACAGTGCTTCAAGGACATATGTTTTCTTGGCAGCTATGAGGATGATCCTCAAGTTACGGACCCAATTTGTATAGTTGCTACCATCGTCTTTCAGCTTGGTTTTCTCTAGGAACGCGTTGAAGTTGAAGACAACATTAGCGTGGGCCATTGGATCTACAAGACATATTGTAAAGATTTTAGACTATGTTCATGACAATTAAGTTCATCTAAACAAATTCAATGAACTCCCACTCGGATAGACATCTCTCTAGTCATCCAAGTGATACATGATCTGAATCGACTAGGCCGTGTCCGATCATCACGTGAGACGGACTAGTCATCAACGATGAACATCTTTATGTTGATCGTATCTACTATACGACTCATGTTCGACCTTTCGGTCTTCCGTGTTCCGAGGCCATGTCTGTACATGCTAGGCTCGTCAAGTGAACCATAAGTGTATTGCGTGTGTAAATCTGGCTTACACCCGTTGTATGCGAACGTTAGAGCCTATCACACCCGATCATCACGTGGTGCTTCGGAACAACGATCCTTAGCAACGGTGCACAGTTAGGGGGAACACAATTCTTGAAATTTTAGTGAGAGATCATCTTATTTACTACCGTCGTTCTAAGCAAATAAGATGTAAAAACATGATAAACATCACATGGAATCAAATAGTGACATGATATGGCCAATATCATTTTGCTCCTTTTGATCTTTATCTTTGGGGCTCCATGATCATCATCATCACCGGCATGACACCATGATATCCATCATCGTGTCTTCATGAAGTTGTCTCGCCAAACATTACTTCAATACTATGGCTAACGGTTAGCAATAAAGTAAAGTAATTACATGGCGTTTTTAGTGACACGCAGGTCATACAACAAAATAAGACAACTCCTATGGCTCCTGCCGGTTGTCATACTCATCGACATGCAAGTCGTGATTCCTATTATAAGAACATGATGAATCTCATACATCACATATATATCATTCATCACATCCTTTTGGCCATATCACATCACACGGCACATGCTGCAAGAACAAGTTAGACGTCCTCAAATTGTTGTTGCTAGTTTTTACGTGGCTGCTATAGGTTTCTAGCAAGAACATTTCTTACCTACGCCAAAACCACAACGTGATATGCCAATTTCTATTTACCCTTCATAAGGACGCTTTTCATCGAATCCGATCCGACTAAAGTGGGAGAGACAGACACCCGCTACCCACCTTATGCAACTAGTGCATGTCAGTCGGCGGAACATGTCTCATGTAAGCGTACGTGTAAGGTCGGTCCGAGCCGCTTCATCCCACGATGCCGCTGAACCAAGATAAGACTAGTAATGGCAAGAGAATTGAACAAATCTACGCCCACAACTACTTTGTGTTCTACTCGTGCAAGAAACTACGCATACACTACTAGGAAAAGGCCTACTAATGGCGCACCTAATTTGGCCATTAATGGCGCATTAGTGGTGCGCCATTAGTGCCAAGCCATTAGTATATTTTACTAATGGCACACCTCTGGTGCGCCATTAGTATCTGGTATACTAATGGCGCACCACAGCTGCGCCATTAGTATGCACAGTAGTGCGCCATTAGTATGCCTTCCAGGGGGGCATGTGTACCCAGGTGCTTTGGCATACTAATGGCGCACGCCAGCAAGATGCGCCATTAGTAATTTCGGCATAGTAATGGCGCACTGTCTAATGATGCGCCATTAGTATCCTTTGGCATACTAATGGCGCACTGTGATGTGATGCGCCATTAGTATGAATATTAGGTTTTTTTTATTATTATTTTTCTGTTTTTTTTCACAGATTACAAAATGTATAATTGGACAGAATATAGACAGCACACATCAACAACAGATTCATCGAATACAATAGAAGATTAGTCTATGAATACAATTCATCATATTAGTCTCTGAATACAATTCATCATATTAGTCTCCGAATTGAAAAGACCGAACAAAGATAGAACATTATATTACAAGTCTCGAGACCACGAGTAGCGAGTTTGTCTTCACATTACAAGTCGATATCGATCATCTAAACTACCATCACATAGAAGAGAGCTGCGGTCATCACGATGAGCATCATCACGATGAAACTCGTCTTCATCCGGTTCCTCCAACGCTCCCTCCCCTCTCCCACTAGATAGCGGGCGTATCTAGATTCGGCCTCGGCCCTAGTGGTGTACCCTTTGTAACTGTTACCGCTGAATCGGTGAACCTGTCTCCGACACTCCTCCCAGTCGTCGTAGACTCCGGGAACCTTACCCTTGTACACGACATACGACGGCATCGCTATGCAAACGAAACGTTAGTACCAATTCACAGACAATACATAAGCAATATATAAGTATGCAACAGAACGATCGAAAGAGAAAAGCAAGACATTAATAGCATCGATTACATCTAAGTTGAACGACTCTCGAAACCAAAGAGACATACTACAAGTTCATTAAAGTTTAATTACAACATGAGCCAATCGATGTTTCAGAACTAGACACAGCATCACTGCTTTCGACTCGACTCAAGGGACCGGAACGTGGATGAAGCCGCCGTCTATCGTGGGAGTCATGAAATCACGGGCGTTGTCAGCCTGCATTTGTAGCATTGTGTCGATGTCACTTTTCGACAGTTGATTTCTAAGGTAGAACTGCCCCGAGGTACGAAGGACATCTTGATGGATGATTTCTGCAAACTCCGACTGGATGCGAAAGAATTCTTGTCTGATGTCTGCGTCCTGGATTACCGACACGCTCGCGGCCCAATCTTTGAGTTTACTCGGTAGCAGAAGTTGACGATGGTCCCGTACGATCGACCGCATGTGATGGATGGGGTAGTAGGCACCCTTCTGACCGCCAGGCCGCTGCTTGACGCAGCAGAACGGCTGATACGTCCAAAACGTATCTATAATTTCTTCTTGCTCCATGCCTCTTTTGTGTGATATTGCTATGATATTTATGCACTTCCATACACTTTTGATCATATTTGGACTAACCTATTAACTCAGTGCACCCCAGTGCCAGTTTCTGTTTTCTGTTGTTTTTGTATTTCAGGTTTTCCCATTACGTAAATTGCCAGAAAAATTCCGGGAAAAATATATAAAAAATCAGTGCTCCAGAAGCTTCCATGCGGCCAAAGTAGGGCCGGAGGGGGGCCACAGGGGCTCCAGGCGCCCAGAGGGCGCGGCCCCCCTCCTGGCCGCCGCGCCAGGCCGCCTGGGCCCCCCTTAGCTCCTCTGATGCCCCCCTTTGGCATATATTTACACCGCGTCGCGGAAACCCTGATTCCGGAACCCTTTTCTACAGAAGCTATTCCGATCTCCGCCGCCATCATCACAAAGTTTCGAGGGACCAGAATTCCTGTGTCGGCACCCTGCCGGGACGGGGAAGTGCCCCCGGATTCATCTCCATCGACGTTGCTTCCTCCCTCCATGATGCGGTAGTAGTTCCTCCTCGGGGCTGAGGTTTCTACCAGTAGCCATGTGGTCAATTCTCTCTCCCATGATGTGATCTTTGTTGTGATCATAGGCTATGTTAATCTAGGGTGATCCCATGATATTTCCCCTTCCTCTATGTATTGGATTGATGTACTCACTTGTCTTTATCTAGTATAATCTCCGAGACCAAGGTGACAGCGGTCTATTGGACATGGATTAGAAGAATATTTTCATGAGTGATTTCCTCTTTTGTGTGTTGATTGAAGATTGAGAGTCTCTTGGTGCTTGTCTTTGACTATCCTTTAGATATGTTGTGGTGATTGTGGTACTCTCTTTGGATGGCCGCGGTGACATTGGGAAATCCATAGATTGAGAACTACGAACTTTGAGGTGTGCTTTTGTAGCCCTACATAATTCTCGTCCTCTCTTGACCACGAAGGAATGACCTCCGGGTGCATCTCCATTGCATGTTTTATGGGAAATATCATGTGATTCGATTATGTTAATGTTGTTGGGAGTTGCCACTAGTGAAAGTATGAAGCCTAGGCCTTGTTTCCACCATTGCAATACCATTTGTGCTCACGTTTACCACTTGTTTGCTTGCTGCACTTTTTATAACAGATTTATATTACTTTGTTTTGCCATCCATATCACTTGCCATTTAACATCTCTTCGCCGAACTAGTGCACCTATACACCTGACAAGTGTATTAGGTGTGTTGGGGACACAAGAGACTTCTTGTATCTTGATTGCAGGGTTGCTTGAAAGGGGTACGTTCAACCTCCACTTCCATGAGTTCGATAAACCTTGGGTTACTCACTTAAGGGAAATTTGCTGCTGTCCTACAAACCTCTGCTTTTGGAGGCCCAACACTGTCTACAAGAATAGAAGCGTGTGTAGACATCAAGCTATTTCTGGCGCCGTTGTCGGGGAAGTGAGGTAAGTGAAGGTACCTTCTCTAGATCTTGCAATTAAATCTTTTTTGTTTCTTGTTTTTATTTCACTAGTTATGTTTATGGAAAACCGCAATCTTAGTTCGCTGCTTGGGGAAGGCCGCTTTACCACACCCGTGGTAGAGAAGTCTCCTCCACCTACTGAATGTATCCCGTTCAAAATACCACTTGGGATAACTGAAATAATTAGGTATGATTGTTATGATGGGACAGTCAATCCTAGTATTCATTTGTTGAAACTTACAGAACTTTGTGAGTTGTTTAAGATTTCATGTTTGACAAGAGATGGAGTCATGAGGAAATTATTTGCCTTGACACTGAAAGGAAAAGCATTGGAATGGTATAGGCTACTAGATGACTCTCACCTGCTGGATTGGGAAGAGATCCAATCTCTCTTTTACTCCAAGTTTTATCCTCTTCATGAAGTCCATGAGAATAGGAATTATGTTTATAATTTCTATCCTCATGACGGAGAGAGCATAGCTCAAGCTTGGGGGAGACTAAAAACGTTAATGCTAAAATGTCCTAACCATGGGCTCCCCAAAGATATGATTATTACTAATTTCTATGCGAGGCTCTCTCGACAGGATAAAGATTTGCTCGATGCTTCCTCTATGGGTTCTTTCACAAACGAAAAGATTGATGCTAAATGGGAACTCCTTGAAAGAATTCAACGCAACACTGAAAATTGGGAGATCGACAAAGGTAAAGAGTCAGGTATAATTTATGAGTATGATTGCATTAAGTCCTTTGTTGAAACTACAAGTTTTAATAAGTTTAGTGCTAAGTTTGGGCTTGATTCTCAACTCCTTGTTGATTTCCTCAAATCTTTTGCTTCACATCTTAATATGCCTAAGGAGGATTGGATCAAGCATCATGAACCTTTTAAAGAGATTTGCAAAGAAAATGAAATTGTTCATGATGATTGCAACATGCATGATCCAATTCCTAAAAATGAAGTTTTATATAAGCATGTTAATTTTTGTGGAGTGGATAGACCTTGTGAAAGGCCCATGATTGAAGAAGAAAAGTATTGTAAGCAACATAAGCATGAAAGAACAATCACTTGGGTCAGAGATTTAAATGAAATTGCTAGATAATTGTGTGACCTTTATCCTTTTACTTGTGAACTTTGCCGTATAGAGGGTCACTTTAATTTTCAATGCATGCACTTTCAAAACATAATTGTTAACCAGTTGTGTGATAACATGATCACCTCTGATCTTTTTGATGAGCTTATGTTATTTTTTATGTGTGAAGAGTTATTAGAAAAGACTTCTTGGCTAGATGTTAATGCCATAGGAATAAAAAACACTTTGCAAAATTGCCATCTCTATTGTGTTGTTAATTGCCATGAAAATGACTACATAAGTAAGATTAGAAAGGAGGGAACTTTACCAAAGTATAAAAATGTCTCTTATATTTCTGCTAATAAAAAGGAGAGTTTCTCCCAAGTTTCCCCTATTGTTTCTAATGATAAACCAGGATATGTGGAGAAGCTTCATCTCCAACCACTCCCTCCTAAGGTGAAGAAGAAGAAAAAGAATAGGAGGAGGAAGAGGAGCAAGAAGGAAGAAGAATGGGTATCGACCTGGCCTGAGCATATTCCTCCCATCAACTTTTATCTTAACGGTTGTAAGTTTAAAGAAGAAGGTGAAGTTTATTGCCTTAATTATCATCTTGATGATACGTCCGTAGGTACTATTGAAGATGATTTTGATTATGATATGCATGTTACTTATTGTGATTGGGAAAATGATGATAATGCTACTAATGATCTTGAAAATCTTTTTGGTACCAACTCTGAAAGTGATGATATGGAAAGCTCTAAGCTTGGGGATTATAGGATTGCAAATCCTTTACCCACTAGTGATGTGATAATTGATAATTCTTGTGCTAGTAAGAAGAAAGACAACATGTTTACAAATATAGTTGCTAGCAATGATAATGCTCTTCTCTACTATGATGATGTTACAACTCCAATCTATAGTGATTATAAAGGTACCTATGATATAAGGAGAAATTATCCTTATGAAACTTGTCATAATCATGAAGGGAATTACTCCCTTGTTGAACACCATCTTCCTAATACACAATTAATCTATAGTGTTCAAGTTGTTTATGATAGTCCTACTACCACTATTACCAATGAGAAAGATTATGCTTATGTGGAGAGTAAGAGTACCTTTTTGCATATGGATCATGGTAACAATGCTTTATGTGATGCTTATATTGTTGAGTTTATTCGTGATCCCACTGAAAATTATTATGAGAAGGGAACATATGCTTATAGATATTTCAATAATATCAAGTTCCCTCTCTTTATGTTGAAGGTTTTGAAGCTGCACTTGTTTTGTCTTCCTATGCTTATTGCTTTGTGCTTCAATGAATTATTCTATTGCAATATTCCTATGCATAGGAAGCATGTTAGGATTAAATGTATTTGGTATTTGCTTCTTGATGCTCTCTTTTTTTCTTCAACTCTTATTCCTACGAGAGCATCATTAAAGTCTTAAGCCTATCTTTATGGCTATAAAGAAAGAGCTCTAGGGAGACAACCCTTGTTATCCTTGCTTTCAGGTTGTTCTTTCAGTTTTTAGTGGTCTTGATGTTTGTTACTACTGTAGCAACATCATTGTATCTTTATTTTTCAGCTTTGTGCCAAGTTTAGCCGCCGATTGCAAGAAAGTTCAAAAGTTGTGACGTGCTGCCCAGGAAACAGATTCTGTCCTTGGACAGAAAAATTCGTATAAAATCACCAGATCATCTTTTTGGTCTGAATTTTTTTGACGGCGTGCTCTGTACAATTGGCTTTCGGGCGTCTGTTCTGAGTTTTCTGATTTGAGTTACAGAAGTGCCCCGAAAAAATTATTTACTACCTGCTGGTCTGTTTTTCACAGATTCTGTCCTGTTTTGCCTTTTCCTCGTTTTGCAAACCTTGAGCTTGCTTTTTCTTTGCAAAAACCTTTTGGCAATCTTGAGAAACAGTAGCCCTTCAAGATTATCCTTATTTCCAGCAAGGAAAAATTATTTTATTATGGGTACTAACCTCGCTAATCATATTATGATGAGTTATGTATGAAGGGAGTTTTCAAGTGTGCGAGGGAAGATGATAAAAAGATTCAGGAGGGTCAAACGCTCAAGCTTGGGGATGCCCCCGTGCACCCCCAAGGATTACTCAAGAAGACTCAAGCGTCTAAGCTTGGGGATGCCCCCGTGCATCCCCTTCTCCATCAAAAATTATCAGTTCGTCTTTCGTTCCACTATATTTTAATCACTTCATGTGTTATGTGCTATGCTTGGAGCGTCTTGCTTTTAGTTTCTTTTTAGTTTTCTTTAGCTTTGCTTGCTGTTCATAACGAGTTAGAACCCAGCTTTCTTTGTGTGGGAGAGAAACACGCTCCACTTCAACCTAGAACACAACATAGGATTTTCATGTTTATCTTTGCTGTGTATGTTCTTTGTCTTTCAATAGCTACTGTCATGTTTAGCTCTTAGTTTTCATGCTTTTCTTTTTAAAGAGCTTTTGTTTAGTTGGTTGCTGAAACTCTCTTGAGTTATCATGCTTATCTTCTTAAGAGAGTTGGCTTCTGTTGCATTGGTTGATATGTCTATGATAAAAATGCTATGTGCATAATGGTGCTTAGTAGTTCATGTTTTCTTATGGTTAGTCTCAAATAGTTGGGGGGTTCTTAATGTGTTATTGAAGTACCAACATGATTTGTTTGCCTATGATGTGGTATGGTTTAGTGATATCTTCCTCCAAGAATTTATTTTGATTGACTTGGCATATGCTCACGCATATTTAAGACTGTAAAGAAAGTCTATCAAGCCTTGATGATCTTTAATTTCTGAGTAGCGATATAACTTCCATGCCGGATTCAATGCTGCTTTGTCGCTCTACATGATTATGACCGTCATTGCTCTCTTAGTTGGTCGCTCCCAGTCTTTTGCTAACCTTCGCCTGTACTAAGCGGACTGACTGCTTGTGCATCCAAAATCCTTTAAACCAGTTATGCCATATGAGTCCACCATACCTTCCTATACATGGTATTTACTTGCCATTCCTAACGAAGACTTTCTTGTACCATCTCGAAATTATTCAAAAAAGCATTTCTCTTTTGTGCCTCTGTTTTATCTCATGAGGAAGTAGTAGTTAATTCATGATCTTTTTAAGTTGGACAAGCTTCACCCCGGGATTGCATTTCTAATGTGCAAACCCCTAATACGAGAAGGAACTGGCAAAGAGTGCGCGCGGCTCAATTAAAAATATATAACAAACAAACCCTCCTTCACGCTTTGTTCATGAGAAATCAGAAAACTTTGGTAGTGATAAACAAAGGAGATTAAGAGGATGTGATCGTCTTCGTGCGGGAGCCGTTCCTCGAAACTTGTCCAGCTCGAGAAGTAATTGAGTTATCTACTAGCATTCGTTGACGAAATATGCATATCCCAAAAATAATTTTTACCTTTGTTTTTAAAAACCAAGAGCTCTGGTACATGTTTAGTTTTTGTTTCCGACCACGGGTTTTCAACCTTGCCATCAAAAGCCACGGTTCGAGAGTCTCCACCTTCTTTAAAGCACCAACTATTGAGAGCATGATTGTCATTCTGAGTGTAATGTGCATTGTCCCAAAGTACCATTGTCTTCTGCATGATTGTGATATCGTTTATTCTGAAATCATTGTATCTAGTCGTCACTTAAACTTTGGAGGTGCCCCTGCATTTATGTTTTGCTTCACTCAAGGGGACAAGCGAGGTATCACTTTGTCATGTTTGCACACCATGCTCACTACAAATCTATTGAGTGTTTCAGTATCATATTGTAAAACTTTCAGTTCTTTGTGATACTCTCATGAGGAAACTTAATTACTAAAGATTCATTATCTCAGTAAGCATTTGTCATGTGACTGTGAAAAGTTCTTATATGGTTGGTAGCATGTCACCACAGAAATTATGCTTGTTATCATTTACCTACTCGAGGACGAGCAGGAATTAAGCTTGGGGATGTTGATACGTCCAAAACGTATCTATAATTTCTGCTTGCTCCATGCCTCTTTTGTGTGATATTGCTATGATATTTATGCACTTCCATACACTTTTGATCATATTTGGACTAACCTATTAACTCAGTTCACCCCAGTGCCAGTTTCTGTTTTCTGCTGTTTTTGTATTTCAGGTTTTCCCATTACGTAAATTGCCAGAAAAATTCCGGGAAAAATATATAAAAAATCAGCGCTCCATAAGCTTCCATGCGGCCAAAGTAGGGCCGGAGGGGGGGGCCACAGGGGCTCCAGGCGCCCAGAGAGCGCGGCCCCCCTCCTGGCCGCCGCGCCAGGCCGCCTGGGCCCCCCTTAGCTCCTCTGATGCCCCCCTTTGGCATATATTTACACCGCGTCGCGGAAACCCTGATTCCGGAACCCTTTTCTCCAGAAGCTATTCCGATCTCCGCGGCCATCGGCACCAAGTTTCGGGGAACCAGAATTCCTGTGCCGGCACCCTACTGGGACGGGGAAGTGCCCCCGGATTCATCTCCATCGACGTTGCTTCCTCCCTCCATGATGCGGGAGTAGTTCCTCCTCGGGGCTGAGGTTTCTACCAGTAGCTATGTGGTCAATTCTCTCTCCCATGATGTGATCTTCGTTGTGATCATAGGCTATGTTAATCTATGGTGATCCCATGATATTTCCCCTTCCTCTATGTATTGGATTGATGTACTCACTTGTCTTTATCTAGTATAATCTCCGAGACCAAGGTGACAGCGGTCTATTGGACATGGATTAGAAGAATATTTTCATGAGTGATTTCCTATTTTGTGTGTTGATTGAAGATTGAGAGTCTCTTGGTGCTTGTCTTTGACTATCCTTAAGATATGTTGTGGTGATTGTGGTACTCTCTTTGGATGGCCGCGGTGACATTGGGAAATCCATAGATTGAGAACTACGAACTTTGAGGTGTGCTTTTGTAGCCCTACATAATTCTCATCCTCTCTTGACCACAAAGGAATGACCTCCGGGTGCGTCTCCATTGCATGTTTTATGGGAAATATCATGTGATTCGATTATGTTAATGTTGTTGGGAGTTGCCACTAGTGAAAGTATGAAGCCTAGGCCTTGTTTCCACCATTGCAATACCATTTGTGCTCATGTTTACCACTTGTTTGCTTGCTGCACTTTTTATTACAGATTTATATTACTCTGTTTTGCCATCCATATCACTTGCCATTTAACATCTCTTCCTGAACTAGTGCGCCTATACACCTGACAAGTGTATTAGGTGTGTTGGGGACACAAGAGACTTCTTGTATCTTGATTGCAGGGTTGCTTGAAAGGGGTACGTTCAACCTCCACTTCCCTGAGTTCGATAAACCTTGGGTTACTCACTTAAGGGAAATTTGCTGCTGTCCTACAAACCTCTGCTCTTGGAGGCCCAACACTGTCTACAAGAATAGAAGCGTGTGTAGACATCAACATCGTATTGTGGGAGAACACGTGCTTGCCGGTCTTACGAATAGGCCTGGTGAAGGTGCCTCCAGATTTGGCGTAGCCGGGGAGAACATCATCAAGAACCTTCTTGACATTTGTGTAGTCTACGTTCGACTGACGGTCCGGGTCGAAATACGTGGCCATGGAATATTTGGGGCTTAGGAGGATGAGCGTGCAATGTGTTTCACTGCAGAAAACACGGAATGTTAAAAGAAGAACGATCGAAATCTAAGAATTCATATGTTAAGGGGCGGTTGAGGCGGAGGACTTACTCGGGAAAGTAAGGCACGAGGAAGTTATCCTTATCTCGGTTTGCCAGAATGACGCCTTCGAGGTAAGAACTCGCAACTTGCCGGTCCCCAGCGCTGCCCAAGATCTTGGCACGCATGTAGAAGGGGTCGACTATCACGATGTCCGGGGTCTTGTCGCGAATGATCCGCATCTCCATACTCAGTGAAAATAGCAGAACGAAGGTGTAGTGCAGTGGAAGAAGGTTCAACACAGCGTGGATGTCATCAAACCGCAGGACGATCGTACCCCCGATGGAGTTATCAACAAAGCCCTTGCCCTCTGGCACCTTGGCCGCGAAAACCGGGTATGCCACATCCTTCTCTCTGAGATGTCACTTCTCCAAAGAAAGAACACTGTCATGCAGACTCCGCATAGCACCGGTTGCAGCATCGAGCATATTTCTCGGTAGCATCGGCCTACCCGCCACATGCACCCTCCTCATTACATCCTCAGGTGAAGGTGGCCCGTCCTGAGCACGGATCGTACTCGGTGCCGGCTGGCTCGCACCCTTGTTAGTTTTTCTTTTGCGTGCCTTCTTCTTCTCCTGAATTGGGACCGAGTTCTGCTCAGAGACCGCCTTCTTGAGTGTGTTGGGGCTGATAATATTTCGCACCTCGCCTATCTGAGGCCCGGTGAAGTCGGCAGCTGGAGGCGTCTCCTGAGAGCTGAACGACAGACGACGCCTGTTGCAACTTGGCTTCTCCGCGGTACCAGCTAGATCGGGCACGTCTTTTGTTGGGTTGGGTTCTTGAGAAGGAGGCCCCATGAAGTCGCCACCGTACCCATGATTGGCAAAGTACTGATCGACGTTGGCAAATGTATCGTCATCGTCATCGTTCTGATCCTGTGCCATATGCATGTTTGGATCCAGTGGCATAGGGATGTCCGGCACCGTTGCGGCGGTCTTGCCATGGGGACGACTTGTGTCGGGTGAAACTGCCCACCACGAACACCTATGGGACCTGTCGTGGAATTAACACGGCAGATGTCCGGTTTAGCGGACTTGATGATGGAACCATCGCACGGGTTAGCTTGAAAGGATTCATGGCACACAAAGGACACAAAGGATTTATACTAGTTCGGCCCCTTCGAGAAGGTAAAAGCCTACGTCTAGTTGGTTTGGTATTGCTTGGGCGTCGGTTTACAGGGAGCGGATTCGCTTTGCCTGTGTCTCGACGGGTTGATTGTTGCTTGTCCTTGAACCGTCGCCGGGTCGTCCCTTTATATAGAGGTGACGCCTGGTCCGGTTTACAGAGTCCCGAGGCTGGCTCATAATCGTGCCTGCCTCGGTCTCTGCCTTTTCTTTCCTATCTCTCAAGTTACATCTCCTGGCGGTTTACAAACCGTACTTCTATACATGGGCCTTGAAATCTCATGGGCCGTAGTCTCTACTAAAATAGTAAAACCAAGTACAATATAACTAAGCCGGTTTACAATATCCGGTTTATACCTACTAACCATATCCCTGACATTAGGCCCCAGAATGATTTGAACTTGTTCATATCAGTCTTCTTCGTCTCATATAATTTTCTTCTGTCTTCATCTTTTTGTAAACCGGCTCTGACGTCATCCTCCGAAATCATTAAAGTCTGACAATGACATCATCTCCGCATTTAACGCTGTGAGCTGTACTGTAGCGTATTTTAAGGGTTATCCCGAAGATCGAGGCATCACGGGATCTTTATCCGATTTCTGTCTCCTCGATTCTCGCACCTGTCGTTTCAGATCTGACCCCTGGCTATAAATACCGCCACCCTCCATTCATTATCTTCTTCTCCCTTCATCCTCTTCCTGCGTCTTCTTCCTCCATTGCTGCCCGAGCTCAAACCGCCGCCGACGACCGCCGGATCTCTAGTCCTCGACCGGCCGCTGCATCAACCTGAGCTTTGACCAGATTAATCTCCGCCGCCGATTCTCGTTGTCCCTGGTACGTTTATCCTCCTTGCTGTTGATCTGCGTCCGCCATTGCTTCGCCTTGTTCTTCCGCCATTAGGGCTTCCAATGAAGCTTCGTCTCTTCGTAGATACGTTTCTCATAGAAGTCTTGTGACCTTTAGGCCCTAGTCAGTAGATCTTCCGCTTAGTATTAGATTAGATCTTACCGTCATAATACTGTAGATTTATCCGTTCCGCCATTAGAGCTCTCAGCAAGCTTCGTATTGTTCGTTCTTTGAACCTGTGACTCGTAGTAGCCTTACTTTTCGATCTTCTTCCATTTTTACTCCGCTGTAGATGCGTCAAATCTTTATCGCACCTGTCTGACATGTAAATCCACCCTTTTGGTATAAAGTCTGTGTAGCTTTTCTTTGAGTCTTTTAGATTAGTTTCTTTTCCTCAGCATACTCAGATCTTTCCCCCTTAGCAATCATTTAGAAACCTGTTTTTCTCCTCGGTAGATTCGCTAAGTATGTTCCGGTTTAAATTGACATGCCATAAACCGGAAATGATATAAACTGACGCAATGATTTAGACTGTTCCTCTTCAACTGCCATTTAAACCGGAAATGATATAACTTGTTCTATGATTGCCGGTTTTACCTTGCCAGCTAGTTCTCAGTTTCAACCATTGTACAATATAAATAAATCCCGGATCATTGTATGTTCATAATCCGTTTCTGTACTTTATCTTCTTCAGCATTTTTGTTCAAATGGCTAAGCAGTATGTTTCCTGCGATTGGGTCCGTTCCGTCGTGACTGAGGATGATTTAATCCGGCTGTCGGAAATCGGCACATTAGGCCCTCAGGCTGAGCTAAAATGGCGTGCTTCGGGTAATGAATGCCCTCCTACTCCTAGATCCGGGGAAGTCATCGTATTTCTGGACCACATCTCCAGAGGCTTCTCTCCCCCCGGTTCAAGATTTTTCCGGGATGTTCTTGCCACCTTCCAGCTGCATCCACAGGACATCGGACCAAATTCGGTTTCCAACATTTGCGATTTCCAAGTATTTTCTGAAGTGTATCTGCAAGAGGAGCCTTCAGTTGATTTATTCCGGGATTTCTTCCATGCAAACCGGCGCACTGAATTCACCAGCGGACCTCACCAAGAGCTTGGTGGGATTAGCATTCAGAAAAGGAGGGATGTAGTTTTTCCTCACGCCTCCTTACACACTCACCCTAAGGACTGGAACAAGTCCTGGTATTATTGTGTAGACACCTCTCCTGAAGGTGAAAATCCTTTGCCGGGTTATCGCGAAACTCGTATCCCGGCGAATCACCCCTTGCCACAACGACTAAGTGCTGCTGAACGAACCCGGTTTTCACCACAGCTCTCCAAGCTGAGAGCTTTTATGGCAAACGGTCTGATTGGCACAGATTTCCTTCGCTGCTGGCTATCCTGGAGCATCCTTCCCTTAAGCCGGCGCCCTAAGCTGATGTGCAAATACTCTGGTAAACCGGATGATCCTCAGAGGTTTACTAAGGATAAGCTTTCTGAATCGGAAGTAGTGGAGTCAGCCAAGAAGTTTGTCAATCCTGCCTTAACAGATTGCTCTAAAGTCGGCTTGGCCCCGTACTTTAAGAAGAATAAGCTGCCTGAAGTAAGTTTGTTTTTGACTTGTGCTTTATAAACCGTCTTCTTTGAACCGTCTTCAATTACTCTTTGTGTTTTCAATTAGGCTGACGACCCTTTCTGGAGAAGAAAACCTCAGGAAAAAACTGTAAAGCAGGCTCGCCGGAAGACCCCTGCGAACAAGAAAAGGAAAGCAGCCGTTGATGCCGGTTCTCCTTCTGAGGATGATGATCCGGATTCCGAGGTACGCTTTACTCCGGTTTAAGTCTCGATTTCATGTACTTGTAATCATATCTAATGATACCTTTTCACAGGAACCGCTTGAAGGTGATAACCCGGCTGAGATTGAGGTAACCCTTATTTCTTCTGATTCAGAACCTCCTCCTCAAAAAAGCCGTCGGACCGTCAGAAAATATCAATTTTCTCACCCTTAAGCTAAGTTGGATCCTAATTTTACTTTGAAGAAGCAACAGCACGAAGCTTTTCGCCGGACCACTCGCCATAGTGGCCTGGCGGTGGAGTCCTCTGGAATCTCATTAACTCCGGTTCGAAAGCGTCGTGCTGAGGTGATACTCTCTCCGACCCCTCTTCATCCCAAGGCCGGACTTATCCGAAAACCACTTAAACCGTCTGATCCTGACTATCAGGAAACTCCTCTGTCTTCTTCCGGCGAATCGACCGCTACACAGCTTCCTCCTTTGAAGACCGTCCCGGGGTAACTCTCTTCAGCTCTTCCGGTTTATAACGCCCCTTTCTTTTTATAATGCTAACTTATCTTGCCTGTTTTCCAGCAAACCGAAACCTAGTAAAAAGGCCAAGGCGAATAAGCCTGTTGCTGATCCTTCTGCTGATGAACCGGTGATTGATCCGTCTACAGCCGTTCCTCCAGAAGGTACCCCTGCAGCTCCGGTTGAAGAACCTGTTCTTGAAACTCCTGTCGCAGAAAATGTCCAAGACCCACCAAGTCCGGCCCGGGTTAATTCTCCTCAAGTTAACCCGGCGTCTCCTGATCCGGCTCAAGTTGAAGTTACTCCTCCCAATGCACCCACTTCCCCTGATGTTGTGGTTACTGGCACTGCTTATGTTGCGCCAGCTGAACCCACCGTTTTAGCAAAACATACAGCTAAAGCGGAAAAGATAACTCAGGAAAAAGGGAAATGGAGTACTGATATATCCAGTCTTTCGAGTATGAGTGCTCAAGATATCTATTCCGGATATTTGAACCGGCTCCACAGCAGCCGGGATTACGAAGCCAGCCTGGTAAACCTGATGAGAGAAAAATATGAAGTAAGTTTTCCTCTTCTGACTTTGCTTTTTTGACGCGTCTTTATCTCATAGCAGCCCCCAAGTTCCGGTTTATCTGCTTTACTGAAGGTAATCCGGAACTTTGTAGTTTGAACTGCTGATCCGTACATTAGCCCCCAAGTATCAAGTAGATAACTTGGTTATGTAGTTGATACTTGTAATTTCCAATTGTCTGTGGTGCATTGCTTCAACTGCCATTAGCCCCCAAGTGTCAAGTATACAACTTGGTTGTGTGCTTGAGACTTGTATTTTCAAATTGTCTTTGCTGTATTACTTCAACTGCCATTAGCCCCCAAGTGTCAAGTAGACAACTTGGTTGTGTGCTTGAGACTTGTAATTTCTAACCTTGCTTTTGAACTTTTGTCTACAGGCTGAGCTGAACCGGAATGCTCTGGAAATCAGTGAACTTCGAAGCCGGCTTACAGAGACTGAGTCGGTCGCTTCAAAGGCTAAGAAAGAACTTCAAGTGAGTTTAAAGACTGCTGAAGACTTGAAGAGGTTCTTTGACGAGGAACGGACTACTTTTGAAGTCCAGAAAAAAGATCTTGAGAAACGTGTTCAGGATGCCGAAGGAGCACTTAACCCGGTTACTGAAGAATTGACCGGGTTAAAGCGCCAAATTGACTTGATGACTTCTGCTATTTTTGGTAAGCATAATCTGAACTCCTGTCTTTATCTTTGTAACCTGTGACTTGCACCGGTTTAACTTTCATTGTTGTATGTAGGACGCCGTGTCTCCCATCTTGGGGATGACTTACGGAAGAAACTCAAGGCCTGCTATACCTTGGTCGAGCAATTGTACTCTGGAACGCAAAGGATTATCAGTGCCACTTCCTTCGGTAAACCGGCTCCTTCAACTATCAAAGATACTTTGAATAGTTTGTCCATTCTGCCGGCTCGTCTTGAAGAGGTTAAGAAATCGGCTGCTCGAGGAGGTGCTCTTCTGGCCCTTACGAGGGCTAAAGCTTGGGTCCCGGACATTGATCCGGAAGAGGTGTTAACCGGATTTCCTGATACCAAGGAAGACGGTTCAGCATTTAATGAAAAGGACCTTTATGCTCTAACAAAGGAGATGCGTCCCCTCGCCAGCAAGATTGCAGTGGAGTCTGACTTATCTCGATATCATCCATCATATAACCTGCAGAACGAGCGGGTGGAGCGACCGGTTTACGATATTGCAAACTTAATTCCGCCGGTTCGCCCTCACACCTTTGCTCCTGATATTGATCCTGCTGAGCTCATCAACGATGAAGTATATTTCCGTGCCTTGGCAAAGATTGATTGGCATGCACCGGATTTCCCGCCGCTTCACGAGGAGGAAGACGTTCCGGAACAAGACGGTGGCCAACCATCTCAGCAAGGAGAAGCACAATCTTGAATGCTATTGTTGTAATCATGATCGTTATTCCGTCAAACAATGCTTCCAACTATTTGGCTTTTTATGCCTTGTAATAGGTTTAGCTGAAACTTAATGCGCTGTGATCCGACATTTGGTCTTTATGAAGTATTCGTTTGTTGACTTGTTGATTGATGCGGATGCCTTGCTCTGTTCATAAAAAATATCAAAAAACATGTCCTAGTGGCTTACCACTGGACGGATTAACTTGTTCTCTTGATACATCTAATAAGCATATCTTTAAGAAATAACTGTGATACCTGAATTGTATGTAGCCAAAATACCTTAAACCGGTCAGGATATTTAATCGGTCTTCATCAATTCTAATAAACCCCTGAAACTCTTCGGTTTATCTTGTCGATAAATCTTTCTCATCTTGGTTCAGAAATTTGTAACTTGTACCTGATCGTGTACTGCCAACTTGTCGGTTCATCATGAAGCGGATCCGGGTTATGATGAACGCCGGTTTAATTCTCGCTGGTGTTCATGACCCAGACTTATAACATTATAGATAGGTGGTCAACTTCTGGAGCTGTTCCACTCGGTTTAAAAGGTTATGGAACACAAAAAACATCAAGAAACACACAATTCTTGTAAATCAAACCATGTAGTCGAGGCTTTTTCAAAGAGCTGCCAGGCTCAAAACAAGGTTCGGCCAATCAATGGGACGTGGGCAAACCTACTGTCCCAAGGAGCCTAGCGAATCACTGAACGTGAGCGTATCGACTGTTCAGAGGACCGATAAAACTGTAAACATAGCCAATCATTGGGACATGGGCAAACCGGACTGTCCCAAGGGGCCTAGCCAATCATTGAACGTGAGCGTATCAACTGTTCAAGGGGCCGATAAAACTGTAAACATAGCCAATCATTGGGACGTGGGCAAACCGGACTGTCCCAAGGGGCCTAGCCAATCATTGAACGTGAGCGTATCAACTGTTCAAGGGGCCGATAAAACTGTAAACATAGCCAATCATTGGGACGTGGGCAAACCGGACTGTCCCAAGGGGCCTAGCCAATCATTGAACGTGAGCGTATCAACTGTTCAAGGGGCCATATTATCGTAACCATAGCCAATCATGGGGACGTGGGCAAACCGGACTGTCCCCAGGGGCCGAGCCATCCCTGAACGTGAGCGTATCGACTGCTCAGGGGGCCAAAGAATCATAAACATAGCCAATCAATGGGACGTGGGCAAACCGGACTGTCCCAAGGGGCCTCTAACTTTCCTCCTGACTCTGCAGGTTTTTCTTTTTATGGGGTTTTTCTCTTCTTGAACCGGATATGATCTCTTGTTCCCGAGAGTTCCACCGCTCCTTCACATATCCTGCAAAGATTAGTTTCGAAAACCGGCCAACATTAAATATAATACTTGATCACAAACTGATATGGTTTTTTGCCACAAAATTTGTGTGTATGGAGAAAGGGCTGAGCCCCCGGTTTACCGAGGGTGCCGGTTTATTCATTATTCATAATATATACATAGGATACATTGGAGCCCATGGCTCAAGTGTAGTATGGCCGTAGATGAGCAATGTTCCACGGCCTTTTCGTCTCCTCTTCTGATGTCCGTGAGTCCTTGTGTTCTCGAATGTCCACCAAATAATATGACCCGTTGTGTAAATTTTTGCTGACCACAAAGGGCCCTTCCCATGGCGGGGATAACTTGTGCATATCTGTTTGATCTTGGATAAACCGAAGTACCAAGTCACCCTCCTGGAATGTCCTGGTTCTAATCCGGCGGCTGTGATATCTGCGCAGATCTTGCTGATAAATCGCCGACCGTGCTGCAGCTATATCACGCTCTTCATCCAACCGATCCAAACCGTCTTGTCTTGACTCCTCATTAACGGCTTCCACATAGGCCGCTACCCTCGGTGAATCATGGCGTATGTCACTTGGGTGAACTGCTTCTGCGCCGTAAACCATGAAGAAAGGTGTATAACCTGTAGACCGGTTGGGTGTAGTGTTAATACTCCAAAGGACAGACGGTAATCTTCAACCCAACACCCTGGGGTTCTCTGCAAAGGTGTCATAAGCCGGGGTTTGATTCCTCGCAAAATCTCCTGATTTGCCCTTTCTGCCTGACCATTGGATTGGGGGTGAGCCACAGAAGACACGTCCAAACGAATATGCTCTCGTTGACAGAATTCTTCCATCTCACCCTGAGATAAATTGGTGCCATTATCTGTGATGATGCTGTGTGGAAAACCAAACCGGAATATTACTTTTTTGATGAACTTAACCGCTGTTGCCGCATCACACTTGCTTATAGGCTCCGCTTCAACCCACTTCGTAAACTTGTCTACTGCTACCAGTAGATGAGTTTTCTGATCTTGGGATCTCTTGAAAGGACCAACCATGTCAAGCCCCCAAGTTGCAAAAGGCCAAGTTATTGGTATCATCCGGAGTTCCTGTGCCGGAACAAGGGCACGTCTTGAGAACTTCTGACAAGCATCACACTTGCGAACCAGGTCTGCCGCATCTGCATGCGCGGTTAACCAATAAAAACCATGTCGGAAAGCTTTAGCCACTAAAGATTTTGATCCGGCATGATGACCACAATCCCCTTCATGAATCTCTCTTAGAATCTCACAACCTTCCTCAGCTGAAACACATCGTTGAAATACTCCCGACGTGCTACGATGGTGCAGCTCTCCGTTGGCAATTGTCATAGATTTGGAACGCCGGATTATCTGCCGTGCTTCGCCTTCATCCTCTGGTAACTCTCCTCGGCTTAAGTATGCCAAATAGGGTAACGTCCAATCCGGGATAACATGGGTTGCTGCAACCAACTGCGCCTCTGGATCCGGAACAGCTAGGTCGTTCTCTGAAGGTACTTGAACCGACGGACTGTGCAATTCATCCAAAAAGGTGTTTGGTGGTACCGGTTTACGTTGCGATCCTAGCCGGCTTAAAGCGTCGGCTGCCTCGTTCCTCCGCCGGTCTATATGCTCCACCTGATATCCCTTGAAATATCCTGCAACCGCTTCAACCTCTCGTCGATAAGCCACCATGAGGGGATCCCTTGAATCCCACTTGCCCGAAACTTGTTGTGCCACTAAGTCTGAATCACCCAGGCACTTAACCCGGCTCAAATTCATCTCCTTTGCCAACCGCAAACCATGAAGTAGTGCTTCATATTCTGCTGCATTATTAGTACAAGGAAATAATAACCGGAGGACATAACAAAATTTATCACCTCTGGGGGAAGTTAAAACAACTCCAGCCCCCGAGCCCTCCAACTGCTTTGAACCGTCGAAGTGAATCGTCCAATACGTAAGATCCGGCTTCTCCTCGGGAGTCTGCAACTCCGTCCAGTCATTGATGAAATCGACCAATGCCTGAGATTTTATAGCAGTACGCGGTACATACTTCAATTCATGCGGACTGAGCTCTATGGCCCACTTGGCTACCCTGCCTGTAGCTTCCCTATTCTGGATTATGTCCCCCAACGGAGCTGAACTAACCACAGTTATTGGATGCCCTTGGAAATAATGCTTCAGTTTCCGGTTTGCCATGAACACCCCGTATACCAACTTCTGCCAATGAGGGTATCTTTGCTTAGATTCGATGAGTACTTCGCTCACATAATAAACCGGACGCTGAACCGGATGTTCCTTCCTTGCTTCCTTGCGCTCAACCACAATCGCAACGCTGACTGCCCGTGTGTTTGCAGCAACATATAACAGCAAAGGCTCCTTATCAACGGGAGCAGCTAGAACCGGTGGTTTTGCTAGTTGCTGTTTCAGATTCTCAAACGCTGTATTTGCCTCATCACTCCAAATGAACCGGTCCGTTTTCTTCAACATTTGATAAAGCGGAATCGCCTTTTCTCCTAAGCGACTGATAAACCGGCTCAGCGCCGTGATCCGGCCAGCTATGCGCTGAACATCATTGATGCAAACCGGTTTTGTCAAAGATGTGATGGCCTTGATCTTCTCCGGGTTGGCTTCTATTCCCCTGTTCGAGACCAGGAATTCCAGAAGCTTACCAGCCGGGACACCAAAGGCACATTTCTCCGGATTAAGCATCATCTTGTAAGCCCGAAGATTATCAAAGGTTTCTCTGAGGTCTTCTATCATTGTTCTTTCCTCCTTTGATTTAACCACGATGTCATCCACATAAGCATGCACGTTCCTTCCTATCTGCCCTTTCAAACAATTCTGAACACAACGTTGATAAGTTGCTTGTGCACACTTGAGCCCAAAGGGCATAGATACATAGCAAAAAGCACCAAAAGGGGTTATGAAAGCTGTCTTCTCTTGATCTTCAACTGCCATCTTGATCTGGTGATAACCTGAATACGCATCCAGAAAACTCAGCCGCTCACACCCTGCTGTGGCATCAATAATCTGATCAATGCGAGGTAGAGCAAAAGGATCAATCGGGCAAGCTTTATTGAGGTCTGTGTAGTCCACACACATCCTCCACTTCCCATTCTTCTTTAGAACCAGCACCGGATTAGCCAACCATTCCGGATGAAAAACTTCCACTATGAACCCTGCCGCCAAAAGTTTGGCCACTTCTTCTCCTATAGCTTTGCGCCTCTCTTCATTAAATCGGCGTAGATACTGTTTTACCGGTTTAAACTTCGGATCAATATTCAACTTGTGATCAGCGAGTTCCCTCGGTATACCTGGCATGTCAGAAGGTTTCCATGCAAAGATATCCCGGTTCTCACGGATGAACTCGATGAGCGCGCTTTCCTATTTAGGATCCAGATTGGCACTGATGGTGAATTGCTTAGACGAGTTTCCAGGCACAAAATCAACCTGCTTAGTCTCTTCCGCTGATTTGAACTTCAAAGCCGGATCATGCTCGGTAGTTGGTTTCTTCAGCGGAGTCATATCTGCCGGATCAACATTATCTTTATAAAATTTTAACTCTTCCGTGGCACATACCGCTTCTGCATAAGCTGCATCACCTTCCTCACACTCCACTGCTATCTTACGACTGCCGTGCACCGTAATCGTGCCTTTATGACCCGGCATCTTAAGCTGCAAATAAACGTAACATAGCCTAGCCATAAATTTAGCATAAACCGTCCTTCCAAACAAAGCATGATATGGACTTTTAATTTTGACAACCTCAAAAGTGATCATCTCCGATCTGGAATCATGCTCATCTCCAAAGGTAACTTCCAAGTCAATCTTACCAACTGGATAAGCTGACTTACCTGGGACCACCCCATGAAACACTGTGTTTGATGTCCTTAACTTTTTATCTGTCAGACCCATGCGACGAAAGGTCTCGTAATACAATATATTGATACTGCTACCTCCGTCCATGAGGACTTTAGTAAATCTGTATCCTCCCACCTGAGGTGCTACCACCAAGGCTAAGTGTCCCGGATTATCTATCCGTAACGGGTGGTCCTCTCTGCTCCATACAATGGGCTGTTCTGACCATCGCAGAAACTGTGGCGTCGCCGGTTCTACTGCATTAACAGCCCGCTTTAAAACCTTCTGGTCTCTCTTACATAAACTTGTGGTGAAAACATGATATTGACCGCTGCTCAACTCCTTCGGATTACTCTGGTATCCGGATTGCTGCTGTTGCTGCGGGCGCTGTTGCTGCTGGTTTCCTTGGTTACTGTAACTCCCTTGGCCCTGCTACTGATTATTCTGATTATTGTAACCACCCTGATGATGCGATTGATTTCCCTGACCATGATAACCACCTTGATGATGTGATTGGTTTCCCTGACCATTGTAACCACCTTGATGATGTGATTGATTTCCCGGACCATTGTAGTTTCCTTGATTACTTTGGCCGCCTGGCTGGGATTGATAACCGCCGTTGTTCCCTTGATAACCGTCGTTGCCCCTATATCCTGATCCGGAGTTGTTCCCTTGATAACCCGGACCATAAAACACGGGCCCTGATCCGCCGTTCGGGGGCCGGCTAGGAGGATTGAAACGGCCGTTCCCTGCTTTCATAAAGGACAGGCATTCTCTTATAGTGTGCCTTGCAATCCTCCCTCTTCCGCTATGCTTTAGACAGGGTTGATCCAAATCCTGCTCCCAACCCGGGTTTCCTCCGCCGGTTTGGAGAGTGGAACCCTGCTGATTAACCTGAAAACCGCCTTGAGCCTGTGTATTAGCAACAAAATCGGAGCTATTTTCTGCCTTCCGTTTGCCCAAAAAGCTTGAAGTAACCGAATTAACCGGCGCCGGTTTACCAGTCTTGCTGGCCTTCCCCGCTTTATCTCCTTCTGCTTCTGGATACTTTGTATTATCCGAGTCTCCGTATTTTACCAGGGCACTCATCAGAGTCCCCATGTCATTGCATTCCCTTTTAAGCCGTCCGAGTTTTAATTTTAACGACTCAAACCGGCAATTGTTCTCCAAAGTTACAATTGCTGTGCTAGGGTTGATACCATTTGAGGAGTGTAAGATCTCCGCCACTCTGCATACCCAAGCTGCTGTAGACTCCTGCTCGCCTTGCACACAGGCTGCTAAATCTATCACCGACATTTGTTGCTTGCATGTATCCTTGAAATTTTTGATGAACTGACTGCGTAGCTCCCCCCATGACCCGATAGAATTCGGAGGTAGCGCCTTCAGCCAAGTCCGGGCCGTGCCTTCGAGCATCATAGTGAAATATTTGGCACAAGCCGATTCATCCACGTCCAGCATCTCCATGGCCATCTCGTAACTCTCCACCCAAGCTTCGGGTGGTAAATCGGCCGTGTAATTAGGCACCTTGCGAGGTCCTTTAAAATCCTTGGGCAATTTAACGCTCCGTAGGGCGGGGACGAGACATTGTATTCCAAAACCGCTCGTTGTAGCTCCTGTCCCTGTAGTGGCTGTGTGAACCGGCGTCGACTGACGAATTTCCTCCCTGGCCTCCGATCTAGGCCGGTTTAGGTCCGGGGCTGGCATCTCTGCCCTTGCCGGATTATCCTGCCTGTGCTGATGTCTCCTGCGCTCACTGCTAGACACTTCCGGCTCCTCCCAATGTCTAGAGTAACTTCGGTTGGGACGTGGTGTTGAATGTAACCTTTCCCTGCTATGAGAGTACGCTTGCTGCTGTATTAACGCCGTATTAAGCAGCTTTTGGGCCCTGCGCGCCTCTATCGCCACCGGAGATGTTTCTTCCACGGGAAAAGCGGCCAACCGTGCTGCCGCTGCAGCAATATTATCCAAAGGGTTTGAATAGTGCCCCGGAGGGACAGGAACATAAGGTGCCGATGTAATCCGACGCTCCCGTTCTGCAGCGGGTTGCTGAACCGGCTCATCCCGAGCTGGTGGGCTTCTCCGGTTTAAGGCCGGATTATTACTGGCCCCAACCCCAGGTGTTTTGAACAAATTCGCCGATTCGTAACCCGGCGGTAAACGGGATCGATACTTTCGCCCCCTTACTCCTTCCACAGAGGCCTGCTCCATCCTCAAATGAAAGGCTTGATCATCCAACTCTGCTTGTCTTATGGCTAACATCTCTCCTTCTGCCTTTAAATCCTCCTTTAACTGATCGATCCGGGCTTTCAACTGAAGAAGCGCTGCATCATGTTGCTCCTTATCTGCCGGAGCTACGACCTCCACTGCTTTAGCTGTGAACTCCTCGATCAAGGTGGATAGAGCTTCAGTAAGGGAGGGATTTGAACCGCTTCCTCCTGCACCAGCCTCTGCTGTTGTTCCGTTCGTCGGGGGTTGTGAACCGGCCATGAAGACCGCCACCTGGTTTGGCGGGCCGAAGGGGTCCGGAATACTGTTTCCATCAGACTCGCCCTCAGACCGACCGTCCCGCAACTGATACAGAGATTCAGTTTCCCCGGATGAAGATTCGTCATCTGAGTAGACGACGGTTGCACCATCAGATTCCGATCCGTCCTCGGCTTGGCCTCCGTGAATTGCTCCAACGAACACATGCTTCATGGCAGGCTGAATCTGGGCCGATCTCGCACGCTGAGCCGGCTCGACGATGTTGGGGAGGGTGTCCGGCTCAGGTCCCGGTTCACCAATTTTGCCAATGAAGAATTGGATGCTGCCGAAGGGGACCCGGTACCCGTATTCGATCGAATCGGCCTCTGGTCCCCAACCCGCGTCGTCGATGTAGATCCGGCCACGACGACTCTTGGTCATCCGGCCGACTGCGTAACCCTTTAACCCTTCGAAGCCGCCTTTCAAGAACTCGAAACCATCGTGCACAGGCCCCACGGTGGGCGCCAACTGTCGTGGAATTAACACGGCAGATGTCCGGTTTAGCGGACTTGATGATGGAACCATCGCACGGGTTAGCTTGAAAGGATTCATGGCACACAAAGGACACAAAGGATTTATACTAGTTCGGCCCCTTCGAGAAGGTAAAAGCCTACGTCTAGTTGGTTTGGTATTGCTTGGGCGTCGGTTTACAGGGAGCGGATTCGCTTTGCCTGTGTCTCGAAGGGTTGATTGTTGCTTGTCCTTGAACCGTCGCCGGGTCGTCCCTTTATATAGAGGTGACGCCTGGTCCGGTTTACAGAGTCCCGAGGCTGGCTCATAATCGTGCCCACCTCGGTCTCTGCCTTTTCTTTCCTATCTCTCAAGTTACATCTCCTGGCGGTTTACAAACCGTACTTCTATACATGGGCCTTGAAATTTCATGGGTCGTAGTCTCTACTAAAATAGTAAACCCAAGTACAATATAACTAAGCCGGTTTACAATATCCGGTTTATACCTACTAACCATATCCCTGACAGGACCGGAGCCCCTTGTACATTGCGGTAAGGGAGCGGAGGGAGCACGAAGAGCAGATCGAGGAGAGCACGCGGGCAGTTTACCCAGGTTCGGGCCGCGACGGACGCGTAAAACCCTACTCCTGCTTGATTTGTATTGAGTTAGAAGGCTCGGGAGCTTGAAGAACTAGCTACACCGAGCGAGAGAGCTGCCTAGGTTCCGAACCCTTTCTACGTTGTGCATGGGCCTCCTTTTATAGCTCAAGGGGTCACCGACAGGTGTCAACGTAGAGGAAGGGCAAAAATGTAACTTTGGTGGTAGTTGTAATAGTGCGGGAACAGTGGATGAACAGTGGATGAACAGTGGTCATCACCTACTTTGACAGTGGGGGACAAGAGCATTAAATGCCCGTCACCGTCGACCCCAAAAGCGCCCGCCCTTGCTGTCAGGACCCCGATCCTAAGTCACACCGATCTAGCTGTAACACGTCATATCACTTTGCGGCCTCACGCACGGTAACCCCACGGGTGCCACCTTACCTGGCCCGGGACCGTTTGCGCATTTTGGCACACGTATATGACAGTGTCGCTAGCCTCCATATGACAGAGAACCCGGGCCGACATGGCTAGTTATAGACCAAAAGTGGCACTAAATTACAGAGACAGGCATCCATGACCCAGCAACGAACGTGTCGGTCATCAACGTATGAACCCAAGTCGTAGCAAGCTACATGGACTTAAAGGAACAACGCGTGACATTTCCCCTAAGGGACAGACACAGGAACGAAGAAGGACACATGCCGGCCAGCCTACGTGTTCCGAGCAGTAGCAAGCTACCAAGGCTCATTGGAATCACTAGGAGGCATTTCCCTGTAAGATAGGCTACCAAAGGAAAACAACTAGGTGTCGGATCCCACACATACCAAGCATTTCAATCATACACGCAATATGCTCAATATGTGCAAATACAACATTGCATCACAACAGAACTCTATGACTCAAAGTACTTTATTTAAAAGGCTCCAAGAGCCCTACATAACATAGTCATACAGGTAGGGGTCACATGACCCAACACTCAAGTCATACAGTCATACAAGCACAAGCGGAAGCTACATGTCTGAGTACAGACATCTTAGAAAATAAAACAGGCTTGGTGTAGCCTGACTATCTACAAGGCCCTTCACAAGCTCCAGATCACCGTCTGGGTGTCAAGCTACTCGTCGACGTCAACGTCTATGTAGAACCCATCAGCAGGGGCAGGGTTCTCCTCTGCAACAGTTATTAAGCAAACATGAGTACAAAGGTACTCAGCAAGTCTTACCACAGAACCTATCATACATGCAACATTATCAAAGGGGGTAGTGGAGTTTAGCAGAATGCCAGCTTTGACCTTGGCTAACCTATACTACAACTCTCAACAGATTGCAAGATGTTATTACGAACACGAGTCCACTACTCTCCACATCAATACACTACCGAGGATCCTCTTCCGTCATCCTTCGGAAGGGCCATCCACGGCACTCACGCTTATCTTGAGGCTTTTAGTAGTATCCATCAACTTGTCTACGAACTGTAAGAGCAACCAAGTAGTTCGTACCGCGAACAACGGCTATTCGAATAGTTTGATAACCCTGCAGGGGTGTACCTCTTCACACACGCTTCCACCACTTATCGCCGTTTACTCGGCGTGTACTCGGCAACCTTCAAGCGGAAGCCCAGTGAGGGTGTCGGCCACGACCTGACTAACTACTCAAGTCTCTCGTCCAGGTTTATCGCCTATTTGGGTTCCATCCGTGGGGAGATCCGGCCGGGGTGTCGCTCACGGCCCCAAACGATGTGTACAGGGTTCCCGAGTCACCAAACGGGCAACCGGTACACCGTGCCACGTACCTGTCGCATCACAACCCACCCCGAGGGTCAGCGTGTGCACGACCTCCAGTAAGCTATAAACACCAGAAACTAGTTGTAACTCCTGGACAGAGATCAAGGGTAATTAATAAGCCGAGAGGGTCAATTAAGGATCCCAATGCGTGGTAGTAGCTGTAACTTGAACCACACATACAGATCTCGGGTCCTATGGACGATTCCAATGAAACAACCCACCATGTACTCGTACATGGCCTTTCATCGATACCTTTACCAAGCGTATTCCACACTTCCTTCTCTTTATCGATAAGATCATTTCACTCTGATCCATCACCCAGATGAATCAGACCAGACACAACTCTAAGCATAGCAGGCAACATAAACAAATAGCATGGTGGATCACACATCACATGGCTCAATCAACTCCTACACATGCTAGTGGGTTTCAACTATTTACTGTGGCAATGACAGGTCATGCAAGGGAATAGGGTTCAACTACCGCAGCAAGTAGCAATTCACACGCTGTTGCCTTAATGTAGTAAAAGAGAGCAGGAGCGAGCAGATTGGGTTGTATCGGAATGATCAATGATTGCCTGCCTGACAAGGTAGTTGTCGGGTACTGCTCTTCAACTGGATACGCAGCAGTATCCTCGGGAGCAGGACCTAACACAGGAATACCGACGATACAATCATTAACAAACAAATGCAACAATATGATGCATGTTTATGACATGGCAAGATGCATGTGTGTTGGCTAATGCAACTAAAACCAGAAGGGTTTGAACCTATTTGAATCAAGGATTCAAATTGAAGTTCAAACTATTATTTAAATAAGTGCATTATCATGTTTTTGATATATACAGCAAGTTAACTTGTTCAAACATGCATGAAACCAGTGCCATTAGATAGATTGGATTTTTCTGATCATTTTTCATATATAAATCTTTTCCATCTGAGCTATGGTTGATTTTATATGATTTTTAGAAGTTTTGGGTATTTTCTGGAATTTCCTGAATTATTTTAAATCTAAAAAATCCCAGAAAAACCTTTACTGCGTCAGCATGACATCATGCTGACGTCAGCCAGTCAACAGGACCAGTCCAGGTCAAACCTGACCAGTGGGTCCCTCATGTCAGTGTCACAGCTAATTAACTGAGTTAATTAGAGTTAAACTAAAACTAATTAGCTGTCAGTGGGGCCAGGGCCCACATGTCAGTGACTAAACTAATTAACTAATTAATATTAAATTAACACCTAAACTAAGTTTGACTTGCGGGCAGGGCCCACATGTCATTGACCCAGGGGGTCAAACCCGTGGTCAAAACAGGGCCAACTCGCCGGCGTTTAGCCGCCGGCGAGGCCAAACGCGGCGGCGTGCTTCGGAAAACGTCTACGGTGCACGGCTCGAGCTGCGGCTGGGTGCGTTGGAGAGCTCTTGCTCTTTCGCATCGGATGGAGGTGGTCGCCGGACCTGGAGTGGCCGGAGACGACGGCAACGAGCTCGACGGCGGCGACTGGCGTCGGGCGTGTGTGGAGATGCGGCTGCAGGGGCCTAGGCGATGCGTGAGTAGCACCGTTCGCATCTACGTGCTGTGGTGAGTGCGATGGACGGGTGCCGGTGACCAAATGGTCACCGGAGCATCACCGGCGACGAGCACGGCGGCGGTGCGTGCGGTGGAGCTACGTGCAGTGTGTTACAGGGCAAGAGGGAGCCAACGGAGAGGGGGCGGAGGTAGCTAGGCTCACAGCGGTTGCAGCAAGCACCGAAGCGAGCTCGGGGGTGGTCGGAGCTGAGCAGCACGGCAAGGGGGATCTCCGCGGCCGGAGTTGGGGAAGAAGAGGTCGGGGGCGTCTCCAGGGCGGGCGAGCGCTCGGGGCTCGGCCTCCGAAGCAGTCGAGGACGGCGGAGACGATGGACAACACGGCGGAGCTCGGGGACAACGGTGGACGTGGTTTCTACGATGGTGCGATCACGGCGGTGTCGGCCATGGTGCGGGGAGAGCGGAGGAGAGGGACTGGGGGAAAACGGAGGTGTCTGGGGGGTCGAGGAGGTCGTGGACGTTCGATCCATCCCTCCAGGACGGCGAGGGGGCGAAGCAGGGCGGCGGGCAGCTGCGTGGCGCACTGTGCGGTCGCCGTCGAGCACCTGCCTGCCTGCCTGGCCGAGCCAAGCAGCTCGCTGGAGCGGCAGCTGGGCTGGGCCGGCAGGTGGGCCGGGTGGGCGCCAGGTAAGTGTTCTTCCTATTTTATTTTCCTATTTTCTTTTCTGTTTCATTTCTTTTGCAACTTTGTTCATTTAATAAAAATGCCTAAACATTTTTATAAATCATAACACTTGTCATACCTGCTGTATATAATATGAACAGTAGGAAACATTATAGTTTATGATTATTTGAGCATTTAAAATATTTTTTAGCATTTAAATGCCCAAATTCAAATACCATATGATTTTCCAAAACCCTAGATTGTTAGGGGAGGGGTGCTGGGGTTTCTGTTAATCCCATTTCAAGTTTCTTTGAAAGTAAACATGATGCACACTCTAATCAGGTCCTAATGCAAGTGCTAGCTAGGGTGTGACACTTGCGTCTCCGTTCGCCACGGCGGTAGCCTCGTCACCGTGGAGTGCCACCGTGTCCCCCAGGCTGCATAGCCATCTGCCACGCGTCCCTGGAAGGACCCCAGGGTGACGCGTGGGCTGATGAGCTAGAGCGCGGGCACACAGCGTGAGTTCCCCCCCGGCAAGCACCTTGTCGGGGCCTTGACCTTGCCGGGCCCTGAAGCTTGTCGCTCCCCGGGCCCTGCCGGGGCGCATGTTGCGCCGCGGCATGTCTTTTGAGATGCAATCTTCTGGTCGTCCTGGCAAGCTCCTCTTGCCAGGGTCTTGTGCTAATGTTATAGTCTTGAGACTGGGACGGCCTTCCCGGCAAGCTCCACTCGCCGGGGTCTTGATCTTCTGTCTTGTATACTTTGTTTTTGAATGGCTTAATAAGGACCGGAAAGGTTTCCGGCAAGCACGTGGTAGACCCTGCCGCGGGGAGCTTCTACTGCCCGTGCACAAGTTGGGTACAGAGGTACCCCTACCTTAGTACACCGACAGGAGCCCCCGGGCCTGGGCCACACACGGTGCCGAGCGCTGTTGGGCCAGGCCCAGAACAGTGCACGGGCACGCGCGGCCCACGGCGAGCCGTAGATTCCCTTCCGCATCCGCCGCGCCCCTCCCTAACGGCACGCGTCGATTGCGGCGTCGTGGGAGAGATCGTGGCCACGTTCTATAATGGGAAATGTGGAGCGTCCCCCACTCCCCCCATAAAAGCAGAGGAAGCAGGGTCAGTTTCCCTCCTGCGCTTTCATTGCTTCTCCAACCTCCAGAAATCCCCCTCTGCGCTCCGCCTCCACACCACCTCCGCCGTCTTCCGCATCTACGGCGCCGCCGAACTCCTCGCCCCTTCCCTCGCCGCCTCCGCCATGGCCCCGAAGACCGAGAAGGCGAAGGCGGAGAAGGCCAAGAAGGAGAAATCCGAGCAGACGGCGAAGCTCGCCCTCCTGCCGAAGAGGAATGTGGTCTTCGCGCCGAGGCTCAGCGCGAGGGAGCTCTGGAACAGGTATTACCTCTTCTGGGCCAAGGAGACCAAGGCTCATCCCCGGACCAGAGTCTACCCCGCCGCTGCCAAGGATCTGCTCCCCGGCGGGTACTTCTTCTTCGCTGTCTTCTTCTACTGCGGCTTGTGCCCTCCATTCTCGGAGTTTTTCTGCGACATCATGAACACGTACAACCTCCATCTCTTAGACTTCACCCCCAACGCCATCCTTACGATGGCGGTTTTCGCACATCTGTGCGAAAACTACATAGGGATCTATCCAAACGTAGCACTCTTTCGGCATTTCTTCATGCCTAGAGTAGAGGCCGGCGCTCCCCTCTCCGGGGGTATTTCTTGGATCTTCCGCTTGAACAAGAAGGAGTCATATCTGAAAGGGGAGCTCCGCGGCAAGTGGGAGGAGTGGCGCGCGGATTGGTGTTGGATAGTGGAGGACCGGCCAGAGCCTTTCACTGCGCCGCGCACAACTGCCATAGTGCGCGGCAGGGACTGGAGCGATTTGGCCCCGGATGATGTTAAGCTCAACGCCGCCCTCGTCAGGATTCTTCGTCTCCGGGTAGCCAAGTTGACCATCGGAGAGGTAGGGGCAGACTTCCTCCGCCGCCGCATTGCCCCTTTACAGGAGAGAAAAAGGCCGGCATGGGAGTTTGGCAATGCGGCGGATATTATGAGGTTGCGCCCAGGTTTGAACTTCAACTTCTCGTCGCTGGAGCTGAAGGGGATGGTCCGGGAGCTTTTCAAGCACGACCCGGCCCATCCGGAGTGGTTTAGATCTCCCCGGGGAGTGGTGCCACTGTGTAACAGCACTGCCCGGGATGCCTTGCGCGCAATGATGCCCGCGTGTGACTCTCATGGCGTCGACCCAACATGGATAGTGCCCACGCCGGATGCCATTATGAGTTTCTTTGATAACTTGGTCGAGGTGCCGAAGAACACCGAGGAGATGAAGGGTCTCACCCGGGCCACTACGGAGCGGGAGATAGCTTACATTGCTTCTCGGGTGGAAGAGGCCGCCGCAGCCGCAGCGGCATGAGACTTCGAGTTCACTGTTGATGAGGCAGAGGCTGAGGACGCGTCGTGCCAGGCCGAGGAGGCAGAGATCCGGAGACTTCTCAAGCTTCCACCCGACGAGCTTGCCGGGGTCCCCTCACTGAGGCATGTCGGAATCCCCGGGATCGTGAGCGAGGCCGTGGCAAGAGGCGAGGTTGTTGGAAGTAGCAGAGGTGCCGGAGGGAGCGGAGCCACCGGAGGGAGTAGGGCCGCTGGGCAGGATGCCGGACCCTGCGGGCCTGTTGGGGAGGAGGAGGAAGACACCGAGACCGAGGAAGACACCGGCGGTTCTCTAGGACTCGGCGGCGACGCCTCCTCATCGTCGGAGAGCTCCTCACCTCCGGCAAGTCCAAAGCAGGCGCCGGGGAAACGCCTCCGCAAGGCGCCCACAGCGACGAGGACGCAGGCGCCCCGACAGCAGCCTGTTCGCCGGGCGACGCGGGCCACCAGAGCGAGCCAAGGCGCGACGGAGGCCCCCAACGCACCAGCCGCGGCGGAGGCGCCCCGCGCGTCAGCCGCGACGGAGGCGCCTCGCGCACCAGCACCCAGCGGAGGGGGGTCCTCTCAGAGTGGAGCAGCTGCTCCGCCTGCTCCCCGGGCCTCGGTGTCAACGGAGGCTGGGTCTTCGCAGCCCCCAGCCCCGGAGACGACCAAGCGCCCGAGGGAGCCTTCTCCTCCTGCTCCTCGCGCGGGTGCGCCCCAGGTGGAGTTCGACTTCTCCGCCCTGAGCAACGACGACGACGAGGAAGAGGAGTAAGCACTTGTATTTTGTAGCTTCTTCAATTCTATCTTGATTCTTCTTTCATAGTTCTAATCTTGTTCTTGTTTTCAGGTCCCTGGCCCAGCGAGCGGCGAAGCGGGCCAAGATCCCCATGGTCGAGGTCGACGACGACTCGCCCGTCGCGGCGACAGGGGACGCGCCGGCGACGGACTTGCCGGACCCAAGCGCTGCTCCGAGGAGCAGCCCCCAGCGCAGCCCCCAGCGTAAGTCTGGTCTTGAACTTCCTACTTGTCGGGCGCGCTTGAGGTTTTTACTTTGTACTGATATCTTCTTGCTTTGCTTATTTTGTTTGTCTTGTGCAGAAACGGAGCCGCAGCCGCAGGGGCAACCGGAGGTCACGCCCGAGGAGCTGCAGATCCCACCCTCCCCGCCAAGGGTGAACTCCCCGGCGAGGGAGGACGTTCCGCCAAGGACGGGCTCCCCGCCAAGGGCGGGTAGCCCGACAAGGGTGGCCACTCCGCCAAGGGAGGGCACGGGCGGCCCTCCGCCAGCAGGGGCCACCGCTCCACCGCCAAGGGAGGACTCCCCGGCGAGGGAGCCTGTCGTCGACGAAGCCCGCGAAGGTAAGTCTTGCAGCTTCGTCTTCTTGAACTTGTCTTTTTGGATATTTTCTTGACCTTCTTTCTTTTCTTTTTCTTCTAGATCCTCCCGCGCCGGACCGGATGGAGACCGAGGCCACCGGTGAGGAGGGCGCGCAAGGCGACGGTGGCAATGCCCCTGTCGTTGAAGACATGGCCGGAGCCGACGAGCCTGCCGCGGAGGAGACTACTCCAACCGCAGACATCGCGGCCGGGTAGGGGGATGGCGGCCACACTGCCGGCCCGGAGGCGGCAGGAGCGTCAAGCGCTGCGCCGGCCGCCGACCCCTCCACCGATAAGGAGCAGTCCGGCTTCTATCTTGAGGCTCCCAACGGCGTCTTCATACAAGTGCCGTGGGGATCCTCATCGCGAGCCCCCGTGGAGGGAGAGACCTTTGATGGAGAGGTCCTCGCCTCCGCGGGGTTGAAGATCGTCGAAGCGCCTGGCGGGAGCGACGAGCCCGAGGAGGAAAAACTGCTTCGCCAGCTCCTGGCCCTTTACTGGGCCAGGCAGGCGAAGCTGGATTCCCGAGAAGCCCTCACCGCCAAGGCTGCAGCAGACTTGGAGAAGCGCGCCGCGGAACTCCTTGCCGCCAACCAAGCGGCCCTCCGCGACTTGGCGGAGGAGCGCGAGAGGCTCGCCGGAGAGCAGCAGGAGTTTCTTCTGGAAAAAGCTGAGGCCGAGGAGCAGCAGCGCCTAGTTGGTGAAGAGCTGTCCCGGTGAGAAGGAGCGCTCAACCAGCGGAAGGTTGAGCTCGACGCGCACGACGACGAGCTCACCGCCCGGGAGCAGTCTATGAAGGAGGCGAAGGAAGCTGCAATCGCCGCGGAAAACGCCAAGAAGGACCTTGAAGCTAAGGTGGCGCAGCTGGAGGAGTACCTGAAGGCGAGCACGGAGAGGGTCACCGCGCTCAACATAGAGCGCGAGAAAGACGCCCATACCAACTCCGAGCTTCAGGTACGCCTCTCCAAGCAGGGCGACGAGCTCAAAGCCGCCAAGGACTCAATTGCTGATCTTGAGTTGAAGGTCTCCACTTTGCGGGATTCACTTGACGCCGCCCGGGGTCGCGAGACCAAGTTGAAGGAGGAGGTCCGCAAGGAGCGAGAGTTGGTGGAGAGCACTGCCACTTCCACGAACATCTTCAAGCATGCGGTGGAGCAATGGACGGAGGAGCTGGTCGCCTCCTCCTCTAACATTGACAAGGAGCTTATGGCGCTGAGGTTGGAGCACCTCGTGTACTCTCCGGACCCAAATCTCCCCCACAGCGCCAAGCTCAGTCTTTTCTTCAGAGGGATCGCGCCGGCGCTCGCACGTCTGCAGCAGAAGCTCCCCGCGCAGCTGGCCGAGGAGTCGCGCCAGCTCTGCGCGGGTACCTTGGAGCGTGTCCTGACCAAGATTGTCTACCGCAACCCCGGCATAAATCTCGTCAACGTCCTTCGCAGCTTGCCAGCCGACGCAGATCAGGAGGCACTGAAGGCGCAGGTCGCCCACATCATCGCCAAGGTGAACAAGATCTCCAGGCGTGAGGGCGACCGCGTAGACTAGGCCTCCTTCTTTCTATTTCCTTTGTTGCTGCATAGAGTGCCATGAACATGAATCTATTAGTCATTGCGACAAGTTATCCCTTGTAATATATTATCTTATTTTGATCAATCGATGCTGTGTTATCTCCCTTGCTTTGGTCCTTTACTTTGTATGCTTTTAACCTATGCTTCTAGGGGACTTGCCGGCAAGGGGCCCTTGCCGCGAGTGCTGAGTGCTGGACTCCGAGCAGCCTGCTGGCCAAGGCCTTACCGGCAAGCAACCTTGCCGCAGCTAGCCGCAACGCACTTAGCTTGCTGAGCGAACTCGAAAACAAAGTAAAGGCGCGACACTTGTCGCAGCTCACTTAAGTCGTTGAGCGTACTCGAAAACAAGGTAAGGGTGCGTCTAGCTACGGGTAGGTTCCTCCGCGCACAGGTTTTCCATACAAAGTGTGGTTGTTCAAGGAAGATAACTAAAATTTAAAAATTTGAACTGCTCAAATTCTGGTAACTTAGCTTTCATATATTGCTTGTTTCCCCGACAAGGCTTCTCTTTCTTGAACAGCACTTGGTTCATCCTCGATCTCCTTCCCCCCCCGGCAAACTTGTGCGCGAGGAACATTCCTTTTGCTTAAGAGGGAAAGAAAACGAGGAGGGAAAACAAGTATATGGCCTTTCGGCGTGCTAATGCTTACCGGGTACGTGTGTTGCACAAGATGCCAAACAATGCATGCAAATAACGAAGAAAAGCATGGAAAAGGCAAATAGTGCAAAACACAAAAGCTTTACTGATGCACGGGATCTGCGCCCGGCTTTGTACAAAGGATTACATGCAACAGCGGCAAGACTCGTACAAAAGGTGGTTGCCGGAACGGATCACGGCAACCGCGCCTTATGGGTGAAACTTTCGAAGATGCTCTATGTTCCAGGAATTGCTCACCGGTAAGCCTTCTTCGGTCTCAAGGCGGACAGCGCCGGGCCTTGTGACTTGTCTCACCCGATAAGGGCCTTCCCACTTCGGCGTCAACTTGTTGGAATTCTTGGCGGACTGAACACGCCGAAGAACAAGGTCGCCTTCCTCGAGACTCCTGGCCTTAACCTTGCGGCTATGATAGCGGCGCAAGGCTTGCTGGTATCGAGCAGCTCGTACAGCAGCCTGGAGACGTTCCTCCTCGAGGAGCAATGCATCATCTTGTCGCAGTTGCTCTTGCTCGAGCTCATCATAAGCGAGCACTCGAGGAGATCCGTATACGAGTTCCGTGGGGAGAACTGCCTCTGCTCCATAGACAAGAGCAAAGGGTGTCTGTCCGGTGGCTCGATTTGGTGTCGTTCTGATTGACCAAAGAGCCACCGGCAACTCCTCTATCAAGTTTCTTCCGCACTTGCGCAGCCTGTCAAAGGTCATTGTCTTGAGTCCGCGCAGCACTTCAGCATTTGCCCTCTCCACTTGACCGTTGCTCCTCGGGTGAGCAACAGAAGCGAAGCAGACCTTGGCGCCAAGGTCTTGGACGTATTGCATGAAGGTGCGACTAGTAAATTGTGTACCGTTGTCGGTGATGATCCTGTTAGGGATTCTGAAACGACAAACAATCGACCTGAAGAACCTAACCGCTGACTGTGCTGTCACCTTTCTCACCAGTTCCACTTCTGGCCACTTTGTGAACTTGTCGATTGCAACGTACAAGTACTCAAAGCCCCCGACAGCACGGGGGAAGGGGCCGAGGATATCGAGCCCCCAGACCGAGAAGGGCCAGGATAAAGGGATCATCTGGAGAGCTTGAGCTGGCTGATGAATTTGCTTGGCATGGAACTGGCACGCTTCACACTTGTTTACTTGTGCAGTTGCATCTTGGAGGGCTTCTGGCCAGAAGAACCCTTGCCGGAAGGCCTTCCCGGCAAGTGCCCTTGCGCCAATGTGGTGGCCACATATGCCTCTATGTATTTCTGCCAACAGCTTCTGTCCATCTTCTCTGGAAATGCACTTCAACCTGACACCATTGAGCCTTCTTCTGTACAGTTCGTTATCAACGAACTGGTACATACTTGACTGTCTGGTTATCTTCTCTATCTCTTCTGGGTCGTCGGGAAGTTCTCCAGTTTGCAGAAAACGGACGATCTGCTGCGCCCATGCCGGAGCCCGAGGCTCAACGGCAAGGACTAAAGGCATGAGGGCCGCTGCGGGAACCTCAGCTTCTACGGCAAGAACTTGCGTCTCCGCCGGAGCTGATGGTCCCCTGGCAAGCTCGCCGGGGCGAGGCTTGTCGGGAACGATTGCTTCAACTGTACAGACCCTTGGATCTGCAGGAGCAAACTGTTCCTCAGCGTTCTGGTCGTTGATCTTGGGAACCTTGGCGGCGGCTTCGGGAAGATCCGCCGGCAAGTAGTCGCCGGAGACCAACTTTCTCTTCTTGGGCTGCCCAATTGATGGTGTAACGGATGGCTGAGTCAGCTTGGGCAGGAAGGTCCCTGGTTCCACAGGTAACTTCATTGCAGCACACTTTGAAAGGCCGTCCGCAATATCATTCTGAGCTCTTGGAACGTGCTCCATTTGCAGACCTTCAAAGTGTTCTTCAAGCTTCCTCACTTCATCTACATAAGCTTCCATCAAAGGGCTCTGGTAACTCTTGTTGACTTGTCGGACCACCAACTGAGAATCTCCCCGCACAATCAGCTTCTTGATCCCAAGTTCGGCCGCAATCCTGAGGCCGGTAAGCAAGCCCTCATACTCAGCAGTATTGTTTGTCGCTTGCTCCCTGGGAAAGTGCATCTGGATAACATACTTGAGGTGCTCTCCGGTGGGCGCTATGAGTACCACGCCGGCACCGGCGCCTTGCAGCGAGAAGGCACCATCAAAGTACATTACCCATTCACTTGTCGCTTCTTGTAAGGGAACACTTGTCTCTGGAACTTCTTCATCGGGCGTTGGGGTCCATTCAGCTATGAATTCTGCCAAAGCTCGGCTCTGGATAGTTGAAGTACTTTCAAACTTGAGACCAAAGCTTGACAGCTCCAGTGCCCACTCGACGATCCTGCCTGTTGCTTCTGGATTCTGCAATATCCTCTTCAACGGAAAGCGAGTGACCACTGTTATCTCATGTGCTTGGAAGTAATGGCGCAGCTTCCTCGAGGCCATGAGGAGGCCGAAAAGCAACTTCTGCACCCCAGAGTATCTTGATCTAGCCCCCTGTAGAAGGGAACTTACAAAATACACTGGGCGCTGCACCATCTTCTTCCGCACTTCTCCTTGTTCCTGCGCAGAGTTGTCCTTGTCGGGGCCAGAGCTTGTCGGAGCAGCCCCCAGCTTGTCGCTGGATTCGCTTGCCGGTGGTGTAGACTCTTCCTCTGCCTCCCTCTCCGCTACCAACGCAGCACTAACCACTTGATTGGTTGCCGCTAAGTACAGCAGCAACTTCTCTTGTGGCCTAGGTGCGACAAGTATTGGAGTGGAGGATAGGTATCGTTTCAAGTCTTGCAGCGCTGCCTCCGCTTCCGGATTCCATTTCATAGGACCTGCCTTCTTCAAGATCTTGAAGAAAGGCAGGGCGTGTTCAGCAGACTTTGAAATGAACCTACTGAGGGCAGCTACACAACTTGCAAGTCTCCTGACATCCTTGACGCGCTTCGGGGCTTCGATCTGCTCGATGGCTTTTATCTTGTCGGGATTGGCTTCAATCCCCCTCTGGGACACGAAGAACCCGAGAAGCTTGCCGGAGGGAACTCCGAAGACGCACTTCTCGGGGTTCAACTTAAGCTGGATCTTGCGCAGATTCTGAAACGTCTCTTCCAAATCTTGGATCAGGGTATCCTTGCTCTTGCTCTTCACCACTATGTCATCCATGTATGCTTCTACATTTCTGTGGATCTGTGGCTCAAAAGCAGTGTGCACCACCCTTGCAAAGGTTGAGCCTGCATTCTTCAATCCAAAGGGCATGCGTATGAAGCAATATGTGCCGCATGGAGTGATAAATGCAGTCTTCTCTTCATCTTCCTTGGCCATGAAAATCTGGTGGTAGCCTGAATATGCATCAAGGAAGGAAAGCAACTCACATCCAGCAGTGGAGTCAACAATCTGGTCAATGTGCGGCAAGGGAAATGGATCCTTGGGACATGCTTTATTGACATCGGTGAAGTCTATACACAGTCTCAACTTCCCGTTGGCCTTACGCACGACAACTGGATTTGCTAACCACGTGGGATGGATCAGGCCTCTAACCAGGCCTGCTGCTTCTAGTTTCTTGATCTCTTCGGCAATGAATTCTTGGCGCTCCACGGCTTGCTTCCTGACCTTCTGCTTGACGGGCCGCGCATGAGGACAAACAGCAAGCTTGTGCTCAATTACCTTCCTGGGAACGCCGGGGATGTCAGATGGTTGCCATGCAAACACATCGACATTCGCCCGCAGGAAGGCAACGAGCGCGCTTTCCTATTTGTTGTCGAGTGTAGCACTGATGGTGAAAGTACCACCAGTGCCGTCCTCCTTGGCGGACACTTTCTTGGTTGCCGGTGGAGCGGCCATCCCCTTCTTGCACTTGCCGGTGGAGCTCGATGGAACGTCCTCGACGGCAGCGCAGCACTCCGAAGAGGTGCGTTTGCCGGAGTGGGCCCCAGAGCACTTGCCGGACTTAGTCTTGGTCTTCTTCCCCCCGGGAGCTTCAGCGGCAAGTGTGTTGCTCTCCGCTGCGGCTGCTGCATCCCAGTATATCTTGTCGGCGCAGATAAGAGCGTCCTTCTTGTCGCCATGGACAGAGATGACGCTTATCGGCCCCGGCATCTTGAGTACATTGTAGGCGTAGTGGGAAGCTGCCATGAACTTGGCGAGGGCAGGACGTCCAAGTATCCCATTATATGGCAATAGGATATCGGCAACATCAAAGGTTATCCTCTCTGTCCTGAAGTTAAGCTCCCCGCCAAAGGTCACCGGCAGAGTGATCATCCCCTTGGGCTTGCTCCTCCCCGGGTTTATTCCTTGGAACGAACCGGTTTCTTCGAGCTCGCCATCTGGGATCTGGAGTTTCTTGATCACAGCTGAGGAGATCAAGTTCAGGCCGGCCCCGCCATCAACCAACATTTTGGTGACCTTGAGGTTGCGGATAGTTGGTGAGACCAACATCGGCAAGCACCCGACCGCAGTGGTGCGGTCCGGGTGATCCTCAAGATCAAAAATGATGGGCGTGCTGGACCATTTGAGGAGCCTGCGTGACTCAACGGGCGGCTCGACCGCATTTACTTCCCGCACCCACTGCTTGAGTTGGCGGTGGGAAGTATGCAGAGAGGCGCCTCCGTCGACACACAGGACTTCCGTGGCCTTCTGGAACTCCTGCTCGCTATTATCTTCTTCCTCCATGTCATCGTCGTCGTCTTCTTCATCCTTGTCGCGGCCCCGGGGAGGTCGGTCACCTTGCTGCTGCTTGGCCTTGCCGCGGCGTCCTCCCCGGCCATTGAATGGCCGCTTCTTGCTTGGTTCTCCTCCGCCACCTTGGGCCTTCTCCTTGTCGCGCCGCTCGTATTCAGCTTTCTGCTGCTCTACGAGGTACTCGACGCGCTTGCAGTTGGAAAGGTCATGACCCTTGGTGTGGTGAATCTTGCAATATTGCTTGTCGGAGTCGTCCTGCTTGTTGGCTGCCGCTACAGGGGCAGGCTCCTTGCCGGAGCCGCCGGCCTGTGCTGTCTTGGCGGGAGCCTCCTTGCCGGACTTCTCGACGGCAAGCACTTCCTTGCTCTTCTTCTTTCTGTTGTTCCGCCGCCGGTTCTTCTTTGCCGGGGCGGCATCCTCGCTGTCGCTTCCCCCTGCGCCAGCATCCTCCCCGGGGAGTCTCCTCCCCTCTTCGGCGCGCGCGCACTTGTCAGCCAGAGCATAGAGCTCGCTGACATCCCGTATCTTGGTCATGGCCATGTCCTCACGCAGGCGGCGGTTACGCACGTTCTGGTGGAACGCGCTGATAACCGCGACAGGGTGGATGTCAGGGATATTGTGCTGCACGCGGCTGAATCATTGGATGTACTTGCGCAGGGGCTCTCCTTCTTTCTGGGCCAAGATGTGGAGATCGCTCTCCTGGCCGTGGGGTTTGTGGCCCCGTGACGGTGCCGACAAATTGGTGGCACAAATTTGCCCACGAAGAAATAGAGCCTTCCGGCAAGTGCATAAGCCAAGAACGAACGTTTGGCTTAAGCACCAGCGGGAAGTAGTTCGCCAGTATCATCTCGTCGCGCCCCCCGGCAGCCTGCACCGCGGTGGTGTAGATGCTGAGGAACTCCGAGGGGTGCGTCTTGCCGTCGTACTTCTCGGGTACGTCGGGCCTGAAGTTTTTCACGCTGGGCCACTGGACACGCCGCAGCTCTTGAGTAAACGCAGGGCAACCTGCCACGTACGGCAAGTCGCCTGGCTCACCGGGCGCGTGTGTGTCGACAGCGGTCCCAGCGCGCTGATCTGATTGTCGCCGAGCTTCTCGGCGGCGCTCGATTGTCGTCCGAGCGTCTTCTTGTCGCCGGTCGTCAAGGACTTGGCGCTGGTCCCGACGAGCCCGCGGATCCGACGACGCCGTAGAGTCATCGTCGACATTAATCCGGCGGGGAGGCGTCTTCTGCTTCCGCGGCAGGGAGTGCACGGTGGTTGCACCGCCGGCGGTCTTGTCGCCATCGGCCTTCGTCTTCTCGACTTGCCGTGGCCGCGAGATCGCCGGCTGCTGCAGCGTGTCGTTGTTGGCGAAGGCGATGAGGCTTTGTATCGTTGCCCTCCAGTCTTCGGCTTTGTCTGCCGCTGGAGGGAAATCAAGGAGCAGTTGCGCTCTTGCGAGTGCTTCTGCTGGAGAGGAGGGGAGCGGGGGCGAGCGGTGCAAGGAGCGGGATATGCTCGGACTCCTAACAGGGTTAGAAGGAGCAGTCTCCCGCCCCGGCGACCGCGCCTTGCTCGTGCCAGGGCGGTGGCCTGGAGCGTCCCGTGAACCTCCGGTTTGCCCTTGCCCCAGCAAGCGGATGGTACCCCCTGTACCACGACGCTGCTGGGTTGTCGTCTGCTGAGATGGACGTGGCGCATCTACGGACACCGAGGCTCGGTCGTTCGTCTTGTCTTTAGATTTGGTGGTGCCGCGAGTTTCCTCGCCGGCGACCACCCTTCCGCCGGCGTCTCCTCCACCCACCGTTGGCTCTGGTGGCGGTGGAACCGACGCAGACGGGCCTGCGACCTCCGAAGCTTTCTTCTTCGGGGCCATGCTGCTGTTGCTGATGAAGTTGATGAAGCTGGAGAGGTTGATGAAGAATGCGCCCGCGTGAACACCGGATCAGGTTCGCACAACCTCGACGCCCCCTACCTGGCGCGCCAAAGATGTCGGGGGAAACTGCCCACCACGAACACCTATGGGACCGGAGCCCCTTGTACGTTGCGGTAAGGGAGCGGAGGGAGCACGAAGAGCAGATCGAGGAGAGCACGCGGGCAGTTTACCCAGGTTCGGGCCGCGACGGACGCGTAAAACCCTACTCCTGCTTGATTTGTATTGAGTTAGAAGGCTCGGGAGCTTGAAGAACTAGCTACACCGAGCGAGAGAGCTGCCTAGGTTCCGAACCCTTTCTACGTTGTGCATGGGCCTCCTTTTATAGCTCAAGGGGTCACCGACAGGTGTCAACGTAGAGGAAGGGCAAAAATGTAACTTTGGTGGTAGTTGTAATAGTGCGGGAACAGTGGATGAACAGTGGATGAACAGTGGTCATCACCTACTTTGACAGTGGGGGACAAGAGCATTAAATGCCCATCACCGTCGACCCCAAAAGCGCCCGCCCTTGCGTCTCCGTTCGCCATGGCGGTAGCCTCGTCACCGTGGAGTGCCACCGTGTCCCCCAGGCTGCACAGCCATCCGCCACGCGTCCCTGGAAGGACCCCAGGGTGACGCGTGGGCCGATGAGCTGGAGCGCGGGCACACAGCGTGAGTTCCCCCCCGGCAAGCACCTTGCCGGGGCCTTGACCTTGCCGGGCCCTGAAGCTTGTCGCTCCCCGGGCCCTGCCGGGGCGCATGTTGCGCCGAGGCATGTCTTTTGAGATGCAATCTTCTGGTCGTCTTGGCAAGCTCCTCTTGCCAGGGTCTTGTGCTAATGTTATAGTCTTGAGCCTGGGACGGCCTTCCCGGCAAGCTCCACTCGCCGGGGTCTTGATCTTCTGTCTTGTATACTTTGTTTTTCAATGGCTTAATAAGGACCGGAAAGGTTTCCGGCAAGCACGTGGTAGACCCTGCCGCGGGGAGCTGCTACTGCCCGTGCACAAGTTGGGGTACAGAGGTACCCCTACCTTAGTACACCGACAACTTGGCGCCGGCACGGCTGGCGGTGTTGTCTTTGGGGTGGTGTCCCCCGCCCCCAAACGAATCTGGCTCTTCGGCCAAAGCAGGGGCCAGCTCAGGCAGGCGCTGAGGGTCATCACGTCATCATCGTCGGCCCCGACGGGTCGAATCGGAGGTAACACCTCGTCGCAGCCTGGCAGCACCCGAACCAGTTGAACCCTAAACAAGTTGGGTGGCATCTGGGTACCGTGAAACAAGGGGTTGCCCGGTTGAACGATTTTGCCCTTGGCGACATCGACCAACTCGTTGTTCACGAAGTGCAGGAGAGCGCACGGAACGTCGGCGGCGCCCTGCGAAAACATGTAGGGCGTCAGGGATGCCCAGTCAAAGGCAAAGAGATGAAGTCCTCGGCCGAGAGAGGCTTAATTAGTTACCGTGATGATGGCGTCGAGCTCGGCTAATGTCGAGGCTCCGCCAACGCTGGGCGTGCAGTTGACGGAGGGGCCGCTTGCTGCAGAGGTGCCGGCCGGCGTACACCCGGGTGCATTAAGCTCCCGTGTCGGCGTCGGAGACACCAATGCCGCCTCCGCCGGAGACACCAATGGCCCCGCCATCGCGTTCTGTGAGTTGCTGGCCGTGAAGCTAGGAATCAGGGGCGGCCCCTGTTGGCCGCCCGCAATCCACGCACTCAACCCCTCGATCAAGGTAGGCACAATGGCGGTGATCGTCGCTCCGAGCTGTTGTTGCACTTGCTCTTGGACAATCTCCGGAATCCGCGCCACCTGTGCCTTGAGTTCTTGAACCTCGCGCGCCTGGCTTTCCGAGCTGGTCTTTTTCTCCTTTCGCCCACCAGCGTTATAGTATGACGACCATTTTGTCGACAAGCCTTTGCCGGCCACACGACCATCTGACGTCGGCTTACTGAGCTTATCCTTGTTCTTCATTACATTCAACGCCCTATTTAGAGTCGTGTCCCAAGGGTTGCTCTTAGTCGACCCTGCGCTACTGCTTTCAGTCGCCTGCGGAAGGAATGTGAATCATTTAGAAATTTGGCTTCATTAATTCGAATGCAACCATATGGAGCTAATTACGCGGGGGTGTATTCCTTACCAGAACAAGCTCAAGCGCCCTGGTCTTCGGATCCGTGGTAAGCTCCTTTGTTTTCGGGTCCTTCTTGTACCGGGCCCTGACAAAGTTCATGGTCTGCTTGTCACCGTATTTATCGAAGAGGGGCGGTAGGCCTTGCTCGGCACGGTCCGCCTCCTCCTTGTCCCATATAGGCTCCGCCACTCTGTAAAAGCCAGGACCGAGTGTGTGTTCCCCTAAGTTCAGCTCCCGCATTTCTTTCCCCCACTGACTTGATTTGGAGGTTGTGGTGCTCGAGCACTTGATCTTGAAGTCATTGTAGTCATCTTCGGTGATCGAAGGATTTTTCTCCTTGATCTTCTCATAACTCTCACCTTTCTCGATCATTCTCTTCACCGTGCTTTTCCAAGTAGACAGGGTCGTGCTCATCTTCGTGAGGGTAGCATTGTTCACTTTATTCCCTTTGAGGCTTGTGTTTTCAAATTCAGCGGGGAACTTGTATCGTTTGTGCAGCTTCGTGAAGAGGAGGTTGCGCAAATTCCCTCGGTCAGGATGCCTCAGGTTCTCGGTGTTGATCGAGACGATGCTCCGGAGAATGCACCCGAGCTGAAGCGAGTACCCCTTGACTATTCGTTCGGGCGCCGTTGGATTCCCGTCGGAGTCCACTTCAGTAACTTCCTCCTTGAGGGTGCAGAGCACGGTCGGGCGTCGGTCCTTCCGTTGCCTCTTCGGTTGGCTGCCATCTGTGCGTGCGCCGCCATCATCAGTGGTGGCATCCTCGGCGGCACCATCAGTGGGGTCATCCTCGGTGGTACCATCAGTGGTGTCAGGATCGGTGGGGAAGGCGGCGTCCTCATACAAGTGAGGTTGTTCCTCCATCTCCTGGGACAGCTCCCAGAATGCCTTGCCGCCCGAACCCCCGGCCTCATCGTTGTTGGCCATGTTTCTCTCTAAATAGGAACAAAGTTTGGTCAAAAAGTTGGTTATTGTCAAGGAACAAGATCATGGTCTCATCATTTAGGGTTTGTCGACACCGAGGCATCCTAAAAGCTAAGCTTTTATAATTGAGGGTTTTTCGACGCCGAGGCACCCTAAAAGCCTAAGCTTTCATCATTTCGGTTTTTATCGACACCGAGGCACCCTAAAAGCCAAGGTTTTATAATTTATGGTTTGTCGACACCGAGGCATCCTAAACGCTAAGCTGGGAAGGAGAATTCTAAGTTGGGCCTAATCACTTGGCTCTATTGCGCCTATGGTTTAATGCAGGTAGAATAAAGGGGCACTTGATCCTACTTAATTAACTACTAAGATACCCCGGCCCATGCATTAGTCACAAGTACCCTATATGTCCTATTTTTAGCAAAGTCATGCTAAAATTCACGGAAAATTTCAGCATGATCTTTGCTGAAAATAGGACATATGGAGTACCCGAATTTGCCGGAACGGAAGTTAATCGACATTCCAGCAAACTTAAGGGCCTCTCGGGGTACCTGCAAAATCATTATCCCCGCCTAATGAAGTCGCCAATGGGTCATTTCAGAAGATCACAAGTAGCATCATCACAAGTACAACATCATGACAAGTATAGTAGCAACAGCAGTGAATACAGGCATAACAGCAGCATCAACAGTTAAGAAAAAGTTGCAGAAGCTTGTAAAACAATAGTTTGAAGTTCAAATATTTACAACAAGGAACCAAATACATGACCACCATTATTATCATTGTGCTAGTGTGACATACAAGTAGTACTAGTGTACATGAAAAAAAAACCTAAAACCTAAAACCCCAACGGAACATCAAGCCCACCAACCGGCTAAACGAACTAAAGATCTCACTTGGGACTACCATACTAGTAAAGGCAAGAGCCAAAGGGGTTCTGAAAAAGATAAAATTGTCATGGACTATGGCATGCCAAAGTATGATAGCAAGCACTAACATGTCTTCCAATAAGTATGACAGCAAGCACTAACACAAAAGACAGAAACCAAGTGCTATCGAGACAACTCTGGAGCCAGATGACTTATTAAGCCATCTTTTAGATTTTAGTGTGCTCAGTCATTCACAATTACTTTGTGGTGGTGATTTAGAGAGGAAGGAGATGAGTGAGTGAGTGTGAGTGAGTGTGAGGGGTATGGTAAATGGAGATGTAATTGTAATTGGATTTGACTAATGCTTTTGATTGCTCTGTCCAATTGTAATTTGAAAAGGAAAAAAAATGCAGTACATCATCACTTAATATACTCTTCTGATTTAGGCTATATATGAAACACAGATATGATTGTTTCAGGTTTGTTGCATGGATTATCCTAGGGGGATATTCTATAAAAAAGAACAAAAAAATATTCCAGAGCACGTCTAAAATGACTGAGGTTTTCATCTAAGGAGAGCACGTCTAAGGAGAGCACGTCTATGATTGTTTCAGGTTTGTTGCACTTGAACGGTTTTCATCTAAGGAGAGCACGTCTGCACGTGCACACATGAATATCCAGCGTCATCCCAGGGAGTGTGTGGAGCATACTATGATTCGGTGTAATCGGCCGCCAGATCATGCTCCATCCGACGGGCGCAGGTCATGGCCCACGCACTGGCAGAAATCAGGCGGCTGATTTCAAGCATTTTCCTGCTAATTTTGCTTTGCGCATGAAGATAACGAATAGTTCCACATACAAACAAGAACGAAAATGGCAGAAATACAAAAAAAATCACTGTAATGTGGCGCCTCAAAACTAGTGAAGGTTCAAACTAATCACCAACAGCATCACACAAATGCAAAACGCATCAAATAAAACTGCTGATTAAGACAAGCAAAAAACCTCTGGCCTCGTAGAGAACATTAGATCATTCCACATGAAGAAAATTTAGGCATATGCTTGTCTATAATGTAGTTTAATCCTCAGCAACTAACAAACCAAACCACTGACAGAAGCTAACCACTTGAAATGGAAGAACACATCAGTAGAAGGATCTAATCATCCCCAACCTCAAACCTCAAACTGGATACAAAATCCCCTAAGCGAAAACAAGACAGGTTGACAAACAAGCACACAGAATTGCAGCATGCTCCCCGACACAAAATCCTGCAGAGCAAATCCCAGGGAGTGTGTGGAGCATACTACGATTCGGTGTACACATGATTCTCTCAATTAGATGTGCATCCCCCACTAGCCGAACCCTATTCTCTCAATTCACTCCTAAAATGACTGAGCACACTAATTGAATCCCCTAACCAGAGTCTAAACCATGACTTTCTTCAAATGTCTAAACCTAAAATTCCTAAAATGACTTTGTGGTGGTGATTAGAGAGGAAGGAGGGAGGAGTGATGGCTACCTGCGTATGGAGTGGTCGCAGGCGTAGCTCCGGGCGGCGGCGTTGCTGCAGAGTCGGGGGAGGCCGCGGCAGAGGGCGAGGGGCTCGTCCGAGGGGGTAGGGAGGCGTCGGTGGCGTCGGGGGCGTCAGACGTCGGGGGCGCGGGCGTCGAGGTCGTCGGGGGCGTCCGGGGCGTCGGGGGCGCGGGCTTCGAGGGCGTCGGCGGCGCGGCGCTCGACTCAGCAGGGGTGGCCGGTGGGGGCGATATGGATGGGGGGATTACTAATGGCGCACCGCACCTTTGTGCGCCATAAGTATGTAGATTCTAATGGCGCACCACCCCCAGGTGCGCCATTAGTATTGTGTTCTAGTCACTAGCCCGACTTGTCAGATATATATTCCACCTAACCCACTACCCAATAGAACCCACCCACTAGCCTGACTGGTCAGCACGCAGCACACCCACCAGGAGGTCCTGGGTTCGATTCCCAGGCTCCCAAAAAATTTTTTTGCATTTAAAATGCTGTTTGACACTTATTTGTGTTTAAATATGTTCAAACTTGTTTAAATCATAACAGTAATTTTTTTTATAAAAAAGTAATAATTTTTTAAAAAATATCATCAAATTTTTCATTTGAAAATATTTATGAATATGAAAAAATATCATCAAATTTATTATTTTGAATATATCATGGGTCGGCGGCGGCGGTTGAGTAGGGGAATCGAGGGTGCGGGGGGTCGGCGGCGGCGGCCGATGGACCGGGGGGTGCTCGGCGGCGGTGGTTGAGTAGGGGAAT
>LR738709.1:67525211-67544566 GCA_902687465.1 Secale cereale | reverse complement strand
GGCCAGGAGGGGGTCCGCGCCACCAGGGCGCCTGGAGCCCTGGTGGCCCCCCTCCGGCCCTACTTCGACCGTGTGGAAGCTTCCAGAACGCTGATTTTTTATATAATTTTTCCGGGATTTTTCTGGCAGTTTACGTGATGGGAAACCCTGAAATACAAAAACAGCAGAAAACAGAAACTGGCACTGGGGTGCACTGAGTTAATAGGTTAGTCCAAATATGATCAAAAGTGTATGGAAGTGTATAAATATCGTAGCAATATCTCCCAAAAGAGGCATGGAGCAAGCAGAAATTATAGATACGTTTTGGACGTATCAACATCCCCAAGCTTAATTCCTGCTCGTCCTCGAGTAGGTAAATGATAACAAGAATAATTTTTGTGGTGACATGCTATTATCCATATAGGACTTTTCGTAGTCATATGACAAAAGCTTACTGAGACAATGAATCTGTAGTAATTAAGTTGCCTCATGAGAAAATCACAAAGAACTGAAAGTTCTACAATATGATACTGAAACATCAAATAGATTTGTAATGAGCATGGTGTGCAAATATGATAAAGTGATATCTCGCTTGCCCCCTTTAGTGAAGCAAAACATAAATGCAGGGGCACCTCCAAGGTTTAAGTGACGACTAGATACAATGATTTCAGAATAAACGATATCACAATCATGCAAAAGACAATGCTACTTTGGGACAATGCACATTACACTCAGAATGACAATCATGCTCTTAGTAGTTGGTGCTTTAAAAGAAGGTGGAGACTCTCGAACCGTGGCTTTTGATGGCAAGGTTGAAAACCCGTAGTCGGAAACAAAGACAAAACATGTACCAGAGCTCTTGGTTTTAAAAACAGAGGTAATAATTATTTTTTTAGATTATGCATGTTCCGTCAATGAATGCTAGCAGACAACTCAATCACTTCTTGAGATGGACAAGTTTCGAGGAACGGCTCCCGAATGAGGACGATCACATCCTCTTAATCTCCTTTGTTTATCACTGCCAAAGTTTTCTGATTTCTCATGAACAAAGCGTGAAGGAGGGTTTGTTTGTTATATTATTTTTGAGCCGGGCGCACTCTTTGCCAGTTCCTTCACGTATTATGGGTTTGCACATTAGACATGCAATCCCGGGGTGAAGCTTGTCCAACTTAAAAAGATCATGAATTAACTACTACTTCCTCATGAACTAAAACAGAGGCATAAAATAGGAATGCTTTTTTTGAATATTTTCGAGATGGTACATGAAAGTCTCCGTTAGGAATGGCAGGTAAATACCATGTATAGGAAGGTATGGTGGACTCATATGGCATAACTGGTTTAAAGGATTTTGGATGCACAAGCAGTCAGTCCGCTTAGTACAGGTGGAGGTTAGCAAAAGACTGGGAGCGACCAACTAAAAGAGCAATGACGGTCATAATCATGCAGAGCGACAAAGCAACATTGAATCAGGCATGGAAGTTATATCGCTACTCAGAAACTAAAGATCATCGAGGCTTGACAGACTTTCTTTACAGTCTTAAATATGCGTGAGCATATGCCAAGTCAATCAAAATAAATTCTTGAAGGAAGATATTACTAAACCATACCACATCATAGGCAAACAAATCATGTTGGTACTCCAATAACACATTGGGAACCCCCCAGCTATTTGAGACTAACCATAAGAAAACATGAACTACTAAGCACCATTATGCACGTAGCATTTTTATCATAGACATATCGACCAATGCAACAGAAGCAAACTCTCTTAATAAGATAAGCATGATAACTAAAGAGAGTTCAAGCAACCAACTAAACAAAAGCTCTTTAAAAAGATAAGCATGAATACTAAGAGCTGAACATGACAGTAGCTATTGAAAGACCAAGAACATACACAGCAAAGATAGACATGAAAATTCTATGTTGTGTTCTAGGTTGAAGTGGAGCGTGTTTCTCTCCCACACAAAGAAAGCTGAGTTCCGACTCGTTATGAAAAGCAAGCAAAGCTAAAAAGGAAACTAAAAGCAAGACGCTCCAAGCATAGCACATAACACATGAAGTGATAAAAATATAGTGGAACGAAGGACGAACTGATAATGTTGATGGAGAAGGGGATGCACGGGGGCATCCCCAAGCTTAGACGCTTGAGTCTCCTTGAATATTTATTGGGGGTGCATGGGGGCATCCCCAAGCTTGAGCGTTTGACACTCCAGAATCTTTTTATCATCTTCCCTCGCACACTTGAAAACTCCCTTCATACATAACTCATCATAATTTGATTAGCGAGGTTAGTACCCATAATAATATAATTGTTCCTTGCTGGAAATAAGGATATTCTTGAAGGTCTACTGTTTCTCAAGATTGCCAAAAGGGTTTTGCAAAGAAAAAGCAAGCTCAAGGTTTGCAAAATGAAGGAAAGGCAAAACAGGACAGAATCTGTGAAAAACAGAACAGCAGGTAGTAAATGATTTTTTCGGGGCACTTCTGCAACTCTAATCAAAAAACTCAGAACAGACGTCCGAAAGACAATTGTATAGAGCACGCTGTCGAAATAATTTAGACCAAAAAGATGACCTGGTGATTTTATACGAATTTTTCTGTCCAAGGACAGAATCTGTTTCCTGGACAGCACGTCACAACTTTTGAACTTTCTTGCAATCAGAGACTACACTTGGCACAAAGTTGAAAAGTAAAGATACAATGATGATGCTACTGTAGTAAAAACATCAAGACACAACAAAAGCAAAATAAAATTTATTCATGTGGGCTGCCTCCCAAAAGCGCTTTCTTTTATGCCTTTAAGCTAGGCATAATGCATAGAGATCAAGTTTTATCAAGAGTAAAAGAATAGCTAGCCCGTATAACGGACTCAAAAGGTAACTTAATCTTCTTTCTAGGGAAGTGTCCCATCCCTTTCTTGAGAGGAAATTGGAATTTTATATTCCCCTCTTTCATGTCAATGATAGCACCAACGGTGCGTAGGAAAGGACGTCCCAAAATAATTGGACAAGAAGGTTCACATTCAATGTCCATAATAGTAAAATCAACGGGAACGTAATTGTCATTGACAATGATAAGAACATCGTCAATCCTCCCCAAAGGTTTCTTTATGGAAGAATCAACAAGACAAACACCAAAAGAACAAGAATCAAAAGATTTCAATTTAAGCATATCATATATTCTTTTGGGCATAACGGAGGTACTAGCTCCAATATCACATAAAGCATAGCAAGAGAAGTTATTCAACTTATTTTTAATCATAGGATCCCAACCATCTTCTAGCTTTCTAGGTATGGAGGCTTCTACTCTAAGTTTCTCCTCCCTAGCTTTGATGAGAGCATTAGTGATATGCTCTGTGAAGGCAAGATTAAGCGTGCTAGTGCGGGGATCTCTAGACATCTTGTGAAGGAAATCAATAACTTCGGTAAGAGTGCAATTATTAAAATCAAGGTCACTACTATCAAGTAAAGTGGTAGTGGTGTCCTTTAGGTTCACTTGTTTGGTAGTTTCTATGGTCATAGCATCACCATTAATAGGTCCATTGGGACCAGGAGTGCATTCGGTGCTAAGAGTTTGGATATCCTCAACAACTTGGATAGTAGCAACAGTGTGGTGGGTAGGAAGGCTCTTAATTATATCTTCTTCCTCCCTTTCTCTAGCCCATCTCTCTTTAAGTTTAGCCAACATCCTAATGTTTTCATTAATTTGCACTTGAATAGCATTCATAGGAGTGACCTTCCTCTCCTCAAGAGGAGAAGTTCTAATTTTAAGCAATTCTACCTCATGGGCTAAATTGTCTACCTTCGAAAAGAGATTATCTAGTTTGTTTAGTTTTTCTTCTACACTCTTATTAAAGGCTTTTTGGGTAGTGATGAAATCTTTAAGCATAATCTCTAGTTCAGTAGTGGAGTTCTTGGTGCTAGGATAAGCATTGTTGTTCCCATAAGAATTAGAGGGGAACGGTCTAGGATTGCTACCAAAATTACTCCTATAAGCATTGTTATTAAAATTGTTTCTAGAGATAAAGTTCACATCTACTTGTTCTTGAGCAATCAAAGAATTTAAAGGAACATCACGAGGATCAACAGAAGATTGCTTCGAAAGTAGAGACATGATCAAGTCAACTTTTTCATTTAGGGAGGAAATCTCCTCGACAGAGTTTACCTTCCTACCTGTTGGAGCGCGTTCGGTGTGCCATTGAGAATAATTGGTCAACATCTCATCGAGAAGCTTCGTGGCAGCACCAAGTGTAGTTGACATAAAGGTTCCTCCCGCGGCCAAATCTAACAAGTTCCGCGAGGTAAAGTTCAAGCCTGCATAAAAAGTTTGGATAACCATCCAAGTAGTCAAACCATGAGTAGGGCAGTTCTTGACAAGAGATTTCATGTGTTCCCAAGCTTGGGCAACGTGTTCATTATCCAATTGTTTAAAATTCATTATGTTACTTCTTAGTTGGATAATTTTAGCAGGTGGATAGTACTTTCCAATAAAAGCATCTTTGCACTTGTCCCATGAATCTATGCTATTTCTAGGCAAAGATTGAAACCAAATTTTAGCTCCTCCTCTCAAGGAGAAAGGAAAAAGCTTAAGCTTAACAATATTACCATCTATTTCTTGGTACTTTTGCATATCATAGAGTTCAACAAAGTTGTTCAAGTGCAAAGCAGCATCATCTCCAGCACCGGAGAATTGATCTTTCATGACTAAGTTCAGTAAAGCAGGTTTAATTTCATACGAAGGTGCTGAAGTGGCAGGTGTAGTGATAGGCGTGCAAATAAAGTCATCGTTGTTATGACTAGTGAATTCACACAACTTAGTGTTCTCGGTGGAACCCATAGTAGCAAGCAAGCAAGATAACTATTTTTGTGATTTTTTATAAAGGACACTAAAGCAAAAACTGAAAGGTAAACTAACAATACTAAAAAGCAAAGGTAAAAGATAGCGTGCAACACCCCTATCTTGAAGAGTGGAGTCCCCGGCAACGGCGCCAGAAAACTTTGCTTGATGGCTTCTCGCCCCTCGTTGGTTACCCCAAGTGGAAGGTTTGAGATGCAGTGTAACGGTAGTTTTCCCTTGGCAAAGATACCAAGGATCGATTTCCCCTAAGACTCCTAGTTTCAACAAGAAGGTGTCAACTGCTAACGGCGCCAGATATTAGCAATCAACTTGGACCTGCACACAGATACAAATAACTTTGCTCCCAACGAGTACAGATAGGTTGTCAATCCCTCCGGCCTTGTCGTTTACAAAGGATCAAACACAAGAGATAATAGTGATAGGTATTGCTGCAACTAATAAGTAAAAGAGGAAAGTAAATAGTGGATGTGATCAGTGATGGTAATATGGACCGGGGTCCCATGATGTTCACTAGTGATGTCTCTCTCCCAAAAGACGATAAAACAGCTATGTGAGGTAAACGAATTGCAGCTGGGCAATTGACAGAATTATGTGCGCAAACCAATACTAACTATGTTGCAAGAAAGGTAGAGGTTCAAAGCATGGGCGATATGCCAAGGCAAGTAGACCAAAATCCATTTGCATCTACTACTAATCATCCACCTTGAGATATCTATCCAGAACATCTCGCTGGTATTAAGTTGCGAGTCCCACCCATAGTGTAAACTCAAAGCAATAGACAACTACATTAAAAGAACTTTGCGTAAAGTAAACAATCCTTGCACCCGCGGGCACAAGCACCGTTGTTTTCCCCCTTGTGGCAACAGCACATCCCCTAGACTCATGTTTCTGTCACTCAAGCTAGTCATCGAGGGGCATGAACCCACAATCGAGCATAACGTTCCTTCTTGGAGTCACTACCTACTACTTGGCCAAAGCAATAAATAGCAACGGAGAACATGCAAGAATTACTTATGAACATAAATATAAAAGAGGTAAATCAAATATATTACTCAAACACAATCTAAACATAATCTCACAATCCATCGGATCCCAGCAAACTCAACATAGCAACAGCATAAGGATTACATATGTGCCTCGATCATGTAGGGCAGCTCACGAGGTCTAATTAGTGAAGCACAAGAAGGGGGGAGAACATCACATAGCTACTGGTCATGGACCCATGGTCCAAGGGAGACTACTCACAACTCATCCGGGAGGCGTCCATGGTGGTGGAGAGGCTCACGGTGGTGATCCTCCCCTCCGGCAGGGTGCCGGGAAGAGTTCTCCTGGTGCTCCCGATCTTGGGAGCGCGGCGGCGGCGGAACAGAGATGAGATCGCGAAAAAGGGTTCCGTCCTCGAGGGTTTCGGGACGCGTGTTAAATATATGCCAAAGGGGGCATCAGCGGAGGCCTGGGGGGCCCAGGCGCCCCCCGGGGCGGCCAGGAGGGGGGACGCGCCACCAGGGCGCCTGGAGCCCTGGTGGCCCCCCTCCGGCCCTACTTCGACCGTGTGGAAGCTTCTGGAACGCTGATTTTTTTATATAATTTTTCCGGGATTTTTCTGGCAGTTTACGTGATGGGAAAACCTGAAATACAGAAACAGCAGAAAACAGAAACTGGCACTGGGGTGCACTGAGTTAATAGGTTAGTCCAAATATGATCAAAAGTGTATGGAAGTGTATAAATATCATAGCAATATCACCCAAAAGAGGCATGGAGCAAGCAGAAATTACAGATACGTTTTGGACGTATCAACACACGATTTTCTTTGCCTCCTCCAAACTGGTGGGGCACTTGTTCCCCTTGGGAAGACGTCCATGCCAGAATGACATGTTCTCGTCGAAGCATGCGTCGGTCATTTTGTGTTTTACCTTCATCTCCAGAGCCATGAGCGTTACTTTCAGGCGGGTATCCTCGGGCCTGCATCCTTCATACAATGGAGTAACCGCGTCTAACTCAAGTTCATCCATCTTGGCTTTCTCTCGGGCGGCAGCTCTTGCGTTATCGGTCTGCTTGAGAAGCAGCTCTTGAATATGAGGGTCCTGCACCCAGCCCATCGATGGTCCAGCGTCGTCTGCTCCGCCGGCATCATCATCTTCATGATCATGCCCGTCGTCTGCTCCGGCATCTTCCTCATCATCATGTCCTGCATCTTCTACATGATGACTGTGTACAGCATCACCGTCGTGATCATCTCCTGGGGATTCTTCGTCTTCTCGCCCGCCCGAGCCGCGGTGGTTGTCTTGCTGCCCTTCCTCATTTCTTCCCCGGCCCCCATGGACGACTTCGTAGTCATCTTCATCACCTTGCCACCGATAGCCATCCATGAAACCACGCAAGAGCAGGTGGTCCCGCACCTACCCGGAATTCGGGTCCGCAAGAAGGCTCTTCAGCTTGCATCTTCGACACGGACATCTTATCTCCGTCTCGTTCTTTTGAAGCATCTCGGCCTTCGCGGACCTCAAAAACCTATTCACGATGCCTTCGGTCATCGTGCACACCATGGTCGCCTGCGGGGTAGAGCAAAACGATATTTTAGAACCAAGAAAAAATTTGCCATGACTTTCCCTAAAAATAGGACAAAAAAGAATGCTTAATGCCAAAATTCTCACCGAAACGGAAATGAATCAACATTCCGAGAAAATTTTGGCAACTATCGCATTTCAAATACCGGTACACCTCCAAACACAAACACATATGCAACGCAACAAACATATGCAACACCACGAACATACATAGATCTAGCTAGGCCATAAAAAGTGCATGTGCACATTGTTGTATGGAGAACAACATAAATATAGCTTCCCCCCTTACTTACCTATCAAAACAAGGTAATTTAACCACTTAATTTGAATGAATCTATGGTGGAAATGAGGTGAAAAAGAGGAGGGACCCGAGACAAGGAGGAGGTGGAGAGAATGAAGTGGGGGAGAAAGTGAGTGTGGGTAGGAGAGGCTATCCAAAATATCTTGTTGCTGCCCACTTACTAATGGCGCACCCACTATAAATGCGCCATTAGTAATCAAGGTTACTAATGGCACATCCTCAGTTAGTGCGCCATTACTAGTTTTGCAAAAAAAACATACTAATGGCGCACTGTCGCACAGTGCGCCATTACTAGTTTAAACTAGTAATGGTGCACCATGGAATAGTGCGCCATTAGTAGTTTTGTAAAAAAAAGAATAAAAAATATCATAAAAAAGAACATTAATGGCGCACTTTACTGCTGGTGCGCCATTACTAGTTACAACTAGTAATGGCGCACTTCGTCTGGATGCGCCATTAGTATGTTTGGACAGGCGCACTAGTTCAAAAAAAACTTTTTGATACTAATGGCGCACGCTGGGCCAGGTGCGCCATTAGTAGTTTGAACTCTAATGGTGTATCTGAGGTTGGTGCGCCATTAGTATATACTAATGGCGCACTGCTTGTCTGGTGCGCCATTAGTATCAATTCCATCTATAGCCCTTTTCCTAGTAGTGATAGACCTAGCTCCTGATGCCACTGTTGGGGAACGTAGCAGAAATCAAAAAAATCTACGCATCACCAAGATCAATCTATGGAGTCATCTAGCAACGAGGGAGAGGGGAGTGCATCTACATACCCTTGTAGATCGCGAGCGGAAGCTTTAAAGAGAACGGGGATGATGGAGTCGTACTCGTCGTGATCCAAATCACCGATGATCCTAGCACCGAACAGACGGCACCTCTGCGTTCAACACACATACGGAGCAGGGACATCTCCTCCTTCTTGATCCAGCAAGGGGGAAGGAGAGGTTGATGGAGATCCAGCAGCACGACGGCGTGGTGGTGGAAGAAGCGGGATTCCGGCACGGCTTCGCCAAGCGCAACTCGAGGAGGAAGGGGTGTCACGGGAGGGAGAGGGAGGCGCCAGGGTTAGGGTGCGGCTGCCCTCCCTCCCCCCCACTATATATAGGGCCCCTAGGGGGGCGCCGGCCCTAGAGATCCAATCTCTAGGGGGGCGTCGGCCAAGGGGGGAAACTTGCCCCCAAAGCCAGGTGGGGCGCCCCCCACTCCTAGGGTTTCCAACCCTAGGTGCAGGGGAGGCCCAAGGGGGGCGCACCAGCCCACCAGGGGCTGGTTCCCTTCCCCTTTCAGCCCATGGGGCCCTCTGGGATAGGTGGCCCTACCCGGTGGACCCCCGGGACCCTTCCGGTGGTCCCGGTACAATACCGGTGACCCCCGAAACTTTCCCGGTGGCTAAAACTGGACTTCCTATATATAAATCTTCACCTCCGAACCATTCCAGAACTCCTCGTGACATCCGGGATCACATCCGGGACTTCGAACAACTTTCGGGTTACTGCATACTTATATCTCTACAACCCTAGCATCACTGAACCTTAAGTGTGTAGACCCTACAGGTTCAGGAGACACGCAGACATGACCGAGACGACTCTCCGGTCAATAACCAACAGCGGAATCTGGATACCCATGTTGGCTCCCACATGCTCCTCGATGATCTCATCGGATGAACCACGATGTTGAGGATTCAAACAATCCCATACACAATTCCCTTTGTCTATCGGTACGATACTTGCCCGAGATTCGATCGTCGGTATACCGATACCTTGTTCAATCTCGTCATGGCAAGTCTCTTTACTTGTTCCGTAACACATCATCCCGTGACCAACCCCTTAGTCACATTGAGCTCATTATGATGATGTCGTTCGGAGTGGGCCCAGAGATACCTCTCCGTCATACAGAGTGACAAATCCCAGTCTCGGTTCGTGCCAACCCAACAGATGCTTTCGGAGATACCCGTAGTGTACCTTATAGCCACCCAGTTGCGTTGTGACGTTTGGCACACCCAAAGTATTCCTACGGCATCCGGGAGTTGCACAACCTCATGGTCAAAGGAAAGGATACTTGACATTGGAAAAGCTTCAGCATATGAACTACACGATCTTGTGCTAAGCTTAGGATTGGGTCTTGTCCATCACATCATTCTCCTAATGATGTGATCCCGTTATCAATGACATCCAATGTCCATGGTCAGGAAACCGTGACCATCTGTTGATCAACGAGCTAGTCAACTAGAGGCTTATTAGGGACACGTTGTTGTCTATGTATTCACATATGTATTACTGTTTCCGGATAATACAATTAAAGCATGAACAATAGACAATTATCATGAACAAGGAAATATAATAATAGCCATTTTATTATTGCCTCTAGGGCATATTTCCAACAGTCTCCCACTTGCACTAGAGTCAATAATCTAGTTACATTGTGATGAATCGAACACCCATAGAGTTCTGGTGTTGATCATGTTTTGCTCGTGGAAGAGGTTTAGTCAACGGATCTGCGGTATTCAGATCCGTATGCACTTTACAAATATCTATGTCTCCATCTTGAATATAATTCTGGATGGAGTTGAAATGGCAATAGCTCCAGTGTTGTCACGGAAGAGAGTCATCGGGCCCGACGCACTTGAAATAACTCCTAGGTCGGTGATGAACTCCTTCATCCAGACTCCTTCCTGTGCTGCTTTGGAAGCAGCTATGTACTCCGCTTCATATGTAGATGCCGCCACGACGCTTTGCTTGCAACTGCACCAGCTGACTGCTCCTCCATTCAAAATATACACGTATCCGGTTTATGACTTGGAGTTATCCAGATCTGTGTCGAAGCTAGCATCGACGTAACCCTTTACGACGAGCTCTTCGTCACCTCCATAAACGAGAAACATATCCTTAGTCCTTTTCAGGTACTTCAGGATGTTCTTGACCGCTGTCCAGTGTTCCATGCCAGGATCACTTTGGTACCTCCCCACCAAACTAATGGCAAGGTTCACATCAGGTCTGGTACATAGCATGGCATACATAATAGAACCTATGGCCGAGGCATAGGGGATGACGCTCATATTTTCTCTATCTTTTGTCGTGGTCGGGCATTGAGCTGTGCTCAATCTCATACCTTGCAATACAGGCAAGAACCCTTTCTTGGACTGATCCATATAGAACTTCTTCAATATCTTGTCAAGGTATGTGCTTTGTGAAAGACCAATGAGGCGTCTCGATCTATCTCTATAGATCTTGATGCCTAATATGTAAGCAGCTTCTCCAAGGTCCTTCATTGAAAAACTCTTATTCAAGTAGGCCTTTATGCTCTCCAAGAATTATACATCATTTCCCATCAGCAATATATCATCCACATATAATATGAGAAATTCTATAGAGCTCCCACTCACTTTCTTGTAAATACAGGCTTCTCCCCAAGTCTGTATAAACCCAAACGCTTTGATCACCTCATCAAAGCAAATGTTCCAACTCCGAGATGCTTGCACCAGCCCATAGATTGAGCGCTGGAGCTTGCATATCTTGTTTTTTTTGCGGTGGAGCTTGCATATTTTGTTAGCATCCTTAGGATCGACAAAACCTTCCGGCTGCATCATATACAGTTCTTCCTTGAGGAAGCCATTAAGGAATGTTGTTTTGACGTCCATTTGCCAAATCTCATAATCATAGAATGCGGCAATTGCTAACATGATTCGGACGGACTTCAGCATCACTACGGGAGAGAAAGTCTCATCGTAGTCAATTCCTTGAACCTGTCGATAACCTTTAGCGATAAGTCGAGCCTTATAGATGGTCACATTACCATCCGTGTCAGTCTTCTTCTTAAAGATCCATTTATTTTCTATGGTGTGCCGATCATCGGGCAAGTCCACCAAAGTTCATACTTTGTTATCATACCTGGATCCTATCTCGGATTTCATGGCTTCAAGCCATTTGTTGGAATCCGGGCCCACCATCGTTTCTTCATAGTTCGAAGGTTCATAGTTGTCTAACAACATGATTTCCAGGACAGGTTTGCCGTACCACTCTGGTGCGGAACGTGTCCTTGTGGACCTACGAAGTTCAGCAGTAACTTGATCTGAAGCTTCATGATCATTATCATTAACTTCCTCCCTAGTCGGTGCAGGCACCACACTTCCTGCGCTGTGCTACTTTCCGGTTCGGAAGGGGTGACAATCACCTCATCAAGTTCCACTTTCCTCCCACTTACTTCTTTCGAGAGAAACTCTTTCTCTAGAAAGGATCCATTCTTGGCAACAAAGACCTTGCCTTTGGATCTGAGGTAGAAGGTATACCCAATAGTTTCCTTAGGGTATCCTATGAAGACGCATTTTTCCGATTTGGGTTCGAGCTTTTCAGGTTGAAGTTTCTTGACATAAGCATCGCATCCCCAAACTTTTAGAAACGACAACTTAGGTTTCTTGCCAAACCAAAGTTCATACAGTGTCGTCTCAACGGATTTAGACGGTGCCCTATTTAAAGTGAATGTGGCAGTCTCTAAAGCATAACCCCAAAATGATAGCGGTAAGTCGGTAAGAGACATCATAGATCGCACCATGTCTAACAGAGTACGATTACGACATTCGGACACACCATTACGCTGAGGTGCTCCAGGCGGCGTCAATTGCGAAACAATTCCACGGTTCCTTAGGTGCATGCCAAATTCGTGACTTAAATATTCTCCTCCATGATTCGATCGTAAGAACTTTATTTTTCTGTCACGTTGATTCTCAACCTCATTCTGAAATTCCTTGAACTTTTCAAAGGTCTCAGACTTGTGTTTCATCAAGTAGACATACCCATATCTACTCAAGTCATCAGTGAGGGTGAGAACATAACGATAGCCACCGCGAGCTTCAACACTCATTGGATCGCACACATCGGTATGTATGATTTCCAATAAGTTGGTTGCTCGCTTCATTGTTCCGGAGAACGGAGTTTTGGTCATCTTGCCCAAGAGGCATGGTTCGCACGTGTCAAATGATTCATAATCAAGAGACTCCAAAAGTCCATCTGCATGGAGCTTCTTCATACGTTTGACACCAATATGACCAAGGCGGCAATGCCACAAGTATGTGGGACTATCATTATCAACCTTACATCTTTTGGCATCCACACTATGAATATGTGTAACATCACGTTCGAGATTCATTAAGAATAAACCATTGACCAGTGGGGCATGACCATAAAACATTTCTCTCATATAAATAGAACAACCATTATTCTCGAATTTAAATGAGTAGCCATCTCGCATCAAACGAGATCTAGATACAATGTTCATGCTCAAAACTGGTACTAAATAACAATTATTGAGGTTTAAAACTAATCCCCAAGGTAGATGCAGAGGTAGTGTGCCGACGGCGATCACATCGACCTTGGAACCATTCCCGACGCGCATCGTCACCTCGTCCTTCGCGAGTCTCCGCTTATTCCGCAGCTCTTGCTTTGAGTCACAAATGTGAGCAACTGCACTGGTATCAAATACCCAGGAGCTACTACGAGCGCTGGTAAGGTACACATCAATAACATGTATATCACATATACCTCTGACGTTGTCGGCCTTCTTATCTGCTAAGTATTTGGGGCAGTTCCGCTTCCAGTGACCCGTTCCCTTGCAATAAAAGCACTCAGTCTCATGCTTGGGTCCATTCTTTGGCTTCTTCCCGGAAATTAGCTTACCAGGCGCGGAAACTCCTTTGTCGTCCTTCTTGAAGTTCTTCTTACCCTTGCCTTTCTTGAACTTAGTGGTTTTATTCACCATCAACACTTGATGTTCTTTCTTGATCTCCACCTTCGCTGATTTCAGCATTGAATACACCTCGTGAATGGACTTCTCCATCCCTTGCATATTGAAGTTCATCACGAAGCTCTTGTAGCTAGGTGGGAGCGACTGAAGGATTCTGTCAACGACTGCTTCATCTGGGAGATTAATTCCCAACTGAGACAAGCGATTGTGCAACCCAGACAATTTGAGTATATGCTCGCTGACAGAACTATTCTCCTCCATCTTACAACTGTAGAATGCGTCAGAGACGTTATATCTCTCGACTCGGGCATGAGCTTGGAAAACCATTTTCAGCTCTTGGAACATCTCATATGCTCCGTGGTGCTCAAAACGCTTTTGGAGCTCCGATTCTAAGCTGTTAAGCATGCCGCACTGAACCAGGGAGTAACCATCACAACGCGACTGCCAGGCGTTCATAACGTCTTGGTTCGCTGGGGCGGGAGCGTCACCTAGCGGCTCTTCAAGGGCATATGTTTTCTTGGCAGCTATGAGGATGATCCTCAAGTTATGGACCCAATCAGTATAGTTGCTACCATCGTATTTTAGCTTGGTTTTCTCTAGGAATGCGTTGAAGTTGAGGACAACATTAGCGTGGGCCATTGGATCTACAAGACATATTGTAAAGATTTTAGACTATGTTCATGACAATTAAGTTCATCTAAACAAATTCAATGAACTCCCACTCAGATAGACATATCTCTAGTCATCCAAGTGATACATGATCCGAATCGACTAGGCCGTGTTTGATCATCACATGAGACAGACTAGTCATCAACGGTGAACATCTTTATGTTGATCGTATCTACTATACGACTCATGTTCGACCTTTCGGTCTTCCATGTTCCGAGGCCAAGTCTATACATGCTAGGCTCGTCAAGTGAACCCTAAGTGTATTGCGTGTGTAAATCTGGCTTACACCCGTTGTATGCGAACGTTAGAGCCTATCACACCCGATCATCACATGGTGCTTCGGAACAACGAACCTTAGCAACGGTGCACAGTTAAGGGGAACACAATTCTTGAAATTTTTGTGAGAGATCATCTTATTTACTACCGTCGTTCTAAGCAAATAAGATGTAAAAACATAATAAACATCACATGCAATCAAATAGTGACATGATATAGCCAATATCATTTTGCTCCTTTTGATCTTCATCTTCAGGGCTCCATGATCATCATCGTCACCGGCATGACACCATGATCTCCATCATCGTGTCTTCACGAAGTAGTCTCGCCAAACATTACTTCAATTACTATGGCTAACGGTTAGCAATAAAGTAAAGTAATTACATGGCGTTTTCAGTGACACGCAGGTCATACAATAAAATAAGACAACTCCTATGGCTCTTGCCGGTTGTCATACTCATCGACATGCAAGTCGTGATTCCTATTACAAGGACATGATCAATCTCATACATCACATATATATCATTCATCACATTCTTTTGGCCAGATCACATCACATGGCACATGCTGCAAGAACAAGTTAGACGTCCTCTAATTGTTGTTGCAAGTTTTTACGTGGCTGCTATAGGTTTCTAGAAAGAACGTTTCTTACCTACGCCAAAACCACAACGTGATATGCCAATTTCTATTTACCCTTCATAAGGACCCTTTTCATCGAATTCGATCCGACTAAAGTGGGAGAGACAGACACCCGCTAGCCACCTTATGCAACTAGTGCATGTCAGTCGGTGGAACCTGTCTCACGTAAGCGTACGTGTAAGGTCGGTCTTGGGCGCTTCATCCCACGATGCCGCCGAATCAAGATAATACTAGTAACGGCCAGAGAATTGAACAAATCTACGCCCACAACTACTTTGTGTTCTACTCGTGCAAGATACTACGCATAGACCTTGCTCATGATGCCACTGTTGGGGAACGTAGCAGAAATCAAAAAAATTCTATGCATCACCAAGATCAATCTATGGAGTCATCTAGCAACGAGGGAGAGGGAAGTGCATCTACATACCCTTGTAGATCGCGAGCGAAAGCGTTCAAGAGAACGGGGATGATGGAGTCGTACTCGTCGTGATCCAAATCAGCGATGATCCTAGCGCCAAAGGGATGGCACCTCCGCGTTCAACACACGTACGGAGAGGGGACGTCTCCTCCTTCTTGATCCAGCAAGGGGTAAGGAGAGGTTGATGGAGATCTAGCAGCACGACGGCGTGGTGGTGGAAGAAGCGGGATTCGAGCACGGCTTCGCCAAGCGCAACTCGAGGAGGAAGGGGTGTTACGGGAGAGAGAGGGAGGCGCCAGGGCTTAGGGTGCGTCTGACCTCCCTCCCCCACTATATATAGGGCCCCTAGTGGGGCGCCGGCCCTAGAGATCCAATCTCTAGGGGGGGCGGCGGACGAGGGGGGAAACTTGCCCCCCTAGCCATGTGGGGCGCCCCCCACCCCTAGGGTTTCCAACCCTAGGCGCAGGGGGAGGCCCAAGGGGGGCGCACCAGCACACCAGGGGCTGGTTCCCTTCCCCTTTTAGCCCATGGGGCCCTCCGGGATAGGTGGCCCCAGCCGGTGGACCCCCGGGATCCTTCCGGTGGTCCCGGTACAATACCGGTGACCCTCGAAACTTTCCTGGTGGCCAAAACTGGACTTTCTATATATAAATCTTTACCTCCGGACCATTTCGGAACTCCTCGTGACGTCCGGGATCACATCCTGGACTCCGAACAACTTTCGGGTTACCGCATACTTATATCTCTACAACCCTAGCGTCACCGAACCATATGTGTGTAGACCCTACGGGTTCGGGAGACACGCAGACATGACCGAGACGACTCTCCGGTCAATAACCAACAGTGGAATCTGGATACCCATGTTGGATCCCACATGCTCCTCGATGATATCACCGGATGAACCACGATGTCGAGGATTCAAACAATCCCGTACGCAATTCCCTTTGTCTATCGGTACGATACTTGCCCGAGTTTCGATCATCGTTATACCGATACCTTGTTCAATCTCGTCATGGCAAGTCTCTTTACTCGTTCTGTAACACATCATCCCGTGACCAACCCCTTAGTCACATTGAGCTCATTATGATGATGTCTTACCGAGTGGGCCCAGAGATACCTCTCCGTCATACGGAGTGACAAATCCCAGTCTCGGTTCGTGCCAACCCAACAAATGCTTTCGGAGATACCCGTAGTGTACCTGTATATCCACCCAGTTATGTTGTGACGTTTGGCACACCCAAAGTATTCCTACGGCATCCGGGAGTTGCACAACCTCATGGTCTAAGGAAAGGATACTTGACATTGGAAAAGCTTCAGCATACGAACTACACGATCTTGTGCTAGGCTTAGGATTGGGTCTTGTCCATCACATCATTCTCCTAATGATGTGATCCCGTTATCAATGGCATCCAATGTCCATGGTCAGGAAACCGTGACCATCTGTTGATCAACGAGCTAGTCAACTAGAGGCTTACTAGGGACACGTTGTTGTCTATGTATTCACATATGTATTAATGTTTCTGGATAATACAATTAAAGCATGAACAATAGACAATTATCATGAACAAGAAAATATAATAATAACCATTTTATTATTGCCTCTAGGGCATATTTCCAACAGCACCAACTTGCTTGCTCATAAAGACCTAGGGCATTTGATGTGATGCCCGGATAATTAGGCTATAGTAATCCCATGTTAATGATGCCACGTCACCACTGTTACTGGTTCTAATCTCGCTTAGATTCAAATCAGGTTCGAATTCAAATTCAAATTTAAGTCCAAGTTAAAAAAATCAAATGTCAAAACTAAAATGTTCAATATGTTGAAAATATTCCATAACTATTTACGATGGAGAAACCACTTTATTATAAAGTAGTTAAATGCACTAAAATAAATAAAACTGTGGCAATAACAATTGATAGAATGCCATTTAAAAATTATAAAATATTACACTATTTTAATTAGGGGTCAAACCTTTTATGGCAATGGTATAATTAGTAATACTAATTTAGGTACTAACATCATATTTTATAAAGCTAAAATAATAGAAACTAAAAGTGAAAACAGAAAAGAAAAAAAAAGATAAAAGAAAAAAACAACAGTTTAGAAAAAAAGGAAAAGGGGCTAAGCCTGGCACTTGAGGCCCAAGTGCACAGCACCAGGCCCAGCCCACCAGCGCCTTGTCTCCCTCCTCCCCCCTGTTCACCATCGCGCTGGATGCCCATGCACCGTCTGTGGCCGCGGGAGGCCACACGCCGGCCATCCGCCGTCCCCCCCACCCCCGCCGTCGCCTACTAGGTCGCTCCGGACCTAAACCCGAACCCTAGCGCCCCAATTCCACTCCCCCCCCTCGCACGCGCTTGTCTTCCCCGCCGCCAACCTCGCCCGAGCACGTCCGTCGCCGCCGCTCGCCGTTTGCCGCGACCACCGGCCTCTCCGCGCCATCCGAGGATGTCCCGGAGCTCCGACATCCACTACTTCTTCTACCTCGCCACTGGATCGGGGTCGGGGAGCTACAACCACGATGCCCCCTTGATGACCCACAACCGTAAGGGATCTATTGCAGCGTTTTCGATAAGTAAGAGTGTCAAACCCAACGAGGAGCAGAAGGTATTGATAAGCGATTTTGAGCAAGGAATTACTGCAAGCACTGAAAGGTAACTTTTTAGGGGTTTTCTTGATATAAGCAACAGGAAAGTAAAAGCGAGCAAAGTAAAAGGCACTGAAGAGTAACAAGTGGCCCAATCCTTTCTGATCAAAGGAGAGGCCTAGCAACTGAACTTATAAAGGCTAAAGTGTTCTTGAGGACACACAGGAGAGGTAGTCATGTGCTTTCATCATATTCCGTATCGGTACTATGTGATGTGTTGATAAGTGTTGAGTGGGTGGATCTATGCTAGTACACTCTCTAGACTAAGATGAGTGCACTCTTATGATTAAACACCATGCAAGTATCCGCAAATACAAGATAGTATTTAAGGAAAAAGCCTAACCATAGCAATACGATCGATGATCCATTGTTCCCTTGTGCAAAAGCGTGCGAACTGGGGTTCAGGTTTCTGTCACTCCGGCAACCCACCGTAAGCATTATTTGTACACAATGTATTCCCCTAGGTCCTTAATAAGGCGAAGTGTTGAGTGTTCGACTCACACAACACCACTAGTAGAATAACAACACAACTTAAGTATCAAACAACACATATTACTTCAACATCATATGACTACTAACAACAAGACTTTTCCCATGCCCTCAAGAACTAAGGTAACTACTCACAAGACATAAAAGAGATCATGATCAGTGGAGATAAATGGATGATAAACAATCTAGACATAATGATATTTCTCCAACAAAACTCAATAGCATTCACCACAAAGTAGTAATCAACACCGATGGAGTAGAGAGGATAGATAGTATGTGTTACAACACAAGTTGCAATGGTGAGATGAGATTTGGATGAAGATGGAGATGGTGTTGATGTTGGGGATGATGTTGATGATGATATCTATGATGCCCGTGATGATGGTGATGACGATGGCAATGATCTCCCCTTCCGGGAGGTGATCTCCCCGGCGGAATCTGCCCGCCGGAGATGGCTTTTTATTCTCTGTAGGTTTCCGCCACGAGCGGCGGCGGAACTCCGTCAAAACTCCTCTTTTTAGGGTTTTAGGATGACGAGGAGTATATAGGCAAAAGGGGGCAGCCGGAAGTGGGCCAGGGGCTCCAGGCGCCCCCCCCCCCCCCCCCGGCGCGGCCAGGGAGGGTGCCGCGCCAGGTGGGCGCCTGGGCGCCCTGTGGCCCCCCTCTGGTTGCCCTTTTGCGTGCCTTCGTGATCCGTCTGGAAAATACCCTCCGTCGATTTTCAGGTAATTAGGAGGTATTCTTCTTCAGCAACTCAGCGTCCACTTT
>LR738709.1:67495008-67518692 GCA_902687465.1 Secale cereale | reverse complement strand
GATCAACAGAAGATTGCTTCGAAAGTAGAGACATGATCAAGTCAACTTTTTCATTTAGGGAGGAAATCTCCTCGACAGAGTTTACCTTCCTACATGTTGGAGCGCGTTCGGTGTGCCATTGGGAATAATTGGTCATCATCTCATCGAGAAGCTTCGTGGCAGCAGCAAGTGTAGTTGACATAAAGGTTCCTCCCGTGGCCGAATCTAACAAGTTCCGGGAGGTAAAGTTCAAGCCTGCATAAAAAGTTTGGATAACAATCCAAGTAGTCAAACCATGAGTAGGGCAGTTCTTGACAAGAGATTTTATACGTTCCCAAGCTTGGGCAACGTGTTCATTATCCAATTGTTTGAAATTCATTATGTTACTCCTTAGTTGGATAATTTTAGAAGGTGGATAGTATTTTCCAATAAAAGCATCTTTGCATTTGTCCCAAGAATCTATGCTATTTCTAGGCAAGGATTGAAACCAAATTTTAGCTCCTCCTCTCAAGGAGAAAGGAAAAAGCTTAAGCTTAACAATATTACCATCTATTTCTTGGTACTTTTGCATATCACAGAGTTCAACAAAATTGTTTAAGTGTAAAGCAGCATCATCTCCAGCACCGGAGAATTGATCTTTCATAACTAGGTTCAGTAAAGCAGGTTTAATTTCATAAGAAGGTGCTGAAGTGGCAGGTGTAGTGATAGGTGTGCAGATAAAGTCATCGTTGTTATGACTAGTGAAGTCACACAACTTGGTGTTCTCGGTGGAACCCATAGCAGCAAGCAAGCAAGATAACTATTTTTGTGATTTTTGATAAAAGATACTAAAGCAAAAAAACTGAAAGGTAAACTAACAAGACTAAAAAGCAAAGGTAAAAGATAACGTGCAACTCCCCTATCTTGAAGAGTGGAGTCCCCGACAACGACGCCAGAAAACTTTGCTTGATGGCTTCTCGCCCCTCGTTGGTTACCCCAAGTGGAAGGTTTGAGATGCAGTGTAGCGGTAGTTTTCCCTTGGCAAAGATACCAAGGATCGATTTCCCCTGAGACTCCAAGGTTCAACAAGAAGGTGTCAACTGCTAACGGCGCCAGATATTAGCAATCAACCGGACCTGCACACAGATACAAATAACTTTGCTCCCAACGAGTACAGAGAGGTTGTCAATCCCTCCGGCCTTGTCGTTTACAAAGGATCAAACGCAAGAGATAATAGTGATAGGTATAACTGCAACTAGTAAGTAAAGACTGAAAGTAAATAGCGGATGTGATCAGTGATGGTAATATGGACCAGGGTCTCATGATGTTCACTAGTGATGTCTCTCTCCCAAAAGACGATAAAACAGCTATGTGAGGTAAACGAATTACAGCTGGGCAATTGACAGAATTATGTGCGCAAACCAATGCTAATTATGTTGCAAGAAAGGTAGAGGTTCAAAGCATGGGCGGTACGCCAAGGCAAGTAGACCGAAATCCATCTGCATCTACTACTAATCATCCACCTTGAGATATCTATCCAGAACATCTCGCTGGTATTAAGATGCGAGTCCCACCCATAGTGTAAACTCAAAGCAACAGACAACTGCATTAAAAGAACTTTGCGTAAAGTAAATAATCCTTGCACCCGCGGGTACAAGCACCGTTGTTTTCCCCCTTGTGGCAACAGCACATCCCCTAGACTCATGTTTCTGTCACTCAAGCTAGTCATCTAGGGGCATGAACCCACAATCAAGCATAACGTTCCCTCTTGGAGTCACTACCTACTACTTGGCCAAAGCAATAAATAGCAACGGAGAACATGCAAGAATTACTTACGAACATAAATATAAAAGAGGTGAATCAAATATATTACTCAAACACAATCTGAACATAATCTCACAATCCATCGGATCCCAGCAAACTCATCATAGCAACAGCATAAGGATTACATATGTGCCTCGATCATGTAGGGCAGCTCACGAGGTCTAATTAGTGAAGCACAAGAAGGGGAGGAGAACATCACATAGCTACAGGTCATGGACCCATGGTCCAAGGGAGACTACTCACAACTCATCCGGGAGGCGTCCATGGTGGTGGAGAGGCTCCCGGTGGTGATCCTCCCCTCCGGCAGGGTGCCGGGAAGAGTTCTCCTGGTGCTCCCGATCTTGGAAGCGCGGCGGCGGCGGAACAGAGATGAGATCGCGAAAAAGGGTTCCGTCCTCGAGGGTTTCGGGATGCGTGTTAAATATATGCCAAAGGGGGGCATCAGCGGAGACCTGGGGGGCCCAGGCGCCCCCCCGGCGCGGCCAGGAGGGGGGCCGCGCCACCAGGGCGCCTGGAGCCCTGGTGGCCCCCCTCCGGCCATACTTTGGCCGTCTGGAAGCTTCCGGAACGCTGATTTTTTATATAATTTTTCCGGGATTTTTCTGGCAGTTTACGTGATGGGAAAACCTGAAATACAAAAACAGCAGAAAACAGAAACTGGCACTTGGGTGCACTGAGTTAATAGGTTAGTCCAAATATGATCAAAAGTGTATGGAAGTGTATAAATATCATAGAATTATCACACAAAAGAGGCATGGAGCAAGCAAAAATTATAGATACGTTTTGGACGTATCAAGCGCCACCATCATCCGATCATCTGATCTGGGGTTTCCCCCGGAGGTAGCGGAGAGTGGCCTTGAACTTCTCCACGGCGATGCCTTCAAGAAGGGAACAACGCAGATAGTGCCACCACCGCCAGCCTTAGCAGGAGCCAAAGGCAAGTTTTCACCCAGATCAGTTCGAAGGGATCCAACTCTCGTGTCCGGGCTGCCGTCACCACCAGCACCACCAGGCAGACCCTGGAGCACCGGCAGATCAGCGAGTGATGGGCCTCGAACCCCTCGTTGGTTACCCCAAGTGGAAGGTGTAAGATGCAGTAAGTAGAAGTGTTTTCCCCTAGCAAAGATGCCAAGGATCGATTCCCCAGAGACTCCTAGATTCAACAAGTAGGTGTCAATTGCTACGGCGCCAGATTAGTAGCAACCAACGTGGACCTGCACACAGATACAAATAACTTTGCTCCCAACGTGTACAGAGAGGTTGTCAATCTCTCCGGCCTTGTAGTTCACAAAGGGTTAAAAGCAATGATAGTAGTGATAGATAGTTTTTGCAATAGTAAGTAAATAGCGAAAAGTAAATAGTGGATGTGATCAATGATGGTAATATGGACCGGAGTCTCATGATGTTCACTAGTGATGTCTCTCTCCCAAAAGACGATAAAACAGCTATGTGAGGTAAACAAATTACAGCTGGGCAATTGACAGGACCACGAAAGCAAACCAATGCTGACTACATTGCAAGAAAGGTTGAGGTTCAAAGCATGGGCGGTACGCCAAAGTAAGTAGACCGAAATCCATCAATATCTACTACTAATCATCCACCTTGAGATATCTATCCAGAATATCTCGCTGGTATTAAGTTGCGAGTCCCACCCATAGTGTAAACTCAATGCAATAGACAACTGCATTAGAAGAACTTTGCGTAAAGTAAACAATCCTTGCACCCGCGGGCACAAGCACCGTTGTTTTCCCCCTTGTGGCAACAGCACATCCCCTAGACTCATGTTTCTGTCACTCAAGCTAGTCATCGAGGGGCATGAACCCACAATCGAGCATAACGTTCCCTCTTGGAGTCACTACTTACTACTTGGCCAAAGCAATAAATAACAACAGAGAACATGCAAGGATTACTTATGAACTAAAATATAAAAGAGGTGAATCAAATATATTACTCAAGTTCAATCTGAACATAATCTCATAATCCATCGGATCCCAGCAAACTCAACATAGCAACAGCATAAGGATTACATAGGTGCCTCGATCATGTAGGGCAGCTCACGAGGACTAATTAGTGAAGCACAAGAACGGGAGGAGAACATCACATAGCTACTGGTCATGGACTCATGGTCCAAGGGAGACTACTCACGAGTCATCCGGGAGGCGTCCATGGTGGTGGAGAAGCTCCCGGTGGTGATCCTCCCCTCCGGCAGGGTGCCGGGAAGAGTCCTCCTGGTGCTCCCGATCTTGGAAGCGGCGGCGGCGGCGGAACAGAGATGGGATCGCGAAAAGAAGTCCTGTTCTGAGGGTTACGGAGGACCCTTTAAATATATGCCAAAGTAGGGCACCGGGGGAGCCTCGGGGGGCCGAGGCGCCCCCCGGCGTGGCCCAGGGGGGGGCGCGCCCACAGGGCGCCTGGAGCCCCTGTGGCCCCCCCAGGTTGCCCTTCGGACGCAGTGTTGTTTCCGGTTCGCTGATTTTTTATATAATTTTTCTGTATTTTTCTGGGCAGTTCTCGAAACGTGAAAACCTGAAATACAAAAACAGCCGAAAACAGAAACTGACACTGGGGTGCACTGGATTAGTAAGTTAGTCCAAATATGATCAAAAGTGTATGGAAGTGTATGAATATCATAGCAATATCACCCAAAAGTGGCATGGAGCAAGCAGAAATTATAGATACGTTTTGGACGTATCATACACCTTTGAAAAGTAGCAGGGGCATTACATAAACCAAAAGGTATACGCATGTAAGCATAAGTACCAAAGGGACAAGTAAAAGTGGTCTTCTCTTGATCAGCAGTGTTAACATGAATTTGAGAGAAACCAGAATAACCATCGAAGTAACAAAAGTGGGTATTTTTGGATAACCTTTCAAGCATTTGATCGATGAATGGCAACGGGTAGTGATCCTTCCTGGTTGCCTTGTTCAGCTTCCTGTAATCAATACACATTCTATATCCAATAATAATTCTCTGAGGTATTAGTTCATTCTTATCATTAGGAACCACAGTTGTACCTCCTTTCTTAGGAACACAATGTACCGGGCTTACCCACTTACTATCAGCTATAGGGTAGATAATACCTGCGGCTAGGAGCTTGAGAATCTCAGTTCTTACAACATCCATCATCTTCGGGTTCAACCGTCGTTGATGATCAACAACTGGTTTAGCATCAGGCTCAAGGTTGATAGTATGTTGACAGATAGATGGACTAATCCCCTTAAGGTCATCAAGGGTATAGCCAATTGCACCTCAGTGTTTACGAAGTACTTCCAATAGTCGCTCTTCTTCATATCCTGAAAGGTTAGAGTTGATAATAACAGGATATACTTTCTTTTCATCTAAATAAGCATACTTGAGCGTATCGGGAAGAGGTTTAAGATCGAACACCGGGTCTTCTTTTGGTTTTGATAAAATTCCCAAAGGTTCAACCGAAAGGTTGTGCTTCAGGATAGCAGGTTGTCTCAAGAATATTTCATCTAGTTCATTTCTTTCCTGCATATGCAAATCATTCTCGTGGTCCTCCATATATTGCTGCAAAGGATCATTAGGGGGAATAGCAATAGAAGCAATACTTTCAATAATTTTATCATCACTAGGTAAATCGGTACCACGAGGCTGCTTAAAGAACTTAGAAAAATTAAATTCATATGGCTCACCATCGAATTCAACAGAAACTTTGCCTTTCTTGCAATCTATTTTAGCTCCACAAGTTCTAAGAAAAGGTCTACCAAAAATAATAGGACAAAAATTGTCCCTCTCTGAACCAAGTACTAGAAAGTTGGTAGGGTATTTTACCTTTCCACATAGGACTTCAACGTCCCTCACAATTCCGATAGGAGAGATAGTTGTTCTGTTTGCAAGATGAATGGTAACATCAACTCCTTCAAGTTCACAAGGGGAAATCTCACCGATGATCTCTTCATAAAGTGAATAGGGGATAGCACTAGCACTCGATCCCAAATCACATAGCCCATAATAATTGTGATCTCCTATTTTAACAGATACTACTGGAGTACCTGAAATTGGGCCTTTATTCTTGGCTGTGACAAGGTTAGTGGAAATAGCACAAAAATTTACATTGGAATCCAAAACATCATTAGTAACAAGGTCTTTAACCAATGCAACTTGAGGATCGACCTTGATCTGGTCCTCAAGCTCATCAATTCTTCTCTCACTTTTATTTATTACGCCTGTCACAAGAGAGTGCTCCCTTATCCTTGCGGGAAAAGGAGGCTTTTCATATATAACTGCAGGCAAAATAGGGTCAGCAACATGAATATCAACAGGTAGCTCTTTGAAAGGTTCATGATGCTGGTCTCTCTTCTTTTTAAAAGAATCAGCGTGAGAGGCAAAATCCTTACATAAATCAATCATTAGATGGGAATCAAGACCCATCTTAGAGCAAAAAGTATTGAAGTAATCAGTTTTCACATAGCTCTCAATATAATCATGCTCATAATTTATAGCGGGTTCAATACCTTTATCGATTTCCCAATCTTCGGTATTCCTCTAGATCCTTTCAATGAGATCCCACCTTTCTTCAACACTCTTCGTCTGAAATACCCCACTAGAGGAGGCATCCAACATCTCCTTATCCTGACGAGAAAGCCTGGCATAAAAATTTGTAAGTATAATTTCCTTAGGGAGCTCATGAATAGGACATTTGAGCATTAGGGACTTCAATCTCCCCCAAGCTTGAGCAATGCTTTCTCCGTCACGAGACCTAAAGTTATAGATATAGTTCATGTCTCGATGAATTTCATGAAGAGGATAAAACTTGGTATAAAAGAGAGACATAAGCTCTTGCCAATCAAGCAAATGCGAGTTATCGAGAAGCTTATACCAATCTGAAGCTTTATCTATAAGCGATACGGAGAACAATTTCCTCATGACAAACTCCATTGATACACCTGCAAGCTTAAATAATGAACATAGTTGTGACAGATATAGCAAGTGTTCAACGGGATGTCTGTCTCCTGCATAACGATTAGCCAAAACATAATCGATAATACCAGCTGGTATTTTATAGGGCACAATTTCAGTAGGGGGAGGAGCAACCACCACAGGTGTGGGGCGTCTTCCCACAAGCAATGATCCAATAGCAAGGTTGTCCATAAGGACAAAGAGCAGCAACAGCAAAAATAAAAACAGAAATATAAAAAAACTTCCTTACCAGTTTCACTTTACCAATAGCGCTACACTCCCCGGCAACGGCGCCAGAAAACGATACTTGATGACCCACAACCATAAGGGATCTATTGCAGCGTTTTTGATAAGTAAGAGTGTCGAACCCAACATGGAGCAGAAGGTATTGATAAGCGATTCTGAGCAAGGAATTACTGCAAGCACTGAAAGGTAACTTTTTAGGGGTTTTCTTGATATAAGTAACAGGAAAGTAAAAGCGAGCAAAGTAAAAGGCACTGAAGAGTAACAAGTGGCCCAATCCTTTTTGAGCAAAGGAGAGGCCTAGCAACTGAACTTATAAAGGCTAAAGTGTTCTTGAGGACACACGGGAGAGGTAGTCATGTGCTTTCATCATATTCTGTATCGGTACTATGTGATGTGTTGATAAGTGTTGAGTCGGTGGATCTATGCTAGTACACTCTATAGACTAAGATGAGTGCACTCTTATGATTAAACACCTTGCAAGCATCCGCAAATACAAGATAGTATTTAAGGCAAAAGCCTAACCATAGCAATACGATCGATGATCCATTGTTCCCTTGTGCAAAAGCGTGCAAACTGGGGTTCAGGTTTCTGTCACTCCGACAACCCACCGTAAGCATTCTTTGTACACAATGTATTCCCCTAGGTCCTTAATAAGGCGAAGTGTTGAGTGTTCGACTCACACAACACCACTAGTAGAATAACAACACAACTTAAGTATCAAACAACACATATTACTTCAACATCATATGACTACTAACAACAAGACTTTTCCCATGCCCTCAAGAACTAAGGTAACTACTCACAAGACATAAAAGAGATCATGATCAGTGGAGATAAATGGATGATAAACAATCTGGTCATAATGATATTTCTCCAACAAAACTCAATAGCATTCACCACAAAGTAGTAATCAACACCGATGGAGTAGAGAGGATAGATAGTACGGGTTACAACACAAGTTGCAATGGTGAGATGAGATTTGGATGAAGATGGAGATGGTGCTGCAGGGGCGGAGCCAGGAATTCAGATATGGGTATGCAAAGTCGATCAAGCAATCCCTCAAATAATTTATTACGTTCAGAGAACGATGATAGAAACACATTTTAACAATACAATCACTATTTTGGAAACAATAAATGATGATTAAAATGCATAAATTCACCTTGTTTTTTTTGCATCTCTTCTGTTAAATAGGTTATATTATCTGTTCTCAATTTGATAATAAGGGGAAACCAAGAACCGAGAGAACGAAAAGATAACCATGATGGATGTTGCCGCCGCCGGGGGAATATGTACACGTCGTGGTGGTTGGGCGTTGGACTTGCCAGTTGCTTGACGGAGTGCCGGATGCGGCCACCACTGACCATCGTCCTGCCGCCAGTATGGACGACGAGGGCAAGGAGCGCGCTTGTGAGACCCGGATCTGATCGATGATCTGCGCGCGGCCGAGACCTTGTTCTTTCGTGCGAATCGTGTATGAATCAGCAGTTCGCCTCTTCGAGCCTTCGAGGCTTCGACCCCTTACCTTAGCCCAGCAACAAACTTAAAAAGCCCAGTGGCGGGCCTAAGTGGGATTACGTGGAGGAAGCCAGAACGTGGGAGCCCGCCTGAAGCCCTGAACAACGCTGCTGTTCTCGTTTTCCCTGAGTTACACACGTAAAAAGACTACCATGCTTGATATATATGTACACTTGGACATATAAACTGAATTGTTTTGACAAAAATTAATGGGTATGCATTGCATACCCTTGAATTAGTCTAGCTCCGCCCCTGTGGTGCTGATGTTGGGGATGATGTTGATGATGATCTCGATGATGCCCGTGACAATGGTGATGACGATGGCGATGATCTGCCCTTCCGGGAGGTGATCTCCCCGGCGGAATCTGCCCGCCGGAGATGGCTTTTTCTTCTCTGTAGGTTTCCGCCACTGTCACATCCCTAGTTAGCACTTGCATTAGGACCTAGCTAGAGTGTGCATCATGTCTACTTTCAAAGAAACTTGAAATGGGATTAACAGAAACCCCAGCACCCCTCTCCTAACAACTAGGGTTTGTTAAAATATTTCCCAATGTACCCAAAATGCCCTTCAAAAATGTTCATCATTTCTGCCTTGGTCTTAAACCTCTGCCAAAAATGGTGCACAATTTTCTAGGACACTCAAGGGCTTTGGATTAAATCATATGGTATTTGTATTTGGGCATTTAAATACTTTAAAATATTTTAAATGCTCAAATAATCATGAACTATAATGTTTCCTACTGTTCATATTATATACAGTGGGCATGACAAGTTTCATGAGCTATAAAAATGTTTTGGCATTTTTAATAATTGAACAAAGCTGCAAAAGAAATGAAACAGAAAAGAAAATAGGAAAAAGGAAATAGGAAGAAGCACTTACCTCGGGCCCAGCCCTGTAGCAAGCTGGCCCAGCCCACGGCCTCTTCTGTCGCCTTCCTCCTCGCGCCAGAAGGACGCGCGCGTGGTCGCTGCGCGCCGGCACGCGTCCGGCCACCTCCACCCTGCCTGCCTGCATCCCGACGGCCTGGACGACTCCCCGCGATGCCACGCAGCTGCCCCGACCGCTCACTCTTCTCCCCCTCGTCCCTATCGCCTCCCCTGGCTCTCTCCTCCTCCATCACCGAGCCGCCGTCGCCGCCGCTCGCCGTAGCCGCACTTAGAGCCACCCCCTCGCCCCGTGAGTGTGTCCAGAAGGTCCGCCGCGTCGCCCTCTTCCTCCTCGCTGAGCCACGAGCCGCCGGAAGCCCTGCAACGACTCCACGCCGTCGTCCCCTTCCTCGGATCGCCGGAGCACCTCGCCGCCGTTACGAAGCTACAGCGCGTCCCCGACCCCGCCGTCGAGCTCGTTAGCACCGCAGTGAGCTCCTACGTCGTTCCCCTCCTTCTTTTGCTCCGTTTGCGCCTTGTAGCCGCCGCTCCGTTGATCACCGAAACGCACCGCCGCCGTGCTCGCCGCCGACGATGCTCCGGTGACCATTTGGTCACGGGCACCCGTCCATCACACTCGCCGCAGCGCGTAGATGCGATAGGTGCTACGCACGCATCGCCTAGGCCCCTGCAGCCGCATCTCCACACACGCCCGACGCCGGTCGCCGCCGTCGAGCTTGTTGTCGTCGTCTCCGACCACCCCAGGTCCGGCGACCACCACCATCCGACGCGCAAGAGCAAGAGCTTTCCAACGCACCTAGCTACAGCTCGAGCCGTGCCCCGTAGACGATTTCCGAAGCACGCCGCCGCACTTGGCCTCGCCGGCGTCACGTCGCCGGCGGGTTTGACCTGTTTGACCAGGGGGTTGACTACCCCTGGGTCACTGACGTGTGGGCCACCTTCTGCTAATTAGTTAGTTTAATTAAGTTTTTGTTAATTTAATTAGTTAATTAGTTTAGACACTGACCCGTGGGCCCAGGCCCCACTGCAGCTAATTAGTTTTAGTTTAACTCTAATTAACTTAGTTAATTAGCTGTGACACTGACATGCAGGGCCCACATGTCATGTTTGACTGGACCAGCTTCTGTTGACTGGCTGACGTCAGCATGATGTCATGCTGACGCAGTAAAGGTTTTTCTGGGATTTTAGATTTAAAAATAATTCAGGAAATTCCAGAAAATACCCAAAACTTCTAAAAATCATGTAAATTCAACCATAGCTCAGATGGAAAAGATTTATATATGAAAAATGACCAGAAAAATCCAATCTTTCCAGTGGCACTAGTTTCATGCATGTTTGAACAAGTTAACTTGCTGTATACATCAAAAACATGATAATGCACTTATTTAAATAATAGTTAAAATGCCAATTTGAATCTTTGATTCAAATAAGCTCAAACCCTTCTGGTTTTAGTTGCATTAGCCAACACACATGCATCTTTCCATGTAATGAGCATGCATCATATTGCTGCATTTGTTTGTTAATGATTGTATCGTCGGTATTCTCTGTGTTAGGTCCTGCTCCCGAGGATACTGCTGCGTATCCAGTTGAAGAGCAGTACCCAACAACTACCTTGTCAGGCAAGCAATCATTGATCATTCCGATACAAACCAAATCTTCTCGCTCCTGCTCTCTTTTACTGCATTAAGGCAACAGCGTGTGAACTGCTACTTGTTGCGGTAGTTGAACCCTATCCCTTGCATGACCTGTCATTGCCACAGTAAATAGTTGAAACCCACTAGCATGTGTAGGAGTTGATTGAGCCATGTGATGTGTGATCCACCATGCTATTTGTTTATGTTGCCTGCTATGCTTAGAGTTGTGTCAGGTCTGGTTCATCTGGGTGATGGATCAGAGTGAAATGATCATACCGGTAAAGAGAAGGAAGTGTGGAATACGCTTGGTAAAGGTATTGATGAAAGGCCATGTAGGAGTACATGGTGGGTTGTTTCATTGGAATCGTCCATAGGACCTAAGATCTGTATGTGTGGTTCAAGTTGCAGTTACTACCATGCATTGGGCCCGAAACCAATGGACCCTCTCGGCTTATTAATTACCCTCGATCTCTGTCCAGGAGTTGCAACTAGTTTCTGGTGTTTATAGCTTACTGGAGGTCGTGCACAACGCTGACCCTCGGGGTGGGTTGTGATGCGACAGGTACGTGGCACGGTGTACCGGTTGCCCGTTTGGTGACTCGGGAACCCTGTACACATCGTTTGGGGCCGTGAGCGACACCCCGGCCGGATCTCCCCACGGATGGAACCCAAATAGGCGATATACCTGGACGAGAGACTTGAGTAGTTAGTCAGGTCGTGGCCGACACCCTCGCTGGGCTTCCGCTTGAAGGTTGCCGAGTACACGCCGAGTAAACGGCGATAAGTGGTGGAAGCGTGTGTGAAGAAGTACACCCCTGCAGGGTTATCAAACTATTCGAATAGCCATTGTTCGCGGTACGGACTACTTGGTTACTCTTACAGTTCATAGACAAGTTGATGGATACTACTAAAAGCCTCAAGATAAGCGTGAGTGCCGCGGATGGCCCTTCCGTAGGATGACGGAAGAGGATCCTCGGTAGTGTATTGATGTGGTGAGTAGTGGACTCGTGTTCGTAATAACATCTTGCAATCTGTTGAGAGTTGTAGTATAGGTTAGCCAAGGTCAAAGCTGGCATTCTGCTATGAACTTCACTACCCCCTTTGATAATGTTGCATGTATGATAGGTTCTGTGGTAAGACTTGCTGAGTACCTTTGTACTCATGTTTGCTTAATAACTGTTGCAGAGGAGAACCCTGCCCCTGCTGATGGGTTCTACATAGACGTTGACGTCGACGAGTAGCTTGACACCCAGACGGAGATCTGGAACTTGTGAAGGGCCTTGTAGATAGTCAGGCTACACCAAGCCTGTTTTATTTTCTAAGTTGTCTGTACTCAGACATGTAGCTTCCGCTTGTGCTTGTATGACTGTATGACTTGAGTGTTGGGTCATGTGACCCCTACCTGTATGGATATGTTATGTATGGCTCTTGGAGCCTTTTAAATAAAGTACTTTGAGTCATAGAGTTCTGTTGTGATGCAATGTTGTATTTGCACATATTGAGCATATTGCGTGTATGATTGAAATGCTTGGTATGTGTGGGATCCGACACCTAGTTGTTTTCCTTTGGTAGCCTATCTTACAGGGAAATGCCTCCTAGTGTCTCCAATGAGCCTTGGTAGCTTGCTACTGCTCGGAACACGTAGGCTGGCCGGCATGTGTCCTTCTTCGTTCCTGTGTCTGTCCCTTAGGGGAAATGTCACGCGTTGTTCCTTTAAGTCCATGTAGCTTGCTACGACTTGGGTTCATACGTTGATGACCGACACGTTCGTTGCTGGGTCATGGATGCATGTCCCTGTAATTTAGTGCCACTTTTGGTTTATAACTAGCCATGTCGGCACGGGTTCTCTGTCATATGGATGCTAGCGACACTGTCATATACGTGTGCCAAAATGCGCAAACGGTCCCGGGCCAGGTAAGGTGGCACCCGTGGGTTACCGTGCGAGAGGCCGCAAAGTGATATGACGTGTTACAGCTAGAACGGTGTGACTTAGGATCGGGGTCCTGACAGCGTTGGCATCAGAGCTGGACTGCCTGTAGGTTTCTCAAGCCAAACTGGTCGATGTTGAGTCTAGAAAAATTCTTAGTTATATGTAGGGGAATTGATTGTGGAAGGGAACGTAAGGCTCTTTTTACTCCTTTACCTTATGCCTTCTGATCTGAGTCAGTCTATTCTTTCTACGGGGATCTAGGACTAGGCCTCTTATCCTTACTAGGTTCACGTGTTACTAATCCGTAGACTCTTAGGATTGTTGGTTTCAAGCCTCACTTCAGTTTCTATTCTTTTAGTATGATGATTGTTGGACCGGAACTTTGATGTGGATTGTTGAGTGGCTATGCTATCATTTGTATGATGTCTCAAATCTTCGTTTGAGCATTTACAGTTGTTATGCTGCCCGATTTCTTCTAGAAACACTAATGCCTTTGCATTATTTCGTGTTTCAGATGTCTGGCCGCATCCCTCACCAAGTGGTTCGTTTGACTCGGTGCATTAATGTGCCCGGTCACACGGCCATGCTAGTCCGTGTGCTGACTGAGACCGGTTATCGCTGGTATCCTGAATACACCGTGGAGGAACAGTACCGGGATTTTAATCAGAGTCAGTATTTCTGCACAGTCCGGATATACCCCTCATATCCCGGAGCTAATGATCCCATCCATTGGTCTTATGGACTGGGGATTACCATCGAGATGGCAGTGCAGGATGCCGCCTATTCGATGATGACCATTCTCCGTGCTAGGCATGCCCTGTTGCTGAACACAGAGTTCTGTTACATGCCAGCCTCACTTCCCGGAGAGGAAGGCTACTACACTGGTCCGTATATTGATGCTGCTCATGAAGAGCCACTGCTTCAGACCACTGTTCAGATGTTGGAGGATAGGGACCGCGAGGTCCGTGCCCTCCGAATGGAGCTGTATAACACTCGAGCCGCCCACTGGACTACTTTGACACGGCTTGCACCTGCTGTGCACGCCGGATATCTGGACATGCGGGATTTGTACCCCGTGCGGACTCGTCTGCCTGATCGCATGGATTGGCGTGACGTTGGGGGTATCACACCTCCACGTGGGCGTCGGTTACCACCAGCATCGGGACCGAGACCACACCCATGCCCCTATGGTCCACAGCCTTCGAGTGCTCGCGAGTTCCAAGATCCATCTGTTCCACTTCCAGGCTACGGTGGTAATCTTTACGAGGATTACTACGCGAATGTCTGAGCTAGACCGTGATAGTAGTAGTATTGTAGAAGTTGTATTTCCACAGTCCTGCGCGTCATGTGGAATATGACTTAGTGTGTACTGAGTTCCGGAGGTGTAGCTAAATAACTTATAGGAGCTTGGAATGCCTCTGATGGGATGTATCGTCTTTCACCGCAGTTGTACTTTAGCCTTGGCTTGTACTGAACTATGTATGGTGTGTATGACCATTGGTGTATATATAGCAGTTTCTATATTACCATGTCGTACGGATGAACATCCTTGCATTCCGTGTCATCCATTACATTCTGCACTTCTATGTCAAATTTTTGACATCCTTGTCTAAACCGTTGTTTTGTTTTCCTAGGATGGTCAACACTCGCAACACTCCTGCTGCTCAGGAGCAGGGTGAGGCTAGTGGGGCTAGAGATGGAAATCTGCCCCAGCTACCCTCTTTGGCAGAAGTTATGCTCGAGGCAGAACGGAACAAGAGAGAGACCAACCGTCTGCTGGAACGCATAGAGCAGAACACTGGGTTCCGTCAGAGGAATGACGTGGTGTCAATCAATGACTTTATCAAGTTGTGTCCACCGAAGTTCCATCACTCCACTGAACCTCTGGATGCTGATGACTGGCTACGTAGTATCACCCACAAGCTACACTCTACCCGTGTGGCCGAAGCTGACAAGGTTACCTACGCCGCCTACCATCTTGAGGGCCCTGCCAGTCTTTGGTGGGAAAACTTTGAAGCTATGCATCTTGCAGGTCAAGTCACTACCTGGGTTGAGTTCAGTGAGGCATTCCGTGAACATCACATTCCGGAAGGTCTCATGGATCGCAAGCGGGAGGAATTCTGCAACTTCACCCAGGGCCGTCTAACTGTGGATGGCTATAGTCGCGAGTTTGGTAACCTGGCACGCTATGCACCTGAAGAAGTATCCATCGATGCCAAGAAACAGGCGAGGTTCCGCAAGGGACTCAGCCCTGAACTCCGCCGAGATCTACGTCTGCATGAGTGCACTTCCTTCCAGAAGTTGGTAAACAAGGCTATCAGTGCTGAAACAGGCCAGACCGACTTCGAGGCCACCCGCAAGCATACTCGAGACTTTGGTTCCTCATCCGGCTCTGGCTCTCACAAGCGCCGTGTGTGGGTTCCTAACACTGCTCTGCCACCCAAGTACACACCGAGGCCATCCTATGAGGCGCCTCGCCCAACTCAACAGTTTGCACCTGCTAAGACCTATGGAGGACCACCTTCCAACTTTGCTCCACGCACCACCACTGTGACATGTTTCAAGTGTGGAGAACCGGGGCACTACATGCGTGAGTGTCCCCAGAACCAACCAGGAAAACCCGTTGGCGGTGGTAAACCAACCGGCAAGGTGAATTATGTCAAGCCAATCCCCACTGCACGTGGTCATGTCAACTATGTCTCTGCCGAGGAAGCTTATGAGGATCCTAACGTCGTCCTTGGTACGCTTCTCGTCAACTGCCATCCGGCATCTGTTCTTTTCGATACTGGAGCATCCCATTCGTTCATATCTGAGAGCTATGCTCAATTGCACAACATGACTTTTTGTGACATGCCTACTTCCATGGTTATTCAAACTCCTGGTTCAAAGTGGCAAACCTCTAGGGTAAGCCATGGAAATGAAATTCTTGTCGATAGACTTGTTTTCCTAGCATCTTTAATCGCCCTCAAGTCCTCGGACATAAACATCATTTTGGGTATGGATTGGATGACAACTCATTACGCCAAAATTGATTGCTTTACTAGGACCGTTCAACTTACACATCCATCCGGCAAGATAGTCAATGTCTTGACTCGAATGGCTGAGCGTCAGCTCTACTCTCTTAATGCCAGCCCTCTACCAGAACTCGAAGATATCCCGGTAGTCCGTGACTTTCCGGATGTTTTTCCAGAAGAACTGCCAGGAATTCCACCTGACAGAGATGTCGAGTTCGTGATAGATCTTATCCCTGGAACTGTCCCAATCTCTAGGAGACCTTATAAGATGGCACCACTAGAATTAGCTGAGCTAAAGAAACAACTCGATGAGTCCTTGCAAAAAGGTTTCATCCGTCCTAGTTCTTCCCCTTGGGCTTGCCCCGTCCTCTTCGTTAAGAAGAAGGATGGAACGGAGCGGATGGTTGTAGATTACCGACCTGTCAATTTGGTCACCATAAAGAACAAGTATCCGCTTCCCAGGATCAACGACCTGTATGATCAGCTCGCTGGATCCTCAGTCTTCTCTAAGATGGATTTGAGGTTGGGCTACCATCAAATCAAAATCAAGAACGGGGACATTCCTAAAACGGCTTTTGTTACTCGTTATGGCCAATATGAGTACACCGTTATGTCCTTCGGATTAACCAATGCCCCAGCTACCTTTTCTCGGTTAATGAATTCTATATTCATGGAGTATTTGGATAAATTCGTCGTGGTATACCTCGATGATATACTCATCTATTCCAGGAACAAGGAAGATCATGCCGAGCATTTAAGACTGGTATTGACGAAACTTCGAGAGCACCGCCTTTATGCCAAATTCTCTAAATGTGAATTTTGGTTGCCAGAAGTAACCTATCTAGGTCATGTGATCTCTGGCAAGGGCATTGCTGTCAACCCCGAGCGAGTTTAAGCCGTACTTGATTGGACTCCCCCTGAATCGGTCAAGCAAGTTAGGAGTTTTCTTGGCTTAGCAAGCTATTGCCGACGCTTCGTCGAGAATTTCTCCAAGGTTGCTAAACCTCTAACTGAACTCCTCAAGAAAGATAAAAAGTTTGAGTGGACCCCACAGTGCGAGTCCAGTTTTCAGGAACTGAAAAGACGCCTGACATCTGCACCTGTACTAGTACCACCAGATTTTTCCAAGGATTTCATAATTTATTGCGATGCCTCGCGACAAGGACTAGGTTGCATTCTCATGCAAGATCGTCAAGTGATTGCATACGCATCTCGACAGTTGCGTCCACACGAGGATAACTATCCTACTCATGATCTAGAACTTGCAGCTGTAGTCCATGCACTCAAAACATGGCGACATTACCTCCTTGGTAATCACTGTGAAATCTTCACTGATCACCAAAGTTTGAAGTACATCTTCACCCAACCGGATCTAAATCTCAGGCAAAGACGTTGGGTTGAGTTGCTCACAGATTACGACTTAGGAATCACTTACACTCCTGGAAAGGCCAATGTCATGGCTGATGCACTAAGTCGTAAATCCTATTGTAACAACTTGATGTTACAACAAGGTCAACCACTTCTCCACGAGGAATTTCGTAAGCTTAACCTTCACATTGTTCCTCGAGGATTCCTTTCCACCTTGGTGGCGAAACCTACCCTTATGGATCAGGTCATCAAAGCACAGAAGGTTGATCCCGGAATTTCCCGTATTAAGAGGAACATCAAGAAAGGAGTTGCAGGATGTTTCTCAATTGATGATCAAGGAGTCGTATTCTTTAGCAACCGTTTAGTGGTTCCTAAAGTACGAAACCTAAGACGTTTGATCCTTAAGGAGGCTCATGAATCTCCTCTCACGATCCATCCTGGTAGTACTAAAATGTATCAGGATCTACGTCAGAGATTCTGGTGGACTAGGATGAAGAGAGAAATCGCTCAATTCATTGCTAACTGCGACGTTTGTCGTCGAGTTAAAGCAGAGCATCAACGGCCTGCTGGCACCCTTCAACCTTTAGCTATTCCTGAATGGAAATGGGATAAAGTCAGTATGGACTTCATTACCGGGTTTCCCAGGTCCAGGAAAGGGAATAATGCTATTTTCGTCGTTATCGACCGCCTCTCTAAAGTAGCTCATTTCCTGCCTGTTCGCGAGAGTATTACCGCTAGCCAGCTAGCAGATTTGTATGTCTCTCGAATAGTATCACTTCATGGTGTGCCGTTGGAGATTAACTCGGACCGTGGAAGTCTTTTCACTTCCCGATTTTGGGAAAGTTTCCAGAATGCTATGGGAACTCATCTCTCCTTCAGTACCGCCTTCCATCCCCAGTCAAGTGGTCAAGTGGAAGGAGTCAATCAAATTCTGGAAGACATGCTTCGAGCCTCTGTCATATCTTTCGGTATGGAATGGGAAAAGTGTCTTCCATTTGCCGAATTCGCTTATAACAATAGTTATCAAGCCAGCTTGGGTAAAGCTCCCTTCGAAGTTCTATACGGACGAAGGTGTCGAACACCTCTTAACTGGTCAGAGACCGGGGAAAGACAATTCTTTGGCCCGGATATGATTCAGGAAGCAGAGGAACAAGTTTGCATCGTTCGTGAGAGATTGAAAACAGCCCAGTCTCGCCAGAAGAGCCAATATGATAGTCATCATAAGGCTGTGACTTTTGAAGTCGGCGATAAGGCTTACCTTCGGGTTACTCCTCTTAAGGGAACCCATCGCTTCGGTATCAAAGGCAAATTGGCCCCTCGTTTCATCGGTCCTTTTCGCATTCTTGCCAAACGAGGAGAAGTTGCCTACCAATTGGAACTACCTCCGCACCTTTCCAGAGTTCATGATGTTTTCCACGTTTCTCAACTCAGGTGTTGCTTCTCGGATCCTATCCGCGGAGTGGACCACGAAACGCTTGATCTCCAGGACAATCTCACATATCGAGAATACCCCGTTCGTATTCTTGATCAAACCGAGCGCACCACTCGACGCCACAATATCAAGTTTCTCAAGGTTCAATGGTCACATCATTCCGAGAGTGAAGCTACTTGGGAAAGGGAGGATCGTCTTCGACTTGAGTACCCCACCCTCTTTCCGGAAGAACCCGAATCTCGGGACGCGATTCTTTTAAGTGGGGGTGAGTTGTCACATCCCTAGTTAGCACTTGCATTAGGACCTAGCTAGAGTGTGCATCATGTCTACTTTCAAAGAAACTTGAAATGGGATTAACAGAAACCCCAGCACCCCTCTCCTAACAACTAGGGTTTGTTAAAATATTTCCCAATGTACCCAAAATGCCCTTCAAAAATGTTCATCATTTCTGCCTTGGCCTTAAACCTCTGCCAAAAATGGTGCACAATTTTCTAGGACACTCAAGGGCTTTGGATTAAATCATATGGTATTTGTATTTGGGCATTTAAATACTTTAAAATATTTTAAATGCTCAAATAATCATGAACTATAATGTTTCCTACTGTTCATATTATATACAGTGGGCATGACAAGTTTCATGAGCTATAAAAATGTTTTGGCATTTTTAATAATTGAACAAAGCTGCAAAAGAAATGAAACAGAAAAGAAAATAGGAAAAAGGAAATAGGAAGAAGCACTTACCTCGGGCCCAGCCCTGTAGCAAGCCGGCCCAGCCCACGGCCTCTTCTGTCGCCTTCCTCCTCGCGCCAGAAGGACGCGCGCGTGGTCGCCGCGCGCCGGCACGCGTCCGGCCACCTCCACCCTGCCTGCCTGCATCCCGACGGCCTGGACGACTCCCCGCGACGCCACGCGGCTGCCCCGACCGCTCACTCTTCTCCCCCTCGTCCCTGTCGCCTCCCCTGGCTCTCTCCTCCTCCATCACCGAGCCGCCGTCGCCGCCGCTCGCCGTAGCCGCACTTAGAACCACCCCCTCGCCCCGTGAGTGTGTCCAGAAGGTCCGCCGCGTCGCCCTCTTCCTCCTCGCTGAGCCACGAGCCGTCGGAAGCCCTGTAACGACTCCACGCCGTCGTCCCCTTCCTCGGATCGCCGGAGCACCTCGCCGCCGTTACGAAGCTACAGCGCGTCCCCGACCCCGCCGTCGAGCTCGTTAGCACCGCAGTGAGCTCCTACGCCGTTCCCCTCCTTCTTTTGCTCCGTTTGCGCCTTGTAGCCGCCGCTCCGTTGATCACCGAAACGCACCGCCGTCGACGATGCTCCGGTGACCATTTGGTCACGGGCACCCGTCCATCACACTCGCCGCAGCGCGTAGATGCGATAGGTGCTATGCACGCATCGCCTAGGCCCCTGCAGCCGCATCTCCACACACGCCCGACGCCGGTCGCCGCCGTCGAGCTTGTTGCCGTCGTCTCCGGCCACCCCAGGTCCGGCGACCACCACCATCCGACGCGCAAGAGCAAGAGCTTTCCAACGCGCCTAGCCGCAGCTCGAGCCGTGCCCCGTAGACGATTTCCGAAGCACGCCGCCGCACTTGGCCTCGCCGGCGTCACGTCGCCGGCGGGTTTGACCTGTTTGACCAGGGGGTTGACTACCCCTGGGTCACTGACGTGTGGGCCACCTTCTGCTAATTAGTTAGTTTAATTAAGTTTCTGTTAATTTAATTAGTTAATTAGTTTAGACACTGACCCGTGGGCCCAGGCCCCACTGACAGCTAATTAGTTTTAGTTTAACTCTAATTAACTTAGTTAATTAGCTGTGACACTGACATACAGGGCCCACATGTCATGTTTGACTGGACCAGCTTCTGTTGACTGGCTGACGTCGGCATGATGTCATGCTGACGTAGTAAAGGTTTTTCTGGGATTTTTAGATTTAAAAATAATTCAGGAAATTCCAGAAAATACCCAAAACATCTAAAAATCATATAAATTCAACCATAGCTTAGATGGAAAAGATTTATATATGAAAAATGATCAAAAAAATCCAATCTTTCCAATGGCACTGGTTTCATGCATGTTTGAACAAGTTAACTTGCTGTATACATCAAAAACATGATAATGCACTTATTTAAATAATAGTTAAAATGCCAATTTGAATCTTTGATTCAAATAAGCTCAAACCCTTCTGGTTTTAGTTGCATTAGCCAACACACATGCATCTTGCCATGTCATGAGCATGCATCATATTGCTGCATTTGTTTGTTAATGATTGTATCGTCGGTATTCTCTGTGTTAGGTCCTGCTCCCGAGGATACTGCTGCGTATCCAGTTGAAGAGCAGTACCCGACAACTACCTTGTCAGGCAAGCAATCATTGATCATTCCGATACAAACCAAATCTTCTCGCTCCTGCTCTCTTTTACTGCATTAAGGCAACAGCGTGTGAACTGCTACTTGCTGCGGTAGTTGAACCCTATCCCTTGCATGACCTGTCATTGCCACAGTAAATAGTTGAAACCCACTAGCATGTGTAGGAGTTGATTGAGCCATGTGATGTGTGATCCACCATGCTATTTGTTTATGTTGCCTGCTATGCTTAGAGTTGTGTCAGGTCTGGTTCATCTGGGTGATGGATCAGAGTGAAATGATCATACCGGTAAAGAGAAGGAAGTGTGGAATACGCTTGGTAAAGGTATCGATGAAAGGCCATGTAGGAGTACATGGTGGGTTGTTTCATTGGAATCGTCCATAGGACCTGAGATCTGTATGTGTGGTTCAAGTTGCAGTTACTACCATGCATTGGGCCCGAAACCAATGGACCCTCTCGGCTTATTAATTACCCTCGATCTCTGTCCAGGAGTTGCAACTAGTTTCTAGTGTTTATAGCTTACTGGAGGTCGTGCACAACGCTGACCCTCGGGGTGGGTTGTGACGCGACAGGTACGTGGCACGGTGTACCGGTTGCCCGTTTTGTGACTCGGGAACCCTGTACACATCGTTTGGGGCCGTGAGCGACACCCCGGCCGGATCTCCCCACGGATGGAACCCAAATAGGCGATATACCTGGACGAGAGACTTGAGTAGTTAGTCAGGTCGTGGCCGACACCCTCGCTGGGCTTCCGCTTGAAGGTTGCCGAGTACACGCCGAGTAAACGGCGATAAGTGGTGGAAGCGTGTGTGAAGAAGTACACCCCTGCAGGGTTATCAAACTATTCGAATAGCCGTTGTTCGCGGTACGGACTACTTGGTTACTCTTACAGTTCATAGACAAGTTGATGGATACTACTAAAAGCCTCAAGATAAGCGTGAGTGCCGCGGATGGCCCTTCCGTAGGATGACGGAAGAGGATCCTCGGTAGTGTATTGATGTGGTGAGTAGTGGACTCGTGTTCGTAATAACATCTTGCAATCTGTTGAGAGTTGTAGTATAGGATAGCCAAGGTCAAAGCTGGCATTCTGCTATGAACTCCACTACCCCCTTTGATAATGTTGCATGTATGATAGGTTCTGTGGTAAGACTTGCTGAGTACCTTTGTACTCATGTTTGCTTAATAACTGTTGCAGAGGAGAACCCTGCCCCTGCTGATGGGTTCTACATAGACGTTGATGTCGACGAGTAGCTTGACACCCAGACGGAGATCTGGAGCTTGTGAAGGGCCTTGTAGATAGTCAGGCTACACCAAGCCTGTTTTATTTTCTAAGTTGTCTGTACTCAGACATGTAGCTTCCGCTTGTGCTTGTATGACTGTATGACTTGAGTGTTGGGTCATGTGACCCCTACCTGTATGGATATGTTATGTATGGCTCTTGGAGCCTTTTAAATAAAGTACTTTGAGTCATAGAGTTCTGTTGTGATGCAATGTTGTATTTGCACATATTGAGCATATTGCGTGTATGATTGAAATGCTTGGTATGTGTGGGATCCGACACCTAGTTGTTTTCCTTTGGTAGCCTATCTTACAGGGAAATGCCTCCTAGTGTCTCCAATGAGCCTTGGTAGCTTGCTACTGCTCGGAACACGTAGGTTGGCCGGCATGTGTCCTTCTTCGTTCCTGTGTCTGTCCCTTAGGGGAAATGTCACGCGTTGTTCCTTTAAGTCCATGTAGCTTGCTACGACTTGGGTTCATACGTTGATGACCGACACGTTCGTTGCTGGGTCATGGATGCATGTCCCTGTAATTTAGTGCCACTTTTTGTTTATAACTAGCCATGTCGGCCCGGGTTCTCTGTCATATGGATGCTAGCGACACTGTCATATACGTGTGCCAAAATGCGCAAACGGTCCCAGGCAAGGTAAGGTGGCACCCGTGGGTTACCGTGCGTGAGGCCGTAAAGTGATATGACGTGTTACAGCTAGATCGGTGTGACTTAGGATCGGGGTCCTGACAGCCACGGAGCGGCGGCGGAACTCCGTCAAAACTCCTCTTTTTAGGGTTTTCGGATGACGAGGAGTATATAGGCAAAAGGGGGCAGCCGGAAGTGGGCCAGGGGCTCCAGGCGCCCCCCCGGCGCGGCTAGGGAGGGGGCCGCGCTAGGTGGCCGTCTGGGCGCCCTGTGGCCCCCCTCTGGTTGCCCTTTTGCATGCCTTCGTGATCCGTCTGGAAAATACCCTCCGTCGATTTTCAGGTAATTTGGAGGTATTCTTCTTCAGCAACTCAGCGTCCACTTTTTACCGCTGAATCCCGCGTCTGCTGCTTCGGCACCGGAAAGTTGAAAACTGTGTAAAATAGGCCAAAACAACATAAGAACATCAACGTAATGTGAAATATATCAATGAATAAGGATGAATTACGATATAAAATAGTGATGCATTTTGGACGTATCACCCCTTCGTCTCCATCACGGTTGGCAGCCATGAGCTCCGCGCCGGTCCGCCGCCGTTCTGCAGCTTCTAAGCCGTCGACGTGCATCCGTGCGCCTGCTAGGTGAGCCCCACGCCTTCCCCTCCCTCTCC
>LR738709.1:67470015-67494896 GCA_902687465.1 Secale cereale | reverse complement strand
CCCCACCCCCGTAGCTCACTCGCCGCTGCTGCCGAAGCTTAGCCCCGCCACGGAGCTCCTCGTCGTCGCTACCGACGCCATCGTGCTCAACCGAGCCCCGCGTTGCACTCTAGGCCTCGCGGCGAAGCCGCCCGTGCCCTTAATCGTCTTGCTACGCGCCGCGACGTCGACCCCGTCGAATGGCCAAAGGATCCACCGCTGCAACTCGTCGCTGGCGCCCTTCCCCGCCTCTCCAGTTGCTGCCGTGGCCACCACTAGACGCAGCTCGTGGCCCCCTTTCGAACGCGCCCTTCTACGCGTCAGTTGGACGCTGGGGGGACGAATCCGCCCGGCTCTGGTGTAGATCCGCCGCGGAGGAGGCTCGCCGGAGCTCTCTCCGGCGCCCCACCGACGTGGCCATCCTGCCCCCCTCTGGGTCGCTGATGGGTGGCCCCGCTGGCCCCTTTGACCAGTTGACTCCGGTCAACGGTGCTGACTGGGCCGCCCCCCTGACGCTAACATGTGGGCCCCATGCTTAATTAAACTAGTTTTACAATTAAAACTTAAACTGTTAATTAGTTATAGTCACTGACATATGGGGCCACTCTTTAATTAATCCCCCAGTTAAATTCAACTCTATTAGTTAGTCTGTGTGAATGACAGGTGGGCCCTTGTCCAGTTTGACCTAGTCAAACTGCTGACTGGACTAGCCTAGTCAATGACAAGTGGGTCCAACTAGATCCCTTGACTAGTCAGAACGACCAGTCAACTGTTGACTGGGCCGTTGACCTGGCCCCACTGTCAGCCTCTGGTGCATTGCCAGGTGCACTGGACCGGTTGCATCTAGTATTTTAGTTGTATTTTCGAATTAATATAAAAACCAGGAATTTCAGAATATTAATAAAACTTTGAAAATTAATAGAAAATAAACCGTAGCTCGGATGAAAAAGTTTTATATATGAAAGTTGCTCAGAATGACGAGACGAATCCAAATACGCAGTCCATTTGTCCGCCACACATCCCTAGCATAGCGAACACGCAACTTTCCCCCTCCGGTTAATCTGTCCGAAAACACTAAACAACGGGAATACCTTCCCGGATGTGTTCCATCCTCACCAGTATCACCTAGTACCGCGTTAGGTCACACGTAGCACCGCGTTTTGTCATGTTATGCTTTGTGTTACAATTGTTTGCTTTATATTTATTGTTTCTTCCCCCCTCTTCTATCCGATAAACACCGGGGCTGAGACTGCTGACAGTGCCACGATGATCGACTGCGTCGATGACGACCCCATCTTCTTGCCAGAGGAACCAGGCAAGCCCCCCCCCTTAATCACCAGATATCGCCTATTCTCTTCTCTCTTACTCTTGCATTAGCATTTCTACTGTTGATGATTCGATGAATCCTATTCTGTTTTATAGCCTATCATTGTTGCTACATTAGTTGATACCCGTACCTGCTATACTATCGGGATGTGATCACTCGGGTGGTGATCACGGGTATAGGATGCTAGTATTCCATGAGTGGCCCTACATTCTTATCCATCTGCCCTGCTATACTATCCGGCCATGATCACTCGGGTGGTGATCACGGGTATATACTATACTATTACATACACATGATGATGATTCGGAGATGGGGGCTGAAGGGGCAAGTGGTTCCACACAGGTAGTGGTGGGCCTGGGTTCTCGGTAGCCCCTTGATGGTTACTTTGTGGCGGAGCGACAGGGCGGGTTGCGACCACCTAGGAGGCAGGTGGGCCTGGCCCTGGTCGTTGTCCGCGGTTATTTCATAATAACACGTTTAACGAGGTCTTGGTATTTGATCTGAGTCTGGCCATTGGCCTATACGCACTAACCAGCTACATGGGAATAGTTATGGGCACTCGACGTCGTGGTATCAGCCGAAGCCTTCTTGACGTGAGCGACTGAGCGGCGCGCACCGGGTTGGACCGCGTATCGTAACTTCCTTAGTAAAGGAGGTTGCTAGGTCTGCTCACCGGCCGCCCTCGCAACGTGCAGGTGTGCATTGGGCGATGGGCCCAGACCCCCGTGCGCTTAGGGTTTAGACCGGCGTGCTGACCTCTCTGTTGTGCTTAGGTAGGGCTGCGACGTGTTGATCTTCCGAGGCCGGGCGTGACCGTGGAAAGTGTGTCCGGCCAAATGGGATCGAGCATGTTGGGTTATGTGGTGCACCCTTGCACGGAAATTAATCTATTCGAATAGTCGTGTCCCTCGGTAAAAGGACGACCCGGAGTTGTACTCTGACCTCATGACAACTAGAACTAGATACTTAATAAACACACCTAGACAGTTCCAGATATAACTCGGTGGTTGCTCTCTCACAGGGTGATGTGCGGGAGGATCGCCGGGTAGGATTATGCTATACGTTGTTACTAGGTGAACTTACCATCTATTCTATTCTACTGCTGCAAGACGGAGGCTGCCAGAAGCAAGGATACTTGTTACTTCCAGCTACTCTCTTCTTCGGCTGCAAGATGGAAATTGCTAGAAGCATAGTCTTCGATTGGATTAGCTATCCCCCTCTTATTCTGGCATTCTGCAGTTTAGCCCATAGATATTGCCCCATTACACATATATCATTGCATATGTAGTGTAGATCCTTGCTTGCGAGTACTTTGGATGAGTACTCACGGTTGCTTTGCTCCCCCTTTTCCCCCTTTTGTTCCTTCTTCTCGGATGACGCAACCAGATGGTGGAGTCTAGGACCCAGAAGATCCCGAAGATGTTTCTACGTGGAGTTCGGCTTCGAGAAGTAGTTAGGAGGTCCCAGGCAGGAGGCCTGGCCTTTTCGATCGTTGCAATATTTGTGCTAGCCTTCTTAAGGCAAACTTGTTTAACTTATGTCTGTACTCAGATATTATTGCTTCCACTGACTCTTGTGTTTTCGAGCTTTTGTATTCGAGCCCTCGAGGCTCCTGGCTTGTAATATAAAGATTGTATTATTTTAATTTGTGTCTAGAGTTGTGTTGTGATATCTTCAGTGAGTCCTTGATCTTGGTCGTACACATTTGCGTGCATGATTAGTGTACGGACAAATCGGGGGCGTCACAAGTTGGTATCAGAGCCGACTGCCTGTAGGAATCCCCCTTTCCAACTCCTTGGCCGAAGTTGAGTCTAGTCATTAAAAAACAAATTTACTAACTTGTTGTGTGGCTTACGGGCCCACAACACCAATGGGTGGTGTTAGTATCTTTTATTCCTCTTCTATGCTCTGGGACTCTAATCTCTCTTCTATTCGGGTTAAAAGATTTTACTAACTCTGACTCTAGGTTCTCGTAACTATTTCTCCCGGAGAGCCCTAATTCCGGAAGATCACCTACTTCGTCAAAAGATTCTAAGGACATCTCTCGATATTTTCCCGAGACCCTTGTGCTCATCGCCTTTGCAATTCACTGCCACCGATATATCCCTATGATTATCTGCATGCACTTGTCATTCTCGTGATCATTCCTCGTCGCTCTTGTTGTTACAAGATGCCTCGAAATATTCTCCGTTGTCCCGAGAATCCTTTGAGTTTACTGTCTTGCAGTTTTATTTCACATGAAAACCCTTACGGTTATTTCCTCACATTTATCGAGAATCCGTTCTTCTCGATTGTTGATGTGTCTAACAATATTCTTCGGAATACTTTTTGATCTTTCGAAAATCCTCTACAGCCTGTTACTCTTGAAATTCTTGCCTGCTTGCATTATGGTTAATTGCATATGACTAGTAGTCTTCGTTAACATCCCTTGTCTTAGCCATTTTGAGCCTATTGATTCAATGTGTGCGTATGCACACAGTCATCAGGTTATCCTTTTTAAAATTATCTTCCGGCTTAGACGTCATTCCAGACATGAGTTGGTTCTCGGCAATTCAAACCGTTATTGATTGTCCAACTAAGTGTTTTCAACTTATCCATCCTTGATCAGTGCGTCTGCTTCTAATCCTTTGTTTTGGAAACCATAAATTTCTTTCTATTTAAGCATCAGACTAATCAGGGATTCTTGAATCTGATGCCTCTGCATTCTTTCTTCTTCTGAGTGAGTACTGATACTCACATCAGCTCTATTGTGGATCGCCCGATCCGTTGTTGGATTGTTATCCGACAATGCCCTTCATATTCAATCACATTTGTGAGTTCTTCCCCTGATACATGATGCCTTTGGTAAATTGTATCCCCTGCTTGACCAACCATGCTCTGCTTTCGAGCTTGTGCTTTTACTTTGAAACTTGTGGTATAAGTTATTAAGATGCCCGATTGGTTGAACCTATGCCTTCCCGTAATTCGTGAGAACCCGAAAGTTTTCACAAGTCATACTCTTCCGGTGTTCTACCAGATAAAATTCCAACACTACAGTTTTATCAAAGTGAGAGGTGAATGAAATGATATGCATTAAAGAAGTGGGAGTCGACCTTGAACTTTGTGTTCATGCCCATGAAAATGATGTAGACCGTCTCGGAAGCTTCTTGCAAAATGATTAACCAAATGTATGATTCTTTCGGTATTCTTGAATTGATTCCTTACAGTTACGGTTCCGACCATACTGGCTTGATCTGATATATCTGATGGAATTCATTCCAGTGCCTCGTCTATTTTTGACAAAGTTGAAGTATCTACTGTCATAGGTCAATGACCCGGTTCTACTTCTCTCATGTTCTACCTTTGAGTATTACCCCCTGGTATCTCGAAGATGTCTTGCCATTGCACCACATCTTACTAACTTTGTTGAAGTAATGTCTTCCTTGTCGTAATCGCTCTACGGGTTCTGGGTTGTTGTCAACCGAGGACACCGACTAGTGAAATTATTCCGCACTACAACTCAGATACCCCTAGTATTTTTACGGGGAAATTCTGAACTCAATCTGGTCATTCCTAGACTATCGACTGCATCCTGCTCTCGCTATCTTTGACTGTGCTACCTCGTCCTTCTCTGGTGCACAAATTCTTCAGTGTGTGAGCACGGCTTACGTCTGGCTTTCAACATCATGTTGCTTGTCTCCAAGGGCAAAGTTTTTCCGAGCTTGCATCATATATATATTGATTTTATAACTTGCCACTTCGTCATTCCCTTGCTTGTTTCCGTTGTTGTTCCATTGCATCCTCTTGAAACCTCCCGGCAAATGTGTCGGATCACCTTCAACACTTTGACTTCTTCCGAGATGTCAACTGCGTTCATGATGAGAAATACCATCCTTGAAGGAAATATGCCCTAGAGGCAATAATAAAGTTGTTATTTATATTTCCTTATATCATGATAAATGTTTATTATTCATGCTAGAATTGTACTAACCGGAAACTTAGTACATGTGTGAATACATAGACGAAACAGAGTGTCCCTAGTATGCCTCTACTAGACTAGCTCATTGGTCAAAGATGGTTATGTTTCCTAACCATAGACATGAGTTGTCATTTGATCAACGGGGTCACATCATTAGGAGAATGATGTGATGGACAAGACCCATCCGTTAGCATAGCACTATGATCGTTTAGTTTTACTGCTATTGCTTTCTTCATGACTTATACATGTTCCTATGACTATGAGATTATGCAACTCCCGAATACCGTAGGAACACCTTGTGTGCTATCAAACGTCACAACGTAACTGGGCGATCATAAAGATGCTCTACAGGTATCTCCGAAAGTATTCGTGGTGTTGGCATAGATCAAGATTAGGATTTGTCACTCCGAGTGTCGGAGAGGTATCTCTGGGCCCTCTCGGTAACACACATCACAATAAGCCTTGCAAGCAAAAGACTAATGAGTTAGTCACGAGATGATGTGTTACGGAACGAGTAAAGAGACTTGCCGGTAACGAGATTGAACTAGGTATGGAGATACCGACGATCGAATCTCGGGCAAGTAACATACCGATGACAAAAGGAACAACGTATGTTGTTATGCGGTTTTGACCGATAAAAGATCTTCGTAGAATATGTAGGAGCCAATATGAACATCCAGGTTCCGCTATTGGTTATTGACCGGAGATGAGTCTCGGTCATGTCTACATAGTTCTCGAACACGTAGGGTCCGCACGCTTAACGTTTGATGATGATCGGTATTATGAGTTTATGAGTTTTGATGTACCGAAGGTAGTTCAGAGTCCCGGATGAGATCACGGACATGACGAGGATTCTCGGAATGTCCGAGACATAAAGATTGATATATTGGACGACTATATTCGGACACCGGAAGTGTTCCGGAAAAGTTTCGGATTTAACGGGATTGCCGGAGGGGGTTACCGGAACCCCCTACGAGGGGGGATGGTCCGTAGTGGGCCTTATGGAAAAGAGAGAGGCAGCCCATAGGGGCTGGCCGGTGCCCCACTTAGGGTTCCTAGTTGGACTAGGATTGGGGGGCACCACATCTCCTTCTTTTCCTTTCCCTCTCTTCCTTCTTTGGTAGTTCCTACTAGGAATAGGATTGCAATCCTATTCCTAGTAGGATTGCACCCTAGCCGCACCATAGGAAGGGCCGGCCGGCCTCCCCCTTTCTCCTTTATATACGGGGGCAGGGGGGCACCCAAATACACACAAGTTGAATTGTTCCAGCCGTGTGCGGTGCCCCCCTCCACAGAAACACACCTCGGTCATACCGTCGCGGTGCTTAGGCGAAGCCCTGCGCCGGTGAATACATCATATCCGTCACCACGCCGTCGTGCTAACGAAACTCTCCCATGAAGCTCAACTGGATCAAGAGCTCGTGGGACGTCATCAAGCTGAACGTGTGCTGAACGCGGAGGTGTCGTACGTTCGGTGCTTGATCGGTTGAATCGCGAAGAAGTTCGACTACATTGACGCTTCCGCTTCCGGTCTACGAGGGTACGTAGACACACTCTTCCCTCTCGTTGCTATGCATCTGGTAGATAGATCTTGCGTGATCGTAGGAAAATTTTAAAATACTACGTTCCCCAACAGTGGCATCATGAGCCAGGTCTATGCGTAGATAATATGCACGAGTAGAACACAATGAGTTGTGGGCGATACTAGTCATACTGCTTACCAGCATGTCATACTTTGCTTCGGCGGTATTGTGAGATGAAGCGGCCCGGACCGACATTACGCGTACGCTTACGCGAGACTGGTTTCACCGTTACGAGCACTCGTTGCTTAAAGGTGACTGGCGGGTGTCTGTCTCTCTCACTTTAGCTGAATCAAGTGTGGCTACGCCCGGCCCTTGTGAAGGTTAAAACAGCACATACTTGACGAAACATCGTTGTGGTTTTGTATGCGTAGGTAAGAACGGTTCTTGCTAAGCTCGTAGCAGCCACGTAAAACTTGCAACAACAAAGTAGAGGACGTCTAACTTGTTTTTGCAGGGCATGTTGTGATGTGATATGGTCAAGACATGATGAGTTATACGGTTTTGTATGAGATGATCATGTTTTGTAATGTTATCGGCAACTGGCAGGAGCCATATGGTTGTCGCTTTATTGTATGAAATGCAATCGCCATGTAATTGCTTTACTTTATCACTAAGCGGTAGCGATAGTCGTAGAAGCAATAGTTGGCGAGACGACAACGATGCTACGATGGAGATCAAGGTGTCGCGCCGGTGACGAAGGTGATCATGACGGTGCTTTGGAGATGGAGATCAAAAGCACAAGATGATGATGGCCATATCATGTCACATATTTTGATTGCATGTGATGTTTATCTTATTATGCTTCTTATTTTGCTTAGAACGACGGTAGCATTATAAGATGATCCCTTACTAAATTTCAAGGTATAAGTGTTCTCCCTGAGTATGCACCGTTGCGAAAGTTCGTCGTGCCGAGACACCACGTGATGATCGGGTGTGATAAGCTCTACGTTCAAATACAACGGGTGTAAGCTAGTTTTGCACACGCAGAATACTCGGGTTAAACTTGACGAGCCTAGCATATGCAGATATGGCCTCGGAACAATGGAGACCGAAAAGTCGAGCGTGAATCATATAGTAGATATGATCAACATAAGATGTTCACCATTGAAACTACTCCATCTCACGTGATGATCGGACATGGTTTAGTTGATTTGGATCACGTGATCATTTAGATGACCGGAGGGATGTCTATCTAAGTGGGAGTTCTTTAATTAATATGATTAAATTGAACTTTAATTTATCATGAACTTAGTCCTGATAGTTTTTGCATATCTATGTTGTAGATCAATAGCTCACGATGTTGCTCCCCGTTTTTTTTTTATATGTTCCTAGAGAAAACTAATTTGAAAGATGTTAGTAGCAATGATGCGGAATTGTTCCGTGATCTGAGGATTATCCTCATTGCTGCACAAAAAATTATGTCCTTGATGCACCGCTAGGTGACAGACCTATTGCAGGAGCAGATGTAGACGTTATGAACGTTTTGACAAAAGCTCGGTATGATGACTACTTGATAGTTTAAGTGCACCATGCTTTACGGCTTAGAACCGGGACTTCAAAAAGGTTTTGAACGCCACGGAGCATATAAGATGTTCCAAGAGTTGAAATTAGTATTTCATACTCATGCCCGTGTCGAGAGGTATAAGACCTCTGACAGTACTTTGCCTACAAGATGGAGGAGAATAGCTCAACCAGTGAGCATGCGCTCAGATTGTTTGGGTACTACAATTACTTGAATCAAGTGGGAGTTAATCTTCCAGATAAGATAGTAATTGACAAAGTTCTCTAGTCACTATCACCAAGTTAGTAGAACTTCGTGATGAACTATAATATGCAAGGGATGACGAAGGTAATTCCCGAGCTCTTCGCGATGCTGAAATCGGCGAAGGTAGAAATCAAGAAAGAGCATCAAGTGTTGATGGTTAATAAGACCACTTGTTTCAAGTAAAGGGCAAAGGGATAGAAGGGGAACTTCAAGAAGAATGACAAGCAAGTTGTCACTCCCACGAAGAAACCCAAAGCTAAACTCAAGCCTGAAACTAAGTGCTTCTACTGCAAAGGAAATGGTCACTGGAAGCGGAACTGCCCTAGATACTTGGCGGATAAGAAGGATGGCAAAGTGAACAAAGGTATATTTGATATACGGATTATTGATGTGTATTTTACTAGTGTTCATAACAACCCCTCGGTATTTGATACTGGTTCAGTTGCCAAAGAGTAGTAACTCAAAATGGGAGTTGCATAATGAACAGAAACTAGTTAAAGGATGAAGTGACAATGTGTATTGGAAGTAGTTCCAAGATTGATATGATCATCATCGCACACTCCCTATACTTTCGGGATTAGTGTTGAACCTAAATAAGTGTTATTTGGTGTTTGTGTTGAGCATGAATATGATTTGATCATGTTTATTGCAATACGGTTATTCATGTAAGTTAGAGAATAATTGTTGTTCTGTTTACATGAATAAAACCTTCTATGGTCATACACCTAATGAAAATGGTTTGTTGGATCTCGATCGTGTGATACACATATTCATAATATTGATGCCAAAAGATGCAAGGTTAATAATGATAGTGCAACTTATTTGTGGCACTGCCGTTTAGGTCATATTGGTGTAAAGCGCATGAAGAAACTCCATAGTGATGGACTTTTGGAATCACTTGATTATGAATCACTTGGTGCTTGCGAACCATGCCTCATGGGCAAGATGACTAAAACTCCGTTCTCCGGAACTATGGAGCGAGCAATAGAGCTGTTGGAAATCATACATATTGATGTATGCGGACCAATGAGTGTTGAAGCTCGCGGCGGGTATCGTTATTTTCTGACCTTCACTAATGATTTGAGAAGATATGGGTATATCTACTTAATGAAGCACAAGTCTGAAACATTTGAAAAGTTCAAAGAATTTTAGAGTGAAGTGGAGAATCATCGTAACAAGAAAATAAGAGTTTCTACGATATGATCGTAGAGGTAAAATATTTGAGTTAGCGAGTTTGTCCTTCAGTAAAAACAATATGAAATAGTTTCACTACTCACGCCACCTGGAACACCACAGTGTAATGGTGTGTCCGAACGTCATAACCGTACTTTATTAGATATGGTGCAAACAATGATGTCTCTTACCGATCTACCACTATCGCTTTTGGGGTTATGCATTAGAGACAGCTACATTCGCGTTAAATAGGGCACCATCTAAATCCGAGGAGATGACACCGTATGAACTGTGGTTTGACGAGAAACCTAAGCTGTCATTTCTTTAAGTTTGGGACTGCAATGCTTATGTGAAAAAGTTTCAACATCATAAGTTCGAACCCAAATCGGAGAAGTAAATCTTCATAGGATACCCAAAAGAAACTATTGGGTACACCTTCTATCACAGATCCGAAGGCAAGGTCTTTGTTGCTAAGAGTGGATCCTTTCTAGAGAAGAAGTTTCTCTCGAAAGAAGTGAGTGGGAGGAAAGTAGAACTTGATGAGGTAATTGTACCTTCTCCCGGATTGGAAAGTAGTACATCACAGAAAATTGTTCCAGTGATTCCTACACCAATCAGTGAGGAAGTTAATGATGATGATCATGAAACTTCGGATCAAGTTTCTGCTGAACGTCGTAGATCAACTAGAATACGTTCCGCACCAGAGTGGTACGGTAACCCAGTTCTGGAAATCATGTTACTAGACCATGATGAACCTACGAACTATGAGGAAGCGATGATGAGCCCAGATTCCGCAAAATGGCTTGAAGCCATGGTATCTGAGATGGGATCCATGTATGAGAACAAAGTGTGGACTTTGGTTGACTTGCCCGATGATCGGCAGGCCATCGAAAATAAATGGATCTTCAAGAGGAAGACCGACGCAGACGGTAATGTTACTGTTTACAAAGCTCGACTTGTTGCGAAAGGGTTTCGACAAGTTCAAGGAGTTGACTATGATGAGACTTTCTCACCTGTAGCGATGCTTAAGTCTGTCCGAATCATGTTAGCAATTGCCGCATTTTATGATTATGAAATCTGGCAAATGGATGTCAAAACTGCATTCCTGAATGGATATCTCAAAGAAGAGTTGTATATGATGCAACCATAAGGTTTTGTCAATCCTAAAGGTGCTAACAAAATGTGCAAGCTCCAGCGATCCATCTATGGACTGGTGCAAGCATCTCGGAGTAGGAATATACGCTTTGATAAGTTGATCAAAGCATATAGATTTATATAGACTTGCGGTGAAGCCTGTATTTACAAGAAGTGAGTGGGAGCACTATAACCTTTCTGATAAGTATATGTGAATGACATATTGTCGATCGAAAATGATGTAGAATTTTCTGGAAAGCATAAAGGAGTGTTTGAAAGGAGTTTTTCAAAGAAAGACCTTGGTGAAGCTGCTTACGTATTGGGCATCAAGATCTATAGAGATAGATCAAGATGCTTGATAAGACTTTTGATGAGTACATACCTTGATAAGATTTTGAAGTAGTTCAAAATGGATCAGTCAAAGAAGGAGTTCTTTCCTGACTTGTAAGGTGTGAAGTTGAGTAAGACTCAAAGCCAGACCACGGCAGAAAAATATAGAGAGAATGAAAGTCATTCCCTATGCCTCAGCCATAGGTTCTATAAAGTATGCCATGCTGTGTACCAAACATGTTGTGTACCTTGCCATGAGTTTGTCAAGGGGTACAATAGTGATCCAGGAGTAGATCACTGTACAGCGGTCAAAATTATCCTTAGTAACTAGATGACTAAGGAAATGTTTCTCGATTATGGAGGTGATAAAGAGTTCGTCGTAAAGGGTTACGCCGATGCAAGCTTTGACACTAAATCCAGATGACTCTAAGTATCAATCTGGATGCGTATTGAAAGTGGGAGCAATTAGCTAGAGTATCTCTATGCAGAGCATTGTAAACATAGAAATTTGCGAAATACATACGGATCTGAATGTGACAGACCCGTTGACTAAACTTCTCTCACAAGCAAAACATGATCACACCTTATTACTCTTGGGTATTAATCACATAGCGATGTGAACTAGATTATTGACTCTAGTAAACCCTTTGGGTGTTGGTCACATGACGATGTGAACTATGGGTGTTATTCACATAACGATGTGAACTATCGGTATTAAATCACATGGTGATGTGAGCTAGATTATTGACTCTAGTGCAAGTGGGAGACTGAAGGAAATATGCCCTAGAGGCAATAATAAAGTTGTTATTTATATTTCCTTATATCATGATAAATGTTTATTATTCATGCTAGAATTGTACTAACCGGAAACTTAGTACATGTGTGAATACATAGACGAAACAGAGTGTCCCTAGTATGCCTCTACTAGACTAGCTCATTGGTCAAAGATGGTTATGTTTCCTAACCATAGACATGAGTTGTCATTTGATCAACGAGGTCACATCATTAGGAGAATGATGTGATGGACAAGACCCATCCGTTAGCATAGCACTATGATCGTTTAGTTTTACTGCTATTGCTTTCTTCATGACTTATACATGTTCCTATGACTATGAGATTATGCAACTCCCGAATACCGTAGGAACACCTTGTGTGCTATCAAACGTCACAACGTAACTGGGTGATCATAAAGATGCTCAACAGGTATCTCCGAAAGTATTCGTGGTGTTGGCATAGATCAAGATTAGGATTTGTCACTCCGAGTGTCGGAGAGGTATCTCTGGGCCCTCTCGGTAACACACATCACAATAAGCCTTGCAAGCAAAAGACTAATGAGTTAGTTGAAGGAAATATGCCCTAGAGGCAATAATAAAGTTATTATTTATTTCCTTATATCATGATAAATGTTTATTATTCATGCTAGAATTGTATTAACTGGAAACTTAGTACATGTGTGAATACATAGACAAAACAGAGTGTCCCTAGTATGCCTCTACTAGACTAGCTCATTGATCAAAGATGGTTATGTTTCCTAGCCATAGACATGAGTTGTCATTTGATCAACGGGGTCACATCATTAGGAGAATGATGTGATGGACAAGACCCATCCGTTTGCTTAGCAACTTGATCGTTTAGTTTTATTGCTATTGCTTTCTTCATGACTTATACATGTTCCTATGACTATGAGATTATGCAACTCCCGAATACCGGAGGAACACTTTGTGTGCTACCAAACGTCACAACGTAACTGGGTGATTATAAAGGTACTCTACAGGTGTCTCCAAAGGTACTTGTTGGGTTGGCGTATTTCGAGATTAGGATTTGTCACTCCGATTGTCGGAGAGGTATCTCTGGGCCCACTCGGTAATGCACATCACTATAAGCCTTGCAAGCATTGCAGCTAATGAGTTAGTTGCGGGATGATGTATTACGGAACGAGTAAAGAGACTTGCCGGTAACGAGATTGAACTAGGTATTGAGATACCGACGATCGAATCTCGGGCTAGTAACATACCGATGACAAAGGGAACAACGTATGTTGTTATGCGATTTGACCGATAAAGATCTTCGTAGAATATGTGGGAGCCAATATGAGCATCCAGGTTCCGCTATTGGTTATTGACCGGAGACGTGTCTCGGTCATGTCTACATAGTTCTCGAACCCGTAGGGTCCGCACGCTTAAGGTTTCGATGACAGTTTTATTATGAGTTTATGAGTTTTGATGTACCGAAGGAGTTCGGAGTCCCGGATGAGATCGGGGACATGACGAGGAGTCTCGAAATGGTCGAGACGTAAAAATCAATATATTGTACGACTATATTCGGACATCGGAAAGGTTCCGAGTGATTCGGGTATTTTCGGAGTACCGGGGAGTTACGGGAATAGAGGAGAGAGGCCAAAAGGAAGGAGGCGCGTGGCACCCTTCTGGTCCGAATTGGACAAGGGGTGCAGCCCCCTTTTCCTTCTCCCTCTCCCCCTCTTTCCTTCTCTCCTACTCCGGAAAGGAAAGGGGAATCCTACTAGGACTTTGGAGTCCTAGTAGGACTCCCCACACTTGGCGCGCCCCTTCTAGGGCCGGCCTCTCCCTCCCTCCTTTATATACGGGGGCAGGGGGGCACCTCTAGACACAACGGTTGATCTCATGATCTCTTAGCCGTGTGCGGTGCCCCCCTCCACCACAGTTCTCCTCGATAATATTGTAGCGGTGCTTAGGCGAAGCCCTGCGACGGTAGAACATCAAAATCGTCACCACGCCGTCGTGCTGACGGAACGCTTCCTCGACACTCGGCTGTATCGGAGTTCGAGGGACGTCATCGAGCTAAACGTGTGCTAGAACTCGGAGGTGCCGTAGTATCGGTGCTTGATCGGTCGGGCCGTGAAGACGTACGACTACATCAACCGCGTTGTTCTAACGCTTCCGCTTCCGGTCTACGAGGGTACGTAGACACACTCTTCCCTCTCGTTGCTATGCATCTGGTAGATAGATCTTGCGTGATCGTAGGAAAATTTTAAAATACTACATTCCCAAACAGTGGCATCATGAGCCAGGTCTATGCGTAGATGATATGCACGAGTAGAACACAATGAGTTGTGGGCGATACTAGTCATACTGCTTACCAGCATGTCATACTTTGCTTCGGCGGTATTGTGAGATGAAGCGGCCCGGACCGACATTACGCGTATGCTTACGCGAGACTGGTTTCACCGTTACGAGCACTCGTTGCTTAAAGGTGACTGGCGGGTGTCTGTCTCTCTCACTTTAGCTGAAACAAGTGTGGCTACGCCCGGTCCTTGTGAAGGTTAAAACAACACATACTTGACGAAATATCGTTGTGGTTTTTGTATGCGTAGGTAAGAACGGTTCTTGCTAAGCCCGTTGCAGCCACGTAAAACTTGCAACAACAAAGTACAGGACGTCTAACTTGTTTTTGCAGGGCATGTTGTGATGTGATATGGTCAAGACATGATGAGTTATACGGTTTTGTATGAGATGATCAAGTTTTGTAATGTTATCGGCAACTGGCAGGAGCCATATGGTTGTCGCTTTATTGTATGAAATGCAATCGCCATGTAATTGCTTTACTTTATCACTAAGCGGTAGCGATAGTCGTAGAAGCAATAGTTGGCGAGACGACAACGATGCTACGATGGAGATCAAGGTGTCGCGCCGGTGACGAAGGTGATCATGACGGTGCTTTGGAGATGGAGATCAAAAGCACAAGATGATGATGGCCATATCATGTCACATATTTTGATTGCATGTGATGTTTATCTTATTATGCTTCTTATTTTTGCTTAGAACGACGGTAGCATTATAAGATGATCCCTTACTAAATTTCAAGGTATAAGTGTTCTCCCTGAGTATGCACCGTTGCGAAAGTTCGTCGTGCCGAGACACCACGTGATGATCAGGTGTGATAAGCTCTACGTTCAAATACAACGGGTGTAAGCCAGTTTTGCACACGCAGAATACTCGGGTTAAACTTGACGAGCCTAGCATATGCAGATATGGCCTCGGAACACTGGAGACCGAAAGGTCGAGCGTGAATCATATAGTAGATATGATCAACATAAGATGTTCACCATTGAAAACTACTCCATCTCACGTGATGATCGGACATGGTTTAGTTGATTTGGATCACGTGATCATTTAGATGACTAGAGGGATGTCTATCTAAGTGGGAGTTCTTAAGTAATATAATTAAATTGAACTTTAATTTATCATGAACTTAGTCCTGGTAGTATTAGCATATCTATGTTGTAGATCAATAGCTCACGATGTTGCTCCCCGTTAATTTTTTATATGTTCCTAGAGAAAACTAAGTTGAAACATGTTAGTAGCAATGATGCAGACTAGGTCCGTGATCTGAGGATTATCCTCATTGCTGCACAGAAGAATTATGTCCTTGATGCACCGCTAGGTGACAGACCTATTGCAGGAGCAGATGTAGACGTTATGAACATTTTGACAAAAGCTCGGTATGATGACTACTTGATAGTTTAAGTGCACCATGCTTTACGGCTTAGAACCGGGACTTCAAAAACGTTTTGAACGCCACGGAGCGTATAAGATGTTCCAAGAGTTGAAATTAGTATTTCATACTCATGCCCGTGTCGAGAGGTATAAGGCCTCTGACAGTACTTTGCCTACAAGATGGAGGAGAATAGCTCAACCAGTGAGCATGTGCTCAGATTGTCTGGGTACTACAATTACTTGAATCAAGTGGGAGTTAATCTTCCAGATAAGATAGTAATTGACAAAGTTCTCTAGTCACTATCACCGAGTTAGTAGAACTTCGTGATGAACTATAATATGCAAGGGATGACGAAGTTAATTCCCGATATCTTCGCGATGCTGAAATCGGCGGAGGTAGAAATCAAGAAAGAGCATCAAGTGTTGATGGTTAATAAGACCACTTGTTTCAAGTAAAGGGCAAAGGGATAGAAGGGGAACTTCAAGAAGAATGACAAGCAAGTTGTCACTCCCATGAAGAAACCCAAAAGCTAAACTCAAGCTTGAAACTAAGTGCGTCTACTGCAAAGGAAATGGTCACTGGAAGTGGAACTGCCCTAGATACTTGGCGGATAAGAAGGATGGCAAAGTGAACAAAGGTATATTTGATATACAGATTATTGATGTGTATTTTACTAGTGTTCATAGCAACCCCTCGGTATTTGATACTGGTTCAGTTGCTAAAGAGTAGTAACTCGAAATGGGAGTTGCATAATGAACAGAAACTAGTTAAAGGATAAAGTGATGATGTGTATTGGAAGTAGTTCCAAGATTGATATGATCATCATCGCACACTCCCTATACTTTCGGGATTAGTGTTGAACCTAAATAAGTGTTATTTGGTGTTTGTGTTGAGCATGAATATGATTTGATCATGTTTATTGCAATACGGTTATTCATGTAAGTTAGAGAATAATTGTTGTTCTGTTTACATGAATAAAACCTTCTATGGTCATACACCCAATGAAAATGGTTTGTTGGATCTCGATCGTGTGATACACATATTCATAATATTGGAGCCAAAAGATGCAAGGTTAATAATGATAGTGCAACTTATTTGTGGCACTGCCGTTTAGGTCATATTGGTGTAAAGCGCATGAAGAAACTCCATAGTGATGGACTTTTGGAATCACTTGATTATGAATCACTTGGTGCTTGCGAACCATGCCTCATGGACAAGATGACTAAAACTCCGTTCTCCGGAACTGTGGAGCGAGCAACAGAGTTGTTGGAAATCATACATACTGATGTATGCGGACCAATGAGTGTTGAAGCTCGCGGCGGGTATCGTTATTTTCTGACCTTCACTGATGATTTGAGCAGATATGGGTATGTCTACTTAATGAAGCACAAGTCTGAAACATTTGAAAAGTTCAAAGAATTTCAGAGTGAAGTAGAGAATCATCGTAACAAGAAAATAAAGTTTCTATGATCTAATCGTGGAGGAGAATATTTGAGTTACGAGTTTGGTCTTCATTTGAAACAATGTGGAATAGTTTCACAACTCACGCCACCCGGAACACCACAGCGTAATGGTGTGTCCGAACGTCATAACCGTACTTTATTAGATATGGTGCAATCGATGATGTCTCTTACCGATCTACAACTATCGCTTTTGGGGTTATGCATTAGAGACAGCTACATTCACGCTAAATAGGGCACCATCTAAATCCGTGGAGATGACATCGTATGAACTGTGGTTTGACGAGAAACCTAAGCTGTCATTTCTCTAAGTTTGGGACTGCGATGCTTATGTGAAAAAGTTTCAACATGATAAGCTCGAACCCAAATCGGAGAAGTAAATCTTCATAGGATACCCAAAAGAAACTGTTGGGTACACCTTCTATCACAGATCCGAAGGCAAGGTCTTTGTTGCTAAGAGTGGATCCTTTCTAGAGAAGGAGTTTCTCTCGAAAGAAGTGAGTGGGAGGAAAGTAGAACTTGATGCGGTAATTGTACCTTCTCCCGAATTGGAAAGTGGAACATCACAGAAACTAGTTCCAGTGATTCCTACACCAATTAGTGAGGAAGCTAATGATGATGATCATGAAACTTCAGATCAAGTTTCTGCTGAACTTCATAGATCAACCAGAGTTCGTTCAGCACCAGAGTGGTACGGCAACCCGGTTCTGGAAGTCATGTTACTGGACCATGATGAACCTACGAACTATGAGGAAGCGATGATGAGCCCAGATTCCGCGAAATGGCTTGAGGCCATGAAATCTGAGATGAGATCCATGTATGAGAACAAAGTATGGACTTTGGTTGACTTGCCCGATGGTCGGCAAGCCATTGAAAATAAATGGATCTTTAAGAGGAAGACTGACGCCGATGGTAATGTTACTGTCTACAAAGCTCGACTTGTTGCGAAAGGTTTTCGACAAGTTCAAGGTGTTGACTACGATGAGATTTTCTCACCCGTAGCGATGCTTAAGTCTATCCGAATCATGTTAGCAATTACCACATTTTATGAAATCTGGCAAATGGATAACGAAACAGCGTTCTTTAATGGATTTATTAAAGAAGAGTTGTATATGATGCAACCAGAATGTTTTGTCAATCCTAAAGGTGCTAGCAAATTGTGCAAGCTCCAGCGATCCATCTATGGACTGGTGCAAGCATCTCGGAGTTGGAATATACGCTTTGATAAGTTGATCAAAGCATATAGATTTATACAGACTTGCGGTGAAGCCTGTATTTACAAGAAGTGAGTGGGAGCACTACAACCTTTCTGATAAGTATATGTGAATGACATATTGTCGATCGGAAATGATGTAGAATTTTCTGGAAAGCATAAAGGAGTGTTTGAAAGGAGTTTTTCAAAGAAAGACCTTGGTGAAGCTGCTTACAAATTGAGCATCAAGATCTATAGAGATAGATCAAGACGCTTGATAAGACTTTCGGTAAGTACATACCTTGATAAGATTTTGAAGTAGTTCAAAATGTATCAGTCAAAGAAGGAGTTCTTGCCTGACTTGTAAGGTGTTAGTTGAGTAAGACTCAAAGCCAGACCACGGCAGAAAAATATAGAGAGAATGAAAGTCATTCCCTATGCCTCAGCCATAGGTTCTATAAAGTATGCCATGCTGTGTACCAAACATTTTGTGTACCTTGCCATAAGTTTGACAAGGAGGTACAATAGTGATCCAGGAGTAGATCACTGTACAGCGGTCAAAATTATCCTTAGTAACTGGATGACTAAGGAAATGTTTCTCGATTATGGAGGTGATAAAGAGTTCGTCGTAAAGGGTTACGCTGATGCAAGCTTTGACACTAAATCCAGATGACTCTAAGTATCATTCTGGATGCGTATTGAAAGTGGGAGCAATTAGCTAGAGTAGCTCCATGCAGAGCATTGTAGACATAGAAATCTGCAAAATACATACGGATCTGAATATAACAGACCCGCTGACTAAACTTCTCTCACGAAGCAAAACATGATCACACCTTAGTACTCTTTGGGTGTTAATCACATGGCGATGTGAACTAGATTGTTGACTCTAGTAAACCCTTTTGGGTATTGGTCGCATGGCGATGAGAACTATGGGTGTTAGTCACATGGTGATGTGAACTATTGGTGTTAATCACATGGTGATGTGATCTAGATTATTGACTCTAGTGCAAGTGGGAGACTGAAGGAAATATGCCCTAGAGGCAATAATAAAGTTATTATTTATTTCCTTATATCATGATAAATGTTTATTATTCATTCTAGAATTGTATTAATTGGAAACTTAGTACATGTGTGAATACATAGACAAAACAGAGTGTCCCTAGTATGCCTCTACTAGACTAGCTCATTGATCAAAGATGGTTATGTTTCCTAGCCATAGACATGAGTTGTCATTTGATCAACGGGGTCACATCATTAGGAGAATGATGTGATGGACAAGACCCATCCGTTAGCTTAGCAACTTGATCGTTTAGTTTTATTGCTATTGCTTTCTTCATGACTTATACATGTTCCTATGACTATGAGATTATGCAACTCCCGAATACCGGAGGAACACTTTGTGTGCTACCAAACGTCACAACGTAACTGGGTGATTATAAAGGTACTCTACAGGTGTCTCCAAAGGTACTTGTTGGGTTGGCGTATTTCGAGATTAGGATTTGTCACTCCGATTGTCGGAGAGGTATCTCTGGGCCCACTCGGTAATGCACATCACTATAAGCCTTGCAAGCATTGCAGCTAATGAGTTAGTTGCGGGATGATGTATTACGGAACGAGTAAAGAGACTTGCCGGTAACGAGATTGAACTAGGTATTGAGATACCGACGATCGAATCTCGGGCTAGTAACATACCGATGACAAAGGGAACAACGTATGTTGTTATGCGGTTTGACCGATAAAGATCTTCGTAGAATATGTGGGAGCCAATATGAGCATCCAGGTTCCGCTATTGGTTATTGACCGGAGACGTGTCTCGGTCATGTCTACATAGTTCTCGAACCCGTAGGGTCCGCACACTTAAGGTTTCGATGACAGTTTTATTATGAGTTTATAAGTTTTGATGTACCGAAGGAGTTCGGAGTCCCGGATGAGATCGGGGACATGACGAGGAGTCTCGAAATGGTCGAGACGTAAAAATCGATATATTGTACGACTATATTCGGACATCGGAAAGGTTCCGAGTGATTCGGGTATTTTCGGAGTAACGGGGAGTTACGGGAATAGAGGAGAGAGGCCAAAAGGAAGGAGGCGCGTGGCCCCCTTCTGGTCCGAATTGGACAAGGGGTGCAGCCCCCTTTTCCTTCTCCCTCTCCCCCTCTTTCCTTCTCTCCTACTCCGGAAATGAAAGGGGAATCCTACTAGGACTTGGGAGTCCTAGTAGGACTCCCCACACTTGGCGCGCCCCTTCTAGGGCCGGCCTCTCCCTCCCTCCTTTATATACGGGGGCAGGGGGGCACCTCTAGACACAACGGTTGATCTCATGATCTCTTAGCCGTGTGCGGTGCCCCCCTCCACCACAGTTCTCCTCGATAATATTGTAGCGGTGCTTAGGCGAAGCCCTGCGACGGTAGAACATCAAAATCGTCACCACGCCGTCGTGCTGACGGAACTCTTCCTCGACACTCGGCTGGATCGGAGTTCGAGGGACGTCATCGAGCTGAACGTGTGCTAGAACTCGGAGGTGCCGTAGTTTCGGTGCTTGATCGGTCGGGCCGTGAAGACGTACGACTACATCAACCGCGTTGTTCTAACGCTTCCGCTTCCGGTCTACGAGGGTACGTAGACACACTCTTCCCTCTCGTTGCTATGCATCTGGTAGATAGATCTTGCGTGATCGTAGGAAAAATTTAAAATACTACGTTCCCCAACATTAGTCACGAGATGATGTGTTACGGAACGAGTAAAGAGACTTGCCGGTAACGAGATTGAACTAGGTATGGAGATACCGACGATCGAATCTCGGGCAAGTAACATACCGATGACAAAAGGAACAACGTATGTTGTTATGCGGTTTTGACCGATAAAAGATCTTCGTAGAATATGTAGGAGCCAATATGAACATCCAGGTTCCGCTATTGGTTATTGACCGGAGATGAGTCTCGGTCATGTCTACATAGTTCTCGAACCCGTAGGGTCCGCACGCTTAACGTTTGATGACGATCAGTATTATGAGTTTATGAGTTTTGATGTACCGAAGGTAGTTCGGAGTCCCGGATGAGATCACAGACATGACGAGGAGTCTCAGAATGTCCGAGACATAAAGATTGATATATTGGACGACTATATTCGGACACCGGAAGTGTTCCGAAAAAGTTTCGGATTTAACGGGATTGCCGGAGGGGGTTACCGGAACCCCCTACGAGGGGGGATGGTCCATAGTGGGCCTTATGGAAAAGAGAGAGGCAGCACATAGGGGCTGGCCGGCGCCCCACTTAGGGTTCCTAGTTGGACTAGGATTGGGGGGCGCCACCTCTCCTTATTTTCCTTTCCCTCTCTTCCTTCTTTGGTAGTTCCTACTAGGAATAGGATTGCAATCCTATTCCTAGTAGGATTGCACCCTAGCCGCACCATAGGAAGGGCCGGCCGGCCTCCCCCTTGCTCCTTTATATACGGGGGCAGGGGGGCACCCAAATACACACAAGTTGAATTGTTCCAGCCGTGTGCGGTGCCCCCCTCCACAGAAACACACCTCGGTCATACCGTCGCGATGCTTAGGCGAAGCCCTGCGCCGGTGAATACATCATATCCGTCACCACGCCGTCGTGCTGACGAAACTCTCCCATGAAGCTCAACTGGATCAAGAGCTCGTGGGACGTCATCAAGCTGAACGTGTGCTGAACGCGGAGGTGCCGTACGTTCGGTGCTTGATCGGTTGAATCGCGAAGAAGTTCGACTACATCAACCGCGTCACTTGACGCTTCCGCTTCTGGTCTACGAGGGTACGTAGACACACTCTTCCCTCTCGTTGCTATGCATCTGGTAGATAGATCTTGCGTGATCGTAGGAAAATTTTAAAATACTACGTTCCCCAACAATCCTTGCCCTCGATGATTTTTATTATCATCGACAACACCCTTGACTTCCTTTCATCGCGAACTTTTCCACATTATGAATACAACTTGCCCTCCAACTAGTGTTGTGTTCTGCCTTGAAGTATTATTGTCTTTTATATCAAGAATGTTGTGGGGATTGCTCCACCTCTCAGAAATTCTCGACATGATCATAATTCTCACCATCACCATTCTTCCTTGTTCCTCGTGTTGTTTTTAACTGGGATACCAATATGCTAACGATGTTGCTTGAGTTCTGTACTTCTAGCAACCTATTGCTTTGAAGTTAACGATCGACAGTTCATTCTTAGACTGTTGGTTATTGAATCATCACTCTAACATTGATCTTGCTGCCTAAGGTCATATTTCGGGCACACCTTTCAACTAATGATTAATGGTGTATGTTTTCCTCGAGCCTACAACATTATTATCAATTGAATTGACAAGTGTCATCTTCTTGTTCACATTATTGTGGAAATCCATCCGTTTTGGAATTCTCGATGGATTGCCGCTGAGCCCATCAGCCACCTCCTCATCCTCTCCTTGGTTTAATGATGAACTATTGTTTCGGGAACCCGCTCCCATAGTTCATTCCCGAGAATCTTGCAATGTCATTTCGTCGATTTATGTTGCACCTTTTCTTCTCAAACATCCTGAGTCTGAGGTATCATGACACCAATCGGATCTGAATCTCGGTCAGATATGATGGTTGGGACAACTTCCAGAAGTTATAATGTTGGTCCTTTGATGACCCGGTAATATGATGTCATGCCTAGCACCGCTGGCTGGAGGACCTATCATTATAATTTCTTTTGCAAGGATAGCCATTCTTCCAGGAGGAAATTGTAAGACTTATTCTATAAGTTGCTTCTGATGGATCATTTGTGTATCCAAGGTCTAGCCCTTGATTGAAACACCATATCATTGCTACCTCGAAGCATGACCATGATACCCCGCTCATCAACAAGAACATTGGAGGCGTGATGCTAAATGTTTCTTGGTCAGTTATCCAAACACCGTTGTATGGGTAACATCTTGATTAATCCTTGCCTCCATATCTAAATGGTTGGGTACTTGCTCTCCTACCCTGTATGCCATGTTCTTCTTGTCCATGGGAATGATATACTCCTATTAATTGTGTGTAATCACAATTTTCCTTTCCATTTGTTTGTTTAACCTTTCTTTGATCTACATATAATCTAAGCAGTAATAATTTTCTGCTTATGTAAACACCTTGGTGTACAACTCTGTCAGTAAGACCCTGTCACTATTGTTGATGACATTCCGGTAACCGTCGATGGACGAGAACTTTGCCTAGTGGCCCGCCTCGTTCAACGAGCAAGAAATGGTTCTCTTCGTTCCCCGTCCTTGGTACCGACATTATTGCGGACATAGCCGACAAGCTATCCACTGACATGCCTCCCTATCGCGGCTGTGCAAGATGCCAACACCCTTCCTATTTTCAACCCACATGGTGGGCCCATAACCCATAGGTCCACTGGATCGAAACCTGATTCTTCTTTACAACCCGGATTCTAATGTATCCTTTGCACCTAGCTTTGTATGTGATTCACGAGCTAAATTCTATACCATTATTCATCCTGGAATCAAACACCATGTTGTTCTCGTTGTTCAAGCCCCCATTCCAGCTTCTGTCTAGGCATCGAATGATTGCCTACCCATTTGAAACTTTGGTACCATAGTATATTGCACTCAACGGATTCACTATAATACAACTCGTGGGGTACCTCGTGTATTTTCCATTAAGTTCACCGTCAGATTCCCAACCTTGTGGAGATGCGTTCTTCTGGAGTTTCCCCCCCCTGTTCGCGTTCGTAGGACGATGGAGATCCCGAAGAGAGGATGACGACTTGATCATGATGACTTGAAGCAGAGAAATGAAGACATCAATGTAAATGATTGACTACTTCGGGAAGAGCAACCTTGACCGATAACACTCGCTAGAATTTCGTAACCAGAACCTTCCCCTTTTCTCTACCTACTAAATCTCGGGACGAGATTTCTTGTAGTGGAGGAGAATTGTGATGCCTGGATAATTAGGCTACAGTAATCCCATGTTAATGATGCCACGTCACCACTGTTACTGTTGCTAATCTCGCTTAGATTCAAATCAGGTTTGAATTCAAATTCAAATTTAAGTCCAAGTTAAAAAAATTCAAATGTCAAAACTAAAATGTTCAATGTGTTGAAAATATTCCATAACTATTTATGATGGAGAAACCACTTTGTTATAAAGTAGTTAAATGCACTAAAATAAATAAAATTGTGGCAATAATAATTGATAGAATGTCATTTGAAAATTATAAAATATTACACTATTTTAATTGGGGGTCAAACCTTTTGTGGCAATGGTATAATTAGTAATACTAATTTAGGTACTAACATCATATTTTATAAAGCTAAAATAATAGAAACTAAAAGTGAAAACAGAAAAGAAATAAAAGATAAAAGAAAAAACATTTTAGAAAAAAAAAAGGAAAAGGGGCTAAGGCTGGCACTGTGCACTTGAGGCCCACGTGCACAGCACCAGGCCCAGCCCACCAGCGCCCTGTCTCCCCCCCCCCTATTCACCATCGCGGTGGATGCCCGTGCG
>LR738709.1:67459604-67469950 GCA_902687465.1 Secale cereale | reverse complement strand
CCCCCCTCCCTCGGTCGCCTACTAGGTCGCTCCCGACCTAAACCCGAACCCTAGCGCCCCAATTCCACTCCCCCCCTCGCACGCGCTTGTCTTCCCCGCCGCCAACCTCGCCCGAGCACGTCCGTCGCCGCCGCTCGCTGTTTGCCGCGACCACCGGCCTCTCCGCGCCATCCGAGGATGTCCCGGAGCTCCGACATCCAGTACTTCTTCTACCTTGCCACTGGATCGGGGTCGGGGAGCTACAACCACGACGCCCCCTTCGTCTCCATCACGGTCGGCCGCTGTGAGCTCCGCGCCGGTCCGCCGCCGCTCTGCAGCTTCTAAGCCGTCGACGGGCCTTCGTGCGCCTGCTAGGTGAGCCCCACGCCTTCCCCTCCCACTCCAGCGACGCTCTCCCCCCTCCCCCCCGTAGCTCGCTCGCCGCCGCTGCCGAAGCTTAGCCCCGCCACGGAGCTCCTCGTCGTCACTACCGACGCCGTCGTGCTCAACCGAGCCCCGCATTACGCTCTGGGCCTCGCGGCAAAGCCGCCCGTCCCCTTAATCGTCTTGCTGCGCGCCGCGACGTCGACCCCGTCGAACGGCCGAAGGATCCGCCGCTGCAACTCGTCGCCGGCGCCCTTCCCCGCCTATCCAGTTGCTGCCGTGGCCACCACTAGACGCGGCTCGTGGCCCCCTTTTGAACGCGCCCTTCTACGCATCAGTTGGACGCTGGGGGGACGAATCCGCCCGGCTCCGGCGTAGATCTGCCGCGGAGGAGGCTCGCCGGAGCTCTCTCCGGCGCCCCACCGACGTGGCCATCCTGCCCCCCTCTGGGTCGCTGACGGGTGGCCCCGCTGTCCCCGTTGACCAGTTGACTCCAGTCAACGGTGCTGACTGGGCCGCCCCACTGACGCTGACATGTGGGCCCCATGCTTAATTAAACTAGTTTTACAATTAAAACTTAAACTGTTAATTAGTTCTAGTCACTGACATATGGGGCCACTCTTTAATTAATCCCCCAGTTAAATTCAACTCTATTAGTTAGTCTGTGTGAATGACAGGTGGGCCCTTGTCCAGTTTGACCTAGTCAAACTGCTGACTGGACTAGCCTAGTTAGTGACAAGTGGGTCCAACTGGATCCCTTGACTAGTCAGAACGACCAGTCAACTGTTGACTGGGCCGTTGACCTGGCCCCACTGTCAGCCTCTGGTGCATTGCCAGGTGCACTGGACCGAGTGCATCTAGTATTTTAGTTGTATTTTCGAATTAATATTAAAACCAGGAATTTCATAATATTAATAAAACTTTGAAAATTAATAGAAAATAAACCGTAGCTCGGATGGAAAAGTTTTATATATGAAAGTTGCTCAGAACGACGAGACGAATCCGAATACGCAGTCCGTTTGTCCGCCACACATCCCTAGCATAGCGAACACGCAACTTTCCCCCTCCAGTTCATCTGTCCGAAAACGCTGAACACCGGGAATACCTTCCCGGATGTGTTCCATCCTCACCAGTATCACCTAGTACCGCGTTAGGTCACACGTAGCACCGCATTTTGCCATGTTATGCTTTGTGTTACAATTGTTTGTTTTATATTTATTGTTTTCCCCCCTCTTCTATCCGATAGACACCAGAGCTGAGACCGCTGACAGTGCCACGATGATCGACTGCGTCGACGACGACCCCTTCTTCTTGCCAAAGCAACCAGGCAAGCCCCCCCCCCTTGATCACCAGATATCGCCTATTCTCTTCTCGCTTACTCTTGCATTAGAATTTCTACTATGATGATTCGATGAATCCTATTCTGTTGCATAGCCTGTCATTGTTGCTACATCTGTTGATACCCGTACCTGCTATCCTAATGCTTAGTATAGGATGCTAGTATTCCAGCAGTGGCCCTACATTCTTGTCTATCTGCCCTGCTATACTATTGGGCCATCACTCGGGTGGTGATCACGGGTATATACTATACTATTACATACACATGATGATGATTCGGAGATGAGGGCTGAAGGGGCAGGTGGTTCCACACAGGTAGTGGTGGGCCTGGGTTCCCGGCAGCCCCTTGATGGTTACTTTGTGGCGGAGCGACGGGGCGGGTTGCGACCACCTAGGAGACAGGTGGGCCTGGCCCTGGTCGTTGTCCGCGGTTATTTCATAATAACACGTTTAACGAGATCTTGGTATTTGATATGAGTCTGGCCATTGGCCTATACGCACTCACCAGCTACGTGGGAATAGTTATGGGCACTCGACGTCGTGGTATCAGCCGAAGCCTTCTTGACGTCAGCGACTGAGCGGCGCGCGCCAGGTTGGACCGCGTAACGTAACTTCCTTAGTAATGGAAGTTGCTAGGTCCGCTCATCGGTCGCCCTCGCAACGTGCAGGTGTGCATTGGGCGATGGGCCCAGACCCCCGTGCGCTTAGGGTTTAGACTGACGTGCTGACCTCTCTATTGTGCTTAGGTAGGACTGCGACGTGTTGATCTTCCGAGGCCGGGCATGACCCTGGAAAGTGTGTCCGGTCAAATGGGATCGAGCGTGCTGGGTTATCTGGTGCACCCCTGCAGAAAAGTTAATCTATTCGAATAGCAGTGTCCCTCGGTAAAAGGACGACCCGGAGTTGTACTCTGACCTCATGACAACTAGAACTGGATACTTAATAAAACACACCCAGATAGTTCCAGATATAACTCGGTGGTTGCTCTCACACAGGGTGATGTGCGGGAGGATCGCCGGTAGGATTATGCTATACGTTGTTACTTGGTGAACTTACCATCTATTCTATTCTACTGCTGCAAGACGGAGGCTGCCAGAAGCGAGGATACTTGTTACTTCCAGCTACTCTCTTCATCTGCTGCAAGATGGACGTTGCTAGAAGCGTAGTCTTCGATTGGATTAGCTATCCCCCTCTTATTCTGGCATTCTGCAGTTTAGCCCATAGATATTGCCCCATTACACATATATCATTGCATATGTAGTGTAGATCCTTGCTTGCGAGTACTTTGGATGAGTACTCACGGTTGCTTTGCTCCCCCTTTTCCCCCTTTTGTTCCTTCTTCTCGGATGACGCAACCAGATGGTGGGGTCTAGGACCCAGAAGATCTCGAAGATGTTTCTACGTGGAGTTCGGCTTCGGGGAGTAGTTAGGAGGTCCCAGGCAGGAGGCCTGGCCTTTTCGATCGTTGCTATATTTGTGCTAGCCTTCTTAAGGCAAACTTGTTTAACTCATGTCTGTACTCAGATATTATTGCTTCCGCTGACTCTTGTGTTTTCGAGCTTTTGTATTCGAGCCCTCGAGGCTCCTGGCTTGTAATATAAAGATTTTATTATTTTAATTTGTGTCTAGAGTTGTGTTGTGATATCTTCAGTGAGTCCTTGATCTTGGTCATACACATTTGCGTGCATGATTAGTGTACGGACAAATCGGAGGCGTCACATTTGAGAAAGCCCATCGTTGGAATATACAAGCAATGTTCTATAACGAAAAATTCCCACTAGTGATATATGAAAGTGACAACATAGGAGACTCTCTATCATGAAGAACATGGTGCTACTTTGAAGCGCAAGTGTGGAAAAAGATAGTAACATTGTCCCTTCTCTCTTTGTCTCTTTTTTTGGTGGGCTTCTTTGGCCTCTTTTGTTTATTGAGGCATCATTGGCCTCTTTTATTTTTGATAACCTCACACGGGACAATGTTCAAATAATGATGATCATCACACTTTTATTTACTTACAACTCGATACCACAACTCGATGCTTAGAAAAAAGGATATGATGACTCTATATGAATGCCTCCGGCGGTATACCGGGATGTGCAATAACCAAGAGTGACATGTATGAAAAATATGAACGGTGGCTTTGCCACAAATACTATGTCAACTACATGATCATGCAAAGCAATATGACAATGATGAAGCGTGTCATAACAAACGGACCGGTGGAGTTACATGGCAATATATCTCGGAATGGCTATGGAAATGCCATAATATGTAGATATGGTGGCTGTTTTAAGGAAGGTATAAGGAGGGTTTTATGCACCGGTGAATGTTGCGCGGTACTAGAGTGACTAGAAAGGTGGAAGGGTGAGAGTGCGTATAATGCATGGACTCACATTAGTCATAAAGAACTCACATACTTATTGTGAAAAATCTACTTAGCCCTCAAGGCAAAGCACTACGACGCATGCCCCTAGGGGGGAGGTTGGTAGGAGTTAACGATCGCGCGCCCCCGACCTTCCCACAAAGAGGAAACAATCAAGATACAATGCATGCCAATTTGGTTACATAGGCCATACGTGCATGCTTCGGAAATCACAAACCTTAGTGGTAGTAGAAAATAACAATGTGCCACTACAAACTAACAATTTGGTGGTACAAAGTAACAATGTGGCACTAAAACGATGCAAACTAACACTGCATTCCGAATGATCTAGCCATGTGGGATGAACAATGTAAGCATGCACTCTGGTTCATCCCCAAACATTGGATTCTGATCGGATCCGGCTGAATCTAGTCGAATCCAGCCGAATCGGGTCAAATGTACGGGCCACAATCTAATCTAACAAACTTAGATCTACCCTAAGAATCCTAAGTACGAAACAGAGGGAGATTTGAGAGCTTACAGCGGGGTTGCCAGTGTAGCGTACGCCGGCCGTGGTGAAAGGTGCTGCCGTCGCCAATGAAGGGGACCCCGACCATTATGAGGGTCGCGATAGTGGACCTCATCTCGCGCCGGCTCACAAATGATGCCGACGTCCTGGAGCTCCCCTCCCCTTGCACCGGACGCAGAGGAGAAAACCCTCCTATGGGGGTACAAAGGACGGCGCCGACGGGTATTGGATCCCCGCCGGGTTTGAGCCGATGGAGAGGACCACCAGCTCCGGCGCTGCATTGGTCCGGGACGGCGGCATGGTGCAAAAAGGGGAGGGAGCTCGCAGGCCGCCGCAAGATCTACTCCAGATGCGGAGAGGCTGGCAATCCACCTCCCTTGGATGAGATTGCTGCCGGCGATGACTGGAGTGGGTGGGGCGCGACGAGATGGCGGTGTGGCCATCGGAGAAACCGCACGGGCGATGAGATGAGAGAAAGGGAGTGGGTGTGAACTGTCGAGGGAGGTGACATGAGGGGCGTGGGGAGTTATGAGCTGTCGCGTCGTCTCCCGCACGTCCCCAGGCATGCACGCGCTCGCTACGCGTGGCTCGCAAAAATACGGCCGATTTGGTTGTTCCTCCAAAGTCAGGCTCAAGCCTGCTTTGAGGTTTGGGCGGGCCACGAATTGGATGCGACCCAGGCAACCAAACGGGCCAAATTCTTCCCCCACGGGGCCGGCCCGACGTAATGCAGGTAACCAAACATGTCATAAATGTTTTTTTGCTTGCATTATATCTCAAACAGGCGCAGATGGGTCAAGTATGCAAAGTAGAAAAAAACAATAAAGATAACCAAACGCATCCTTGATACTTGCTTGTGTTTCAGCCAGAGCATGGGTGCTGACGATGAAACTGGAGCAGAAATTGTGGAGATTATGCTTTGTGACTCAGAACACAACAAGCAATACATGAAACTGTTGGACTAGCGGAGATGGTTGCAGTGACTAGCTGGTTCCTTTGGTGGCAGCGGAGATTAATTGTTCGGTAGGAGGAGGTCCAGTCACCGGAACGCTCCTGTCAATCAATCAGGGCTCTTGCTCTGAACTTTGCGCGTGCCGCCAGCAAATCGTCTATGACCCCTCGACTAAACTGCTGGAAGAGACCCGTGGCGGGTCAGCTGGCGCTGAATATTTATGTGGCCTTCTCATCGGATGACAACAAAGGCGTGTGTGGTGCAATCATTCGGGATAGTAGCTGCCTGTTCGTAGCGGCTGCCACAGCAAGGCTTGAGCACGTAGCGGATGTGGAGTCGGCTGAAGCGGCTGCTCTTGTTGAGGGCTTGAAACTAGCCAATACAGTTGGGTGCAGCTCAATATTGATCCAAATGGACAATCTAACCGTGGTGGAAGCTCTCCAACAGAATTCTGGGCATTCGATGTTAGCAGCTCCGATACTTGATGAATGCAGATCACTACTACATGATTTTGAAAAGGTCTTGCTAAAGCATTGTAATCACGAATCGAACATGGCAGCTCAGGAGCTAGTTCAGTTTGGACGTGTTGATCCATCAAATATGTGGTTGGACTCATCTCTCATCTTTATTTCCGAACTTGTGATGAATGATGTAAGCATTATTTAATTTTAATAAAACTAGCCATATAAAGGCATAAAAAAAACTGGACGATGAACTAGCAGTAGCAGGACTTTTTTTCTTTTTCCGGAGAGTACTAGTCGGCTGGACCTAACCATGTGCCCGAGAGTGGTTCGAAGTCGACCGAGCCAGCCAAAAGCCTGCCGGCTTCCTCTTCCCAGAAACGCTAGCGCCGCCGCCGCCTCCATCGACGGCGGCCTCCAATCCAATCACCCGTCCCCTAATCCAGCAGAGAGGCTTCTCTGCCTGACCTCGCGCCTCGTTCGGTAGAGAGGCAGAGCGCCCGGCTCACCGCGCATACGCGCTGCTTCGCTGCCTCCGCCCACCGCCTCGGCCGCGCCGCCCCGCTTACGCTGCGCCTCCGAGCCGCCCCCGCCTCCGCTGGACTTCTGCGCCGCTGCGTCAGGCCGGAACCCCGCCCCTGTCGGCTCGCCTCCGCTGCACCGCCAAGGGGGCCTGCTGGTCGACCTCGCCCACGCGTCCCACTCTCGTCGCGCCGCTGCTCCAAGAGGTGATTGATTTACGTTTACCTGTACCCTAATCCCCGTCAAACAGTAGCCTAGCATGCTTAGAACCCCTAGGTGACTTTCCCAATTTCCATTTCTTAGAGCTTGACTTGATGCATTTTCTTACCAATCTCATGTTATAGAAATACAAGATGAAGATGTTATGCGTACTCTTATCTACAGTACTTTGGTAGATCATTAAGCACCGAGGTCAAATTCCTGCAGTCGAACCAATTTTTTTTATTTTTTTGGTATGCTTTGGCTTGCTTGCTCGAATCCTAGCTCCACCACTGTAAAGAGTCCTAGATTGTGCTTGCTCGAACTGCTCTCATCTTTCCTCTTGGGTGCATTATCGAATCTAACCATATCCATCTTGTTGTTTTTTAAGATGGCTGGTCGGTACAATCGCACAAACTACTCTTCCTACCTGAACGACCAACCAATGCCTGACGCCACTTCAGAAAAGGAACAGGCATGTATATATGCATCCCAATACAAACCCTTGTGATCATTTTTTGACTGCTGTGTTGAGAGGCTGAGACCAGTTCGGTGAACCCATACATGTTGTTTCTGTGGTTGTGTTTGCAGGGTAATGAGTACTTCAAGCAGAAGAAGTTTGCTGAAGCAGTTGAGTGCTACTCGAGAAGTATCGCATTGTCGCCGACAGCTGTTGCCTTTGCCAATCGAGCTATGGCGTATCTTAAACTAAGAAGGCAAGTTCTTACACAGAACCATGCTTGTGTTTGCTAGGCTGTGGCACTTACTGGATTGATTGTGCTAGTAGCTGCAATTGATTTACTATAGTACACCTTAATTGTGGCTGTAACCATAATTCTGGTTGATAGATAGATCAAACGAAACTTTCAGACTGTTGATATTCTTCTCTTCTGTTTGTGTAAATATCTCTTTTTTTCCTGTTGTGGAACTTGAGAGTCATGTTTTACGACCACTACCTGGTTTGGTCTTACGTTTTTATCTGGAACTTAATAGATTTGAAGAGGCAGAGAATGATTGCACTGAGGCTCTGAATCTGGATGACCGTTATGTTAAAGCATACTCGCGCAGAATTACTGCAAGAAAAGGACTTGGGAAGCTTAAGGAAGCAATGGATGGTATTCTGCGTTTTAACCCTTCTTGATTTTCGTTTTGACAGTGCTTTCCTTGTAAGCTTAATTCTTGTCTGCGTGAACATTGGCAACTATTGTACATTACTTATTTGTATAACAGATGCTGAATTTGCTGTAAGTGTCGATGCTAACAATCCAGAATTGAGGAAACAATATTCTGAGATAAAGGCACTACTCATGGAGGTGAGCAGCTATTTACTTCAATTTTCATCTGATGTGTTACCATTAGTGTTCGCATCCAACCTCTTTGGTCAAATTTTCTATTCGTTACCTATGTATCCACATTCAGTCTTAGATGTTGTATTAAAGTATGACTGTCTGAGTTCCCTCTCCCATTGCTTGTAATAATGAGTTCATTACTTCTGCAGAAAATGGCCAAGAGAAGTCCAGTTCAAGCTAAGCACACAATTTCTGAATTTGATAAAGCTGGAGATAGAAAAAACATCACTTCTCATGCACCAAGTGATCCCCAGAAGGTAGGTTATAGTGTTCTACTGCATGACATGCTGTGTCTTTCCCTTCTTTAGGAGTAAAGTCTTCCTAACATGCTTGTCTGATTAATATAATTCATGCACATGGCTCTGCGATTTTGAAGTAGCCCTCTGTTCTGGTTCTTGTAGAGCTGGTTACATTCCACCTGAGGTCTATTCGGCAAACATGTTTGGGTTTGTAATGTCTGATATAATTCTACAGGGCAGTATCATGGAAGTTGATTCGCCTGGGAGAGCTGTGGCTGGGATCAGAGAATTATCAGGTGGTGTGTCCAAAGGAGGATCTGGTGTAAGCCTCAAAGACAATAACATGCAGGTGCGGTCTGACTAACATTTCTGGCTATCATAAATGCCCATGATATGGTGTCCCTTTATATAGGAGTTGGCTAAAACTAAGAGATGCATGATTTGTGTGTTGGTACTTATCAGCTTATATCATTGCATAGTTTGTATCGTCAACGATATAACCTGCATAGCATATGAGTTGGTCTGCTTGTTCATGCATTTTGCTGAATTATAGTATTTGATCCTTATGGATATATGAAAAAACTGGTTCATGTATCTGAAGTTCTCAAAATCCATCAAAGCTTGGTAGCTGGACTGGCTTCCAGTAGCCATTGAATGTTTACTCTTTTTAATTCAAGCAGAGGAAAGCCTGCCCACTAGGCAAGTTTACTCTTTTTAATTGGGATGTTGATTCTGTGGTGGAGCAGAGTGTTTGGGTGGCTGGAAAACCATGAAGGAGCAGGCATAGGGCGAGCCCTCCCTAGCCATTGAAATAATACTTAAAGTTCTGCGTATAGGAGCACATTAATGTTCTACTATTTTAGTGCAAATGTGATGTAAAGTGCTGATTTGCACACTTCTTTGGGGAATTTGAAGTAGTGTTGCTTCTTCCTGTTACATTTCAATTCTTTAATTTAATGCAGAAATCTCGAGATGCTAAACAGAAACCTGGGCCAGAATTATCAGTGCAAGAGCTTGCATCACGTGCTGCTTCACGATATATATCCAGCACTGTAAAAAGTGTGAAGACACCGAAGACAGCTTATGATTTTGAGGTTTCTTGGAGAGCTATCTCTGACGACCTTACCCAGCAAATACAGTTGTTAAAGGTTTATTCTCAGCCTCTTTTTGGTGTCTTAAATTAATCGTCATATGTACATTTCTAATTGTCACTTTCTTGTTACGTGATCAGTCAATTCGACCAGAGAGACTTCCAGAGATTTTTAAGGATGCACTTTCATCAGCTTTTCTGATCGATATCGTGAAGTGCACAGCCTCAATTTTCCGGTGTGCTTGCCTCTTACGTCTTTTTAAAGTGTTTCTTACATTCTCTTGCAGTGCTCCCATGGCCTGTACTGTTATTACCTATTATTAATTCGTATCATGTACTCAGGGATGATGCAGTGTTAGCAGTTAGCATTTTGGAGAATTTGGCGAAAGTTTCTCGCTTTGACTTGATCATCATGTGCCTCTCACCCATGCATAAATCTGGTATGTTTGAACTTGCTGCCCTTGCATCCATCGTATGTTTTCCCTTCTCATGCCCAGCTGTTTATTATTAGTAGTAGATTGATAGTCCCTCATCCGGCATTCCCTTGGTATTATTTAAAAATCATGAAAGATTATTTGAATTGCATTTGTCTATACTCCTGTGTTGCTGATGTAGTCTAATCCAATGGTGTGGAGATGGATAATCCAAGCGTTATGCGTTATTAGCCATTAGGTCGACTTCTTAGGTTCTGTTACATATTGCTTCTAGGTTTTTCCAGTAAGAGTGCAGAATTAAAATTTGTCACATGGCAGCCTTGCTGCTCATGTCGCTAGATTGGCACCGCTGGATGCCAGCAACGTGGGACTGCACCTCCCTAGCTCTTATGTCTGGCTGCTTTTTAGGCGACCTTCCTACCATCCATGTTCCCCAATCCATAACATCACGTCCATGTGAACTTGACCTGGAGAGGGGGTGAAACCACGCCGGGGGGTGGGGGGGGGGG
>LR738709.1:67404839-67459494 GCA_902687465.1 Secale cereale | reverse complement strand
GGGGGGGGGGGGGGGGGGGAGCAGTGGTGGGCGGAGAACAAGAAAAGGAAGAGCAAGAGCTCCGGCGCCGACAGCTGAGCTCTGGATGGTGGCACCGTGGCAGATCCAGTGGACCACCACAGATGTGCCAGGGCAAGTTATAATGCGGTATTGGGATATTTAAATGGAAGGGAGTATTTCAGAGCTGGTTTTTAGGGGGCGATGGTGGCCCGGAGGTCCCAGATGAGATGGGGGATGGAGAGGCATGGTTAAGTCAGGGTGTGGTGCATTGTCGAGCGTATAGGACAGCCGCAGTGTACTCTAGGCATGGTTAAATCAGGTTGCTACTGTGCACTGCAGATTTGACCGCCAAGCGGCCACCAGTCACCACTGCTGCGGACTTGACAATTTGGAGAAAGAGAATCCACTGAGAGGTTCAAGTGGGCGAATCATCTGAGCTCAACAGAGGGTTGTGCACATGTTGATATGGAAGTAGTATATTTCGACATGCCTATACATAAACCATTCAAATACTATAAATGCTGATCACCTGAAGGCATCTTAGATTGGGGAACACATCTATATTGAGTTACTGGGAGGCCAATTTTTAAATGAGTAGGCTCCCCTCACCAATGTCAGTGACCTGATTATTTCTTAGAACATTCATTTAAATGAATCTGTGTACTTGGACTTTGGACATACTGGTGTTAACTAGTTGCACAGCGTCATTTATTTGACAATACTCTATTTGCTTCTGCTTGACTCTTTTCTGGTCAGAACTACGGAAGATATGGGGTCAAACATTCCTTGGCGAAACTGCATCACCAGATCAAGTTGAAGCCCTCAGGCGGCTGCAAGCCAAATACATTCAAGGAGGATGGCATGATGACATGTTCGCTTTGAGTTAATGATGAGGTTGTAAAAACAGTTCTCTAGAGATCCCTCTGCCCTCCAGTCAACCTATATTGGAACACCCTTGTAGAATGAATGTTAATTCTAGTTGGAGCAGTAAACCATGGGCGGACTTGCTTCAGAAACATCAATAGAACTATTTGACTGCGAATTATGTTTTTGAGACTTCTTGGAGCTTTGTTGGTCGGCCCGAAGGTTACCGGTGCATGTGTTTTTCTTTTTTGCGTGCATTTGAGCTTTTTTGTGCCCTGTTAAGTTGTACTACTAGGGTTCATGGTGGGTTTCTTTTTCTCTGTTGCTTGTTTTCTTCATTCCCATAGACAAATTCACCGAACTACAGAAACATCATATATTTTTCAAGTGACTTTTTGCATTGAAGCGGCGAACAATTTTACCATATGAACTACAACTCCACTCCACCAGCTCACGGTGTGTAGATCTGACTGTTCTGGCATCGTCGGAGGGAGATAAACATCTGCGGTTGGGTGAGCACGGGGATGCGCTTTGACCGTCCGGTCGTTTTGCAGCGGGCCGCTTAGCATCTACAACCGGCCCATCCATATCAGCCCCAAAACACCCAGTCCCCAAAACACCCAGTCGAGTTGCCCGATCACTGACTCGACGCAAAAATGCCACTCAACCGTACCTGGTAAACCCAGCCCAAACGCCTGAACTAACCGGCAACCTCCATATCCAGTCCATATATGAGGTGGATATGGGACATCCAGATGCTCGTCATGTCAGATCCGACCCATTAGAGGACGAACGATGGATATGGGAGGAGGATGATGGATATTTGGTGGACTGGTCAATTTGATGAAATTTATGGTGTGTTAAATCTATCCGATCCGACGTGGCAGTTGCGTTGGGTCCAATCTATCTGATCCGACGTGGCAGTCGTGTTCGAGTATGTCCCTATCCGCCCCGGAGGCCCGGATATGGGCTGAACATGAGAAGTGCTGGCCAACCTGGACGAGTAGGGCTGCTTTGAGGGGGGTGGTTGGGTCATGATTTTGTGACCTGTCACCGACTAGGCTGTCCGCCGAATGTACAAGGGGCATTTGAGAAGCTCGATTGTAGATGCTCTAAGCCATCCTTAGTTTGCAGTTGCTGCCCAGTCCAATAACAAGAGAGGATTACACGCTAAAAAACACGAGAGCATAACATAGAGGAGAAATGGCACAGTTATAACACACGAGAAACGGAGTGGAATTTTTGGTGGACCCGTGGAGGACTTTATTCCAAATGATTCAAAAATGATATTTCAAAGTTTCAAAAACTTAGAAAAAATATATGTGAAAACTTATACAAATTTGTGACGGATTTGTAAAATTTGTTCACAAAACATTATGATTTGCAAGCTGCACAAAAAAAAACCCGGCCCAACAATAAAAGATGGTCCATTTTCATGTATGTGTTTTTTTTGTATAGGCATGTATGAAAGTATATCTTTTTGAAAATTTACCTGGATGGGTTATATATGTATTTGTGAATGTATTTTTTTTTTCAAATTTTTTCAAATTTGATTTTTTTGTGACGTGGAAATAGGTTTTTTGAAGGGAATTTCTATTTTCCAAACATTCATAATATGACAATAGATCCGAATAGTCCTGGCCATCTCCGGCCCGACCCTGTCGGCCCACACAGGCCCGGCCCTAAAATCCAGGGCCTAGGCTCGACGGGCTTGCCTATGGGCCGGGCTTGGGCCTGAGTTTTGAGCCCATCAGCAGGGCCTGGACGGGCTTGGGCTTGGCATATTGTCATTTTAAGGAAGAGGCCCGGCCCACGGCCCTAAGCCCTAAGGGCTTTTTACCAGATGGGACGGGCTTGGGCTTGAAAAGTAGGCCCGATGGTAGGGCATGGGTGGGCCTGGGCCTCAGTTTTCTGCCGTGGGCTTTTTTAGGCCCGGCCCATGGCTAGGTATAGATCCGAACGAGCTGATCATCGAGCCATCTGGGCTAATACCTTGTTGGTAGTTAGATACATATTAGGCTATTTTTATTTTGACAAATGATGCTAGTGGATTTTATGAAGCAATCGGGAGTTGCTTTTTGAATTTTATTTGGATCTGGCCAGCGATCATGATGTGGTTGTTTTAAAGATTTTTTTTGGATATTTTTATTCATTTCTTTTTCAACCAAAAAAATATATTTTCCATCAGTTGTCTTTTCTTTGTTGCAAGAATATTTTTTTACTGAGGCATAAAAAAGATGTTCAAACATAATCCCGCTTTTTTGTGTGAATGGAATGATATTTTTACGATTGTGGATCTAATAACTTATGCACTTTTCGCAAAAAAAACTTATGTACTATCATCATGATAACTTTAGCCCGAGAAAAAAAATACAACTCGGTAACCTCAACGTGGATAGCATGCTAATATAAGCACCGAAAACCTATTATCTTACGTACAAACATCAGTAGCAGCAGTGTACTAATCAACTCACCCTGTCTTGATTGTTCTTCAATAAGTAGAAATATGACAGTTAACCTTTTTTCACTTTCATATGAGCTCAGAAAAGCATTTTTCTTCTTGTGTTTTTTTGGGGGTTTCTCAAGTTGTCTTGTAGTCTCCTATATACCAACTGATGTACACCTTGTCCATGTAGCCTCGTTGTAAATATCATGCCAACTTCATATGAAGAATTTTTTTGGTTGAAACATACCCCGGTAATTTTTGTGCAAATGGCATGGTAATTTCCGCACCGGGGCCCGATAACTTACTTATAAACATCATGGTAACTTCGACCGGGGGCGAAAAATTATTGAAACATCTCCCCGGTAATTTCTGCATGACAACTCAGATAACTTAGGCAGAAACACCACGCCAACTTTGACTTGAAGGAAAAAAGTTGTTCAAAATGTACCCCGCTAACTTTTGTATAAACGTCATGGTAAAACGCATCATATACATGATAACTTAGGTACAAGCACCATGATAACTTGCACCCTTAGGAAAAATTGTTGAAAAATACAATCTCAATAATGTTTGCGTGAACATCATTGTAATAGAAGCATTGCATACCATACACACAATAAAGTTGATAACTCACTACAAACTCCACAGTAACTTTTGACCCTGAGATAAAAGTTTGTTGAAAACATACCTTGATAACTTGGACCCCTAGGAAAAATTGTTGAAAAATATAATCTCAATAACGTTTGCATGAATATCATGGTGATAGAAGCATTGCATACCATACACACAATAAAGTTGATAGCTCACTACAAACTCCACGGTAACTTTTGACCCCGAGATAAAAGTTTGTTGAAAACATACCCTGCTAGCTTGTGTGTAAATAACATGATAATATATATACAAGAGAGCTGATAACTTACTTAATCCAGACGTGGTAACTTTTGACCAGGGAAAAATGTTGTTAAAAAATACCTTCCAATAACTCACGTGTAAACAACATGATAATACACGCACATGAGAGCAAATAACTCATATACAAACATCGCAGTATTTTTTGACCGGGGGAATGAAAATTGTTGAAAAACGTACCTTGATAACTTTTGTTCAATATGGTAATATACACAACAAAGCTGATAACTCACTACAAATTGTAATCACTTTTTGACCCTGGGATAAAAGTTTGTTGAAAACATACCCCCGGAAACTTTTATGTAAATGACACGGTAACTTATGTATGACAGACGTGATAACTTGCCCAGATGTGGTAACTTTTGGTCCAAAAAAAGTCATCAGAACATATCAACATGGGATCTAGTTTCGAAGATCTTGTCGAGATGATTTTTTTTGTGAAGACGGTTTTTTAATCAGAGCGACAGTTTGAGCTACAAAATATTTTGAAGTTTGAGAAAAGGAAAAAAATCTAGGATGACATCAGTTTTCACCCTTTAGTGCATATATGCATATAATCATAGAGAGAAGTGCACGTGAAAAAAAAAAATTAGTCATTCTAATGCATACATGTATATAATTGGAGTGAAGTAAGGACCATTCTTGCCTATTGTTAAAACTAGAGAATACACCGCGCGTTGCTGCGGGAATCGATTGGAATATATTTCAGTGATTTGATTGTATGCAACTTTCATCGTTGAATTGCTAATATATGAACTAAAGCTAAAACTAAATATCATATATTGTATTGATTATCGTGTACTCAGAATATATATTGAATATGAGTGGTACAACGTAATGAAAAACTTTTGGTAGTTATAAAAGTCTTTTTTTAAGTCCTAAAGAAAAAATAATATGCAAAGAGTGTAAAGGAAGAGGGTCACGGACACACCCGCGCTCGCGCGCGCATAGTCCTGGCCATGGGCAGCCCGGCCCGACCCGACCCGAAAAAGGTGACCATGCATGGCCCGACGTTGCTCCCAGCGCGGTCTCGGGCCTAGATTTTGAGCCCGAAGACTAGGTCGGGCCGGGCTCGGGCCTGCTGTTTTTGCCATTCACTGAAGAGGCCTGGCCTGAGTTCCGGTGATTTTTTACAGTGACGGACTGGGCTTGGGCCTGAAAAGTAGGCCCGACAACCGGGCCAGGCCGGGCTTGGGCGTGAGTTTCTTACCTCAGGCTTGATCAGGCCCGGCCCGAAGCCCAGCAGGTCTACGCGCGCATGCGAACGTGCATCACGATTCACGAGCTAGCTCGCCGCCATCGGCGCCATGAACCGACCGAGAACGGGAGGCAGCCCACGGCGCCCTCTGCTCCCGGACGCGGCGGACATGCTCATCTGCCTCGTGTCGATCGCGATCATCACATGCGGTGGATGGCGGCACCGGCGAGCGAGGGCACCACGACACCGAAGCGAACTCGCTATTAATTAAGAAACAGTAAGATGGAGCCACCTAGACGCCTCCACAGTGATTTCGCACCCTGATCCGTTCGATTGGTTCGTTGAACACTCTGGATGATCTCGTCGTTCCACCGCGCGATCCCACGGTCTTTTTACTGCCCTACCCGAGCGTCCGGGCCGGCCCAACACCAAATGGGCGGCTGCTCCGAAGACCCACCTAGGCACCCTCTCAATCACTTGATGCCGCACCCTTCGATTCTGAACACACGGTTGCGATCGGCGCAGGGCCAGGGAAACGTGTGAGGTGTGCGTGGGGGCTCATGGCTTTGGGAGACTCGGGCGATGGTGGTGGCGGCGGCCTCCTCAGTCCTGAGTTCCTGACACCACCGCACACCCTCAGTAAACCCTAGAGCCGACCGCTGCACGTCGTCCCTGAACGTCAGACCCTCGCTTCCTCTCCTTCCTCTTGTCCTTCCATCCGCCGGGGAAGAAAAAGAGGCGGTGTGCCGTCGTTGCAGCAACCCTCTGGCTATTAGACCCTGCCGTATCTTTCATCTGCGGCTACCATCCAGTTTTGCAACCGACTGAATGGATTATCTCTGCGATAGCGATGGATTTCTTGCTGGAAGGAGAGAGCCCCATTCTCCCAAGCGTGCTCACTTCAGGAGATAAATACATGTGTGCAAGGTACTAGCGCTGCAAGTCATTATTTGATTTGGTGAAGGTCTTTTGTTTACCGATTCTTACATGTCAGTTTGAGATTGTAGTACTATTTCCATGTTCATTTGTATTGCCGATGGGGCATTAGGTGTTTTTTTCTTCTTAATTCTCAGTTTCTGATTTGATGGCTCTGTCAGTGCTGAAGTATAAGGCCATGGTTTGAAATAATAGGACGAGTAAAACACATGCTAATGGTATAAATATTGGCAAATCTGTATGTATTGTGTTCAACCTCATCCCCCCTTATTCCTGTTAGAGGAATAGAGGGTGATCTATGATTCTTTTCCTTGTGTTGTTAGCTATTCGTCTGCATGTATCAAATAAATTGAATGCTAAGTGAGGAGATATTAAATACTTGATTCCAAGGATGACATGCTCAACATTTATCACATGATTGCTCTCATATAGTCATATATGAAGGATTTCTTAAGTGAACTGCAAATGTGATGATCACTTCTTCAGCATTCATGTTCTTTTTATTCCTCCCTTGGTTGTTTAAGTACCATTGCCGACATGAACATTGGTGTTTTTCTGCTGCTGAATTGGAGGCTATCCTTTATAGGTAATATATTCATGCTAGAACATAAATGCAACTTAAGTATCCAAGCGGAGAGGTGGCCTCTTAATTAAATTTATTTCTTCCGTAAAAAAGCAAATAATCTTTCTCTACATCCGTGGACTTGAGTAATTAGAAATGTTTAGGTTATATTATTTATTTGAATTTCTATATATTTTAACGATACTTTCATTATTATTTCATTAGAATGGATAGGCGCGGCAACGCGCGCCTTTATGTTCTAGTTGGTTATATAGACAACCAACGTTCGTAAAGGCTGCTTAATTAATTGGTTAGCCATTCATGGACCATGGACAATGCTCCGCATCTTTTAACAAATGATGGTTTTAAGCAAACTTTTCAGTGAATTAACAATGCGTTTGGTAGTCCGGCCGGTGTGGCTGCAGGATGACGCTGCGCATGTGCCATCGAGTCAACAACGTTTCAAGCAATCTTGTTGAATTCAATCCAACGAGGTTGAAAATAAAGAATGCCCGCGCGTGCAAACTGCTACGCCCGCGGCTACACCTTTTCTCCAACAGGTCTTCATAGGACTTAATTTTTTCTCTAACAAGTCTTCAGGGGAATTAGTCAAGGCATTCGATCTACCGCAAACTTCAGACAAGAAAAACGGAGGCTAAATTAACACTTAGGAAATCTCCAACGAAAACCCGTAAATTTCCTCTCGCATTCGTCCGTGGATATGGATGTGGGACAATGTCAACGGTAGCTGCATACATTTTCACAACAATTCGAACCAACCGAATGAAATTTGTTCAAACAAGTCTGGAATTCATGTAAACACGGTGGGATTATATATAAACATACCATATTTCATATAAACATGACGAGTTTCATTACAAATACATCAAAGCGGTCCTAGGCGGGTTCTGGACTTTAATTAATATCTAATCTAGATGATCGCTGGCATCCGGTCCCCGTCTCCGACCATCAACCCCGAGAACTAAAGCTTCACTGCCTCCGGTTCCGCCTCTGCGCTCTCCAGCTCCGCCTCCGCGACCTCCGCCTCCAGAGCCCGGGGAACTGAAGCTGTCCACCTCGACGTCGTTGCCAAGCGACTAATCAGTTGAAGATGCTCGGTCGACCAAGCTTGGCGTCGACGTGAGGGGAGGAGCGGTAGCCTTCCGGGGACACGAGCGGTGGCAACCTACCATGCATTACTCTTCCTCGCTGTCGGCGGAGCCCGCGGACTGGGCGGGTTCTTCGTGGTCGTGGCGCCGGGGTGTGGCCTCCTCGTCGTCGGTGTCGTCGAACAACGCCTCGCCCGCCTCGTCGTTGCACTCCTTGCCCACGGCCGCTACCTCGGCCACCCGCTGCCGGTACCGCCAGCGGGCGAGGCAAATCTCGCGGGCGGAGTGGTAGGACTCGAGCAGTGCCTCTTGCTCCGCCACGTCCGCGTTCGGCACGACCGCCCTGCCGGCGGCGACCTGCTCCTCCACCTGCGGATGCTCCTGGAGTAGGTTGTTGTTGTAGTTGGCGTCGGCTAGCACCTCCCTGAACTGCTCCTCCCGCACCACGTCCATGTAATGGGCACGGGCCTCGCCGATGGTCATGGTGCAATGCATTAGCAACGGTGGAGCGGAGGAGGAGGGCGCCGCGGAGGAAGAGGAGGGTGGCGCTGGCTTGTCATCGGAGGCGTCCTCCATTTGCACGTTCTAACGACTGCCTGCCGGCTGGTCCATTTGTACATCCTCCGGTTGCATGCCGGCCTACCAGCCGACAGTAATGGCGGCCATGACCTTCTTCTGCTCCGACGTCAGCCTGTCCCAGAGAGCTTTGGCGGCAGAGGAATCCATGGCGGGGAGTGGTGAGGAGAGGGATGACTGTTGTTATGGTCGGGGCACCGGGGCAACGGTTTATATAGCATCGACGGGCGGCAGAGGGGCGGAAGGGTGACGCCGGAGGAGACGTCTCGGCAACCGCGTGCCATCAATGTGGGCAGCAGACGGGCGGACGGGTGACCGTCGCTTGCACCAGGAAGTGATGCGGGCGGCACGCAACTTCAATGCCGGTGCCAGTGAGCGGCTACGTCCGCTCTAATCACGCATGGATCCGAGCACTGACACTCTGGAGCGGCGCTGACCGAAAACGCACGGGAGGTACAGTGATTTTTTTGGTGGGCCAGGGTGGTCAAAAGAGGGCTTGGGATCTGTTCGGACTCACGTAAATCTCCTCCATTTTTGCCTTCAATTTGCGGGAGAAATCGTGTCTGGATCGGTACAGGTCGGCCTTAGATGACTTCGACGAGAGGTTTGTGGATGCACGTAAGAGATGCCCTTGTACTACTACTATGGTGCTAGCACCGTGCGAGAATTCATGTTTTGGATCAGATAAAAAATAGGCCGCATCCTCAACCTCGCGAATGGAGCACGAGTGTTGTTAGTAATTCTAGCCAGCCAAAATATTATCCGCTCGATATATTGCTACCGCGTCACATGGCATAGGCCGTGCGGTCGCACTCGATCGGGGGCACCGGTGAGGGCCGGTGGCCGCGGCCAAGCGTTGGCACCACGGGCATCCACGCAACGCTTAAAGCTAACTATACCTGGCATACCACGTGCCGCTCGTAGAATTTCCACGCGAGGCGGCCGGACCTAGCCATCGATCGCGTTGGCGTTCACTGGCCGCCGCCGCAGCTAGCGGCCGCGGAGTCAACCAATTCAATTCAGGCTACGTACCCGGCCTTGTGAACCACGGCGAACGATTCTCCGAACCGAAACCGCGCAGCGCGTGTCAACTTTACGTGTGGATCGCTGGATCGATGGACAGCTTAGTGTGAGTACAAAAATAGGAGTAGCGCTACAAATCTTCAAAACAGATGTGAACAAAGCAAACGGAAAAGAAGAAAAACTACAAAATACAGTAGTTGCAGATACTATACTTGCTCCTTTTTTTTCAAATAGTTGCAGATACTATACTTGCTCCTCTTTTTTCAAATAAAAAGCATGGTATATATCATATCTTCGAATAAAAGTACTCCCTTCATCCCGTAAGAACGCTTTCTATACTAATATCGAAAACGCTCTTATATTATGAAGCAGACTAGTATTATTTTGTGTGTGACGCTTATATCTCTATCAAGTGACCGATTATAACTTAATAATGTACATTGATTGATAAGATAATCTTATCTTAAGTCTTGCATGTAATTTAGAGATGGCAAAAAACTACAATGGGTCATCTCTTAGCCTTATATTCAATACTTATTTATTCCTAAAAACGTGATGAGACATATTGTGCTAAGAGATCATTCTCTTAAATAAGAGAAGACAATTTTTTTTTTATGATTTCTCTCCCTCCACCTCATAATTTATCCTACGTTGCATTACTAAGATAAAATAATTGTACATGCCCTTAAGTAATAATAACTGCACAAAAGGAGCTGTCCGTGTCAAGCCGACCAGTAGCCCAATAATAGCTCGAAAGAGAAATGCCTGTCCCTGTGAAATCCAAATCTGTATTTAACCCTGTTCAAGAATTCATCCGATTAACCAGTTAACTTACCGATTAATCCCTACTTGTAGGGTCCCCGAGTAGCCGATAACCCGACAAATTGTCCGATTAATTGATTAAATGACCGATTAACTTGCCGATTAGCCTATTAATCCCCTACTCGCCAGCCGACCGAGCAGCTGCCAGTTAACGATTTCCTCAATAATGATATTTAATTAACCGCAACGAGCTTGGCAACAAAAAAAAAACTCAAATAAAAGGATTCAAAGGTTCTTCCAGGCCTCTTTGTGTTTCTGCCTTCTGTGCCACCAACCGCAGAGACATGTTACTACCACTAGTACTTGAATTCCGTGAGTCAAATGCGCGCGATTCTAGATCGCTTGAATTCACCCGTTCAATTCAACGAGGCCGAAAAGTGCTTGCCCGGCGCATGCTCAGCTAACGCCACCACGGACAACATCTTTTCTCCAACAAGTCACCGGAGGAATCAAGCCATTCTTTCCCCAACAGAAACGGCACCTACGCACACGAGAGCGAGAGGGTTCGTCGCCGAAGTTCATACTACTCGCGTGGTTTTGCTGACTTGCCGTAGGAACGCGTGGCCGATCGCGACCCACCGGCGGCGTACGGCCGGTGGTCGGCTACGGCTAAGCTCTTGCGCTGTCGCAACAGCGACGCGGTCGACAGGGACGGCGGGCGGCGAGACGGCTCGACACCGCCGGCCGCGAACACTTGGCGACCGATTGTAAAGGTGGCTACCTCCGGTGGACACGACGCGTGCCACGCGTAGGGCTGGAAAGGAGGCCGATCTGGCTAGCGCTAAGGTTCGCTGTCGATCGGGGTCACGTACCGGCCGCCACAGCGCGCGGGGTCAGCGAGATTCAATTCGGGCAAAATCTCTGTGATGATTTGGGATCAGGCAGTTGTCGAGGATTGACTTCCTTGCACGCTACTAGACCCTCAGGCCCAGACTGTTAGCCGTCAGGAATGATAGATGACAGTTACACTGTTTAAACAACCAATAAATTATTCAAAAACGTCTTACATTATGAAGCGGAGGGAGTATGTGATAAGCAATCCAAATAGTTCAAAAAAAAAAACCCAATAGATAAACTTGATAGGAACACTAGTCATTGTGCTTCACGAATCTCCCCACATACTCTTTGGCGATGACTTTGATATAGTAATGTATCGATCGACTGGAAAAACAGCAAAATCGCATATATTTTCGCATTTTGTCAGTCAATTTGATATAGGAAAAGCTTCCTTAAATGCACACGAAAATATGATCCAAATCCTTCACCAAAATCATCTTGTCAAGTGACTAAAGCTGTGGCATGGGTAGCCCGACGCGAAAGCCCTGTATTTGGGTTGGGCAGTCTCTGGTTGTTATTGCAGGAGCACAGTTCAGTTGCCAAAAAAACCGAAACACCTGAAATTAGCATTCTATTGGAAATTCCTTCAATAATATATATTTTTATACCAAAATGTTTTAAAATGCGAAACATATTTATTTTTTCTAGGCATTTAGGTGATCTCCTGCCTGTCATTTCAAGTCAAGCTTTCTAGCCGCCATTAGGTGGTCTACGAATCTGAATTTAATTACTATTATTATTTTGTATTTGTTGTACTATCATGATGAAAGATGAATATATCAAAAGTTTCCAATAAAAAAAACTTTCTAGTGCCTAGCCTGAAACTTGGCTCAACCCCGAAAATGTCCATGTTTTAGGGGTAACTATGTTTCTATCAACTTGAAAACATAGCATTTTATCAACTTAAGAAATATGACTAGAATGTTTGTAAAGGTATCCTTGCGTCATCCACACGTGATCTCTTGCCTGTCATTTCAAGTCAAGTTTTCTAGTGCCTACTTCCTAATCCTATGCATTGTAGCCGTCATTAGGTGATCTATGAATCTGAATGTAATTATTGTTATTATTTTGTATTCGTTGTACTGTCATGATGGAAGATGAATATATCAAAAGTTTTCTATATAAAAAAGAATTTTCCAATGCCTAGCCTAAAACTTGGCCCAACCCTGGAAATGTCCATGTTTTAGGGGTAACTATGTTTCTATCAGCTTGAAAACATAACATTTTATCAATTTAAGAAATATAACTAGAATGTTTGTAAAGGTACAAGAAACAAATAAAAGAATTTAAAAGGAACAATCCAAACAAAACGGTGCAATTTATAATGAAAAAGTGTGGTAACATTCCTCTGGATAGTCGAAAGAGAACTTCATGGGTTATTTTTCATGGAATGTGCATTTGTGTGTGCTTCATGCTTGTATATATGTGCGACTTTATACCAGGAAGTGTCCATAACTCGGATTAGTGCAAAGTCGATGGAGCTCGTGACGAATGCAAGAGGAAGAAGACTTCGTGCACCCCCAGAAATTTGGATGTATTTATTAATTTTTGTAAGTGTGCCTTTGGCCTCATCAACATTTCTTTTATTTCTATAATATAAAAAACCATTCAGATTTGTACATGAGAAAAGTTATGGGGCCGATTTGCACATAAGAAAATGTTTCTCACATTATTTAAATTTACGAAAACCACGGTATAGTATATAGCTCAACATTCAGAAAAAAAATCTCAATCGACACCATCCAATTCCTTCATCCCTTTTTGTACGTGAACGTCTAACATCTTCTCATCCTTTTTGAAGTATTACCAAAAAAAAAAAAAAGACAGATTAGTGCAAAGCGGATATTTGGATCCCAACTATGTGAGTGAATCACACGAGTTTTTCTTTATAATTTTTATAACTGCTTGCTTAATTACGTTGGTGCCGAATGACGTGGCACGTACGCCCTCAACTGTCCCACCTACCTGCCACATCAGTGCACAGAAGCCATAGCAGTTCAGACCTGGAAGAAAGAAACGACACACCGCAACGTGCCACCGTACAAAACCCGGAGATCCACCGCGCCAAGAAGCAAAGAAACAAATCATTCACCCGCGCCCACGCACGCACGCGCAGCTGGCACGCCTGCAGGTGCGCGGTCACCGCGCGAGTACGCCGCCATGCAACGACGTCGTCCGGGAAGACCCTCTCTGCGCCCGGCCGCGGCGGACGTGCTCCGGTGCCTCGTCCTCGCCGGGGCCATGGCCGTCGTTGCCGCCGGCGCGAACGCGGACGCGGCGCCGGCGATCCTCGACACGGTGTGCGGGTCCAGGCAGGCGGCCGACCCGGAGTCGTTCGACGTGAGCTTCGTCAACACCCTGGAGCTCATCTACCAGAACGTGACGCGGTCCGGGTTCGGCGCCGCCTCCTCCGGCTCCGGCAACTTCTCCGTCTTCGGGCTCGGCCAGTGCCTCGCCTACCTCTCCCCGACCGACTGCCAGCTCTGCTACGCGCAGAGCCGCGTGAAGCTGCCCCACTGCCTCCCAGCCGACGGCGGCCGCATCTACGTCGACGGCTGCTTCCTCCGCTACGGCGCCGGCAACTTCACCGCCGCCGCCACCGACACCAGCGACACGTTCGTGTGCTCCAACGACACCGCGCCGGCCACCCCGGCGTTCGCTGTCGCCGCCGCCGCGCTGGTGCGCAACGTCACGGCGTCCGCGCCGGGGGCGAGGGGATACTACTACGCCGGGTCGGCGTCGGCGTCGGCGATGCCGACCGGCGCGCGGGTGTACGCGGCGGCGCAGTGCTGGAGGTCGCTGAACGCCACGGCGTGCGCGGCATGCACGGCGAGCGCGCGGGACCGGGTGGTGCGGCAGTGCCTTCCCGGCGCCGCCGAGGGGTACGGGCTCAACGCCGGCTGCGTCGTCAGGTACTCCACGCAGCCCTTCTACCTGCCGGCCAAAGCCGGCGGCGGCGGCGGGTCATCCAGTGAGTGCATCACACACATTCTCGGTCGTATAATTCCGTTCTTGGTCCAAGTGGCGTGCCGTGTCGTGTCTGAATTCTGCTGACAGCAACAGCGCATTCACGTACCGATATTTCAGGTTTCAGAGCCTGAAATAGCAAAATAAATCCGTATGAAACGCCATGAACATGACATCTTTCTTCTTCTTCTTCTTCTGAATTATCCATGGCAGCACGGCACATAATCATCATCGTCTTCGCCTCCGTCCTCTCCGCCATGGCGGTCATCGGCATAGTGTTCATCTGGACGCGAATGAGGCCCAGGAGAGACGACCTCCACGACGGTATGCAAAACTGTAAACTTGCTGCCACATAGGAGTACATCTGAATATCTGACGCCACACCATGACAGTTTCTAACACGGTGTGTTGCATTTGCAGACATGGACGGCTCCGGCGAGATCATCCGCACCATCATGTCGTCGCAGCTCGGCTTCCGGTACGAGGAGCTGCGCAAGGCCACCGATGACTTCAATCAGATCAACAAGCTCGGCCAGGGCGGCTACGGTTCAGTGTACAAGGTACATTGCCGGTGCCATTTGGAACACCACACATTTCTGAATTTCATTCATCATCTTTCTTGAAATGCTTGCTTCATCTGAATTTGACATCCTGATCATATGATGTATATCACAGGGTGTGCTTCCGGATGGCCGGGAGATCGCCGTGAAGCGGCTCTACCTCAACACGCGGCAGTGGACCGACCAGTTCTTCAACGAGGTGAAGCTCGTCAGCCAGGTGCAGCACAAGAACCTCGTCAAGCTCCTCGGGTGCAGCGTCGAGGGCCCCGAGAGCCTCCTCGTCTACGAGTACCTATGCAACACCAGCCTCGATCACTACCTCTTTGGTAATAAAATAAAAACAACCCCTGCATTCAGAAGGGAAAAAAAATATCATACTTCATATGGAAAGATTTTCATTCTGGTTGATCTTCCATGCTTGGTGATGCAGACGCTTTCAAGAAGAACGCGCTGGACTGGGAGCGGCGGTCCGAGATCGTCCTCGGGGCGGCGGAGGGTTTGTCATACCTCCACAGTGGCTCCGAGGTCAGGATCATACATAGGGACATCAAGGCCAGCAATGTGATGTTGGATGAGAGGTTCAGGCCTAAGATTGGCGACTTCGGCCTGGCCAGGAACTTCATGGAAGATCAGACCCACCTCAGCACCGGCCTTGCGGGAACATTGTAAGTTCTTTTGGATTAGTTTAAATTGCTCATTGTAAGTTCAGTTGTCAAACATCTAATCTGATCAAGGGTTGAAGGAAATGCTGCGACAAACTGCGCAATGTGTCCGAAGAAATAGCACTGACCATATGCCTACATTTGTGCAGTGGATATATGGCTCCGGAGTACATCGTTCACGGGCAGCTGACGGAGAAGGCCGACATCTACAGCTACGGCGTGCTGGTCCTTGAGATCATCACCGGCCGCAAGAACCACAACTCCGTGGCGTCATCGGCCGAGGGGCTGTCCCTCATGTCACAGGTACATTCTCCCATTTCACCTCTCTTGTCAAGTACGTACTATCGTACCGTAGCATTTCAGACAAGCTGATGCTGACATCCTTCCATCTTCAGTTATGGAAGCACTACAACGCCGGCACCCTGATGGAGCTCCTGGACCCGAACCTCCGCGACCAATGCTCGGAGGCGGAAGCTCTCAAGGTGTTCCAAGTCGGGCTGCTGTGCGCGCAGGCGTCGCCGAACCTCAGACCGCCGATGTGGAAGGTTGTGGAGATGCTGGGAAGTGGGGATAGGGTGCTGCCCAAGCCTACCGAGCCTCCGTTCATCAACGTGAAGGGGTCGAACGCCAAGAGCGAAAGCTCGGGATCATCAATGTCTCTGATGTCGAACTCCGACAAGTCGCCGTTCTCGACGAATCAGCTGTCGGTTAGTGGGGTGCAGGCCAGGTGATTAACAACAGTGTGTGAAGGATAATCTTAACATTTTTTTCCATCGTTTATGATAGGATGATCTTGAGTACTACTAACTGAAAGTGTTCCGATCATAGAATCTTGTTTGTAATTGTAAGATGTAAGTAAGCAACCAGATGAATGCTAGTTTTGTCACAGAAGTGCAGCCTTTAACTCCAGCAACACCATGTCAGCCGAAATCAACTACTCCCTCCGTTCCTAAATATTTGTCTTTCTAGACATTTTAAATGGACTACAAATACGGATGTATGTAGACATATTTTAGAGTGTAGATTCACTCATTTTCCTTCGTATGTAGTCACTTGTTGAAATTTCTAGAAAGACAAATATTTAGGAACGGAGGGAGTAGTAAAAGTCCTATCTTTTTCTCCCATGTGCTCTTCATAGTGACGCCCAACAGCAGATAAAAAAGAGAGGAAAAGGTCAGGGAATTCACACGAAACACAACAAACAAACAAAAAAAAAATGACAAAATTCATGTGATTTTGGTCTAGGTGATGGACCGATAGGTGATAGCTTCTGGATGGCTTTAGAATCAAGCAAATTACCTTTTGGAAAAGTCAAAACACGCGATGATTAACAGAGAGCGGTTTGAGAACTGAGATGGACCGGCAGCGTTTCTGCTGGAAAATCGTTGGGCTGTGTATGCATATGGTGTGGATGTGGTCTGGTCCTTGTCGATTTTGTTTGGGAAGTCCAAAATTACAGCTGAGAACGGGTGAAGCATGGATTAATTGACCCAGCCGTCCAAGAGGGAGACGGTTCAACAACCATCATCAATCCCTCGAAAAAATAAACATCATCAATCATCATCTTTCTTTGTCTTAATTCTCTTTTGTTTCGACTCATGCGACTTCTATGCACTATTCTCTTTGGACACCTATCCTTGCAGTGTGCAGTGAAATTTGCACCACCAATTCCCTGAGGACGACGCGTAATAAGAAAATATCTGCCACCTCGCTGACCATTAGACGGATACGCTTATGACCCGTTCGATCTGCCCACGTACACAGTCACCTCTTTGCAATACGAGTGGTGTTGTAGAAGGCCTCCTGCAACAAGATGCTTGCTGCAATCACCGCAAAGTTTTTTTTTTTGAAAAATCTTTGCAACAAAGGTAATATTGCAGAAAATATTCGCAACAAAGGATGTGTTGTAGAAAACACCATTGACCGTTTTCTACCGTAATTTTTACAACAGAGCTCGTGTTACAGAAAACTTTTTGCGGCCTTGTTATATTGTCGGTAAACCGCCTGCCAAACTTCGTCACATTCGGAGTCCGTTCGATATCCCAACCGTTAAATATAGCGACATTACAGCTGGTTTATTCGTCGGACGTTTCGATGCTCCGAAACCTATGTCGGGCTGCCATCTTCCCGCTCTTCCTGGCCCAAACCACTCTACACAGCCCACATACCCCCTCCTCCACCCGGAGCCGTCCGATCATTATCGGAGGGCCCGAAAACCATCCCAAACCCTCAACCCTAGACTCCCTTTCTATAAATCGACACCCTAGCTTCCATTTTTGGAAACCCTAACCCCCGGCCTAAATTTCCGCGCCGCCCCAACCACCAGCCGCCACCTTGCCTACAGCCTCCCACCTCCATCCGCCGCCTGCGCTGCCTCCTGTGGCCAATCCATGGCCGCCACGTCGCCCTACTCCATCGGGGCCCGAGCCGGCCGCAGTTCTCACGCCACTCCCCGCGGCGTGAAGTGTCATGTAGTCGACGTTCACATGACACCACTAAGGAATCACAACATACATACTATCAAAAAATCAAACACACATTAAATTCACATGATTACTTGCAACATGATTTCTCCCGTGACCTCAAGAACAAAAGTAACTACTCACAAATGATAATCATGCTCAAGATCAGAGGGGTATTAAATAGCATAATGGATCTGAACATATAATCTTCCACCAAATAAACCATATAGTAATCAACTACATGATGTAATCAACACTACTAGTCACCCACAAGCACCAATCTATAGTTCCGGTAGCAAGATTGAACACAAGAGATGAACTAGGGTTTGAGATGAGATGGTGTTGTTGAAAATGTTGATGGAGATAGCCCTCCCCAAGATGGGAGAGTTGTTGGTGATGATGATGACGATGATTTCCCCCTCCGGGAGGGAAGTTCCCCCGGTGGAATTGCTCCGTCGGAGGGCAAAAGTGCTCCTGCCCAAGTTCCGCCTCGAGACGGCGGCGCTACGTCCCGAAAGTCCTCTCCTTATTTTTTCTAGCTCAAAATGACTTATATACCAGAAGGGGGGCACCGGAGGTGGGCCTGGGTGAGCACAACCCACCAGGGCGCGCCTGGGCTCCCTGGCGCGCCTAGATGGGTTGTGCCCACCTGGTGGACCCCCTTTGGTACTTATTTGCTCCAATAATCCTCAAATATTCCGTAAAAATTCTCCGTGAAGTTTCAGCCTATTTGGAATTGTGCAGAATAGGTGGTCTGACGTAGCTTTTTCAGGTCGAGATTTCCAGCTACCGAAATTCTCCCTCTTGGTGCATACCTTGCAAATTACGAGAGAAAAGACACTAGAATTACTCTGAAAAGCATTATTATGCATAAAAACATCATAAATAATCGTAAGAAAACATGATGCAAAATGGACGTATCAATGATCTTTATATGTAAACGCATCTACTCTTCGTGCTCTACATCATGGTTGCATTTGCATTCAAGTGAGGATCCATCTTCATACTGTAATCTGGGTTACAAAAGTGCATCCTGAACTAATCTGCTGAAACTGTTGTTTTGACCAATGTTCGCTTGATGATTGCCACCAATCCATAAGTCATATGCATATGATTCCTTCATGTGCTTTGGTCTATGTGATGTTTACTTTGATGCCATGCCCTTCGTTGCCATGTATTATTGCTGTAGCTTGTCTCTTTCTTGCTCTCAAGTTGCCATCATGATAAAACTGTTATCATGTTAACAACATGTTCCATTTTGCACAAATCATATTAATTAATCTATGCATCCTATGAATTTGTGCCAATGGAGTAATTTTAAGAATGCCATGTGTATTGTATGCTCGTGTCAATTTCATAAATATTAAAGGTGCTTTGATTGCTGCTATGAGCATCCCAATGCAGCATCATGATGTTACTGTTTTGCAACACCAGTTTTTCACCAAGTCATGAATCTGTAGCAGAACATTTCATTTTGCATGGATCATATTTGATTAACCTTGATGCCTATGAACCTGGATATTAAAGATGAATTGAAGCATGATATATCTACTTCAAGTGCATATCAAGTTTGTGCCCATCTTGTTCCTGTAGCATCATGTTTTGTTTCTCCCAAGTAGGCATCACACTGTTCTGCGCAGATTGATATTATAACTTGTGTTGATTGTAATTGTTGAACCATTGCTCCGTTTTAGTCATGTCCTATATGAAACTTGCTTAGATGCATGTAGTTTCATATTATCATGTTGTATCCATGATTTGAGTCCTTGTGATTGTGTTTGCATGCATTTTGCATCATTGCCATGCTAAACCTGTGTTGGTCATATCTTCTAGACCGTAGCACCGAATTAAATGATCTACATATGTAACTTGTCTAGAAAAACGTGTAGATTATCATGATGGACTTTAACTTTCTGTTTAACAACTTTAACATTGTGATTAATTCAAAACAGTATGAATTTTGAAATTTGCATATGGGGACTTTCCGGAATTAGTATATGTTGTTTCAGGCCTCATTTAAACTTGCTTTGATGTGGGGTTCTTTTCTGCATCATCTCTTGCCATGCGTAACAACATTTAATCTTGTCATGCATCATACTTGATTGTGCACCATTTTATGTTTATGCTTGTTTGTTTATTTACCGTGTTGTTTGCTTCTTTCCGGTTGTGCTTCTTCTTGATAGTTCCCGGTAATGTGCGATTGCAAGGATACGTTCGACTACGCGTGTTTGTCTAGTTAATGGGCTCAATCTTTTTTCGAGCGGGATTTCAGACAAGATGACCATTACCTTGGATATCAATACTATGTTTGCTTGCTAGTTGTCTCGATGATATCGCTATGTCGCGCTACCTGCCACTTGTCTATCAAGCCCCCCAAATTGCCATGAAACAACCTCTAACCTTTTCACCCTCCCAACAAACCGTTGTTTGACTATGTTACCGCTTTTCTCAGCCCCTCTTATAGCATTGCTAGTTGCAGGCTGTTCCATGTTGGGACATGTATTTCATGGGATATCATAATATCTCTTATTTAATTAATGCATCTATATACTTGGTAAAGGGTGGAAAGCTCTTGGTGTTTGTTCCATTCTTGCCGCCCTAGTTTCCGTCATACCAGTCTTAAGTTCCTTGATGAGCGCTCCTAACACATGTGGGGTTTTATGGGTACCCGCCCTGACAAATCGTATATGATAGAACTCTTCCAGCAAGGCCCAACTTTAGTTTTAAATTTTGCCAACATAATAATACTGGTAAATTATTAATTTGCATAGGGAGTTAGCGCTACCCGAGGATTCTTAATTCCACATAATATAGGCGGCAGTGTTGATGGTGCTGGTCTAAAATGGAAGAAGCCCGGGCCACCAACGGGTGTGCCAGCCGAAAACATAGCCGACCCGGTCATGACCTGAGACGAGATACGCGCGGCTCCTATCGGGGTGTCGGCATGCCGAGAGGTCTTGCTGGTTTAGTTTTACCTTTGGCGAGAGGCTTGTCCACCGGGATTCCTTATTGTAATCATCGTGTTCTTCATAGTGTGAGGATGTTCCATCAGATGCGTGTGGTAGTTTATAGTGAATTAAGTTGGAGCACCCTGCTAGGTGGCTTCTCACCCTTCGTTGGTTACCCCAAGTGGAAGGTTTGAGATGCAGTGTAGCAGAAGTTTTCCCTTGGCAATACCAAGGATCGATTTCCCTGAGACTCCCAGTTTCAACAAGAAGGTGTCAACTGCTAACGGCGCCAGATATTAGCAATCAACGTGGACCTGCACACAGATACAAATAACTTTGCTCCCAACGAGTACAGAGAGGTTGTCAATCCCTCCGGCCTTGTAGTTTACAAAGGATCAAACGCAAGTGATAAAAGTGATAGGTATAATTGCAACAGTAAGTAAAAAGCGGAAAGTAAATAGCGGATGTGATCAATGATGGTAATATGGACCGGAGTCTCATGATGTTCACTAGTGATGTCTCTCTCCCAAAAGACGATAAAACAGCTATGTGAGGTAAACGAATTACAGCTGGGCAATTGACAGGACCATGTGCGCAAACCAATGCTGACTAAGTTGCAAGAAAGGTAGAGGTTCAAAGCATGGGCGGTACGCCGAGGTAAGTAGACCGAAATCCATCTGCATCTACTACTAATCATCCACCTTGAGATATCTATCCAGAACATCTCGCTGGTATTAAGTTGCGAGTCCCACCCATAGTGTAAACTCAAAGCAACAGACAACTGCATTAAAAGAACTTTGCATAAAGTAAACAATCCTTGCACCCGCGGGCACAAGCACCGTTGTTTTCCCCCTTGTGGCAACAGCACATCCCCTAGACTCATGTTTCTGTCACTCAAGCTAGTCATCGAGGGGCATGAACCCACAATCAAGCATAACGTTCCCTCTTGGAGTCACTACCTACTACTTGGCCAAAGCAATAAATAACAACGGAGAACATGCAAGAATTACATACGAACATAAATATAAAAGAGGTGAATCAAATATATTACTCAAACACAATCTGAACATAATCTCATAATCCATCGGATCCCAGCAAACTCATCATAGCAACAGCATAAGGATTACATATGTGCCTCGATCATGTAGGGCAGCTCACGAGGACTAATTAGTGAAGCACAAGAACGGGAGGAGAACATCACATAGCTACTGGTCATGGACCCATGGTCCAAGGGAGACTACTCACAACTCATCCGGGAGGCGTCCATGGTGGTGGAGAAGCTCCCGGTGGTGATCCTCCCCTCCGGCAGGGTGCCGGGAAGAGTTCTCCTGGTGCTCCCGATCTTGGAAGCGGCGGCGGCGGCGGAACAGAGATGAGATCGTGAAAAAGAGTTCCCGTCTCGAGGGTTTCGGGAGACGCTTTAAATATATGCCAAAGGGGGGCATCGGGGAAGCTTCGGGGGGCCCAGGCGCCCCCCCGACGCGGCCCAGGGAGGGGGGCGCCGCCAGGGCGCCTGGAGCCTTGGTGGCCCCCCCGGCTGTCCTTCGGGCGCAAGGAAGTTTCCGGAACGCTGATTTTTTATATAATTTTTCTGGATTTTTCCTGGCAGTTCTCGTAACGTGAAAACCTGAAATACAAAAACAGCTGAAAACAGAAACTGACACTGGCGTGCACTGAGTTAATAGGTTCGTCCAAATATGATCAAAAGTGTATGGAAGTGTATAAATAACATAGCAATATCACCCAAAAGAGGCATGGAGCAAGCAGAAATTATAGATACGTTTTGGACGTATCAACATCCCCAAGCTTAATTCCTTCTCGTCCTCGAGTAGGTAATTGATAACAAGAATAATTTCTGTGGTGACATGCTATTAACCATATAGGACTTTTTCATAGTCATATGACAAAAGCTTACTGAGATAATGAATCTATAGTAATTAAGTTGCCTCATGAGAAAATCACAAAGAACTGAAAGTTTTACAATATGATACTGAAACATCAAATAGATTTGTAATGAACATGGTGTGCAAATATGATAAAGTGATATCTCGCTTGCCCCCTTTAGTGAAGCAAAACATAAATGCAGGGGCACCTCCAAGGTTTAGGTGATGACTAGATACAATGATTTCAGAATAAACGATATCACAATCATGCAAAAGACAATGCTACTTTGGGACAATGCACATTACACTCAGAATGACAATCATGCTCTCAGTAGTTGGTGCTTTTAAAAGAAGGTGGAGACTCTCGAACCGTGGCTTTTGTTGGCAAGGTTGAAAACCCGTAGTCGGAAACAAAGACAAAACATGTACCAGAGCTCTTGGTTTTAAAAACAGAGGTAACAATTTTTTTTTGATTATGCATGTTTCGTCAACGAATGCTAGCAGACAACTCAATCACTTCTTGAGATGGACAAGTTTCGAGGAACGGCTCCCGAATGACGACGATCACATCCTCTTAATCTCCTTTGTTTATCACTGCCAAAGTTTTCTGATTTCTCATGAACAAAGCATGAAGGAGGGTTTGTTTGTTATATTATCTTTTTGAGCCGGGCGCACTCAATGCCAGTTCCTTCTCGTATTATGGGTTTGCACATTATACATGCAATCCCGGGGTGAAGCTTGTCCAACTTAAAAAGATCATGAATTAACCACTACTTCCTCATGAACTTACAACAGAGGCACAAAATAGGAATGCTTTTTTTCTTTGAATAATTTCGAGATGGTACATGCTAGTCTCCGTTAGGAATGGCAGGTAAATACCATGTAGGAAGGTATGGTGGACTCATATGGCATAACTGGATTAAAAGGATGTGGATGCACAAGCAGTCAGTCCGCTTAGTACAGGTGGAGGTTAGCAAAAGACTGGGAGCGACCAACTAAGAGAGCAATGACGGTCATAATCATACAGAGCGACAAAGCAACATTGAATTAGGCATGGAAGTTATATCGCTACTCAGAAACAAAAGATCATCAAGGCTTGACAGACTTTCTTTACAGTCTTAAATATGCATGAGCATACGCCAAGTCAATCAAAATAAATTCTTTGAAGGAAGATATTACCAAACCATACCACATCATAGGCAAACAAATCATGTTGGTGCTCCAATAACACATTGGGAACCCCCCAGCTATTTGGGACTAACCATAAGAAAACCTGAACTACTAAGCGCCATTATGAACGTAGCATCTTTATCATAGACATATCAACCAATGCAATGGAAGCAAACTCTCTTAATAAGATAAGCATGATAACTAAAGAGAGTTCAAGCAACCAACTAAACAAAAGCTCTTTAAAAAGATAAGCATGAAAGTTAGGAGCTAAGCATGATAGTAGCTATTGAAAGACAAAGAACACACACAACAAAGATAGATATGAAAATTCTATGTTATGTTCTAGGTAGAAGTGGAGCGTGTTTCTCTCCCACATAAAGAAAGCTGAGTTCCGACTCGTTATGAAAATCTAAGGAAAACTAAAAAGGAAAACTAAAAGCAAGACGCTCCAAGCATAGCACATAACACATGAAGTGATTAAAATATAGTGGAACGAAAGACGAACTGATAATGTTGATGGAGAAGGGGATGCACGGGGGCATCCCCAAGCTTAGACGCTTGAGTCTCCTTGAATATTTCTTGGGGGTGCATGGGGGCATCCCCAAGCTTGAGCGTTGGACACTCCTGAATCTTTTTATCATCTTCCCTCGTACACTTGAAAACTCCCTTCATACATAACTCATCATAATCTGATTAGCGAGGTTAGTACCCATAATAAAATAATTGTTCCTTGCTGGAAATAAAGATATTCTTGAAGTTCTACTGTTTCTCAAGATTGCCAAAAGGTTTTTGCAAAGAAAAAGCAAGCTCTAGGTTTGCAAAATGAAGGAAAGGCAAAACAGGACAGAATCTGTGAAAAACAGAACAGCAGGTAGTAAATGATTTTTCCGGGGCACTTCTGCAACTCTAATCAAAAAACTCAAAACAGACGCATGAAAGACAATTATATAGAGCACGCTGTAGAAAAAATTCAGACCAAAAAGATGATCTGGTGATTTTATACGAATTTTTCTATCCAAGGACAGAATCTGTTTCCTGGACAGCACGTCACAACTTTTGAACTTTCTTGCAATCAGAGGCTATACTTGGCACAAAATTGAAAAGCAAAGATACAATGATGATGCTACAGTAGTAACAACATCAAGACACAACAAAAACAAAATAAAATTTATTCATTGGGCTGCCTCCCAAAAGCGCTTTCTTTTATGCCTTTAAGCTAGGCATAATGCATGGAGATCAAGTTGTATCAATTGAACCATCATCAAGATCATCAAAAAGCTCTTCAATAATACAACTAGTCTTAAGAGGACTCTCAAATAAAGGCCTCATAGAGATACTTCTAGGGAGAAGACCAGAAGGATAAAAGTCAAGGGAAGATTTATTTATAAATTCATCAAAGAGAGGTGTCTCTTCCAAAGTCTTTACAGTTTCAACCCCTTTGGCAATAGATGGATTACTTTTAGAACGGGGAGCCTTTGGAACGTGAACAAACTTAGGCTCCCTCTTTGCCGGAGTTTCTACCTTTTTGGTTTTGATTGAGGAGAAAGTAGTTCCTAGAGTATCAAAGATTTCCTCAATCTTGTCTATCCTAGAAGAGTCCAAGTCATGGAATTTGACGGTCTCCAAAGTTTTGAAAATTTTATGCATGGAGCTATCAAGCCTATTCAAATTCCCTTGGATCTTACGATCCAACTCATTTATCTTATTAATGCTTGGCATCTCTAGCTCTATTTTTCAAGTTTTTTCATAATGTGAGCTAGGGTGATGTCCTCTTGAATGCTAACAACAGGGGGATTCCCAACAAGATTTTCAATAATACTAAGAGACTCCCAAACTGGGGCTTCTAGGAAATTCCCATTGATAGCAGTATCTAGAATAAACCTATTCCAAGAAGTTATTCCAACATAAAAATTTCTAAGCAGGATAGTAGTAGGTTGCTTCTTGGTGGCTCTTTTTTGAGAATCATTAATTCTATACCAAGCATCTTTCAGACTTTCCCCATCTCTTTGTTTAAAGGTGAGAACTTCTGCCTCGTCAAAGACAAAAGGACCCGACATAATGACAACTAAAGAATAAGATAACTATTTTGTGATTTTCGATAAAAGATACTAAAAAAAAACTGAAAGGTAAACTAACAAGACTAAAAGCAAAGGTAAAAGATAGCGTGCAACTCCCCTATCCTGAAGAGTGGAGTCCCCGGCAACGGCGCTAGAAATTGCTTTGCTAGGTGGCTTCTCACCCCTCGTTGGTTACCCCAAGTGGAAGGTTTGAGATGCAGTGTAGCAGAAGTTTTCCCTTGGCAATACCAGGATCGATTTCCCTGAGACTCCCAGTTTCAACAAGAAGGTGTCAACTGCTAACGGCGCCATATATTAGCAATCAACGTGGACCTGCACACAGATACAAATAACTTTGCTCCCAACGAGTACAGAGAGGTTGTCAGTCCCTCCGGCCTTGTAGTTTACAAAGGATCAAACGCAAGTGATAAAAGTGATAGGTATAATTGCAATAGTAAGTAAAAAGCGGAAAGTAAATAGCGGATGTGATCAATGATGGTAATATGGACCGGAGTCTCATGATGTTCACTAGTGATGTCTCTCTCCCAAAAGACGATAAAACATCTATGTGAGGTAAATGAATTACAGCTGGGCAATTGACAGGACCATGTGCGCAAACCAATGCTGACTAAGTTGCAAGAAAGGTAGAGGTTCAAAGCATGGGCGGTACACCGAGGTAAGTAGACCGAAATCCATCTGCATCTACTACTAATCATCCACCTTGAGATATCTATCCAGAACATCTCGCTGGTATTAAGTTGCGAGTCCCACCCATAGTGTAAACTCAAAGCAACAGACAACTGCATTAAAATAACTTTGCGTAAAGTAAACAATCCTTGCACCCGCGGGCACAAGCACCGTTGTTTTCCCCCTTGTGGCAACAGCACATCCCCTAGACTCATGTTTCTGTCACTCAAGCTAGTCATCGAGGGGCATGAACCCACAATCAAGCATAACGTTCCCTCTTGGAGTCACTACCTACTACTTGGCCAAAGCAATAAATAACAACGGAGAACATGCAAGAATTACTTACGAACATAAATATAAAAGAGGTGAATCAAATATATTACTCAAACACAATCTGAACATAATCTCATAATCCATCGGATCCCAGCAAACTCATCATAGCAACAACATAAGGATTACATATGTGCCTCGATCATGTAGGGAAGCTCACGAGGACTAATTAGTGAAGCACAAGAACGGGAGGAGAACATCACATAGCTACTGGTCATGGACCCATGGTCCAAGGGAGACTACTCACAACTCATCCGGGAGGCGTCCATGGTGGTGGAGAAGCTCCCGGTGGTGATCCTCCCCTCCGGCAGGGTGCCGGGAAGAGTTCTCCTGGTGCTCCCGATCTTGGAAGCGGCGGCGGCGGCGGAACAGAGATGAGATCGCGAAAAAGAGTTCCCGTCTCGAGGGTTTCGGGAGACGCTTTAAATATATGCCAAAGGGGGGCTTCAGACGAGGCTCGGGCGGCCCAGGCGCCCCCCCGGCGCGGCCCAGGGGGGGGGGGGGGTGCCACCAGGGCGCCTGGGGCCCTGGTGACCCCCCTCCGGCTGTGCTTCGGGTGCCTGGTAGCTTCTGGAACGCTGATTTTTTATATAATTTTTCTGGATTTTTTTGGCAGTTCTCGTAATGTGAAAACATGAAATACAAAAACAGCCGAAAACAGAAACTGGCACTGGGGTGCACTGAGTTAATAGGTTAGTCCAAATATGATCAAAAGTGTATGGAAGTGTATAAATAACATAGCAATATCACCCAAAAGAGGCATGGAGCAAGCAGAAATTATAGATACGTTTTGGACGTATCACACCCCTGTAGGGTTAAATCTTTTCGGAAGTCATGCTCACGATTGTGTAATGACTTGGAAATTTAGAATGTTCGGTTGTAGAGAACTTGACACTAAACTTCAAAAAAAAAAATACACCAACCACGTGTGTAACCGTGATCCTCTTCTTTCGAGCGAGTTCGTGAAGAGAACACGGTGGGGTTATGATTGACCCGTAAGTAGTTCAGGACCACTTCTTGATCATTACTAGTTTGCGATTGTTATGCGTAGTTTACTCTTCTTACTCTTGTACTCGTAAGTTAGCCACCTTACAAATGCTTAGTGCTTGCTGCAACTGCAAGTGCATCTAGTGCCCCTTAGTGATTTGGGTGTATTGAAGACTTATAGGTTAAGGGACTAATGCGTTTGTGAGTGTACACATGTCTATTAGTATATGAGGAGTTTGATATTTACATAGAAAGTCGACCCCTAAAAATGAATGTCTTCTACTGAAGACTTTGGATTTCTGAAGACTTTCTGAAGATTTTGAAAGTGAAGAAATTGGTGTAACCATGAAGACTTGATATACATGCGAGGAACATGAAGCGTGAAGCCTTTTGTTTTTGTAGTTTCGTTTTCTCTTTCTTGAGTCATATGAAACACCGTATTGTTAAAGGGGGTCGAGGAAAAACTAAGGAAACATATTTCCAAGTGATGCTCAACTCAAATCCTACACCTACCAATCCTTTCGAGTGAAGCCATTGGAAATCTCATACAGTTCAGTCAATTTCTTCAGTGACAGAGACGAAGTTCTTCTGGTCTCTGAGGAATTTGTTCTGACTGAGGAGTTAGGAATTCGCTAGTGCGGATTGCCTACAAGTGAGGAACATGATAGCCCTGAGGAATTTGATACTCAAATTTCCGACCGTTGCTGTGCTATGCGCCAGCTGTCCAAAAATATCCATCCACCTAACGGTCATATCATTTAAGGGCATTTATGTCTTATCATGTCGGGCTACTCCCTAGGCTATAAATAGCCACCCCTACAACCACGAGCTAGTTGGTGCTACTTCTTGAGCGTGCGTTGTATTCCCTCGAAGAGGAAAGGGTGATGCAGCACAATAGCGTAAGTATTTCCCTCAGTTTTTGAGAATCAAGGTATCAATCCAATAGGAGACCACACACGAGTCCCTCGCTTCTGCACAAAGAAATAAGAACCTCGCAGCCAATGCGATAAAAGGGGTTGTCAATCCCTTCTCGGTCACTTACGAGAGTGAGATATGATATATATGAATCTCGATCTTTAGTGGTATGGGCGATCTTGTGGCAATTGCCAAACATAAATCTCGATCTTTAGTGGTATGGGCACTTTCGATAGTGGAAAGGTCCACAACAGGGACAACCGACGGCATAAGGCATGGTGTGCCGAGCCAACCGAGAAGATCCCATACGGGTCAGCCGCCAAGACACGGTGTATGGATAAGCCACGAGCACCGACGGGAGGGCGGCCCACAAGTTGGCTCACTCAAGGGTCTCCACTGGCCCAAATGTCCTTAGGGACAAGATGTCCCACTAGCCACTCCGGGCCACTATGGAAACCAACACCATTGGATCCAAGCACATAGCAAACACATTGAGGAGCTTTGTACACAGTGGAGAGTCAGCCACCCACGGGTCAAGCCATAAGCCCCCCTTCGTTGCCTATTGATACAAAAATTCTAGTGTGGATTTTACGTTTGAACTGCTAGATGGAGTTTTAGAGTCAAGACCCTTCCCTATGCTCACATGCTAGAAGGGGTCGGCCCTATAGATACTTATCCTAGAACAACTGCAACCATAGACCCCTACCTCCCCACACTGTATCTGTGAGACCCATCTAAGCATAAAGGGCACATTCATGCGACGGGACGCAAGAATTCCAATCTCGCCCAAGTCTTTTAGCATGCACACATTGGCCCACTTGACCATATGGTATTTTTCTCGGCCATCTGTCACTTTCTAGAAGAAACGAGAGACGTCTTTGTCAAAGGAGTTATGGACCCCTTCCGCAAGATATATAAGCCCATCATATACATGGAAATACTAGATATGTAGGAGTAAATAAGAACGGTCTTTCTCCCTTTGGACTTAAAGATATTGCACCATGGATCTGACCTAGACGGTACCCGATCCAAAAGTAATTCAATGAAGAGTACCCTCAAGTCAAATAGAAGCATTCCTAAGTAAGTAATGGGTAAAATAAGACAACTTGCAGTTCACGTTGTCCGCAATCCGCTACTGCTCTTAAACCGAGTACCCTAAGAGCACCACTTAGCTCAAAATATAGGAATGAAGACTCCAGAGGAAAATTCCCTATGGATGCATTTGGTTTGTAGGAACAAGCGGCTTACCACACTGTAACAATTAACAAGTTGAGGTAGATGGTGCTATTTGGACTTGTTTATATGAGCATCACGTTATAATGATTCGAGACTTAGCAAATCAATATGAATCTCTGTTCTGAAATGTGAAGCACATAAGGAGCATTATCTCAAATACCAACTTAATCAACACAATCAGATACAAAAGATAAATGTACATGTCCTTGATGACTTCTTCTTCCTTATCCTCTAACAGAAAAATATAAGCAAATTGGGGTGTACCGGGGTGCAATTTGTACCGGTACCATGATTGATAAATTTGGCTCTGTATAAGTACCAAAGTTGTCAAAACAACATTGTTACCGATACAACTGACAACTTTGGCAACAATACATTGACAAATTTATCAAAAGCTGGGTGGTAACTTTTAGGATAATATTTTTTGCCAAAACGTATTGATACACAATCTAATATCGGAACCCTTGTCGCCTCTTCTGCGCAAAGCCACCAAGGGGTGATTCTTTTGTTGCGCACTATTACTAGACATGTACAAACACACAACATATTGTGTCCATAGAAGTTGGTCGCTAGCTCTAACTGTTGGAGATATGCCCTAGAGGCAATAATAAAAACATTATTATTATATCTCCTTGTTCATGATAATTGTCTGTTATTCATGCTTGAATTGTATTGTACGGAAACAGCGATACATGTGTGAATACATAGACTACAATGAGTCCCTGGTAGACCTCTAGTTACCAGTTCGTTGATCAACAGATGGTCACGGTTTCCTGACCATGGACATGAGATGTCAATGATAACGGGATCACATCATTAGGAAAATGATGTGATGGACAAGACCCAAACTTGAGCATAACACGAGATCGTATAGTTCGTAATGCATAAGCTTTTCGGTGTCAAGTATTTATTCCTTAGACCATGAGGTTGTACAACTCCCGGATACCGTAGGAGTACTTTGGGTGTGCCAACCGTCACAACGTAACTGGGTGGCTATAAAGGTACGCATCGGGTATCTCCGAAAGTGTCTGTTGAGTTGGTACGAACCGAGACTGGGATGTTGTCACTCCATATGACGGAGAGGTACCTCTGGGCCCACTCGGTAAGACATCATCATAATGAGCTCAATGTGACTAATTAGTTAGTCACGGGATGATGGATTACGGATCGAGTAAAGAGACTTGCCATGACGAGATTGAACAAGGTATTGGGAATACCGACGATCGAATCTCGGGCAGGTACCGTACCGATGGACAAAGGGAATAACATACGGGATTGAGTGAATCCTTGACACGGTGGTTCAACCGACGAAGATCATCGAGGAACACGTGGGAACCAACATGGGTATCCAGATCCCGCTGTTGGTTATTGACCGGAGAGTCGTCTCGGTCATGTCTACGTGTCTCCCGAACCCGTAGGGTCTACACACTTAAGGTTCGGTAACGCTAGGGTCGTAGAGATACATGCACGTGGAAACCCGAAAGTTGTTCGGAGTCCCGGATGTGACCCCGGACGCCATGAGGAGTTCCGAAATGGTCCGGAGGTAAAGATTGATATATAGGAAGTCCAGTTTCGGCTATCGGGTGATCTCCGGGGGTCACCGGGAGTGTCCCGGGACCACCGGAGGGGCCTCGGGGGTCCACCGGGTGGGGCCACCCATCCCGGTGGGGCCCCTAGGCCGCAAGGGGAAGTGTCCAGCCCCTCTGGGCTGGCGCACCATTAGGGGCCCACCTCCCCATGCGCCTGGGGTTAAAACCCTAAGGGGAGGGGGCCACCACTTGCCTTGGGGGGCAAGGACTCCCCCCTGGCCGCCGCCCCCCCTGCAGATTGGATCTGCAGGGGCCCTGGCGCACCCCCTGGCCCCCTATATATATGTGGGAGGGGAGAGGGCTGCCGCAACCCTTGCCCTGGCGCCTCTCCCCCTCCCGTCACACCTCCATACTCCAACGCAGGGCGCCCGGCGAAGCCCTGCTGTGATCTCCACTGCATCCGTCATCACGCCGTCGTGCTGCCGGATCTCTGACAACTTCTCCTTCCCCCTTGCTGGATCAAGAAGGAGGTGACGTTGCTGCACCGTACGTGTGTTGAACGCGGAGGTGCCGTCCGTTCGGCGCTAGATCATCGGTGACGAAGAACGCAAAGTGTACGACTACTTCATCCACGCTTCTTCGAAAGCTTCCACTCGCAATCTCCATAACGGTATGTAGATGCACTCTTACTTGCTCGTTGCTAGATGTCTCCATAGTTGGATCTTGGTGAAAGCGTAGAAATTTTTTGATTTATGCTACGTTCCCCAACAGTGGCATCTGAGCTAGGTTTTATGCGTAGCATCTTGCACGAGTAGAACACAAACAGTTGTGGGCGTTTGGTTTTGTTCAACTTTCTTACCGTTACTAGTCAATCTTGATTCAGCGGTATTGTGGGATGAAGCGGCCCGGACCGACTTTACACGTACGCTTACGTGAGACTGGTTCCACCGACAGACATGCACTAGATGCATAAGGTGGCTGGCGGGTGTCTGTCTCTCCTACTTTAGTCGGATCAGATTCGATGAAAAGGGTCCTTATGAAGGGTAAATAGAAATTGACAAATCGCGTTGTGGTTTTGGCGTAGGTAAGAAACGTTCTTGCTAGAAATCCTATAGAAGCCACGTAAAACTTGCAACAACAATTAGAGGACGTCTAACTTGTTTTTGCAGCATGTGCTATGTGACGTGGTATGGCCAAAAACGAAGATGTGATGAATGATATATGTGATGTATGAGATTGATCATGTTTTTGTAATAGGGAATCACGACTTGCATGTTGATGAACTTGACAACCGGCAGGAGCCATAGGAGTTGTCTTAATTATTGTATGACCTGCGTGTCACTGAATAACGCCATGTAATTACTTTACTTCATTGCTAACCGTTAGCTATAGTAGTAGAAGTAATAGTTGGCGTGACGACTTCTTCAAGACACGATGATGGAGATCATGATGATGAAGATCATGGTGTCGAGCCGGTGACAAGATGATCATGGTGCCCCGAAGATGGAGATCCAAGGAGCAAGATGATATTGGCCATATCATGTCAATTTAATTGATTGCATGTGATGTTTATCATGTTTATGCATCTTGTTTACTTAGAACGACGGTAGTAAATAAGATGATCTCTCACTAAAATTTCAAGTATTGTGTTTCCCCTAACTGTGCACCGTTGCTAAAGTTTGTTGCTCCGAAGCACCACGTGATGATCGGGTGTGATAGGTTCTAACGTTCGCATACGATGGGTGTAAGACAGATTTACACACACGATACACTTAGGGTTCACTTGACGAGCCTAGCATGTACAGACATGGCCTCGGAACACGGAAGACCGAAAGGTCGAACACGAGTCGTATAGAAGATACGATCAACATGAAGATGTTCACCGTTGATGACTAGTCCGTCTCACGTGATGATCGGACACGGGCTAGTCGATTCGGATCGTGTATCACTTAGATGACTAGAGAGATGTCATTCTGAGTGGGAGTTCATTAAAATTTGATTAAAATGAACTTAATTATCATGAACTTAGTCTAAATTCTTTACAATATCTCTTGTAGATCAAATGGCCCACGCTCCAGTTTCCCTCAACTTCAACGCGTTCCTAGAGAAAACCAAGCTGAAAGACGATGGTAGCAACTATACGGACTGGGTCCGTAACCTGAGGATTATCCTCATAGCTTCCAAGAGATCATATGTCCTAGAAGCACCGCTAGGTGATGCACCTGCTCCCGATGCGGCCCAAGACGTTTTGAACATCTGGTAGTCACGTAGTGATGATTACTCCCTGGTTCAGTGCGGCATGCTTTACAGCTTAGAGTCGGGGCTCCAAAAACGTTTTGAGCACCACGGAGCATATGAGATGTTCGAAGAGCTGAAAATGGTTTTCCAAGCTCATGCCCGAGTCGAGAGATATGATGTCTCCGACGCATTCTACAGCTGTAAGATGGAGGAAAACAGTTCTGTCAGTGAGCATATCCTCAAGATTTCAGGATTGCACAACCGCTTGTCTCAGCTGGGAATGAATCTCCCAGATGAAGCGGTCGTTGACAGAATCCTCCAGTCGCTCCCACCAAGCTTCAAGAGCTTCGTGTTGAACTTCAATATGCAGGGGATGGAGAAGTCCATTCCCGAGGTGTATTCGATGCTGAAATCAGCGGAGGTGGACATCAAGAAAGAACATCAAGTGTTGATGGTCAATAAAACCACTAAGTTCAAGAAAGGCAAGGGTAAGAAGAACTTCAAGAAGGACGGCAAGGGAGTTGCCGCGCCTGGCAAGCCTTTTGCCGGGAAGAAGCCAAAGTATGGACCCAAGCCTGAGACAGAGTGCTTTTATTGCAAGGGAACGGGTCACTGGAAGCGGAACTGCCCCAAATACTTAGCAGACAAGAAGGCCGGCAACGTCAAAGGTATATATGATATACATGTTATTGATGTGTACCTTACCAGCACTCGTAGTAGCTCCTGGGTATTCGATACCGGTGCAGTTGCTCACATTTGTAACTCAAAACAGGAGCTGCGGAATAAATGGAGACTGGCGAAGGATGAGGTGACGATGCGCGTCGGGAATGGTTCCAAGGTCGATGTGATCGCCGTCGGCACGCTGCCTCTACATCTACCCTCGGGATTAGTTTTAAACCTCAATAATTGTTATTTAGTACCAGCTTTGAGCATGAACATTGTTTTTGGATCTCGTCTTATGCGAGATGGCCACTCTTTCAAATCGGAGAATAATGGTTGTTCTATTTATTTGAGAGATATGTTTTATGGTCATGCCCCGCTGGTCAATGGTTTATTTTTGATGGATCTCGAACGTAGTGATACACATATTCATAGTGTAGATGCCAAAAGATGTAAAGTTGATAATGATAGTCCCACATACTTGTGGCATTGCCGCCTTGGTCATATTGGTGTCAAACGTATGAAGAAACTCCATTCAGATGGACTTCTAGAGTCTCTTGATTATGAATCATTTGACACGTGCGAACCATGCCTCTTGGGGAAGATGACCAAGACTCCGTTCTCCGGAACAATGGAGCGAGCAACCAACTTGTTGGAAATCATACATACCGATGTGTGCAGTCCAATGAGTGTTGAGGCTCGCGGAGGCTATCATTATGTTCTCACCCTCACGGATGACTTGAGTAGATACGGGTATATCTATTTGATGAAACACAAGTCTGAGACCTTTGAAAAGTTCAAGGAATTTCAGAATGAGGTTGAGAATCAACATGACAGAAAAATAAAGTTCTTGCGATCAGATCGTGGGGGTGAATATTTAAGTCCTGAATTTGGCACACACCTTAGGAGCTGTGGAATTGTTTCACAATTTACACCGCCCGGAACACCTCAACGTAACGGTGTGTCCGAACGTCGAAATCGTACTCTGTTGGACATGGTGCGATCTATGATGTCCCTCACCGATTTACCGCTATCTTTTTGGGGTTATGCTTTAGAGACTGCCGCATTCACTTTAAATAGGGCTCCGTCAAAATCCGTTGAGACGACTCCGTATGAACTTTGGTTTGGCAAGAAACCAAAGCTGTCGTTTCTGAAAGTTTGGGGTTGCGATGCTTATGTCAAGAAACTTCAACCTGAAAAGCTCGAACCCAAATCGGAGAAATGCGTCTTCATAGGATACCCAAAGGAAACGATTGGGTACACCTTCTACCACAGATCCGAAGGCAAAGTCTTTGTTGCCAAGAATGGATGCTTTCTGGAGAAAGAGTTTCTCTCGAAAGAAGTGAGTGGGAGGAAAGTAGAACTTGATGAGGTGACAGTCACCCCTCTTGGACTGGAAAGTAGCGCAGCGCAGGAAACTGTTCCTGAGGTGCCTGCACCGACAAGGGAGGAAGTTGATGATAATGATCATGAAGAAACTGATCAAGTTACTACTGAACTTCGAAGGTCCACAAGGGTACGTTCCGCACCAGAGTGGTACGGCAACCCTGTCCTGGAAATCATGTTGTTAGACAACGGTGAACCTTCGAACTATGAAGAAGCGATGGCGGGCCCAGATTCCAGTAAATGGCTTGGAGCCATGAAATCCGAGATAGAATCCATGTATGAAAACAAAGTATGGACTTTGGTGGACTTGCCTGATGATAGGCACGCCATAGAAAACAAATGGATATTTAAGAAGAAGACTTACGCGGATGGTAATGTGACCATCTATAAGGCTCGGCTTGTCGCTAAGGGTTATCGACAAGTTCAAGGGATTGACTACGACGAGACTTTCTCTCCCATAGCGATGCTGAAGTCAGTCAAAATCATGTTAGCTATTGCCGCATTCTATGATTATGAGATATGGCAAATGGACGTCAAAACAGCATTCCTTAATGGCTTCCTCAAGGAAGAGTTGTATATGATGCAACCGGAAGGTTTTGTCGATCCAGAGAACGCTAACAAGGTATGCAAGCTCCAGCGCTCGATTTACGGGCTGGTGCAAGCATCCCGGAGTTGGAATATTCGCTTTGATGAGGTGATCAAAGCGTTTGGATTTATACAGACTTATGGAGAAGCCTGTATTTACAAGAAAGTGAGTGGGAGCTCTGTGGCATTTCTCATATTATATGTGGATGACATATTGCTGATGGGAAATGATATAGAATTCTTGGAAAATGTAAAGGCCTACTTGAATAAAAGTTTTTCAATGAAGGACCTTGGAGAAGCTGCTTGCATATTAGGCATCAAAATCTATAGAGATAGATCGAGACGCCTCATTGGTCTTTCACAAAGTACATACCTTGACAAAATATTGAAGAAGTTCAATATGGATCAGTCAAAGAAAGGATTCTTGCCTGTTTTGCAAGGTATGAGATTGAGCAAGGCTCAGTCCCCGACCACGGCAGAAGATAGAGAAAAGATGAGTGTCATTCCCTATGCCTCGGCCATAGGTTCTATCATGTATGCCATGCTGTGTACCAGACCTGATGTGAACCTTGCCATAAGTTTGGTAGGGAGGTACCAAAGTGATCCCGGTACGGAACACTGGACAGCGGTCAAGAACATCCTGAAGTACCTGAAAAGGACTAAGGATATGTTTCTCGTTTATGGAGGTGACGAAGAGCTCGTCGTAAAGGGTTACGTCGATGCTAGCTTCGACACAGATCTGGATGACTCTAAGTCTCAAACCGGATACGTGTATATTTTGAATGGAGGGGCAGTCAGCTGGTGCAGTTGCAAACAGAGCGTGGTGGCGGCGTCTACATGTGAAGTGGAGTACATAGCTGCTTCTGAAGCAGCGCAGGAAGGAGTCTGGATGAAGGAGTTCATCACCGACCTAGGAGTCATTCCAAGCGCGTCAAGCCCGATGACTCTCTTCTGTGACAACATTGGTGCTATTGCTATTACCAAGGAGCCCAGGTTTCACAAGAAGACCAAGCACATCAAGCGCCGTTTCAACTCCATCCGGAATTATGTTCAGGATGGAGACATAGATATTTGTAAAGTGCATACGGATCTGAATGTCGCAGACCCGTTGACTAAACCTCTTTCACGAGCAAAACATGATCAACACCAGAACTCTATGGGTGTTCGATTCATCACAATGTAACTAGATTATTGACTCTAGTGCAAGTGGGAGACTGTTGGAGATATGCCCTAGAGGCAATAATAAAAGCATTATTATTATATCTCCTTGTTCATGATAATTGTCTGTTATTCATGCTTGAATTGTATTGTACGGAAACAGCGATACATGTGTGAATACATAGACCACAATGAGTCCCTGGTAGGCCTCTAGTCACCAGCTCGTTGATCAACAGATGGTCACGGTTTCCTGATCATGGACATGAGATGTCAGTGATAACGAGATCACATCATTAGGAGAATGATGTGATGGACAAGACCCAAACTTGAGCATAACACGAGATCGTATAGTTCGTAATGCATAAGCTTTACGGTGTCAAGTATTTATTCCTTAGACCATGAGGTCGTACAAATCCCGGATACCGTAGGAGTACTTTGGGTGTGCCAACCGTCACAACATAACTGGGTGGCTATAAAGGTACGCATTGGGTATCTCCGAAAGTGTCTGTTGAGTTGGTACGAACCGAGACTGGGATGTTGTCACTCCGTATGACGGAGAGGTACCTCTGGGCCCACTCGGTAAGACATCATCATAATGAGCTCAATGTGACTAAGTAGTTAGTCACGGGATGATGGATTATGGATCGAGTAAAGAGACTTGCCATGACGAGATTGAACAAGGTATTGGGAATACCGACGATCGAATCTCGGGCAAGTACCGTACCGATGGACAAAGGGAATAACATACGGGATTGAGTGAATCCTTGACACGGTGGTTCATCCGATGAAGATCATCGAGGAATACGTGGGAACCAACATGGGTATCCAGATCCCGCTGTTGGTTATTGACCGGAGAGTCGTCTCGGTCATGTCTACGTGTCTCCCGAACCCGTAGGGTCTACACACTTAAGGTTCGGCAACGCTAGGGTCGTAGAGATAAATGCACGTGGAAACCCGAAAGTTGTTCGGAGTCCCGGATGAGATCCCGGACGTCACGAGGAGTTCCGGAATGGTCCGGAGGTAAAGATTGATATATAGGAAGTCCAGTTTCGGCTATCGGGTGATCTCCGGGGGTCACCGGGAGCGTCCCGGGACCACCGGAGGGGCCCCGGGGGTCCACCGGGTGGCGCCACCCATCCCGGTGGGGCCCCTAGGCCGCAAGGGGAAGTGTCCAGCCCCTCTGGGCTGGCGCACCACTAGGGGCCCACCTCCCCATGCGCCTAGGGTTAAAACCCTAAGGGGAGGGGTGCCACCACTTGCCTTGGGGGGCAAGGACTCCCCCCTGGCCGCCGCCCCCCCTGCAGATTGGATCTGCAGGGGCCCTGGCGCACCCTCTGGTCCCCTATATATATGTGGGGAGGGAGAGGGCAGCCGCACCCTTGCCCTGGCGCCTCTCCCCCTCCCGTCACACCTCCATACTCGAACGCAGGGCGCCCGGCGAAGCCCTGCTGCGATTTCCACTGCATCCGTCATCACGCCGTCGTGCTGCCGGATCTCTGACGACTTCTCCTCCCCCCTTGCTGGATCAAGAAGGAGGTGACGTTGCTGCACCGTACGTGTGTTGAACGCGGAGGTGCCGTCCGTTCGGCGCTAGATCATCGGTGACGAAGAACGTGAAGAGTACGACTACTTCATCCACGCTTCTTCGAAAGCTTCCGCTCGCAATCTCCATAACGGTATGTAGATGCACTCTTACTTGCTCGTTGCTAGATGTCTCGATAGTTGGATCTTGGTGAAAGCGTAGAATTTTTTTGAATTATGCTACGTTCCCCAACAGATAGTCCTTGGATGTAATCAATGATACTTGTTGGCAAGTACGTGACTTGTCTATGAGATCTTGTGTTGTATGATACATCCTAAATGGTCCCTAGTCGTAAGTGATGTGTGGACGCACATTGGACTAGACTAGCATATGACACGATGGATGGCTCGGTCTCACTGGCCATGGAGCATTGGATGCTAACCGGATAATATGGACTTGGAAAGGTCTGGTCGGATTCGACGTAGCAGATCCGACTCGAGATAAGGTCCGAGTCGGACAGACCCAACTATGAGACGCAACGATATGTCATCTTTGAGTCTCTAGTACAACATACGTTCTATGTCCTAAGACCCGAGCTGACGCATGTACTCGGGATGGTGACAGACTTGCTTTGGGCCGACCAAACGCTACTCACTGACTGGGTAGTTACAAAGGTAGGTTTCGGGCTTGTCCAGACCCATGTTGCGAGACGTGGTCGAGCAAGATGGGATTTGCCCCTCCGATCAGGAGAGCTATACTCTGAGCCCCTCGTGTGATCCGACCAGGATAAGCATGGCCATGCGGCAAAGATTATGAGATAATCCGTTTTGGGCCGACATCATTGGAACGAGAAAGAGGTCGGTCTAGCACAAGGATAACATACTCGCCTTGAGCCCGACAACATATATCGTGTGGCAAAGAGAATGGAAGTGTGACACGTTGTACAAGTTCGCCTAACCAGCTTCATAGTCTGCTTGGTGGTCGGCATGCCTTGCTAGAGGCCGCTACCAACCATGTAGGTCGGAGGTGATTCGACCAGCGACCAAGTCGACTTGAACCTAAGGGGTCGCGCGCTTAAGGGAAGGAACCTATGAGGTTGGATCCGACTCCACGAGTCAGACTTGGTCCTACTCGGACTCGATACAGACCGAACATATTTTGGGCTTTAGGGTCCGTGCGAGGCCCAAGTGTTGAGCCCGCAACGGATGCCTATATATAGTGGAGGTGCGGCACACTCATTCGGTTGATCGCTTCGGCGCCGTCATTAGGGTTTGCATGTGTTGCGAATAGCCACCTCCACTCGCCGCCGGTTGTGTGATCGGACCTAGCAGTCCGCCGCACGATGTTCCTCCTGCACACGCGGATACCGTTAGAGGCGGTGCACTTGCGCCGCTCCGACGAACCTGTTCGCGGGATCCGATCGGCTACGTGGGAGATCGACGGGGAGGAGACGACTCCGGGAACGCGCTGCCCCAACTCTACTTTCGCTGCACGTCAGTGCGCGTCTAGTGGTAATGATATGTGATTCATCTCCCTTAGCATGTTCCTGGATGTTCTTCGTGTAGGAAAATTTTAATTTGCAGTCGACGCACCCTATGGTAGAACCCAACACTTACCTCCGGCGCCATCACTAGAACAACCACTATAAGGAAATAAAATGGACCACCTCTTTTTCCAATCAAAACTAATATGCAACAACGTATTTTTTTAAAGGAATACAAGACTTATATATGGTGCAAAGAGTAAATAAAAATATAGAAATCCAATACATGTCCTACACTCAAGTGGAAAGGTTACATTATGGCAATTCCATATTGCCGAGAGAATGGCACAAACTCCCACACATATTTGGCTCTTTAGCTTATGATGAATACCACCTAACCTGTTTCCAAACAAATTTGGAACACTCGTCTATGGTGCTAGATTGTATGTAACATGAATAGTACATCCGATCAAGGTAGTAACTTGACATGACATAAATAAATGATGTATTGTTTACTCCTGATAAAAAAGACAACATTTTTTGGTGCCATGCCACTTAAGCTTAGCAAGGTTATCTTCGGTGAGAATTACCTACCTCTGCATAAACCAAATGAAAACTTTGATCTTGGAAGATCCGCATACATTGACTTCACAATAAAGACTCCGTTAGTGGTTGGCCTCCCCTGGAACGAATCTAGCATCCCAGTTCAATTAATCGACATCAATCTAGACACCAAATGGATCCATTTAGTCCATTTGTCACCTAGTAAAGCTTTGCGAAATTGGATGTTCAAAGGGCTAGCCGCAAAGACAGAGGCCATTGAATCCGCTTTTCTGAACACAATATTATACAAGGTCAGTTATTGTAGAGCTAACGGAGTGTCACCCGACCAGTTATCTTCCCAAAAACTCATCGATTGGCCATCATTAACCTTAAAGGATTCTCTCTTAAAAAATGATGACTTGACCTTACCTTTGATTTAACTACAAAAAATAATTTATATACCATAAAAATAGTATGATTGAAAACCTTTTTCAAATATGAATCCAATTTTATTTTTTATTTTTTGGATAAAGTACAATATAAGTTTCATGGTATACTTATATTTTGCTAGTCAATCTACGTTCACAATTTGGCAGAAAACACGAAGGGACCAATAAACTCAGACCGAGATAGTATGCAACAACATATATATTTTTAAGGAATACAGGTCCTATATATGGTACAAAGAGTAAAGAAAAATATAGAAATCCTACACATATACTACTACACTTCAAGTACAAAGGCGACAATTTTTTTTTGCGGGGTAAGTACAAAGGCTACGTAACGATATATAGACACACATTAACGAAACGCTCTGCATCTTTTCATAACCTTATCTTGAAGGCGATCCACACAACAGAAAACATAAGTTCTCCACGTCTTGAAGAAAACTAGAGACCCCAACCACAACCAAAATCCAAGGACGAGTCCCGCAATTATTGAGTAGTAGAAATACACGGTTTCAAGTTCTGTGTCCAGTGTTTCCACAGTACCCGAAGAACCTTTGGAGCATGCGACCAACGGAAATCCGCAAAGCCCAGAATTGTTGTTGTAAATGGAAGGGTCGTCCAGTGTTTGGAGCTGATTCCCAGTTGGTATCTCGCCAGAGATGTTATTATTGGAGAGATTGAGCGAACTAAGAGACGCCAGTTTTGAGATGCTCAAAGGAATTGCACCAGATAATCCATTCCACGAGCAGTCAAGGGATTCCAGAAGTTTGAGATCACCAATGTTCTCAGGGACGTGGCCTGACAAATGGTTCCTTGACAGATTCAGAAACCGGAGGCCTTGGAGATTTGCTACCTCAGTTGGAATCTCACCAGAGAACGAATTGCCTGATAAATCGATACCTACCATAAGTGCAATCGTCCCTTGGAATGTGTAGCTCTTCATCTTCCAGTTTACATCTATCCGGTCGACAAAATACATCTGAGTATCTAGATGTAAAACTTGATAGTGGACTAGTGAAGTCATGTTGAATTCTGTCTGTGGTTTCATCATGGATGTTAAATTGGCAAGCAAACCCTGCGGTATTGGACCTGAAAAGTGGTTGGCAGCTAGGTCGAGTAGTTGGAGATGGGAGAGCTGTGATAGTTGCCATGGAATACCACCACTAAACAAGTTCGACAGCAGCCGGAGAATCCTCAGGAAAGGAAGATTTGAACCTATCCATGATGGAATTTGGCTGGAAAAGTAGTTCTCACCGATATCAAGGATAATGAGCTGCTTACACTTCTTCAGTATAGCTGGGAACCCACCTGTGAAATTGTTATTTGCCAAATGCAATGATTCCAACGACGATAAATTAGCGGACCCAGCTGATGGAACCTTCCCAGAGAAACCATTGCTTGACAAATCTACGGACAATAGACCTTCCAACTCCCACAGACAGTTAGGGAGCTCCCCTGACAATTGGTTGCTAGATAAATCCAACATTTCCAGTGAAGTAATTTCGCAAAATGTCTGGGGGAAGCTCCCCGAGAAATTGTTGTTGGCAAAGGCAGCCGAGAGCAATTTCTTACTGCCAATGCTTGGGATTGTACCAGTGAACTTGTTGTTACTGAAGTCAAGATTGTACAGATCCTTGAGCGATGAAATAGTTGCAGGTAGCTCACCCTCGAGCTGGTTATGGTTGAGATCAAGGTTTTGTAGTAAGGGCATACTACTACCAATTTCAGGGGGCACCAAGCCAGCGAGGCCGTTGAAGTACAGACTCATGACGACAAGCAGCTTGAGGTTTCTAATAGAAGGAGGGATCGGTCCGGATAGCGAGTTCCTCCCCAAATCCAGAAACTCGAGGCCCGTCAAGCTGCCGATCTCCGCCGGGATGACGCCGGTAAGGTTGTTGGCCTCAAGCGCCAAGAACCGCAGCTTGACTGCTTTGCCAATCTCTGGCGGTATGCTTCCGGTGAAGGAATTGTAGTGCAGGAAGAATAGAGTTACCTTAGGCCAGCTAGTGAAGAGCTCAGGTGGAATCAAACCCGAGAGGTTGTTTCTTGACAGGTAGAGCTCCTTCATCTTGGTCATCCCGGCGAAGGACGGTGGCAGCTCGCCGGAGAGGTTGTTCCTGGACAGGTCCAAGAAGCTGAGAGCTCTCAAGCGACCCAACTCCGCCGGAATCGTACCCACGAGCCGCACGGCCTGCAGGTCCAACCGCTGCAGCGCAGCGAGCTTGGCGAGGGACCCCGGGATCCGCCCACCGAGCGGGTTGTTGCGGAGGACAAGAGCTCGCAGGCCGCGCAGCGTCCCGAGCGCCGCCGGTATGCCGCCGGTGAGGTTGTTTCTCGAAAGGTCAAGCGAGGCAAGCGAGGCCAGGAGGGAGACGTTGACGGGGATGGCACCGGCGAGATGGTTGCCGCTGAGGTTGAGGCTTGCGAGCGCCGGGAAGGCGGAGAAATCGAAGGCGTCGAGCGTGCCGGCGGCCCCGGCTCCCGGAATCCTGAGCGCGGAGATACGGCCGGCCGCGTTGCACGCGACGCCGGACCAAGAACCGCAGGTCGAGCTGGCGGGCGACCATGACGAGAGCGGAGAAGAGGCGTTCGCGTCGGAGATCGTCAGAGTGGACTTCCATGTCAAAAGCGCTTTGGCATCAGCTTCGCTTGAGGGAGAGACGGCGCCGCATGTGCATACCAGCAGCAGTAGGAGGAGACGAGCTTTGGATTCCATGGCATGCGCCGCAGTTTGTATGGGGACTTGGGGAGCAAGAGCAACTCGAGGGGTGATGTGCTCCCTTCTCCCTGCGTATCGTTGAGATGGATTGGCGGCGATTTTTCAGACGAGCGGCGCCAGCGATGCCATCGTATGACGGAAAATGGTTGAGCTATGTACTGTGTGGGCTGGTCGTTGTCGATTTCGTGAAGGCAAGTCCGAACTTGTTGCTAATTACTCAGTGTTGAGAACGAGTGGAGTGGCTTAACTGAGTCCAGGATGGGGGCGGTCCCGCGACGAGGTCTAGTGTGCTAGCTGAGTCTCTGGCAACATTACAACATCTACAGCTAAACCGGCTTCACACGTCGGGCTGGCCGCCCCGTCCCGGTCACAAAATTTCAATCTAGACGTGTAACTCAAACGAGAATCAAACGTTCAGCTGACTGGACAGACATCTCCTCCCGGGGGGGGGGGGGGGGGGGGGGGTGTGAGCGCCGCCTTGTGCCGGTCCGGCTCGCCGCCCGAGGCCAAATCCGGCTATTTAAGCCGGCTGGCATCACTACCACACTGTGCCCCTATGCCGATGGCCCCCGTCGGCAACATATGCGTCGGGGGCGTGATGCCCCCCAGTCATGCCCCCACAGGTTTTTAAAATGTTCATATTCGGCGCAAACACGGCACAAATTTAACGTAAACACGGGCGAGTTCGTTCAAATTTAAACATATGTTACAAAAAAATAAACTACCACGGGCTACCCCGCCTCTCCCTCGGCGCCCGCCTCGCCGCCCGCCCACGCGGTTTTACATGACGAGGAGGCTGTAGAACCGCGTGTAGTCACCGCCGTTTTCGTCGTCGTCGTCACCGTCGCCCCCGCCTACGCCTCCGCCGTCCCTGCTGCATCCCTCCTCCGGTTGGCGCGGAGGGTTGGACGGTCCGGGGGCATCGTCGTCGTCGCTATCGAGGACGACGACACCATCCCCGTCCTCACGCCTGCGTTTGCGGGCGGCGATCTCCTCCAGGGCCCGGCACTGCCGGACCATCTCCTCGCGCAGGTAGTCGTCACCCGACCACCTCATGGCGTCCTCGTCGGAGAAGCCGCGCCGGGCTATCTCCTCGTACTCCGGGGGGAGGCCGGGCTCCGCCTTGGGCTCGACGAGGGCGCCGGAGCTGCGGGTACGCGCGCTGACAGGCGTGTCCTGGGGCTCCGGCTTGACGGGGTGGAGGTGGAGGCAGGGAGAGCCACTGGACGAGGAGGACAACACCCCGGTCTCCATACGCCTCAGCGTCCAAGAGCTCCCCCGGCGGCGTGAGAAGGATGGGGGAGCGGGTGATGGCTTCTCGCCCCTCCTTGGTTACCCCAAGTGGAAGGTTTGAGATGCAGTGTAGCGGAAGTTTTCCCTTGGCAAAGATACCAAGGATCGATTTCCCCCGAGACTCCCAGTTTCAACAAGAAGGTGTCAACTGCTAACGGCGCCAGATATTAGCAATCAACGTTGACCTGCACACAGATACAAATAACTTTGCTCCCAACGAGTACAGAGAGGTTGTCAATCCCTCCGGCCTTGTCGTTTACAAAGGATCAAACGCAAGTGATAATAGTGATAGGTTTTGCTGCAAATAGTAAATAAAAGCGGAAAGTAAATAGCGGATGTGATCAGTGATGGTAATATGGACCGGGGTCCCATGATGTTCACTAGTGATGTCTCTCTTCCAAAAGACGATAAAACAGCTATGTGAGGTAAACGAATTACAGCTGGGCAATTGACAGAATTATGTGCGCAAACCAATGCTAACTATGTTGCAAGAAAGGTAGAGGTTCAAAGCATGGGCGGTACGCCAAGGCAAGTAGACCGAAATCCATCTGCATCTACTACTAATCATCCACCTTGAGATATCTATCCAGAACATCTCGCTGGTATTAAGTTGCCAGTCCCACCCATAGTGTAAACTCAAAGCAACAGACAACTGCATTAAAAGAACTTTGCGTAAAGTAAACAATCCTTGCACCCGCGGGCACAAGCACCGTTGTTTTCCCCCCTTGTGGCAACAGCACATCCCCTAGACTCATGTTTCTGTCACTCAAGCTAGTCATCGAGGGGCATGAACCCACAATCAAGCATAACGTTCCCTCTTGGAGTCACTACCTACTACTCGGCCAAAGCAATAAATAGCAACGGAGAACATGCAAGAATTACTTACGAACATAAATATAACAGAGGTAGATCAAATATATTACTCAAACACAATCTGAACATAATCTCACAATCCATCGGATCCCAGCAAACTCAACATAGCAACAGCATAAGGATTACATATGTGCCTCGATCATGTAGGGCAGCTCACGAGGTCTAATTAGTGAAGCACAAGAACGGGAGGAGAATATCACATAGCTATTGGTCATGGACCCATGGTCCAAGGGAGACTACTCACAACTCATCCGGGAGGCGTCCATGGTGGTGGAGAGGCTCCCGGTGGTGATCCTCCTCTCCGGCAGGGTGCCGGGAAGAGTTCTCCTGGTGCTCCCGATCTTGGAAGCGCGGCGGCGGCAGAACAGAGATGAGATCGCGAAAAAGGGTTCCCGTCTCGAGGGTTTCGGGACACGATATAAATATATGCCAAAGGGGGCATCAGCGGAGGCCTGGGGGGCCCAGGCGCCCCCCCGTCGCGGCCAGGAGGGGGGCCGCGCCACCAAGGCGCCTGGAGCCCTGGTGGCCCCCCTCCGGCTCTACTTCGCGTGCCGGGAAGCTTCTGGAACGCTTATTTTTTATATAATTTTTCCGGGATTTTTCTGGCAGTTTTCGTAATGAGAAAACATGAAATACAAAAACAGCAGAAAACAGAAACTGGCACTGGGGTGCACTGAGTTAATAGGTTAGTCCAAATATGATCAAAAGTGTATGGAAGTGTATAAATATCATTGCAATATCACCCAAAAGAGGCATGGAGCAAGCAAAAATTATAGATACGTTTTGGACGTATCAACATCCCCAAGCTTAATTCTTGCTCGTCCTCGAGTAGGTAAATGATAACAAGAATAATTTCTGTGGTGACATGCTATTAACCATATAAGGATTTTTCATAGTCATATGACAAAAGCTTACCGAGACAATGAATCTATAGTAATTAAGTTGCCTCATGAGAAAATCACAAAGAACTGAAAGTTTTACAACATGATACTGAAACATCAAATAGATTTGTAATGAACATGATGTGCAAATATGATAAAGTGATATCTCGCTTGCCCCCTTTAGTGAAGCAAAACATAAATGCAGGGGCACCTCCAAGGTTTAAGTGATGACTAGATACAATGATTTCAGAATAAACAATATCACAATCATGCAAAAGACAATGCTACTTTGGGACAATGCACATTACACTCAGAATGACAATCATGCTCTCAGTAGTTGGTGCTTTAAAAGAAGGTGGAGACTCTCGAACCGTGGCTTTTGTTGGCAAGGTTGAAAACCCGTAGTCGGAAACAAAGACAAAGCATGTACCAGAGCTCTTTGTTTTAAAAACAGAGGTAATAATTATTTTTTTAGATTATGCATGTTTCGTCAACGAATGCTAGCAGACAACTCAATCACTTCTTGAGATGGACAAGTTTCGAGGAACGGCTCCCGAATGAGGACGATCACATCCTCTTAATCTCCTTTGTTTATCACTGCCAAAGTTTTCTGATTTCTCATGAACAAAGCGTGAAGGAGGGTTTGTTTGTTATATTTTTTTTGAGCCGGGCGCACTCTTTGCCAGTTCCTTCTCGTATTATGGGTTTGCACATTAGACATGCAATCCCGGGGTGAAGCTTGTCCAACTTAAAAAGATCATGAATTAACTACTACTTCCCCATGAACTAAAACAGAGGCACAAAATAGAAATGCATTTTTTTTGAATAATTTCGAGATGGTACATGCAAGTCTCCGTTAGGAATGGCAGGTAAATACCATGTAGGAAGGTATGGTGGACTCATATGGCATAACTGGTTTAAAGGATTTGGATGCAAAAGCAGTCAGTCCGCTTAGTACAGGTGGAGGTTAGCAAAAGACTTGGAGCGACCAACTAAAAGAGCAATGACGGTCATAATCATGCAGAGCAACAAAGCAACATTGAATCAGGCATGGAAGTTATATCGCTACTCAGAAACAAAAGATCATCAAGGCTTGACAGACTTTCTTTACAGTCTTAAATATGCGTGAGCATACGCCAAGTCAATCAAAATAAATTCTTGAAGGAAGATATTACTAAACCATACCACATCATAGGCAAACAAATCATGTTGGTACTCCAATAACACATTAGAAACCCCCCAGCTATTTGAGACTAACCATAAGAAAACATGAACTACTAAGCACCATTATGCACGTAGCATTTTTATCATAGACATACCAACCAATGCAACGGAAGCAAAATCTCTTAATAAGATAATCATGATAAATAAAGAGAGTTCAAGCAACCAACTAAACAAAAGCTCTTTAAAAAGATAAGCATGAAAACTAAGAGCTAAGCATGATAGTAGCTATTGAAAGACAAAGAACACACACAGCAAAGATAGACATGAAAATTCTATGTTATGTTCTAGGTAGAAGTGGAGCGTGTTTCTCTCCCACATAAAGAAAGCTGAGTTCCGACTCGTTATGAAAAGCTAAAGAAAACTAAAAAGGAAACTAAAAGCAAGACGCTCCAAGCATAGCACATAACACATGAAGTGATAAAAATATAGTGGAACGAAAGACCAACTGATAATGTTGATGGAGAAGGGGATGCACAGGGGCATCCCCAAGCTTAGACGCTTGAGTCTCCTTGAATATTTCTTGGGGGTGCATGGGGGCATCCCCAAGCTTGAGCGTTTGACACTCCTGAATCTTTTTATCATCTTCCCTCGCACACTTGAAAACTCCCTTCATACATAACTCATCATAATCTGATTAGCGAGGTTAGTACCCATAATAAAATAATTGTTCTTTGCTGGAAATAAAGATATTCTTGAAGGTCTACTGTTTCTCAGGATTGCCAAAAGGTTTTTGCAAAGAAAAAGCAAGCTCAAGGTTTGCAAAATGAAGGAAAGGCAAAACAGGACAGAATCTGTGAAAAACAGAACAGCAGGTAGTATATGATTTTTTCGGGGCACTTCCGCAACTCTAATAAAAAAACTCAGAACAGACGCATGAAAGACAATTGTATAGAGCACGCTGTCGAAAAAATTCAGACCAAAAAGATGATCTGGTGATTTTATACGAATTTTTCTATCCAAGGACAGAATCTGTTTCCTGGACAGCACGTCACAACTTTTGAACTTTCTTGCAATCAGAGGCTACACTTGGCACAAAGTTTAAAAGCAAAGATACAATGATGATGCTACTGTAGTTAACAACATCAAGACACAACGAAAGCAAAATAAAATTTTATTCATGTGGGATGCCTCCCAAAAGCGCTTTCTTTTATGCCTTTAAGCTAGGCATAATGCAAAGAGATCAAGTTTTATCAAGAGTAAAAGAATAGCTAGCCCGTACAACGGACTCAAAAGGTAACTTAATCTTCTTTCGAGGGAAGTGTTCCATCCCTTTCTTAAGAGGAAATTGGAATTTTATATTCCCCTCTTTCATGTCAATGATAGCACCAACGGTGCGTAGAAAAGGACGTCCCAAAATAATTGGACAAGAAGGTTCACATTCAATATCCATAATAGTAAAATCAACGGGAACGTAATTGTCATTGACAATGATAAGAACATCGTCGATCCTCCCCAAAGGTTTCTTTATGGAAGAATCAACGAGACGAACATCAAAAGAACAAGAATCAAAAGGTTTCAATTTAAGCATATCATATATTCTTTTGGGCATAACAGAGGTACTAGCACCAACATCACATAAAGCATAGCAAGAGAAGTTATTCAACTTAATTTTAATCATAGGATCCCACCCATCTTCTAGCTTTCTAGGTATGGAGGCTTCTACTCTAAGTTTCTCCTCCCTAGCTTTGATGAGAGCATTAGTGATATGCTCCGTGAAGGCAAGGTTAAGCGTGCTAGTGCGGGAATCTCTAGACATCTTGTGAAGGAAATCAATAACTTCGGTAAGAGTGCAATTATCAAAATCAAGGTCACTACTATCAAGTAAGGTGGTAGTGGTGTCCTTTAGGTTCACTCGTTTGGTAGTTTCTATAGTCATAGCATCACCATTAATAGGTCCATTGGGACCAGGAGTGCATTGGGTGCTAAGAGTTTGGATATCCTCAACAACTTGGATAGTAGCAACAGTGTGGTGGGTAGGAAGGCTCTTAATTCTATCTTCTTCCTCCCTTTTTCTAGCCCATCTCTCTTTAAGTTTAGCCATCATCCTAATATTTTCATTAATTTGCACTTGAATAGCATTCATAGGAGTGACCTTCCTCTCCTCAAGAGGAGAAGTTCTAATTTTAAGCAATTCTACTTCATTGGCTAAATTGTCTACCTTCGAAGAGAGATTATCTAGTTTGTTTAGCTTTTCTACTACACTCTTATTAAAGGCTTTTTGGGTAGTGATGAAATCTTTAAGCATAATCTCTAGTTCGGTAGTGGAGTTCTTGGCGCTAGGATAAGCATTGTTGTTCCCATAAGAATTAGAGGGGAACGGTTTAGGATTGCTACCAAAATTACTCCTATAAGCATTGTTGTTGAAATTGTTTCTAGAGATAAAGTTCACATCTACTTGTTCTTGAGCAATCAAAGAATTTAAAGGAACATCACAAGGATCAACAGAAGATTGCTTCGAAAGTAGAGACATGATCAAGTCAACTTTTTCATTTAGGGAGGAAATATCCTCGACAGAGTTTACCTTCCTACCTATTGGAGCGCGTTCGGTGTGCCATTGAGAATAATTGGCCATCATCTCATCGAGAAGCTTCGTGGCAGCACCAAGTGTAGTTGACATAAAGGTTCCTCCCGCGGCCGAATCTAACAAGTTCCGCGAGGTAAAGTTCAAGCCTGCATAAAAAGTTTGGATAACCATCCAAGTAGTCAAACCATGAGTAGGGCAGTTCTTGACAAGAGATTTCATACGTTCCCAAGCTTGGGCAACGTGTTCATTATCCAATTGTTTAAAATTCATTATGTTACTTCTTAGTTGGATAATTTTAGCAGGTGGATAGTATTTTCCAATAAAAGCATCTTTGCACTTGTCCCATGAATCTGTGCTATTTCTAGGCAAAGATTGAAACCAAATTTTAGCTCCTCCTCTCAAGGAGAAAGGAAAAAGCTTAAGCTTAACAATGTTACCATCTATTTCTTGGTACTTTTGCATATCACAAAGTTCAACAAAGTTGTTTAAGTGTAAAGCAGCATCATCTCCAGCACCGGAGAATTGATCTTTCATAACTAGGTTCAGTAAAGCAGGTTTAATTTCATACGAAGGTGCTGAAGTGGCAGGTGTAGTGATAGGTGTGCAGATAAAGTCATCGTTATTGTGACTAGTGAAGTCACACAACTTGGTGTTCTCGGTGGAACCCATAGTAGCAAGCAAGCAAGATAACTATTTTTGTGATTTTCGATAAAAGATACTAAAGCAAAAATGAAAGGTAAACTAACAAGACTAAAAAGCAAAGGTAAAAGATAGCGTGCAACTCCCCTATCTTGAAGAGTGGAGTCCCCGGCAACGGCGCCAGAAAACTTTGGTTGATGGCTTCTCGCCCCTCGTTGGTTACCCCAAGTGGAAGGTTTGAGATGCAGTGTAGCGGAAGTTTTCCCTTGGCAAAGATACCAAGGATCGATTTCCCCTGAGACTCCCAGTTTCAACAAGAAGGTGTCAACTGCTAACGGCGCCAGATATTAGCAATCAACGTGGACCTGCACACAGATACAAATAACTTTGCTCCCAACGAGTACATAGAGGTTGTCAATCCCTCCGGCCTTGTCGTTTACAAAGGATCAAACGCAAGTGATAATAGTGATAGGTTTTGCTGCAAATAGTAAATAAAAGCGGAAAGTAAATAGCGGATGTGATCAGTGATGGTAATATGGACCAGGGTCCCATGATGTTCACTAGTGATGTCTCTCTCCCAAAAGACGATAAAACAGCTATGTGAGGTAAACAAATTACAGCTGGGCAATTGACAGAATTATGTGCGCAAACCAATGCTAACTATGTTGCAAGAAAGGTAGAGGTTCAAAGCATGGGATGTACGCCAAGGCAAGTAGACCGAAATCCATCTGCATCTACTACTAATCATCCACCTTGAGATATCTATCCAGAACATCTCGCTGGTATTAAGTTGCGAGTCCCACTCATAGTGTAAACTCAAAGCAACAGACAACTGCATTAAAAGAACTTTGCGTAAAGTAAACAATCCTTGCACCCGCGGGCACAAGCACCGTTGTTTTCCCCCTTGTGGCAACATCACATCCCCTAGACTCATGTTTCTGTCACTCAAGCTAGTCATCGAGGGGCATGAACCCACAATCAAGCATAACGTTCCCTCTTGGAGTCACTACCTACTACTCGGCCAAAGCAATAAATAGCAACGGAGAACATGCAAGAATTACTTACGAACATAAATATAAAAGAGGTAGATCAAATATATTACTCAAACACAATCTGAACATAATCTCACAATACATCGGATCCCAGCAAACTCAACATAGCAACAACATAAGGATTACATATGTGCCTCGATCATGTAGGGCAGCTCACGTGGTCTAATTAGTGAAGCACAAGAACAGGAGGAGAACATCACATAGCTACTGGTCATGGACCCATGGTCCAAGGGAGACTACTCACAACTCATCCGGGAGGCGTCCATGGTGGTGGAGAGGCTCCCGGTGGTGATCCTCCCCTCCGGCAGGGTGCCGGGAAGAGTTCTCCTGGTGCTCCCAATCTTGGAAGCGCGGCGGCGGCGGAACAGAGATGAGATCGCGAAAATGGGTTCCCGTCTCGAGGGTTTCGGGACACGATATAAATATATGCCAAAGGGGGGCATCAGCGGAGGCCTGGGGGGCCCAGGCGCCCCCCCGGCGCGGCCAGGAGGGGGTCCGCGCCACCAGGGTGCCTGGAGCCCTGGTGGCCCCCCTCCGGCTCTACTTCGGGTGCCGGGAAGCTTCTGGAACGCTGATTTTTTATATAATTTTTCCGGGATTTTTCTGGCAGTTTTCGTAATGGGAAAACCTGAAATACAAAAACAGCAGAAAACAGAAACTGGCACTGTGGTGCACTGAGTTAATAGGTTAGTCCATATATGCTGTCGGGGGCGTACAGGGGCCCCTCCCTCGCCGCATGCGGCAGGGCCGAGCGGATTCGTGCGATCTCCACACGCCGAGCCGCGCCGGTGGGCACCGGGGGCGCCGGCACGCCGCCGGCGCTGATCCTCCACGCCCCGGGCACCCGCATGTCCGGCGGGACCGGGTACTCGGCCTCGAAAAGGAGGCGAGCCTCGTCCTCGTGGAGATGACGGTGCCCGAATCCGTTCGCCGCCGCGCCGTCGCCTGGGAAACGCTCGGCCATGCTTTCTCAACTGGTGACGACGAGAGGAGGGACGGGGGAGAAATGAGCGCGTCGTCGGAGGATGATCGGGGCGAGTCTCTCCGGCGCGCTTCGGTCGGCTTTTATAGGCGGAGAAGCCGCGTGGTAGGCTTGGCCGACGCGTTACGCGTGGCGTGATTGTGTGGCGGCCGAGGGACGCGTCGCCCAGCCTTCACTGCGCCGCCCGTGAGGCATCAATGGAGGCTGACCGGCGCGGCAGCGCACGGCAGCTTTGGCATTGATTCGCCACGGGAAACGAGGCGATGAGGACGACGAAGGGGCGAGAAGAGAGTAGAGCCGCTGACCCGGCGGGCCCGCGGCTCTTTGCGCCAAAAACGATTCGCCCGGCGCCCCCGAGCGACCCCCAGCGCGCCGGGTTCGGGTTGGGTCCGCCGGCGCCAATTTCGGCCCGAGCCGGCGAAAACTGGGCTCTTGGGGGCGCGACTGGGCCGATTTTTTCGTGCCGGCGGACGAAAAAACTCCTGGGGGGCCTTCTTGGGGGCGCGGCTGGAGATGCTCTAAGGCCCTTTAGTGCCGGTTCCATAACCGGCACTAAAGTGTGGGCACTAAAGGCCCCCCCCCCCCTTTAGTACCGGTTCAGCACGAACCGGTGCTAAAGGGCAACCACGTGGCACGAGCCAGCTCCGGGGGCCGGGAGCCCTTTAGTACCGGTTGGTTTTACCAACCGGTACTACATGGTTTGGTTTTTTTTTTGGTTTTATGATTTCTTTTTCATTTAATTTTGTGTTTTCCATTTAATTCTTTTTCG
>LR738709.1:67393440-67404610 GCA_902687465.1 Secale cereale | reverse complement strand
ATATATATATATATATATATATATATATATATATATATATATATATATATATATATATATATATATATATATATATATATATATATATATATATATACTGAAGGTATGGAACATGTTTCTATTATTTCCTGATGGAAGTTGAAAATCGGTCTTAAAAAGAAACATTATATTGGTGGTTCCTTATTTGTTTCTGTACAATTTATTAAACTTTAGCAATTCACGAATCTTGCATACATCTAGAAACCCAATGTAGATATTTGTTGTTGGTGATGATGAGAAATCATGTATTTGCATTCAGTGAGAAGAGCCTCTAGCAAGTAGCTCCATGCGTCCTATTCGTATTGTAGCTGGTATAAATTGAATGTAGGATGTAGGATCAATTGTAGAAAGTCTAAATATTTGTTCAGTCCACATAACTGGATTAATTAGTTGCCACCATATCGCTCGATTTTAAGATGAAGATTTTCCCCCAAATTTTGTAGCATAATATTTTCTACTGAATAGGAAGAGTTCAGAGCATGTAGTGGAATAAAGGTGATGAACATAGCTAGCCTAACTTTTTTTTATTTGTTTGCTCTAACCAAAAAGTTGGCTCGGCTTCTCCAATGTTAGTTTGCCTGAGTCAATATCAGTACATGATATTTGTTTGTTCCAGCCAAAAAGTTGGTTAAACATTCGATGTGTTTGTTGGGCATCTCTGCCTCAAATAGAAGTTCAATTCTAAGTTCAAAGTTATCAGCATGTAGTATTGTAAGCTGATGGTTACCAGGAGAACATAACATTGATATTTTCTGACATTGATCTTAGCTTTGTGCAGTCTGAATTTTAGTTCAGACTTCAAAGTGCGACAGAAATAAAAATAGTTGTACTAGCTGCTTTTAATGGATGCAGATGCCGAGTCCCGGGCTTCCCCGAACTTGGCTCTCCAGACTGCAATCGACGGAAGCCGGCCTTGCTTATCTCTCCTCATGGCCGATCAAGGAGGCGAACAGTGTCAATCTGTCATCGACACCTCAGGGTATGGCCGCCACATCTGGTAAAAATTTCACAACAGTACTATGATTGATTGAATGACAAGAATGCTTCTAGTTCGTTAGTTTAATTTAGTCATTGGGCTATTCGTGGAGAACACACACTCCATGGTCCAGACTTGTGACTGTACTTAAGTAGAAGATGGAATTATTCTATGATCTCTTCATGGTTGATCACCGGGTTGCAAGTGAAGTTTGTGTATGGACTGTGGAGCGTCAGTATCATAGTCATAGAGTCGCCAGGCTTCAGTTATGTGTACTTAGTTGGACATATATGAAGCGTAAGGGACTAGCTCATTCATACTTGAGATTCAGTAATGTTCTTACTATCATTTATTTATGTGAACTCTCTTTTTCTAGACGGAAGATCATCTGCTTTGTGGCAAGGGGATATATCGTGTTACTTCTCCCCCATTTTTGTATATCTAAATTAAGTAACAAGATTATACTCCTTGTTAATTTTCCACGCCGTAACTTCGTAACTACGCGTTTCTCGTGTCGAGGCCAATATGCTTCATGAGTCGGTTAGTTTTAAGTAAGCATAAAAAGCATTGATGTGCAATCTTTTATTGGTAATGCAGTGAACAAATAAATACTTGAATGTGAACCACTCTATTTTGTGCATCAGATATGGCAAGGCTCTCCTTGTGTTTTTTTTCTCCGTTTCTTTGTTTGTTAGGAAAATGAAATATTATTAGCTCCAAGTTATTGTCTAGAGAAGCTAAGACTAGGACATGAAGAGAAAGTAACAAAGCAAAGAAATAGTGGCAAATAAACGAAATGAGACATTTGAATGATATGTTGTTTTTTGAAAATCGTCATTAACTCATTATTAATGTAGTGGTAATACGTTGTTGCGCGCTAGAGAAGACACTGGGTGCCCGTTTGGTCCGGCCCATGTGTCTAAAAATGTTCGCAATTTTGAAAAAAAAAAGTTCATAAATTCTGAACAATTTTGGAAAAATGAGCATTTGTTTTAAATGCGAACATTTGTTTTAAATTTCGAAAAAATTTGTAAACTCGGAACATTTTTCAAATAACACAAACAAATTTGGAATTCTGAACATTTTGAGCTGATTCATAAATTTGAGAAAAAGTTCAGGAATTTGACATTTTTCCCATTTCTGAAATTTCACGCATTTGAAAAGGAAAAAAATAAAAAGGAAATTGACAATGAAATAGAACAAAACCTGGTTTAAGAAAACAAAAAACACAAAAACCTGGAAAACCAGTTTAAAACCAGCTGGTTTTGCACCAAGTTGGTCACGCCCTATTACTTCAGCGCAAACCTGACGCTAGCCTAACTGGGATGCAGTGCTGCCCATCATCCTTAAGACTAGGTATCAATTCCTGTGCTTCACTTCTTTTTTCAATCCTGCACACGGTAATGGGCCGGCCCATTAGTGTGGACGCTTTGGTCGAAGCGCTTCTTCCGTATTGACGACCGATGTATCTTTAAGAAAAACCATCCTAAAGGTTACTTTTTTCATAGCCGTTGTTAGTTACCCGATGTGCTAGAAAATGGTTTGTTTGAACAACATATATGTGCGATTATACCCGGCTTATATATTGGGTTAGGGGCAGGTGGTAATATTTTACTCTCGTTGCAGCGCATGAGAACTGAAATAGATCATGACGAACATTGTTAGGGTATGTCCAAATTTCATGGTCAAAAAAAAAAACTCAATGTAGTCTTATTTTGACGTTTGCAAAAACTGGATTAAAGAAGTGCTGCAGAATGGCAAGTGGGGCGGGTTTTAATTTTCCGCCCGATGCAACACACGGGCATTTGTACTAGTGTGTATATATATATATATATATATATATATATATATATATATATATATATATATATATCATTAAATGTCTCACAAACCATCAATTCACACATACACACATGTATAGCTATATACAATTTCTCCTACATGTTGCCTTCGGAGCCAGTGGCATTGGCCTAATTGGTGCCTTCGGAGCACGATGACAATTGGAAGTGGTTCATGGGGGCGGTAGCGGGTAATGATATTCTCCCTTCGGATCTATAACCTGGTCGAGCAAAAATCCCGCTATTTCCTCTTGAAGTGCTTGTACGCGCTCCGTTTCTAGGAGCTTGAAGGAGATCAATTTGCATGTTTATTAGTGGTGAATTGTGAATAGTGTTCTGACAAACGTACCCATTCCTGTCTTTGAGATCTGCTCCTTTCGGACGCCATCATGCGAATGTTCTCGCGAACGCAGTATGCACACATATTAGTCCCCTGCGCCTGCTTCAGGGCCTTTACGAGAATGGAATTTGATCAGATAATAATTAATCAAGCATGATAATTAAAGAGATAATGGCAGCTAGCTAGCTAGCTAGTACTACTTAATTACTTACCTTGGGTCGAAACCATCGTAGTTTTTGTTTCCATTCGCCTGTAGTGACGCTGATGAACCTTGCCCAAGCCCTGCCTGCCGACAAAGAAAATGAATAAATGGATTATTAAATAGTTCATATCAGGAAATGACGAACTAAATAGGCCGAGATATATAGTTAATAATGATTGAAATTACCTGTTGACTATCCCAAACAAGATGGTGTAGTCACTTTGTTTTTTAAATAGTGAGTCAAGTACTTCAACTGTTCCGGCGTCAACTTTAATGATACACAAGATCCAGTGAAATCTGCATGCACACACGTTTGGATGTCTTAATCAAGCGGACATATGTAAGCAAAAACATGTAGCTAGCTAGTAGGCAAAACAGAGAATTTGTAGTACAAGACAGTGTGACTCACTGGAAATTGTAAGGAAGTAGTATATCTTCATTGTATTTGAGGCACTTCAAGAACTCTAGCATGCTGTCCTCTACATGCTTTTCATAATATTTATCTATTTTCTATGTGTATTCATTAACGGTGTTTGGGTCAATGAACCCAATGCCATAGCGTCCACCTTTTAGAAACTGGTGATGACTCCTATTGCAGCCAGAAATCCTACACATAGAGTTCAATGAAGACCAAGTGGTTGTGATAGTTTGAGAAATAACATATTTAAGGTGGTAAAATCTTTGTTAGACGAGCGAGGTGGGACTAAAAAAGCGCTATAGAACGAAGTGAGTAAAACCCTTTTGTACCGGTTCGTGGCACAAACCGGTACTAAAGGTTCTGGTGGGCCCCCAGCCTAACCACAACCTGCAACAGCCTCTTTAGTACCGGTTCGTGCCAAGAACCGGTACTAAATGTTCACCACGAACCGGTACTAATGATCGCCGCCGGCCTAGCCTCTGGAACCGGCACTAATGGTCCCATTAGTGCCGGTTCAGTTGCAAACCGGGACTAATGAGCTCTACATTTGACCCTTTTTCTACTAGTGGATATACATATGATATCAATTAAAATTCACAGCAGATATACATATATAAATATCATGACAACCAACATCATCACAACAATATAAGTATCATCACAATCATAAGCATCATCTCAAAGAAGATATAAGTATCTAAAGAAGCACACAAGTCATCTAAAAGACCATAAAAGAGCACAAGTCTTCTAAAAGAACTTAAGTATCTAAAGAGGACATCCACCACCACCGCCAAGTCTGCCGAAGCCCAAGTCGTCAGTGCTAGCGACAGCGCTACCGCCAAGACCGGCACCACCACCGGCCCCGTGGATTGGACTGACCGGGCTCTATGACTCGGGAGTGATGCCAACACCAGCACCACCACCAACGGTAGATCCACCGATTCCCTGGATGTTGAAAAGACATGTTAAGGGGATATATATGATTGTGTTGAATAAATAGTATGCTTTGGGTGAATAGTTTGGGGATGTACTAACCGGCGAGGGGCCCAAGCATTGTGCCACAAACTTCTCAAACGTAAGCACCACTAGTTGTGCGGGAGTAGGTGGTCCTGCTTCCAGTTGACGAACCCGTCCGACCGCCATCTCCTCAAGAGCGCGCTGCATCCTGCGATTGTTCTGCTCCTGCAAAGCAAAAAAGGCTCGTGTGCCACGCCAAGGTCTCCTGGCGTGTGTACTCCAAGTAGGCCTACGGTATGACATGATGGAACTCATAAAACATATCAATGTGGAAAATAAAGTGAGCAATGAAGATAAGCGGGAAAATACTTACAGTTTGCCGCTCCTGAAAGAGGGACGTGACTGTGCACTAGTCATGGGCGTGCTCGTGCGCTGGCTCAGACTCGGGTCGGTAGCTCGAAGCTGTGTGTAGGAGATAGAAGGAGTGATCACAGCATCCAGAAATCGGTTCCCGACCGTTCTTCTTGGGCCCCATGCCCACCACCACCCTCTCGTCTAGATCCGCACTAATGGGGTCAGATGTGCCAGGATGTAACCTCAGATACTCCTCGGAGTAGGCCCGCTTCTTTTCCGCGGTCATGCCGTAGTACTTGGCCTCGCCAGGCTTGGGATTCCTCCGCGTATGGGCAATCTCCCACGCCTCCATGTGTGAGATTGGCCGCTTTAGTTTCTCCTCCTGCACCACCAAACAGAGGTTAGTCATACATAAGAAAGTTACGGTAAATAGAACAAGAAGATTGTTTAATGAGGTTAGTCATACGTGCAGGTTCTTGTGGAGAAAGTGGTTCCGGTTTCCCTGAGCATGTACTCCCTCCTTCCCTCGGTTAGCCTTGTTTTTAAGGTTTGTAGCCGCCCATGCTCCATCCTTATCACACCACAGATGCACCAATGCAGCCCAGGACTCGTCCTTTCCATAACACCAATTTGGACACACCTACATAATGAAAGCATAATGGCATGTAAACACGAAACGGTTAAATGACCAAAATCATCGGAATGAAAAATCTTTCATACTTACCGCCAAGTACTCGTCCCTATCCAAGGTAATGTCCTCCTTCCGCGCTTCTTCCTTGGTCATCTTCACACCAAGAGCGTCGTGGTAGTATGCCGAGATGGCGACCCAGTGCACCTAAGACTGAAGCTGACGGGCCTTCTTCTAGGTTTGGCGCAGAACGATCTGGTCGGTAGTGGCCTTGTGCTCCGGAAGAACTCAATTGTATTTCTACAATCATTAGTGAAACAAGAAATGGAAGAAGCCATGAGTTAAATCATTCATGAAACCAGAATGGACTTGTCCTTCTGAAGAGAACTCACCCAGAAATTAGTGATCACGGCCTTGGCATGGGTCTCATGGTCCGCGTGGAGGGCCGCTTCCCAGTGGTCCCAGCTCATGGCCAAAACCCGACGGTCTGGGTGCCTGACTGGATCTGGACAATACATCCCCGCACAGTGTAACTTCAGCTAGACGGTGATGAGGCCATTGGGAATACGGGCCCCTTTAGGATATATCCAGTTGCTGCAAAAGAATGAAATATTAGCATGTGGCAAGCAAAATAAAGAACTATCGGAATGAGCATGTGACAAGCAAAAGAATGGAATTATAAAGTGTCACTTACCCTTTCCTCGTGGGCTTAATGAGCCACTTCTGCTCCTCGGTAGCAGGAATCTGCTTTGGTAGCTTTGCGTTACCATGCAACCACCCCTTGTTGCCAACCCCCTGCCCGACACCACCATCATCCCCGTCAGCACCCTCCTCCTCGCCTGTCTCCTCCTCCTCGGCTACCTCCTCCTCCTCCTCCTCGTCCCCCTCCCCAACCTCCTCCTCCTCCTCCTCCTCCTCCTCGTCGTCGGAGGGTACCGAGCTAGAGGAGGGTAACTCACTAGAGGAGCGCCTCGAAGACAACACCCCTATGTCGGTGAGGGTGCGCTCTTTCTAGCCGCGCCCCCCTGTAGTGGTTCTCCCACCACCTCCTTGCCCTCTAGGGGCTCTCCCCCCGCCCCCTCCTCCTCTAGGGGAACCTCTCGCTCGACCTCCCTGTGAGGAGTCATCGTGAAGTAGTCGGGGGGGGGGGAGGATTACGTGCTCGACCACTCCGACTTACGACCTTGCGTAGGAAACCCACGCCGTCGGCCTTCCCCTTTCCCATGTTCCACGAACCTGCGTTGGAAAGATAATAAACAATTAGTACGAAAGGCATAATAATAAGAAATAATAAACACATTAATAAAAAAGCATATTCTAAACACATTAATAAAAAAACTTTAAACGTACATCTGCTAGAACCCATACGAATCATCATTGTTGTAACCTCTTTCTCGGTCGGTCTCATCATCACTATCAATCATATCATCTTCGTTGTCTGACGGAGGTGGAGGCTCTTCCTCGTCGTCAGCCTCTTCGTTTAACTTTTCTAGCATAAGTATGTCATTTTCATTGACAATGGTCTCACCATCATTCTGTGCATCATCGGCGGTTGGATCCACATCATCATCACCCAATGGTCTAGCGTCATCGTTTCTAACCACATCATCATTAGGTTGCTCTTGATAGAACATTCCCTCGTATGTCATGGGGTTAATATTGTAGTAATCGTCTTCATTCGGGTCCGAAAGCTTACCATGTGGTGACACCTTGAACACAACTTCCCAACCCTTTAGGTACTCTTTCTGGCATGGGTAAGGCAGATAATAAACTTGTGTAGCTTGGGTAGCCGCAATGAAGAGATCGGCTCCTGCATAGACGGTTGATGGTTTAACTTCGACCAAACCAATGGAAGGCGTATGCCTCTTCCCCTCCCGCGGATCGAACCATCGACATTTGAACACAGGAAGACTTAGGGTTTCGCGCCCTTTGCGGAATGTAATCTCGTATATATTTTGTACCCTTCCATAGTAGTGTACTGAATTTTGACCGGGGGTGTACACTCCGGTATTTATAGTTTTGGGATCAGGCCGGCTGTTCTGGTGCTCCTCTGTATGGAAGTGATACCCATTCACATCATACTTTTTACATGTCATGATGGCAGGGTCAAAACCCATGGAAACCCATCTCAATTCATCATCTATAGATATGTTCGGATCTTTTCCCTACAAGTATAACTGAAATTGCTGAGTGCATTAGTTCGGTTAACTAATAAATGTATTTTAATAGGGGAATGTCGAAAATTACTTTCTCCATGAACCAACCAACAAAATTTTTACGTCCAGGGTTTCCATGACGGATAGGAATAAGTGCCTCCGCCTCAGTAGGAGGATTCATTTCCGTCCATTCCTGTTGAACAAAATCACTAAAAGAAGAAATGCGGTGTTAGACTGGGACTAAGTGAACATATAACATGATGTTGTGGAAGACATAAATGAATGGTGTAGTGGTATTACCTCATCCACACTTCCTCAACTTCCTTGATGTTGTGCAAGATGTAGAACATGAGGTCCTCCCACTCTTGTCGTGGCATGTTATAAGATTTCGAGGCCCCAGCCCTGCCACCTTGCACGTTGAATAGATGGAGCCTGGGTTGATACTTGGGCTCTTCTATATTGTATCGAGGCACCTTTTTATGCAGATGGGGAACGTGGTCTGGATAGTACGATGTCCTGAGGTCTGACACCTCCTCTAGGATAACTGCCTCAGCTATGGAAGGTTCAATCTTAGCTTTGTTTCCACATTTCTGTCGGAGATGCTTGTTCTGTCGCTCAGGGCCGTACTGCCAACGATTCTGCACACCCCCCAACAATAACTTGTTCGTGAGGTGCAGAATGAGATGTGTCATCGGAGTAAAGAAGCCTGGCAGAAAGATCTTCTCTAGCTTGTCTATCACCTCCGGTACCTTCTTATGCAATTGCCCAATCACGTCTTTACTTACTTCTTTAGCACAGAGCGTGCGAAAGAAATGGCTTAGCTCGGTAAGCACTCGCCAGACATGCTCGGGGACATAGCCTCGAACCATCACCGGCACTATCCGCTCAATCCATACATGGTAGTCATGACTCTTCAGGCCGGTCACTCTGCCCGTTGAAAGGTTGACTCCCTTACCTATATTCGATGCATAACCATCGGTGAACTTCAAAATGTGTTTCATTCAGATAAGTACTTTCTTTTTTTCTAGCTGTTTAAGGACAAAGTCAGCATCTGGCTTGAACCAGTTTTTTCGACTGCCTGTGGGAGGCTTCATGTTTAGACGTGGTCTATCACAAATTTTCTGTTGATCGGCTCTAGCTTTAACGTTATCCTTCGTCTTATCAGGAATGTTGAGGATCGTGCGGAAAAGGGACTCTGCGACATTCTTTTCGGTGTGCATCACATCGATGTTGTAAGGAAGTTTGAGGTCCTTAAAATAGGGAAGTTGCGAGAAGGGGGTAATGTGTGTCCAATTGTGCGTCTCACCATATCCCTTGAAGCCTTTGGCTTTGGATTTGCCTTTGCCTTTGACTTTAGGCTTGAGAGCTTTTAGCTGAGCAAGAACATCAGCCCCCGAAAATGTTGGAATCTCGGTTACTTCCTGAACAACCTGGCCTTTCGTGAAGTTCTTCTTGTCTTCTCTGTCTGGATGGTCTGGAGGGAGGAACTGTCGATGCAGGTCAAAGGCTAAATACTTGCCTCCCGTACTCAACCAAATCATTCACAGAGCCTTTATGCACACTGGGCATGGGATCTTCCCACTTGTACACCATCCGCAGAATAGATCATACCCGGGAAAGTCATGCATGCAATAGTGCAACCAAACTTTCATCAAGAAATTTCTCTGTAGATCCCGGTCGTATGTCAACCTCGGAAAGTACCAAGAATGGTGCAAATCATCCACCAGCGGCTACATAAACACACCCAATTGCTTCCCCGGGTATTCAGGCCCCGGAATGATGAGCGACAAGAACATGGTCTTGTGTTGCATTAGGGCACCGGGAGGGTGATTGAGCGGAATTACAAACACGGGCCAAGAGGTGTATGGATTGGACGACATACCATATGGATTGAACCCATCACCCGATATGGCTATTCTGACATTCCCAGCCTCGGCTGCTTCCTCGGGGTATTCTTCATCGAATGACTTCCATGCTTCGCCTTTCGATGGGTGTACGATTTTATTTGGATGGTACCTTATACCTTCCTTGTGCCACTTCATCATTTTGGCAGACTCCTCCGCGATGAAAAGGCGCTGCAGTCTTGCTATGAAATCGAGATACCGCAAAACCTTAGTGGGGATGGCTAGCTGCCTTTTCTCACCATCCTCACCGACCACCTCAAGGTACCGAGACGAACCGCACACCCTATAGTACTTGTCATCCGCATACTCGTGCCTAAACAAAAGGCAGTTCTTCGGACAAACATGTAGTTTCTCATAATCCATAGATAGTGCCTTCATAATTTTCTTTGTAGTGTACATGCTTTTCGGCAGTTCATGACCCTCAGGGAGGCTGTTAGCCCATTCTCCCAGGAATGCTTCGAAGCATTTTTTGCTACAACCGTACTCAGCCTTGACTGCAATCAGTTGCGAGATGGCATCCAGCTGAGAGATTTTCGCACCCGCATAAAGAGGTTTCTTCGACGAGGCCAAGACCTCCGAGAAGGCCTTTGCGGTTGCCTCTGGCTCCTCCGGTTCATTCTCTGAAGGTGTCGCATTTGCCGTTTCTGCAACAATGACATCATCTAGCATGTCCCTGACCCCGTCGTCCTCATAACCATCGATGCGTTGTCGCATCACCTCCTCTCTACCACGGTCCTGCTCGGCTAAGTTTATCGGCGGCATGTCAAAGTTAGGCATATATCCGTGCGTGCGAAGGTGGTCAGTCATGTACTTCTGATTTCTACGGTGACGTATGGCACATCTCGCACAGGGGCATGGTGGGATAATTCTCATTGGACTACGGAATATCTCCTTCAAATACACATCGGTTTTCGCGATCCACTCTGATGTTACCCGATTCCGACGGATAAAACCACAGTACATCCACTGATTATCTGCCATCCTCTGCTTTATTACAAGCCACACAACATAATTAAGGATTCGTGCGGTGGCCCGACGTGGCCGTTTCCCCCCTCCGAGACACGGAGGCGGCGACGCCCGTGAGGGGGGGCACACCCCGGAGCCGCGTGCCGGGTGCCTGCGCCTGCCACCACACTTCTGCAACCGTAGGAGGGCCCACAGCAACACCTGACGGCATTGCTACCCCACAGGTACCCCGTCCCATCTAACCCTGACACAGATGACCGCCGGGTCTAGCCCTTTGACTTTCGCCGGACGGAGTTTGACTGGTGGACCTGTTCACCTGGTTGTCATAGCCCAGCACATAGCTACACCCCCAACACAGTCCCGGCCAAAACCCACAACAACATTCCCTACGC
>LR738709.1:67302434-67386508 GCA_902687465.1 Secale cereale | reverse complement strand
AGCATGCCACAGTCGGGCGTCTGAGCGACACCACATAAAGGGCTTATAAATAAACGGAATTGCAAGCATGCCACAGTCGGGCGTCTGGGCGACACCACATAAAGGGCTTATAAAAGGAATAGCAAGCATGCCATAGTCGGGCATCTGAGCGACACCAGATAAAGGGCTTATAATATAAAAGAGAAGATAGAGAATATCTAGGAGGTAGAACCGTCCCAGGGGATATTCAACAATTCAAATGACATAAATGGTTAGTCCATAATCATAGTAACAGTCATCATAGGTCACAAGTTATAATCCAGGTTCTGTCTCAGTAGTTTCTCCTCCGAAGACCGACACTAAGACCGACACTTGACCCATCCCAGACTGTAGTCCTAACCCAGGGACACGGCTATTCGAACAGATTTAATCTCTGCAGAGAGTGTACTCTTTACCCACGAATAACGGATTCCTTTAGTCCATCGGGACTAATTCCGTCTACGGTCTTTTAATTTGAAGACACACCTGACCGCACACACCAGCCTAACTTACCGGTGTCGGGAATCACCCACGACACCCGTTCAGCCAAACTCTAAGTGGGGAGGCTGCAACCTCGACTAGCATGGGATCACAAAATTTATAATGCACGCAAACTGGGAAAGCTACCCCCTTCGGCTCCAACCAAAAACACCCATGCCCCAGGACCAGATGGCATGCCTACCGGATGCAGCCGGTATCTTCCACCATGGCCTCTCTGTACGGTGTGTGCTAGAACAAGGGTCGACAATTTACTGGACCGTACCCTGCCTGTGGCAGGGACAAGTGGTAGCACGAAACAAGTATGGGGGTTACTGGAACAAGACTCGATCTACGGTCCACTTAGGAGATTCAAGCCTCACTTGTATGATTAGCATAACCAATATATTCCACATCAACAGTCGGAATCACCACCCGTCATGCCTCACCATGCCATACAGGGCTCCACCGTCCCGACGAGGAACTAGTGACAAGCTCGTGTCTACACAAGACCACGTCTTTCACGGCTTTCTTCCGTTAGGCATGAAAGGCATACGAGGGGGATCACCGTCACACATATTAATTTTCCATAGCAAGGAGTCTACATCATGCACTCATGGGTATGATCATATCATCACAAATGAAAGCATCCAAATGGAGGTGATGTTGTAATCGTATCAACAACACCCGTAAGTATTGGGCCAGGGTTCAAAGATGCTTGCCTTCAAGTAGTGGAGAGGTAAAGTGCATTCCAAAACTTATGAAAGTTTTCTCCCTCTTCAAAATCATATTTGAAAGAATGTGAAATCAATACATAGCTTCAAAACAGCACAAAAAGGCTGTCCGGAAAATCTTCAAATAAATATGCAAATAAACTAGATCAAATTTGAGGAACAACAGAAAAAGAATCAAGTCATTTGGACTTATATTTAAAAAGTTGTAGCTAGTCAAAGTTCAGTCAAAGTTCTGTTTAAAAAAACCAGAAAAGAAAACGATTCGGGGGAGAATACGCTTTCGAGACGGGGAAACGTACTTCGGGATTCTGCTATTCCACTTAAACCAGCGCGGGCCGGTGCAGGGTCACTGACAGTGGGTCCCTTGGGCCCACTGGTCAGGTTCGACCAGGCACCGCACCTTATTCCTCCTCTGTTTCGCGCAGGGCGGAGCACCAGCGATCGCCGTTGACGAGCCACGGCTCCTTGAGGGGTCCCGAGGGCGGGGATGGATCCGCAAGACTGGGGCGGTCCTCCCGGTAGTCACTAGGTCGGCGGGGGTGAAGGGAGTCGCCGGCGGTGAGCTCCGCGGCGGAGGTGGCCTCGGGTGGAATTGGGGGTCTCGGCTACGGTGGTTTCTGGTCGCATTTGAGAGCATGGGCAGCTCCGCACGAGCAAGGGGAGTCTGACGGTCGTGCTGGATGGCGGAGGAGGGTCTGTATGCCGCGGATGGAGCTGGGATGCGGCGGCGGCCGAACTGGCCGGAGAGGAGGAAGATAACTCTTCCCCTAACAATTGCTGGCCACGGGGGCTGTAGGGAGGTGACTTGAGGTCGCGTGAGTGCTCGGACGAGCTCGGGGGCCTCCTTTATATAGTGCTCGAGGTCGGTTCCGCGGCGGCCGGAGATAAGCTCGGCGAACGGACGTTCTGTAGCAAGGGGGGCGCGTGGCGATGGCTGGCGGGGTCCGGCACGTCGAGTGGATGAGAACGGGTTGTTCCAGGGGCAGCTGGCGCGCTGGGGTGGCTTGGGCGGCGCCGTCCATGGCAGAGGCTCACTGTGGTCGCCGGCGTGCCGCCAAAGGGTTCTGACGGCGGCGTTGTAGGGCGCCAGAGAGGCTTGGAGGCTTCCGACGAGTGGACGTGAGCGAGATGTGGCCCTGCGGACGAGCGAAGGCCAGGGGGGGCAGGACGCGGCGACTCGGTGCGCGCGCATGCAAAACGTGCGCTCTGGGCGCGCCCAGAGCACGCACACTAGGTGCTCGACAAAATGCCAGAGCCTGCCCGGAGGCTCCAATCCATATTGGGTTTAACAGGGTGGGGTTATAGGCTAGGTTAGTGCTAAGAGACATGCTGGTTAGGCCATTGGAGTAACTTCCTAATGTAAGTCCAAAAGTGTGCCAAAACTGGCCATGCTCCTAACCTGTTTGATGAAATGCCAGAGGCATCTAGGCATTTCTTGGGTTGGTTCAACTCTCTAGACTAATGCCTCTTTATGTGTAGGAGATGGAGACAAGGTTAGTTGGGCAAAACTAGAAACTTGCAACTGTAAGTTTTTGAGAAAATCAATTCTGGATAGAAACTAGAAGGCATTATTGCATGGACCAAGAATGATCCAAATGCTCCAATCTCCTGGACTTAAGGGTTTTGTAGGAAGGACTACAAGCAATAGAAAACTCATGGTTAAAAGAGCAAGCTACCATAGGGCTGTAGTAGAAAGTGTCAATCTGGACCAGAGAGCAAGGGAGGGTGTTTTGCTCAACTTTTTCAAAGAACACCAAAGGGTTTTCGCATAAAAGTGATGTAGGGACTTCACATGACATCCCTAAATTTTGGTGGAATTTTTGAATAAATCTATCAAAGGGTTGTAGTGCAAACAGAGCTTTAAAACTAATGAAAAATCACTATAAGTGATAAAGCTTAGAGGAAAAATAATAATGCAAATGAACCCATTGATAGAAGAATTGTTTCTCTTGGGTAGGGCAAACAAGTCCAAATGACATGTCTGAAAAGCTTTCACTGGGGTAAAAATCTCCATAAATTCAAAAGGAGAAGTGGTTCTGAAACCAAAGAAAATCTAGAGAATGAAAGGTTTAAACTCCTGGTAAAAAAAATTGATTTACAAATTAGGGTAAATTTTTTTTGGGGGTGTTACAACTATGTCAATAGGTTAGTACCAAAAAATGATATAAAATGACTATAAAATGATTATAAAACATCCAAAATTGATAATAAAACAACATGGAACAATCAAAATTATAGATACGCTCGTCCTCGAGTAGGTAAGTGATAAAAAAACAAATTTTTTATGCGGAGTGCTGTTTATCAAGTCATATCATATTCTTTTCTTTATAGCATGGACATTTGGACTTTTATATGATTCAAAGCAATAGTCTAGTTTTGACATAATAATTTAGATACTCAAGTATATCAACAAGCAAGCATGTCTTTCAAAATATCAATGCTAAGATAAGTTATCCCTAGCCCATCATGCTCTATCATTGATCCATTCAAGAAACACACTCGCATATTAGTTACACCTAATTCTCAAGTACGATCATAGTGTTTCCTAGTTAGTGCTTTATAAGAGAGGGTGGAGACTCAAATTCAAAATAAAAATTGCATAAGTAAAAAAAGGGCCCTTCGTAGAGGTAAGTAGGGATTTGTAGAGGTGCCAGAGCTCAAAGCAAAAATTGAGAGATAATTTTTTTGGGAGGTATACTTTTCCCACCAACGAGAACGACTTGAGGTTCCCAACACTTTCCATGCTAGATACTCCCTCCGTCCGGTGAAGAGTGTACATCTAGTTTCAAAATTTGTCCATAAAGAGTGTATTTCTATCTTCCCAATGCACTTCTCTCTCATCACACGGTAATCAAGACTAATAACAATCTACACATGGTCTTCTTAATTTCTACATGCACTTAGCTCATTGGGGGCTAGGTAATTAAAGAGGAGAGAGATGGTTCTTTGCGCCTTTCCAATGCATTTTTTTACTCAACTCCATAATTTCTCCTAAAATTTCTAGATGTACACTCTTCACCGGACGGAGGGAGTATATCATAGGCGGTTCCCAAACATAAAAATAAAGTTTTTTCCTTTTCCACCAAACTTTCACAAGCCATGGCTAGCCTAATCCACGGTTGCCTTCCATACCAACACTTTCCAAGGAATGTATTATTTGACAACATGAAGTAAATTTGTTTTTATTTTGGGACTGGGCATTCCTAATACCTTTGCCGTACTCTCGTGCAATGACAAGTGAATAAACACTCATCGTGAGAATAACACATCCAGCATGGAAAATATTGGCCACCCATCACCGCCTCGCGAGTGGTACGAGCACACAAAAGGGAAATTTATTTTCAAAATTAGCGATGGCACATACAAATTTTCTTAGAATGGCAAGGAAATACCACATATAGGTAGGTATGGTGGACTCATATGGCAAGACCGGGATAAAGGATTTTGGATGCACAAGTAGAGATCATACTTAGTGCAAAATGAAGGCTAGCAAAAGACTGGGAAGCGACCAACCATGAAACAAATAATCTCGTAAGCGAACATTGAGCATAAATAACACCGAATAATGCACCACAAGTAGGATATAATTTCATTGCATGATTATCGACTTCCGTGCTTGCATAGTGTCGTGGTTTTGTCACGGCAGATGTCCTAGCAAAAGGACTTAGTCGTGAGGACATCGCTACTGGTTAGCTTAAAGGGGTTAAAGCGGACAAGGACACAGGGATTTTTATACTAGTTCGGCCCCTTCGATGAAGGTAAAAGCCCACGTATTGTTTGGTGTAGTATTGCTAGGGTTTCAATGACGAGGGAGCAAATCCGCTTTGCCTATGTCTCGAGTTGTTGTTCTCTGCCTTGAACCGTCGCCGGGTCGTCCCTTTATATACGAGGTGATGCCCAGTCCGGTTTACAGAATCCCGAGGCTGGCTCATAAACGTGTCCGGCTCGGTTTCTATCCTTCCTATGTTACATCACAAGTTACATACAGTATGTTGGTTTACAAAGCATGGGCCCTAACACTTGGGCTCTAAACCTCGGGGGCTAAAACGTCTTGCTGCGTGCTCTACTTGGGCTTTAGTAAAAGTAATCTCACCAGACATAAACCGGCCCCTCCTGGGTGGTTTATACCTGGTAGTAATATCCCTGACATTAGGCCCCAGATTGATTTGAACCTGTTCATGTCAATCTTCCAAGTCTTGTATAGATTTCCCCTTTCGCAGCTTCAAGTACTTCATACACCGACATGACGTCATCTTCTCTGATCACATTAAACCGCCATGACGTCACTTGCCCACTTACGCTGGTACCTGTTTTTTATTTTTCATTCATTAAAAGCTTCGAAGATCGAGGCGACAATATCATCCCATATCTACTTTTTTGGCTCCACGATTCCCGCGCCTGCCGTTTTATCCTTCGGCTTATAAATAGGGCACAGTGGCATATCTTCCCCCCCCTTGCCTCTTCTTCTTTTTCCTCCTTGCGTCCGTTCGTACTCGAGCTCCGCCGCCGTCATCAAGCTCCGCATCTTCGTCGGGTCTTGGCCGCTGCATCAACCTGATCGGTTCAGAAACTCGCCGGCGCTTCTCCGCATCCGTCGCCTCGGGTATGTCCTCTCCTTATCTCGCTCATACGAGCTTGCGGGTAGGCATTGTTCTTCACACTTCTTCCTTACGGCCCCATGAACCAATGTGGATCTAGTCTTCTTGTCTCCACATCGTAGCAGCAATCCCGCTTTGTTAGTATATTTGTGTTTCTCCCTGTAATACTAGTTTAGATTGTGCCTGCTAGAGCTTTCATCAGTCCGCCGAATATAACTTGAATATCTCTAAATTTCTAGCATGCTGTAGATTCATATTTTAATTACTGTCTGTGCGAAAATTGTTTCTTCATAAGTTTAGATATGTGTCTTGTTTACCCTTGTGTTGGCGGTTTAGCTTTCTTAGACACTGTAATCCGGTAGACATCATTGTTTTTAGCTATTCTAGATATCTTATCTTAACCCGGTAGATACCATTAGGCCCATGCTTAAACCGCCGTTTTAGACATACCTTCATAGAGGCTCCCGGCTTAAACTTTGGTTAAATTCTAAACCGGCTCTTCATTATATTTTCAGACTTTTCCTTCAAAAATGGCCAAGCAGTTTACATCCTGCAACTGGGTCCAATCCCGGATTACTGAGGAGGATTTAGAGAAAATGGCCAAAATTGGCGGTTTAGGCCCAAGGAATGTCCTTCACCCGAGGGTTCCCGGATTAGAATGTCCTCCAGAGCCCAAAGAGGGAGAGGTTGTCGTCTTCTTTGATCACTTAGCCCGGGGATTAAGCCCTCCCGGGTCAAAGTTCTTTCGTGACGTGCTAGCAAATTTCCAACTTCATCTGCAAGATCTTGGCCCCAACTCTGTGTCAAACATTTGCAATTTCCAAGTCTTTTGTGAAGCTTATCTACAAGAAGAGCCATCAGTCAAATTGTTCAAGGATTTCTTTCATCTAAACCGTCCCACGGAATTTCATGACGGTCCAAACACTGAGCTTGGTGGGATGACTATTCAGAAAAGAAAAGATGTTAGTTTTCCTCACGCCAGTATCCACAGCCATCCAAAAGAGTGGAATCAAACTTGGTTCTACTGCTTAGATACTTCCCTGGAAGATGAGAATCCATTGCCGGGTTATCGCTCCCATCGTCTTTCAGAGAACCACCCCTTTCCACAGCGGCTAAGTGTCCAGGAACGAGCTCGTTACGCTCCTCAGCTATCCAAGCTCAGGGCCTTTACGGCTAATAGTCTGACAGGAGTTGACTTTGTCCACTGCTTGATTTCTTGGAGTATTCTCCTGCTAAGCCGGCGTTCCGGTTTAATGTGTGAGTATACTGGGAATCCAAAAGATCCTTTGCACCACACAGAAGCGGTGTTATCAGAAAACGAGATCAATGAATCCTTCAAGAGACTGCTAAATGAACCCATGGAAGTTTGCAGTCAAACCGGATTGGCTCCCTTCTCTGCGCTCAATAAACCACCATCGGTAAAAAATCTCTTTCCTATTGCTTTGCTTTGTTTTAATCTGTCTGCAGCACTTGGCTTGAAGTGTATTTATTTCTTTCAATAGGGCAATGATCCTTTCTGGAAAAGGAAGGCCCAGGCTAAACCAGCGAAAGTACCTCGCCAAAAAACCAAGGCTATCAAGAAGAACAATAAGAAAAACACTGCCGCGTCTGGATCCAATGCGGAAGAAGATGAACCGGCCTCCGAGGTACCACTTGATTCTTTTGAATTCCTTATCTTTTCTTTATCTGCATTTTTATTAACATCGACTATTCCTAGGGACATGCCGAAGGCAGTAAAGCGGACGATGTTGAGGTAATTACTCTTTCTTCCGGTTCAGAACCGCTGCCATCACAAAAAGTTCGTCGGACAAGCCGGAAAGTACAATTTTCTCATCTTTTTGCTTATTTGGATCCAAACTTTCTTTTGAAGAAACAACAACATGAAGCTCGTCGCACCACTCGTCATAGCGGTCACGCTATTGAATCCACCGGATTACCGCACACTCCAGCTCGGAGGCATCGTTCTGAGGTTTTACTCACTCCGAATGCTTTTTACCCCAAAGCAGGTCTTATTCGACAACCCCTTAATCTGTCTGATTCGTATTATCAGGAAACTCCTCATTCATCTTCTGGCGAATCAACAGCCAAGCAGATTCCTCCCCTCAAAACTGTTCCTGGGTAAGTTGTCTTCCACTTTGTCCGGTTTAGCGTTTATCTTTGACTCTTCTGATTTTCATTATCTTTAACTTTCACAGTAAACCCAAGCCTAGCAAAAAGGCCAAACTGAATAATCCAATGGGCGATGATGCAAATCTTGAACCAGCCGAGGATCTTGAACATACTAAAGAACCTATTGACACCTTGAATGCCGATCCTATTCCCACGAATCATGAAGTCTTTGTCAAGCAGGCAAACATTCCAATGGATGATGATAATGAACCGGTTGATCCCATCCGAGCCAGCCCTACTCCTGCTAGCCCAGCTAAGGGCGCGGCCTCTTCAACTGAAGGGGTTAAAATCACTGGGACCGGTTTTACTGCTCCTAGTGAGCCTGTCACTTTGTCCAAGCATACTGCCAAGGATGAAGTTCTCAGCAAGGACAAAGGCAAGTGGAGTACTGATTTGTCCAACTATGCTCAGCTCAGCGCCGAGGAACTCCATTCCGGCTATCTAAACCGGCTGTAAACTAGCCGTGATCATGAAGCTGGATTGGTAAATTTGATGAAGGAGCGCTATGAGGTAAACTCTCTGCCTTTGACTTATCTTCTATTTCTGCTTGCATCTTGTAACTTATCTTTACTCCATCGTAGCCCCCGAGTGCCGGTTTAGCCTTTTAGGGTGAACTGGGACTTTAGTAGATCCAGTAGACAGTTTGTTTTGCACATGTGTAGTCCCCAAGGGCCGGTTTACTCCTTTTGGATGAACCGGGATCTTTACTTGAATTCTGTTCTGAACAATGTCACATTAGCCCCCAAGTGCCAAGTATATAACTTGTTTATGTGCTTGGGACTTGACTGAAAAAGTGTCTGTTTAACTGCAAATATACATTAGCCCCCAAGTGTCAAGTGTATAACTTGTTATGTGCTTGGGACTTGACTGAGATGCCTCATGAATATATAATGTGCTTTCCTTTTGGCAAACTGACTTGAACTGGAAAAACTCTGAAGTGACTGAGCTTCGGGATACTTTGAAGTTCCAAGAAACTGCCGCTATCAAAGTCAAAGACGAGCTGACACTTGCTTTAGCAAGTATAGAAAAGCTGAAGAAAGACTTTGAAAAAGAGGGGTCAGACTGGGATACTGAGAAAGCTGCCCTGGAGAAGAGGGCCATTGATGCAGAGGCTGCTCTTAATCAGGTGACAGAGGAATTGTCCGGATTAAAGCAGCAGATAAATGGCACGACGACTGCCATTTTTGGTAAGTACGATTAACATAGCCCTGAACATTGCAGTCCTATACCGTTCCGGTTTAACTCCTATTTTTTAATGCAGGAAGACGCATTGCTCATCTTGGCGATGATATGCAAAGGAAATTGAAGGCCACATACACTCTGGTGGAGCAGCTATATTCCGGCGCTCAGAAGATAGTCTGTGCTGCCTCGCACAACAAAACGGTTCCCACAACAATCAAAGGTACTTTGGAAAAACTGTCCATTCTGCCTGCCTGCCTCGTGGAGCTTAAGAAGTCGTCTGCAAGGGCGGCTGCTCTGATGGTGTTAACTCGAGCGAAAGCTTGGGTGCCTGATTTTGATCCGGCAGAGGCGATGAATGGCTACCCAAGCATGAAGGAAGACGGATCAGCCTCTTCCACTGATGACTTACGTGCGTTAACCAATGAAATGCGGCCTCTGGCTAGAAAATTAGCTGACGAGGCTGATATGTCTAGACATCATCCGGGATATGATGCTGAAAACGTGCGGGTCGACCCTCCGGCTTATGACATTGAAAATCTTATTCCGCCCGTCCGTAAGCACACTTTTGCTCCTGACATTGATCCGTCAGACCTCGTGAATGATGAAGTTTATTTCCAAGCGCTGACCAAGATTGACTGGACCACTACTGACTTCCAGCAGCTGGAAGAGACCGTCGAAGAACCGGAGCGAGCTGATCCTCAACCTTCGCGTCAGGCTGACGCAGAGTCTTAAACCAGTGCCGGTTTAAATTTTATGTCCTAGTACTTGAGAAAAAACTGATATTCTTTTGGGCTATCCAGCTCCTTGTAATAGGATAGCTGAGATACTTTATGTATGCCACATACTATCCTTTGAATGAGATTGCTTCAGTTGGCAACTTCTTAATTATGTCCTGCTTATAATGCCTTTGACGGTTTATTTTACCCGCTTCTGCATAAAACAATGTTTAAAGTGTCCTGGCGGTTTATCGCCGGACGGGTCATAATGCCGAAGCACATGGTCTAAGTTTATAATTGAACTGTGTATATAAAATATAAAGTATGTATCATACCTTTGATTAAGTGTGTCACGATGAACCTTAATACGGTAGGCAAAGATAATGATCCAAGGTGCAAGTGTTGATGACTCCCTTGATTATTTTCCGATTCCTTATGAAACCGAACCGGGTTATGATGAACTCTGGTTTAACTATAGTTAGTACTGGTGTTTGTAACCCAGACTAACGCTCTGTAAACGCAGGTGTAGTGGCAACTTATAGTCATCCACTCCCTGAATCAATGGACTTGGATGGACACCAATGACCTTGAAGATAATTTTTTTTATAAAAAATTAAAAAGAAATTTTTGGGAAAATAAGACCATGTAGTCGAGGCTTTTTACGAGCTGCCTGGCTCCAAATTCGAGGCTTTTTATGAGCTGCCAGCCTACTGTCATTAACCATTTTACAAAGCCTGTTAAGATGGTCCTCAATCCTTAACCAAATCATCAATGTTAATTTTACCAAGTGCAGGGTCTGTAAAGATTGACTTGTGTAAATACCTGATGATCGTCAATTTAATGTTACCAAGTTCAGGGTCTGTAAAGATTGACTTGTGTGTACGTTTGACGGGTCGTACCAGGTTTACCTGGGCGGAGTGACTTACTTAATGTAGGCATGCTAATCCGGGGTTTTAGGTGTATACACTAGGCTTCCAAGCCATGGCTTGATAGCCTACCACAAGGGTTGTCAACTTGTTGATGCTTTGCATTAGGAGCCCCCAGGTAGCATTTGAGCTATGCTCGTTGGGGCCTATGTTTGAGTTGTGCTAGGCATAAAAATTCTCTTTTGCCCCTCATCATCATGTGGGAATTGCCGAAGCAACCAGAGCTATGCTCTTATGATGGCCTTGACGTGGTCGCCGGTTTAAGAGGCCATAGGAACTCTCCCTTGCACACAGAAGCCCCCATGTGCCAAACTCTTATGAAAAAAGGCGGCTGATACCCCGCTTTAACGGGGGCGCCGGTTTATTATATTGATCATAATATATACATTGTAAAGATATGTACAACACCGGAGCCTATGGCTCAGGTGTAGTAAGGTCGAAGAAGAGCGATGTTCCACGACCGTCTGGTCTCCTCCTCCGCCGTACGTGAGTCCTTATGTTCTCGAACGTCGACGAGGTAGTATGATCCATTGTGCAGGTTCTTGCTGACCACAAAGGGTCCTTACCAAGGTGGGGATAACTTGTGCATGTCTGTCTGGTCTTGGATGAGCCGGAGCACCAGATCTCCTTCTTGAAATGTTCTGGTTTTAACCCGGCGACTATGGTACCGGCGCAGATCTTGCTAATAAATCGCCGATCGAGCTGCTGCCGTGTCCCGTTGTTCATCCAGCCGATCTAATGCATCCTGCTGTGCCCTTTCATTATCATCTTCGATGTAAGCTGCCACTCGTTGCGAATCATGACGGATATCGCTAGGGAGGACCGCTTCAGCTCCATATACCATGAAGAAAGGCGTGTACCATGTAGACCTATTAGGTGTAGTGCTGATGCTCCATAGCACAGAGGGTAATTCCTCCACCCGACAACCTGGTGTCCTCTACAAAGGAACCATAAGCCGGGGTTTAATGCCTCTCAAGATCTCTTGATTTGCTCTTTCAGCTTGACCATTACACTGAGGGTGAGCTACTGATGATACATCAAGGCGGATGTGCTCTCGTTGACAGAACACCTCCATAGCCCCCTTGGATAGATTGGTACCATTATCAGTTATAATGCTGTGTGGAAAGCCAAACCGGAAAATCACCTTTTTGATGAACTGCACCGTCGTTGCTGCATCACACTTACTGACTAGTTCTGCTTCAACCCATTTGGTAAACTTATCCACCGCCACCAAAAGGCGGGTCTTCTTATCTTGGGATCTCTTGAAGGGTCCAACCATATCAAGCCCCCAAGTCGCAAACGGCCAAGTAATTGGAATCATCCTCAACTCCTGCGCCGGTATATGAGCACGCCGTGAGAACTTCTGGCAAGCATCACATTTTCTGACCAAGTCCTCTGCGTCGGCATGAGCCGTCAACCAGTAGAACCCATGACGAAAAGCTTTAGCCACCAAAGATTTTGAATCGGCATGATGACCACAATTTCCTTCATGGATCTCTTTGAGAATATCACAACCCTCATCCGGCGACACACACCAATGAAATGCCCCAGAGATGCTGATGGCTTCTCGCCCCTCGTTGGTTACCCCAAGTGGAAGGTTGAGATGTAGCGTAGCGGCAAATTTCCCTTGGCAAAGATACCAAGGATCGAATCTCGTGAGACTCCGAGGGTCGACAAGTAGGTGTCAACGGCGCCAGAAACTTAGCGGTTGACGGGACCTGCACATAGATACAGATAACTTTGCTCCCAACGAGTACAGAGAGGTTGTCAATCCCTCCGGCCTTGTTGTTTACAAGGGATCAAACACAAGAGATAATAATGATAGCTATGACTGCAACTAGGAAATAAAAACAGGAAGTAAATAGAAGGTGTGATCAGCGGTGGTAATATGGACCAGGGTCCCATGATGTTCACTAGTGATGTCTCTCTCCCAAAAGACGATAAAACAGCAAAGCGAGGTAAACAAATTACAGATGGGCAATTGACAGGATTATGTGCGCAAACCACTGCTAACTATGCTGCAAAGAAAGGTAGAGGCTCAAAAGCATGGGCGGTACGCCAAGGCAAGTAGACCGAAATCCATCTGCATCTACTACTAATCATCCACCTTGAGATATCTATCCAGAACATCTCGCTGGTATTAAGTTGCGAATCCCACCCAAAGTGTAAACTCAAAGCAACAGACAACTGCATTAAAAGAACTTTGCGTAAAGTAAACAATCCTTGCACCCGCAAGTACAAGCACCGTTGTTTTCTCTCTTGTGGCAACATCACATCCCCTAGACTCATGTTTCTGTCACTCAAGCTAGTCATCAGGGGGCATGAACCCACAATCAAGCATAACGATCCCTCTTGAAGTTACTACCTAATACTTGGCCAAAGCAATAAACAGCAACGGAGAACATGCAAGAATTACTCAAGAACAAAGATATAAAAGAGGTGAATCAAATATATTACTCAAACCCAATCTGAACATAGTCTCATAATCCATCAGATCCCAACAAACTCAGCAAAGCAACAGCAGACAGATTACATATGTGCCTCGATCATGTAGGGCAGCTCACGAGGTCTAAACCATGAAGATCAAAGAGGGGAGGAGAACATCACATAGCTACTGATCATGGACCCATGGTCCAAGGTGGACTACTCACAACTCATCCGGGAAGCGTCCATGGTGGTGGAGAAGCTCCCGGTGGTGGTTCTCCCCTCCGGCAGGGTGCCGGGAAGAGTTCTCCTGATGCTCCCGATCTTGGAAGCGCTGCGGCGGCGGAACAGAGGCGAGATCGCGAAAAAGGGTTCTGTCCTCGAGGGTTTCGGGACGAGAGGGATATATAGGCGAAGGGGGGCAACTAGAGGCGGAGCAGGGGCCCCAGGCGCCCCCCTGGCGCGGCCAGGGGTGGGGCTGGGCCAGGTGGCCGCCTGGGCCTCCCCTGGCTCCCCTCTGGCCCATCTTTGGTTCTTCGCGAAGCTTCCTGTACGCTGATTTTTCCTGTATTTTTCCTGGAATTTTTGGAGCACTTTTAATATGGCGGAAACCTGAAATAGAAAAATAGCAGAAAACAGGAACTGGCACTGTGGTGCACTGAGTTAATAGGTTAGTCCAAATATGATCTAAAGTGTATGGAAGTGCATCAATATCATAGCAATATCACACAAAAGAAGCATGGAGCAAGCAGAAATTATGGATACGTTTTGGACGTATCAACATCCCCAAGCTTAATTCCTGCTCGTCCTCGAGTAGGTAAATGATAACAAGCATAATTTCTGTGGTGACATGCTATCAACCATATAAGAACTTTTAAGTAAAGCAATCAAGGCATGTAATTCAATTCAAGTCATAACAAGCAAGAGTCTATATTAGCATTGTAACAAGCAACATAAGAACATAAAGGTGCAAGAGCTCTCGCTGTCCGTGACTCGAATGTCTCCAAATGGTGTTTGCGTGCAAGAAAGGGGATAGGGATATACGAGAGAGTAAAACATAGTTTTTGTATTGTTGAGAACTTAATCTACTAGAGTTTCACACTTGGTCTTCTTTGGAATCTTATCTTGACTCATCCCCAGACCACTAGCCAGGTACAAGTCAAAATGATCCACTCCCTTTCGATATTTTTAGCACTCATGCAATGGATGAGCGTAAGCAAGAAAGTTGACACTTAGGATATTAAAGAGATAAAAATGATGAAGGGTGAAGACAAAAAAGGTGTGAAAGGCTCACATCAATGAGGACAATCATAGGCGAGAGAAAGCCAAATGATAGATATGATGTGAGGAGTAGGGATTGCCATGCAACGGATGCACATATGAGCTAAGGTAAGATCTCCAATGGAACTAGTGGGGGTGCATCCAACTTGCTCGCTCAACAAGACCTAGAGCTCTTTTGAGGAGGCTCATCATTGGAATATACAAGCCAAGTTCTATAGTGTGAAGGTCCCCACATAGCTATATGCATGAATGATAATCTCTATGGAGTACAAGGTATAAGATGAAGTACGAGTGTGGATCTCTCAAAAGGAATAGTAGTGTGCCCCCTTCTCTCTTTTTATTTCTTTTTCTCTTTTTTCTCTTTTTTTTTTGTTTTTTTGTGGCCTCAATGGCTCTTTCTATTTAACTCTCATTTGTCCTCTTTGGGATCTTTTGATTTTGTCCTCTTTGGGATCTTTTCCTCACTTTAGGGGCAACACTCTATATATTACAAGAAGTATAGAAGATCTTTCAAACTTTACAAAAGTACTCAACATAAAGAAGATGAAACTATCATGATGTATGCAAATGTATGCCTCTGCCGGTGTAGCAGGATATGCAATGATACTAGCGCGTCATGTAGGAATGATTACGGCAAGGCCCAACTAGCATGCGGCTCATCGATCAAGCAAAAGCATGTATGACATGAAGATCAAGTCATGAGAAGATGGATGTTGCATGGCAATGTATCTCGGAAAGGCTATGGAAATGCCTTGATAGGTAGGTATGGTGGCTGTTTTGAGGAAGGATATAATGAGGCTTATGATGACAGAGCGTATCGTGCCAAGGATTTGGATGCACCGGTGAAGTATGCGCCAACTCTCGAGGTGAGAAAGGGCAATGCACTGTACCGAAGAGGCTAGAAAAATATGGCTAGGTGGAAGTGTCAACTTTCGAATACTCACATTAGTCCAAAGAACTCATGCACTTATTATCGGTAACTCTCAATCTAATTAGGAGGTTCACAAAGAGACAAGTACCCCGAGGAGGAGTGTATGTGGGTTTGGTTATCCTTGCGCATCCTTGACTCATGGTACGTGAGTGTACTCTAATATCCGATCCCTCCAAAGATTAGTGATCCATCTAGTAGCTAAAGTTCTCAACTATTTTGTAGGTTTTCGAAAATAAACACGGATTACCCGAAATACGACATCTATCACTAATAGGCTAAAGCTCTTGACACCAAAAGTTCAAACATTACTCATGGCAATACCTCAAAACTATTGCAAGTTACTACTAAAATTAAATAGCAACCTCAATTACCTATTTTAAGTTAAGACACACAACTCAGTGCAACAGGCAAACTCTCTTAACAAGATAAACATGAAAACTCAAGAGAGTTCAGCAACTAACTAAACAAAAGCTCTTTAAAAATAAAAGCATGAAAACTAAGAGCTAAACATGACAGCAGCTATGGAAAGACAAAGAACACACACAACAAAGATAAGCATGAAAATCCTATGTTGTGTTCTAGGTTGAAGTGGAGCGTGTTTCTCTCCCACACAAAGAAAGCTGGGTTCTAACTTGTTATGAACAGCAAGCAAAGCTAAAGAAAACTAAAAAGGAAACTAAGAGCAAGACGCTCCAAGCATAGCACATAACGCATGAAGTGATAAGAATATAGTGGAACGAAAGACGAACTGATAATTGTTGATGGAGAAGGGGATGCATGGGGGCATCCCCAAGCTTAGACGCTTGAGTCTTCTTGAATATTTCTTGGGGGTGCATGGGGGCATCCCCAAGCTTGAGCGTTTGACCCTCCTGAATCTTCTTTTATCATCTTCCCTCGCACACTTGAAATCTCCCTTCATACATAACTCATCATAATCTGATTAGCGAGGTTAGTACCCACAATAAAATAATTTTTCCCTACTGGAAATAAAGATAATCTTGAAGAGCTACTGTTTCTCAAGATTGCCAAAAGGTTTTTGCAAAGAAAAAGCAAGCTCAAGGTTTGTAAAACGAAGAAAAGGCAAAACAGGACAGAATCTGTGAAAAACAGACCAGCAGGTAGTAAATAATTTTTTCGGGGTACTTCTGCAACTCAAATCAAAAAACTCAGAATAGACGCTCGAAAGCCAATTGTATTGAGCACGCTTTCAAAAAAATTCAGATTAAAAAGATGATCTGGTGATTTTATTCGAATTTTTCTGTCCAAGGATAGAATCTGTTTTCTGGACAGCACGTCACAACTTTTGAACTTTCTTGCAATCGGAGGCTAAACTTGGCACAAAGCTGAAAAGAAAAGATACAATGATGACGCTACTGTAGTAACAAACATCAAGACACAACAAAAGCAAAATAAAACCTAATTCGTTCTGGGCTGCCTCCCAAAAGCGCTTTCTTTTATGCCTTTAAGCTAGGCATGATGCAAAAAGAGAAGATCAAGTTTTATCAAGAGTAAGAAAATAGCTAGCCCGTGTAACGGACTCAAAAGGCAACTTAATCTTCTTTCTAGGGAAGTGTTCCATCCCTTTCTTGAGAGGGAATTGGAATTTTATATTCCCCTTTTTCATGTCAATGCTAGCACCAACGGTGCGAAGAAAAGGACGTCCCAAAATAATTGGACATGAAGGTTCACATTCAATATCCATAATAGTAAAATTAACGGGAACATAATTGTCATTGACAATGATAAGAACATCGTCGATCTTCCACAAAGGTTTCTTTACGGAAGAATCAACAAGACGAACACCAAAAGAATAAGGATCAAAAGGTTTCAATTCAAACATATCATACATTCTTTTGGGCATAACGGAGGTACTAGTTCCAACATCACATAAAGCATAGCAAGAGAAGTTATTCAACTTAATTATAATCATAGGATCCTAACTATCTTCTAGCTTTCTAGGTATGGAGGCTTCTACCCTAAGCTTCTCCTCCCTAGCTTTGATGAGAGCATTAGTGATATGCTCCGTGAAGGCAAGATTAAGTGTGCTAGTGTGGGGATCTCTAGACATCTTGTGAAGAAAACCAATAACTTCAGAAAGGGTGCAATTATCAAAATCAAGGTCACTACTATCAAGTAAAGTGGTAGCGGTGTCCTTTAGGCTCACTTGTTTGGTAGCTTCTATAGTCATAGGAGTTTCTTCTTCTACGGTTGAGGTCATAGCATCACCATTAATAGGTCCAATGGGACTAGGAGTGCATTGGGTGCTAAGAGTTTGGATATCCTCAACAACTTGGATAGTAGCAACAGTGTGGTGGGTAGGAAGGCTCTTAATTCTATCTTCTTCCTCCTTCAGGGGTGCAACCACTTCAGGTTTAGCTGCCATTTGGTTTATCAAAGTGGCTTGTGTGTGGGACATATTGGAAACTTGGGTCTCAGTGATGGTGAGCCTAGTCTGGAGGTTAGAAATCTCAATATTTAGGCTCTCCAGTTGTCTACCAATGTCTTGCAAGATAGCAGTATGCTCATCTAATAGCCTTGAGAAGGTCTTGTTTTGTTCATATTGGGTGCACATGTAGTTCTTAGTGGCCTTCTCTATTTCTAGAAGTTTCTCATAACTAGGCATGTCTCTATCTCTAGGGGTGGAGTTCTTGGTGATAGGAGACGTATTGTTGTTCCCATAGGAATTAGAGGGGAATGGTCTAGGGTTGCTACCAAAATTACTCCTATATGCATTGTTATTGAAGTTGTTTCTAGAGATAAAGTTCACATCTACTTGATCTTGAGCAATCAAATAATTTAAAGGAACATCATGAGGATCAATAGAAGATTGCTTGGAAAGTAGAGACATGATCAAGTCAACTTTTTCATTTAGGGAGGAAATCTCCTCGACAGAGTTTACCTTCCTACCTGTTGGAGCGCGTTCGGTGTGCCATTGGGAAAAATTGGTCATCATCTCGTCGAGAAGCTTCGTGGCAACACCAAGTGTAGTTGACATAAAGGTTCCTCCCACGGCCGAATCTAACAAGTTCCGCGAGGTAAAGTTCAAGCCTGCATAAAAAGTTTGGATAACCATCCAAGTAGTCAAACCATGAGTAGGGCAGTTCTTGACAAGAGATTTCATGCGTTCCCAAGCTTGGGCAACGTGTTCATTATCCAATTGTTTAAAATTCATTATGTTACTCCTTAATTGGATAATTTTAGCAGGGGGATAGTACTTCCCAATAAAGGCATCCTTGCACTTGTCCCAAGAATCTATACTATTCCTAGGCAAGGATTGAAACCAGATTTTAGCTCCTCCTCTCAAGGAGAAAGGAAAAAGCTTAAGCTTAACAATATTACCATCTACTTCTTTGTACTTTTGCATATCACAGAGCTCAACAAAATTATTTAAGTGCAAAGCAGCATCATCTCCAGCACCGGAGAATTGATCTTTCATGACTAGGTTCAGCAAAGCAGGTTTAATCTCATAAGAAGGTGCTGAAGTGGCAGGTCTAGCAATAGGCGTGCAGATAAAGTCACTGTTGTTATGACTAGTGAAGTCACACAACTTGGTGTTCTCGATGGAACCCATAGCAGCAGCAAGCAAGATAACTATTTTTGTGATTTTTGGTAAGGGACACTAAAGCAAAAACTGAAAGGTAAACTAACAAGACTAAAAAGCAAAGATAAAAGATAGCGTGCAACTCCCCTATCTTGAAGAGTGGAGTCCCCGGCAACGGCGCCAGAAACTTGCTAGATGGCTTCTCGCCCCTCGTTGGTTACCCCAAGTGGAAGGTTGAGATGTAGCATAGCGGCAAATTTCCCTTGGCAAAGATACCAAGGATCGAATCCCGTGAGACTCCGAGGGTCGACAAGTAGGTGTCAACGGCGCCAGAAACTTAGCGGTTGACGGGACCTGCACACAGATACATATAACTTTGCTCCCAACGAGTACAGAGAGGTTGTCAATCCCTCCGGCCTTGTTGTTTACAAAGGATCAAACACAAGAGATAATAATGATAGCTATGACTGCAACTAGGAAATAAAAACAGGAAGTAAATAGAAGGTGTGATCAGCGGTGGTAATATGGACCGGGGTCCCATGATGTTCACTAGTGATGTCTCTCTCCCAAAAGATGATAAAACTGCAAAGCGAGGTAAACAAATTACAGCTGGGCAATTGACATGATTATGTGCGCAAACCCATGCTAACTATGCTGCAAAGAAAGGTAGAGGCTCAAAAGCATGGGCGGTACGCCAAGGCAAGTAGACCGCAATCCATCTGCATCTACTACTAATCATCCACCTTGAGATATCTATCCAGAACATCTCGCTGGTATTAAGTTGCGAATCCCACCCAAAGTGTAAACTCAAAGCAACAGACAACTACATTAAAAGAACTTTGCGTAAAGTAAACAATCCTTGCACCCGCAAGTACAAGCACCGTTGTTTTCTCCCTTGTGGCAACAGCACATCCCCTAGACTCATGTTTCTGTCACTCAAGCTAGTCATCAGGGGGCATGAACCCACAATCAAGCATAACGCTCCCTCTTGGAGTTACTACCTACTACTTGGCCAAAGCAATAAACAACAACGGAGAACATGCAAGAATTACTCAAGAACAAAGATATAAAAGAGGTGAATCAAATATATTACTCAAACACAATCTGAACATAGTCTCATAATCCATCAGATCCCAGCAAACTCAGCAAAGCAACAACAGAATGATTACATATGTGCCTCGATCATGTAGGGCTGCTCACGAGGTCTAAACCATGAAGAGCAAAGAGGGGAGGAGAACATCACATAGCTACTGATCATGGACCCATGGTCCAAGGTGGACTACTCACGACTCATCCGGGAAGCGTCCATGGTGGTGGAGAAGCTCCCGGTGGTGGTTCTCCCCTCCGGCAGGGTGCCGGGAAGAGTTCTCCTGATGCTCCCGATCTTGGAAGCACTGCGGCGGCGGAACAGAGGCGAGATCGCGAAAAAGGGTTCTGTCCTCGAGGGTTTCGGGACGAGAGGGATATATAGGCGAAGGGGGGCAACCAGAGGCGGAGCAGGGGCCCCAGGCGACCGCCTGGCATGACCAGGGGTGGGGCCGCGCCAGGTGGCCGCCTGGGCCTCCCCTGGCTCCCCTCTGGCCCATCTTTGGTTCTTCGCGAAGCTTCCTGTACGCTGATTTTTCCTGTATTTTTCCTGGAATTTTTGGAGCACTTTTAATATGGGGGAAACCTGAAATAGAAAAACAGCAGAAAACAAGAACTGGCACTGTGGTGCACTGAGTTAATAGGTTAGTCCAAATATGATCAAAAGTGTATGGAAGTGCATCAATATCATAGCAATATCACACAAAAGAAGCATGGAGCAAGCAGAAATTATAGATACGTTTTGGACGTATCAGATGCTGCGATGATGTAGTTTTCCATTGACAATAGTCATTGACTTGGATCGCTGGACTATTTGTCTAGCCAAGACTTTGTCCTCTGGTAACTCACCTCGGTTCATATACGCTAGGTAGGGAAGCGTCCAATCCGGAATAACGTGAAGCGCCGCCACCAATTGAGCCTCCGGACCAGGAATGTGATACGTCTAAAACGTATCTATAATTTCTGCTTGCTCCATGCCTCTTTTGTGTGATATTGCTATGATATTTATGCACTTCCATACACTTTTGATCATATTTGGACTAACCTATTAACTCAGTGCACCACAGTGCCAGTTCCTGTTTTCTGCTGTTTTTCTATTTCAGGTTTCCCCCATATTAAAAGTGCCCTAAAAATTCCGGAAAAAATACAGGAAAAATCAGCGTATCGGGAGCTTCAAGAAAAACCAAAGCAGGGCCAGAGGAGAGCCTGGGGTGGCCCAGGCGGCCACCCGGCGCGGCCCCACCCCTGGCCGCGCCAGGGGGGCGCCTGGGGCCCCACCTTCGCCTCTAGTGACCCCCTTTTGCATATATATTGCTCGCGTCCCGAAACCCTCGAGGACGGAACCATTTTTCGCGATCTCGTCTCTGTTCCGCCGCCGCCGCGCTTCCAAGATCGGGAGCACCAGGAGAACTCTTCCCGGCACCTTGCCGGAGGGGAGAACCACCACCGGGAGCTTCTCCGCCACCATGGACGCTTCCCGGATGAGTTGTGAGTAGTCCCCCTTGGACCATGGGTCCATGACCAGTAGCTATGTGATGTTCTCCTCTCCTCTTTGTTCTTCATGGATTAGACCTCGTGAGCTGCCCTACATGATCGAGGCACATATGTAATCTTTATGCTGTTGCTCAGCTGAGTTTGCTGGGATCCGATGGATTATGAGATTATGTTCAGATTGTGTGTGAGTAATATATTTGATTCACCTCTTTTATATTTATGTTCTTGAGTAATTCTTGCATGTTCTCTGTTGCTGTTTATTGCTTTGGCCGAGTAGTAGGTAGTAACTCCAAGAGGGAACGTTATGCTTGATTGTGGGTTCATGCCCCTCGATGACTAGCTTGAGTGACAGAAACATGAGTCTAGGGGATGTGCTGTTGCCACAAGGGGGAAAACAACGGTGCTTGTACTTGCGGGTGCAAGGATTGCTTACTTTACGCAAAGTTCTTTTAATGCAGTTGTCTGTTGCTTTGAGTTTACACTTTGGGTGGGACTCGCAACTTAATACCAGCGATATGTTCTGGATAGATATCTCAAGGTGGATGATTAGTGGTAGATGCAGATGGATTTCGGTCTACTTGCCTTGGCGTACCGCCCATGCTTTTGAGCCTCTACCTTTCTTTACAGCATAGTTAGCATTGGTTTGCGCACATAATCCTGTCAATTTCCCAGCTGTAATTTGTTTACCTTGCTTAGCTGTTTTATCGTCTTTTGGGAGAGAGACATCACTAGTGAACATCATGGGACCCCGGTCCATATTACCATCACTGATCACACCCGCTATTTACTTCCTGTTCTATTTCCTAGTTGCAGTCATACCTATCACTATTATCTCTTGCGTTTGATCCTTTGTAAACGACAAGGCCGGAGGGATTGACAACCTCTCTGTACTCGTTGGGAGAAAAGTTATTTGTATCTGTGTGCAGGTCCTGTCAACCGCTAAGTTGGCGCCGTTAGCGTTGACACCTTCTTGTTGGCCCTCGGAGTCTCACGGGACTCGATCCTTGGTATCTTGCCAAGGGAAACTTGCTGCTACGCTACATCTCAAACCTTCCACTTGGGGTAACCAACGAGGGGCGAGAAGCCATCAAGCAAAAGTTTCTGGCGCCGTTGCCGGGGACTCCACTCTTCAAGATAGGGGAGTTGCACGCTATCTTTTATCTTTGCTTTTTAGTCTTGTTAGTTTACCTTTTAGTTTTTGCTTTAGTGTCCCTTACCAAAAATCACAAAAATAGTTATCTTGCTTGCTGCTGCTATGGGTTCCACCAAAAACACTAAGTGGGAGGAGTACACCCCTTCTTCCATCACGCCAATCACCACTCTCGGGATCTACAAAAGTAATAAACCTTGTGATTATGTTAGTTTTAATGGAGAGTTATGCCCATGGCATGGTCTTCCAGGAAAAAAGTATGAGCCTCTGTTTAAAGTTGCCCCCACACTTCCCACAACTTGGGAAGACGTCCAAACTCTTATAATAGAGAGCAATTCAAACAAAAAAGATGACACTACAATTCTGCTTAATAATGATAAAATTGATTTTGATAATTGTAGTCTCTCAGAAGTTGTCACCTTTGTACAAAGAATGTCTAGAGATCCCCACACTAGCACAGTTAATCTTGCCTTCACAGAGCATATCACTAATGCTCTCATCAAAGCTAGGGAGGAGAAGCTTAGGGTAGAAGCCTCCATACCTAGAAAGCTAGAAGATGGTTGGGATCCTATGATTAAAATTAAGTTGAATAACTTCTCTTGCTATGCTTTATGTGATGTTGGAGCTAGTACCTCCGTTATGCCCAAAAGAATGTATGATATGCTTAAATTGAAACCTTTTGATCCTCGTTCTTTTGGTGTTCGTCATGTTGATTATTCCTTAAAGAAACCTTTGGGGAAGATCGACGATGTCCTTATCATTGTCAATGACAATTATGTTCCCGTTGATTTTACTATTATGGATATTGAATGTGAACCTTCATGTCCAATTATTTTGGGACGTCCTTTTCTTCGCACCGTTGGTGCTATCATTGACATGAAAGAGGGGAATATAAAATTCCAATTCCCTCTCAAGAAAGGAATGGAACACTTCCCTAGAAAGAAGATTAAGTTACCTTTTGAGTCCGTTACACGGGCTAGCTATTCTCTTACTCTTGATAAAACTTGATTTTCTCCTTTTGCATCATGCCTAGCTTAAAGGCATAAAAGAAAGCGCTTTTGGGAGGCAGCCCACAACGAATAAAATTTTATTTTTCTTTTGTTGTGTCTTGATGTTTGTTACTACAGTAGCATCATCATTGTATCTTTTCTTTTCAGCTTTGTGCCAAGTTTAGCCTCCGATTGCAAGAAAGTTCAAAAGTTGTGACGTGCAGTCCAGAAAACAGATTCTGTCCTTGGACAGAAAAATTCATATAAAGTCACCAGATCATCTTTTTGATCTGAATTTTTTTGACAGCGTGCTTTATACAATTGTCTTTCAGGCGTCTGTTTTGAGTTTTTTGATTTGAGTTGCAAAAGTGCTCCGAAAAAATTATTTACTACCTGCTGGTCAGTTTTTCACAGATTCTGTCCTGTTTTGCCTTTTCTTCGTTTTGCAAACCTTGAACTTGCTTTTTCTTTGCAAAAACCTTTTGGCAATCTTGAGAAACAGTAGCTCTTCAAGATTATCCTTATTTCCAGCAGGGAAAAGTTATTTTATTGTGGGTACAAACCTCGCTAATCAGATTATGATGAGTTATGTATGAAGGGAGTTTTCAAGTGTGCGAGGGAAGATGATAAGAAGATTCAGGAGGGTCAAACGCTCAAGCTTGGGGATGCCCCCGTGCACCCCCAAGAAATATTCAAGAAGACTCAAGCGTCTAAGCTTGGGGATGCCCCCGTGCATCCCCTTCTCCATCAACAATTATCAGTTCGTCTTTCGTTCCACTATATTTTAATCACTTCATGCGTTATGTGCTATGCTTGGAGCGTCTTGCTCTTAGTTTCCTTTTTTAGTTTTCTTTAGCTTTGCTTGCTGTTCATAACAAGTTAGAACCCAGCTTTCTTTGTGTGGGAGAGAAACACGCTCCACTTCAACCTAGAATTTTCATGCTTATCTTTGCTGTGTGTGTTCTTTGTCTTTCCATAGCTACTGTCATGTTTAGCTCTTAGTTTTCATGATTTTCTTTTTAAAGAGCTTTTGTTTAGTTGGTTGCTGAACTCTCTTGAGTTTTCATGTTTATCTTGTTAAGAGAGTTTGTCTGTTGCACTGAGTTGTGTGTCTTAACTTAAAGTACGTAATTGAGGTTGCTATTTAATTTTAGTAGTAACTTGCAATAGTTTTGAGGTATTGCCATGAGTAATGTCTGAACTTTTGGTGTCAAGAGATTTAGCCTATTAGTGGTAGATGTCGTATTTTGGGCAATCCGTGTTAATTTTCGAAAACCTACAAAATAGTTGAGAACTTTAGCTACTAAATGGATCACTAATCTTTGGAGGGATCGAATATTAGAGTACACTCACGTACCATGGTTCGAGGATGCGCAAGGGTAACCAAACCCCCATACACACCTCCTCGGGGTACTTGTCTCTTTGTGAACCTCCTATTTAGATTGAGAGTTACCGATAATAAGTGCACGAGTTCTTCGGACTAATGTGAGTATTCGAAAGTTGACACTTCCACCTAACCATATTTTTCTAGCGTCTTCGGTACCGTGCATTGCCCTTTCTCACCTCGAGAGTTGGCGCATACTTCGCCGGTGCATCCAAATCCTTGGCACGATACGCTCTGTCATCATAAGCCTCATTATATCCTTCCTCAAAACAGCCACCATACCTACCTATTAAGGCATTTCCATAGCCTTTCCGAGATACATTGCCATGCAACATCCATCTTCTCATGACTTGATCTTCATGTCATACATGCTTTTTGCTTGATCGATGAGCTGCATGCTAGTTGGGCCTTGCCCTAATCATTGCTACATGACGCGCTAGTATCATTGCATATCCTGCTACACTGGCAGAGGCATACATTTGCATACATCATGATAGTTTCATTTTCTTTATGTTGAGTACTTTTGTAAAGTGTGAAAGATCTTCTATACTTCTTGTAATACATAGAGTGTTGCCCCAAAAGTGAGGAAAAGATCCCAAAGAGGACAAATCAAAAGATCCCAAAGAGGACAAAATCAAAAGATCCCAAAGAGGACAAATGAGAGATAGATAGAAAGAGCCATTGAGGCCACAAAATAGAAAAAATAGAAAAAAAGAGAAAAAGAAATAAAAAGAGAGAAGGGGGCAAACTACTATTTCCTTTTGAGAGACCCACACTCGTACTCCATCTTATACCTTGTGCTCCATAAAGATTATCATTCATGCATATAGCTATGTGGGGACCTTCACACTATAGAACTTGGCTTGTATATTCCAATGATGAGCCTCCTCAAAAGAGCTCTAGGTCTTCTTGAGCAAGCAAGTTGGATGCACCCCCACTAGTTCCATTGGAGAGCTTAACTTAGCTCATATGTGCATCCGTTGCATGGCAATCCCTACTCCTCACATCATATCTATCATTTGGCTTTCTCTCGCCGATGATTGTCCTCATTGATGTGAGCCTTTCACACCTTTTTTTGTCTTCCCCCTTCATCATTTTTCTCTCTTTGCCATCCTAAGTGTCGACTTTCTTGCTTACACTCATCCATTGCATGAGTGCTCAAAATATCGAAAGGGAGTGGATCATTTTGACTTGTACCTGGCTGACGGTCTGGGGATGAGTCAAGATAAGATTCCAAAGAAGACCAAGTGTGAAACTTTAGTAGATTAAGTTCTCAACAATACAAAAACTATGTTTTACTCTCTCATATATCCCTATCCCCTTTCTTGCACGCAAACACCAATTGGAGACATTCGAGTCACGGACAGCGAGAGCTCTTGCACCTTTATGTTCTTATATTGCTTGTTACAATACTAATATAGACTCTTGCTTGTTATGACTTGAATTGAATTACATGCCTTGATTGCTTTACTTAAAAGTTCTTATATGGTTGATAGCATGTCACCATAGAAATTATGCTTGTTATCATTTACCTACTCGAGGACGAGCAGGAATTAAGCTTGGGGATGTTGATACGTCCAAAACGTATCTATAATTTCTGCTTGCTCCATGCCTCTTTTGTGTGATATTGCTATGATATTTATGCACTTCCATACACTTTTGATCATATTTGGACTAACCTATTAACTCAGTGCACCACAGTGCCAGTTCATGTTTTCTGCTGTTTTTTTATTTCAGGTTTCCCCCATATTAAAAATGCCCTAAAAATTCCGGGAAAAATACAGGAAAAATCAGCGTATCGGGAGCTTCAAGAAAAACCAAAGCAGGGCCAGAGGGGAGCCTGGGGTGGCCCAGGCGGCCACCCGGCGCGACCCCACCCCTGGCCACGCCAGGGGGGCGCCTGGGGCCCCACCTCCGCCTCTGGTGACCCCCTTTTGCATATATGTTGCTCGCGTCCCAAAACCCTCGAGGACGGAACCCTTTTTCGCGATCTCGTCTCTGTTACGCCGCCGCCGCTCTTCCAAGATCGGGAGCACCAGGAGAACTCTTCCCGGCACCCTGCCGGAGGGGAGAACCACCACCGGGTGCTTCTCCACCACCATGGACGCTTCCCGGATGAGTTGTGAGTAGTCCCCCTTGGACCATGGGTCCATGACCAGTAGCTATGTGATGTTCTCCTCTCCTCTTTGTTCTTCATGGATTAGACCTCGTGAGCTGCCCTACATGATCGAGGCACATATGTAATCTTTATGCTGTTGCTCTGCTGAGTTTGCTGGGATCCGATGGATTATGAGATTATGTTCAGATTGTGTGTGAGTAATATATTTGATTCACCTCTTTTATATTTATGTTCTTGTGTAATTCTTGCATGTTCTCCGTTGCTGTTTATTGCTTTGGCCGAGTAGTAGGTAGTAACTCCAAGAGGGAACGTTATGCTTGATTGTGGGTTCATGCCCCTCGATGACTAGCTTGAGTGACAGAAACATGAGTCTAGGGGATGTGCTGTTGCCACAAGGGGGAAAAAAACTGTGCTTGTACTTGCGGGTGCAAGGATTGTTTACTTTGCGCAAAGTTCTTTTAATGCAGTTGTCTGTTGCTTTGAGTTTACACTTTGGGTGGGACTCGCAACTTAATACCAGCGAGATGTTCTGGATAGATATCTCAAGGTGGATGATTCGTAGTAGATGCAGATGGATTTCGGTCTACTTGCCTTGGCGTACCGCCCATGCTTTTGAGCCTCTACCTTTCTTTACAGCATAGTTAGCATTGGTTTGCGCACATAATCCTGTCAATTGCCCAGCTGTAATTTGTTTACCTCGCTTAGCTGTTTTATCGTCTTTTGGGAGAGAGACATCACTAGTGAACATCATGTGACCCCGGTCCATATTACCATCACTGATCACACCCGCTATTTACTTCCTGTTCTATTTCCTAGTTGCAGTCATACCTATCACTATTATCTCTTGCATTTGATCCTTTGTAAACGACAAGGCCGGAGGGATTGACAACCTCTCTGTACTGGGAGCAAAGTTATTTGTATCTGTGTGCGGGTCCTGTCAACCGCTAAGTTAGCGCCGTTAGCGTTGACACCTTCTTGTTGGCCCTCGGAGTCTCACGGGTTTCGATCCTTGGTATCTTGCCAAGGGAAACTTGCTGCTACGCTACATCTCAAACCTTCCACTTGGGTTAACCAACGAGGGGCGAGAAGCTATCAGAATGGCCAAGTTCTCTTTTGAAAGTAACTTTACCGACTGATTATGCAATACATCCAGGAAGGTATTGGGTGGCACCGGTTTACGTTGAGAACCCAGCCGGCTTAACGCATCGGCCGCTTCATTCTTTCGCCGGTCTATATGATCCACTTGATAGCCTTCAAAATGCCCAGCAACAGCATCTACCTCTCGTCGATATGCTGCCATGAATAGATCTTTAGAATCCCACTTACCAGACACATCTTGAGCCACCAGGTCCGAATCGCCAAAGCATTTAACTCGGCTTAGATTCATCTCTTTGGCCATCCGCAGACCATCGAGGAGAGCTTCATACTCAGCTGCATTGTTAGTGCAAGGGAACATTAAACGGAGGACATAGCAGAACTTATCACCTCGTGGGGAAGTTAATACGACTCCAGCCCCCGAGCCCTCCAATTGCCTGGATCCGTCAAAGTGAATAGTCCAATATGTGTGATCCGGCTTTTCCTTTGGTGCTTGCAACTCTGTCCAATCGTTGATGAAATCCACCAATGCTTGGGATTTTATCGCAGTGCGGGGCACATACTTCAATCCGTGTGGGCTAAGCTCAATGGCCCACTTTGCAAATCGACCAGTAGCCTCTCTGTTCTGGATTATGTCCCCCAAAGGAGCTGAACTGACCATAGTGATTGGATGGCCCTGAAAGTACTGCTTTAGCTTCCGGTTTGCCATGAAGACTCCATACACCAATTTCTGCCAATGCGGGTATCTCTGTTTTGATTCAATGAGCACCTCACTGATGTAGTAAACCGGCCTTTGAACCGGCTAGTATAAACCGGATTATGGTAATATCGTTGTATCATTGTAATATTTAGTAGAGGCTACGGCCCATGAGATCTTAGGGCCCATGTATAGAGTTACGGTTTGTAAACCGCCTGATCATGTAACTTGAGAGATAAGGAAGAAAGAGCAGAGACCGAGGCGGACACAAGTATGAGTCGGCCTCGGGACTCTGTAAACCGGACCGGGCGTTGCCTCTATATAAAGGGACGACCCGGCGACGGTTCAAGGACAAGCAAGAAACAACCCGTCGAGGCACAGGCAAGCGATCCGCTCACTGTTCATCGACGCCCAAGCAATACCAAACCAAACTAGACGTAGGCTTTTACCTTCATTGAAGGGGCCGAACTAGTATAAACCCTCTGTGTCCTTTGTGTGCTTTTAACCCCATCAAGCTAACCCGTGCGATGGTTCCATTATCAAGTCCGTTAAACTGGACATCTGCCGTGTTAATTCCACGACAGTTGGCGCCCACCGTGGGGCCTCCGCACGATGGTTTCGAGTTCTTGAAGGGCAGCTTTGAAAGGGCTAAAAGGCTACGCGGTCGGCCGGATGACCAAGAGTCGCCGCGGCCGGATCTACATCGACGACGCAGGTTGGGGACCGGAGGCCGATTCAATCGAATACGGGTACCGGGTTCCCTTCGGCGGCATCCACGTCTTCATCGGCAAGATCGGCGAACCGGGGCCTGAGCCGGACGTCTTCCCCAACATCGTCGAGCCGGCTCAGCGCGCGAGATCGGCCCGGATTCAGCCTGCCATGAAGCACGTTTTCGTTGGAGCAGTTCACGGGGTTCAAGACGAGGCCGGATCAGAGTCCGGTGGCGAGACAGTTGTCTACTCTGACGACGAATCTTCATCCGGAGAGACTGAGTCTTTGTATCAGTTGCGGGACGGCCGTTCTGAGGGTGAGTCCGACGGAGACAGTATTCCGGGCCCCTTTGCCCCGCCAAACCGGGTGGCTGTCTTTATGGCCGGTTCACAATCCACACCGCAGTCAACGGTGATCGGGGCGACAGCAGAAGCTGGTGCAGGGGGGGAGCGGCCAGGCCCTCTCGCCCACCGATGTTCTATCCACCTTGGTCGAGGAGTTTACAGCCCGAGCCATGGCAGAGGTAGCCCCGGCAGACAAGGCGCAACATGATGCAGAGCTCCTTCAGCAAAAGGGCCGGATTGATCAAGCAAGGGAAAATCTGAAAACAGAGAAGGCTATGATAGCAATGAGGCAGGCAGAGCTGAATGATCAGGCTTTTCATCTAAGGATGGAACATGCCTCCGCACAGGGAGTAAGGAGTCGGAAGTACCAATCTCGTCTACCGCCGGTTTACGAGGCGACGGATCTATTCAGGACACCAGGGGCGGGGACCAGCAGTGATCCGGCTTTAAACCGGAGAGCACCCCCGGCGAGGGACGAGCCGGTTCAGCAGCCTACTGCGGAGCAAGATCGGCGGATCACGTCTGCACCTCACGTTCCTACCCCTCCGGGTCATTATTCGAATCCTTTGGACAACATCGTTGCTGCTGCTTCACGCTTGGCCGCTTTACCCGTTGAGGGGACATCCCCTGTGGCGTTGGAGGCATGCAGGGTCAAGGATCTACTTAATACAGCGTTAGTACAACAGCAAGCGTATTCTCATAGCAGGGAGAGGCTCCATTCAACACCACGCCTCAGCAGGAGTTACACTAGGCATTGGGAGGAACCAGAAGTGTCTAGCAGTGAACGCAGGCGACACCGTCACAGACAACATAATCCGGCAGGTGTGGATGCACAAGCTCAGGATGCAAATCGGGTTAGATCGGTGGCCCGGGAGGAGGTCCGTCAAACGATGCCGGTTCACACAGCCACGGCAGAGACATGAGTCACAACGAGTTCCTTTGGGGTGCAGTGTCTTATCCCCGCTTTACGGAGCGTGAAGCTGCCCAAGGATTTTAAAGGTCCACGAAAAGTGCCTAATTACACGGCGGATTTGGCTCCAGAAGCTTGGGTTGAGAGTTATGAGATGGCCATGGAGATGATGGACGTGGATGAAGCGGCTTGTGCGAAATACTTCACCATGATGCTTGAGGGTACGGCCCGGACCTGGCTAAAGGGTTTACCCCCTAATTCTATCGGATCATGGGGAGAATTACGTCGCCAGTTTATCAAAAACTTCAAAGATACGTGCAAGCAGCCGATGTCAGTGGTGGATCTAGCAGCCTGTATACAGGGAGAACAGGAGTCTACAAGTGCATGGGTGCGGCGAGTATCAAAAATCTTACACTCTTCGAACGGTATCAATCCCAGTACAGCAATAGTGACGTTGGAGAACAATTGCCGGTTTGAGTCTCTCAAGTTAAAACTAGGACGGCTTAAACGGGATTGTAATGATATGGGAACTCTCATGAGCGCTCTGGTAAAGTACGGGGACTCTGACAACACTAAATATCCAGAAGCGGAGGGAGACAAAGCAGGAAAAGTCAACAAGCCTGGTAAACCGGCGCCGGTTAATCCGGCTGCTACAAGCTTCCTGGGCAAGCAAAAAGCGGAGGGTGGCTCTGATTTCGTGGCCAATACCCAAGTTCAAGGAGGTTTCCACCGCAATAGGGGTAAACCACCTCCACAAACCGGTGTAGGGAATGTTAGCTGGGACCAGGAGTTAAATCAGCCTTGTCCGAAGCATAGCACAAGGGAACGACCAGCAAAACACACTATAGGAGAATGCAAGCCCTTGATGGAAGCCGTAATGAGCCGTTTCAACTCTAACAACGGGCCTCCAAACGGCGGTTCAGGCCCGGGGTTCTACGGTCCGGGCCACCAGGGGAACAGCTCCGGATCAGGATATCGTGGCAACAACAATGGTTATAATAGCCGAGGCAATAATCAGTATGGCCAGGTGAAAGTGCAACTAATCCCCGGGTGGTTTTGGTAATTAATAACAACATATATATCATTGAACTAATAGTTACTTAAGAATCATTTCAGAGAAGTTCAGTGATATGGGCATGGCAAAATGACTGAAGAAGTGGACCCCTCAAAATGCTAAGGCAAGCATTGGCAAAAGCTCAAGACTCCATTTTTGGTTTAGTGATCCAAGATCACATTGAGTCCATAGGAAAAGCCAATACTATTAAAAGGGGATGAGGTTATGTTGATGATCTGGTTGCTCAAGTCCTTAGTGATACATCTCCTAAACTATCAGCAACTTTCACTGCCATATACACTCATAAGTAATCTCGGTCCCACCGATAATCCAAACTCAGTCACACCGAGATGAACCACCTCAGCCATAAGCCAAACCCTAGTAATTTCGGATATTCCGATTCTGAACTCGGTTTCACCGAAACATGAGTTGCCAAGCTTCTGTGACCTTCTGTCATCAAATTGGTGTCACCGAGATGATAAAGTCGGTCCCACCGAAACTGGTATGCTCTAGTCATTGCACGAATCGGACTAACCGAGATTGCATTTTCGGTCCCACCAAAAACCCCAACGTTCACATTATTTTGAACTTTCGGTCTCACCGAGTTGTCCACTTCGGTCCCACCGAGATAGCTCAAATATGTGTGTAACGGTTGGATTTTGTGTGGAGGCTATTTATACCCCTCCACCCCCTCTTCATTCGTGGAGAGAGCCATCAGAAAGAACTACCACTCCTACCTTACATTTCTGAGAAGAGAACTACCTACCCTTGTGTTGAGATCAAGTTGCTCCACTCCCATCATATGAAGCTTGATCTCTAACCTTCCCAAGTTGCTTTCCACTCAATCCTTTCTTCCACCACAGCCAAATCAGTGAGGAGAGTTGAGTCTTGGGGAGATTATAATTTGAAGCACAAGAGCAAGGAGTTCATCATCATCTACAACATCTATTACCTTTTGGAGGGTGGTGCCTCCTAGATTGGTTAGGTGTCGCTTGGGAGCCTCCGTCATCGATGTGGAGTTGAACCAAGAAGTTTGTAAGGGCAAGGAGATCGCCTACTTCGTGAAGATCTACCCCGAGTAAGGCTAGCCCTCCGTGGGCGTAGGCCATGATGGAATAGACAAGGTTGCTTCTTCGTGGACCCTTTGTGGGTGGAGGCCTCCGTGGACTCGCGCAGCCGTTACCCTCCGTGGGTTGAAGTCTCCATCAACGTGGATGTACGATAGCACCACCTATCGGAACCACGGGAAAAATCATTGCGTCTCCAAATTGCGTTTGCTCTTCTCCACCTCTCTTTACTACATGTGCAATTTACTTTCCGCTGCCTATACTCTAGAATTGCATGTGTAGGGTGATGCTTGTCTTGATCAAACTTGTGAATCTTCCAAAAACTATTCTTTGTCCAAAGGCAGAATTTTTATATTTACAAGTAGTCTAATCACCCCCCCCTCTAGACATACTTTCGATCCTGCAAGTGGTACCAGAGCTTTGGTCTCCATTGTATTGGTTTCCATTGCATTGGACTCCATAAGCTTGGTTTCACAACCTAGGAGAGTATGGCGTCTAGTGAGGGTAATTTTTGTAGAGGTCCTTACTTTGATGGTTCAAATTTTGCTAGTTGGAAGCATAAAATGAAAATGCATATTCTTGGTCATAACCCAGCCGCATGGGGCATTATTTGTGTTGGCATGCAAGGTGAATTCTTCGAGGAAGGAAAAGTTCCGGATGGCGAAGCTACACCGGAAGAATTGCGGATGTTGCAAAACAATGCTCAAGCTTGTGACATTCTCTTCAATGCCTTGTGTCCCGAGAAGTTCAACAAAATCAGCCGTCTTGAGAATGCTAAAGAGATTTGGGATACTTTGGTTGAAATGCACGAAGGTACCGAGTCTGTGAAGGAATCAAAGCTAGATATTCTTCAAGGTCAACTTGACAAGTTCAAGATGAAGGATGGTGAAGGAGTCGCTGAAATGTACTCTAGGCTTGCTCTCATCACAAATGAGATTGCCGGCTTAGGAAGCGAAGAAATGACCGACCGATTCATCATCAAGAAGATTCTCAGAGCTTTGGATGGAAAGTATGACACCGTGTGCACTTTGATCCAAATGATGCCAAACTACAAGACTCTCAAGCCAACCGAAGTCATTGGAAGAATTGTTGCTCATGAGATGACACTTAAGGATAAGGAAGAGCTTCACAACAAGTCAAGTGGTGCTTACAAAGCTACTAGTGATCCTCCCACAACCTCAAGTGACAAGTTAGTTTCCAATGAAGAGATAAGCCTAATGGTTAAGAACTTCAACAAATTCTACAAGAATAGAGGCAAAGAGAGAAGCTCAAAGTCTAGATCATATGATGAAAAGAGATCTTCTAGTCGTGATCGAAACTACTACAATTGTGGAAGACCCGGACACTACTCAAATGAGTGTACGGCTCCCCACAAGAGAAGAGAAGAATCTCCAAGAAGAAGAAGTTCAAGAGATGAGTCACCTCGAAAAGAGAGAAGGAGTAGAGATGATCTTTATGAACGAAGACCCTCTCGGAGAAGCAAGGATTCGGAGAGGAAAGACAAGTCATCAAGGAGCTATACAAGAAGAAGACATCAAGCTCATGTAGGTGAATGGGTGTCCGGCTCCGACTCCGACAATCAATCCGATGGAAGCTATCACTCCGACTCCGACTACCGTCAAGATGAAGGTGTTGCCGGTCTTGCTCTCGTATCCTCCAACTCCAACTCCTACGACTTACTTGATTCACCAAATGAGGGAATTGGAAGATGCTTCATGGCTAAAGGCCCCAAGGTATCACATCCTGAATTCATTGACTTCAATAGTGATGAGGATGACTTGCTTGGTGAAGATGAGCTCTTGCATGATAAATCTAGTGAGCCTAGTAACGATGAAAATGCTAGTAGTCTTTATAGTCGAGAAGAGTCGAATGACAATGCTATGAAGGAGATTGAGCATCTAACTAAAGAACTAAGCATTCTTAAGTTAGCTCATGAAACAACTCAAGAAGATCATAGAGAGCTCCTAAGATCTCATGAGAAGCTACGCTTCGAGAAGCTCACTCTAGAGCAAGAACATGAGTTTCTAAAAGCGAGCAATGATGATCTTCGAAAGAAGAGTTCTTCATATCTTGCCAAACGACTTCTCTTGTCTAATTTCTTGCCACCCATTAAGACTAAGCATGACAAGCATAAGAAAAATTCTTCCTCTAACAGTAACAATAACCATGTTAAATCCCATGTTGTTGCTTCTAGTAGTTCTCTTGATTCCACTAACAATGTTTCAAGCCAAGTTACACTTGAGCAAGAGAATAGTTTATTGAAAGGGATCATAGAGAAAGGTGTCTACAAGAGCCTTGCCGGAAGCAAGAACTTTGAGGAAATTGTTCGCAAGCAAGGAAGGCACCGGAAGAATCAAGGAATTGGTTTTGAGCGAAAGTTCAACGCCGAAGGTGTTGAGTGGGAAGAAGGTCAATATCCTACTCCACAGTTTGTTTCTCAAAAGGAGAAGTATGATCCTACTTCTTCCAATGAGGAACAAGCTCAAGATGACCTTCCACCACAAGACCACAAGCTAAAAGCCAAGGACAAGCTTCAAGAGGAGATTGATGCATTCATTGAAGCACCTCAAGCCATGGTCAAGTGGGTTCCCAAGGAAACGTCAAGTTCTACTTCGTCAAGCTCAACTGCAACCCCAAGGATTCCCATCAAGATGATGTGGATCCCGAAGAAGAAGAACTAGAAAGTTCTTGAGGGTGACTCCGCCAACATACTTCACTCACATTCATTTTGGCAAAAACTTGTGCAATCAACTTCCATATCGTGCACTAGTTCATGGAGTCACAAACCCTCTTGTTGGTAAGTCAAGGGACAAGGTAATCATTGCTTTCATGGACATCATCTATTGTGAACTTCAATCTATGTCCATGGATATCCTTGTTTGTTCCTTGTGGGACTAACCCATGTAGGTATTGAAAGTGCCCGAATCCAAAGGATAGCTCCCAACTCTTGATGATCTCCATCAACATTGAGCATCCACATCTTCAACATCTACATGAAGTCTTCTACGACAACCCAAGGTTAGTTTGACCCTTTAAAAGGGGTTCTCACATCTAGGGGGAGCTTTGCTCTAAAAAATTGAGCTAAAGCATCTTCAAATGATGTGAACACATCAATGCTTTATGTAAAAGTGGTAACCCCACTTGTGCTTAAACGATGAGTATGACCTACGATCAAATGTTCTCATTTGGCTCCTAAGTCAAAATACTCATATAAAGATGACCTAGTCATCGACAAATTGTGTGTTAGTTGCTAAAGTTTTGGTTGTGCATGTTTGACACATATTTCATTTGCTATGTTATTGTGTGAGCATGTTGGATGCATGATTTTATCCATTCGAGGACATCCATTTGTTGTTTTGGTTGTTTTGATTTTTCTGACCAAATGGATGGACAAGAATGCCTAAGTACCTCCCCTAGCTATCTATGCTTTCTTGTCTCAAACTCTATTCATGCTTACATCACAAACTTTGAACAAGTCATTTTCGGACCCTCCGGGTGAGGAGCACTCGGAGCCACCGATCCGTCTAGGGCTAATCTCCAAAACCTTCTAATTGATTTTGGTCAGACCAACTCACTCAAACTCGGTCAAACCGAAAGCATTTAGACTGATCTAGGTTTTCATCTTGGTGAAACCGAGTTGTGATTTTCGGCGTGACCGAAGTGCATAACTGCATAGCAGTTATCCATCTCGGTGCCACCGAGTTTTACAACTCGGTCCCACCGACAGCAAAGGGATATATATACCAAGGGCCGCGCGCGTTGATTCCTCCTTCAAACGTTTTCGCCCCACATCCCTTGCTGTCGTCGCCTTGATCTCCGGATCGTCGCCGTCGTCGCCTGTGCGCCCTCGCCGCAGGTCTCCATCACCGTCAACGGACTTCTCCTCCGCGCCGTTGCCGCCGTAGAGAAACTCGACCAAGTTAGGGTGAGTTTTGATCCCACTCGTGCTCCCATCTCCGATTCAATGCACGTTTGGATTGCCTAGTATCTTGCCACGATTGAAATCTTCCTGTACACCAGATTGGTTCGTTTGAACTAGATTCGAGTAAAAAAATTAGGGTTAGGTTTCCATGGAACACATCTCGGTAAAACCGATTTTATAATTTTGGTGTGACCAATTTGGCCTCTGGCCATTGCACTGCACCCTTCGGTCCAACCGAGTTGTGCAAATCGGTGTGACCGAAATGTAGTTTTTGTGAAACCCTAGTGTTTTCGGCAGGACCGAAACCCACTTCGGTCAAACCGAAAGTGGTGTGCCAAGCTCCTGTTTAACACTTCGGATTCACCAAAACTCAAACTCGGTCTGACCGAAATGTCTTCTGTGAAAACTTAAAACTAGAATTTGAACTCATTTTTTTTTGCAAAAACTTCTGTAGTTTGTGATAACTCTTCTTCTCTGCCTATACCTTATCTATTCACAGGTTGTCAGCCATGTCAGATGCCAGTGACAGTCAGAACAGGGCAGAGACACCCATTGCAGACATTCCAGAGGCAGACACTAGTCCTGATCCTAGTAGCCCATTTGATGATGGTGAGAGGAGTACACCAAGTGGCATGCCTCCCGCAGCCACTAGAGCTAGAAAGGAGAAGAATTCCGATGATGAGGATTCAGATTTCGTTGTTGAGGAAGAAGTGACCTCCAAGCCTAAGAGGAAGGTTGTTGCCAAAGAGCAACAAGGACAGCAGTCCAAGAAGGGCACCAGCAAAGTCAAGCAGTCAACTGTTGCCAAGAAGCTAAAATTGGGAGAGGCAGCTCCAAGCAAAGTGAAGAAAACCTCCAAGAGAAAGAGGGTAGTGTATAGTGATTCTCATGCAGATGCAGCAGTCGAGGATGAAGATGAGGAAGCACCCCAGCCTCCTCCTCAGAAGCAGAAGCTCATGGGTGATGCCATTAAGGCCGGAGCCACATCAAAGCCCAAGAAATCTGCTCCAGCTAAGGCAGCTCCAGCAAAGCCTGCTGCCAAGCCCAAGAGGACTATCAGAAACATTCCAGCGTCTGAAAAGAACAAGGATGATGTGCCACTAGCTGAGTCTGACGAGGAAGGACAAGTGTTGCTGAAACTCCGTCCAAAACTGCCACTTCACAATGATGCTCATCCTCAAGCTGAGGATATGAAGGCAAGGAAAGATAGAGGTCTCAGGCTATGGAGACAAGCTGACCCATATGCCGTGAGGAGAAGAACTGCTGTAGATCCCAGATTTCACACCAGAGAGCAGCAGGACTTCTATGAGACCGTGCTGATGGACAAGAAGCCAATAGTGACAGACACCAGATATGTTGACTGGGAGTACATTGACATCGAAGAGCACAGAGATTTCTTTCCACATGTGCATGAAAGCTTCACTGCATGTGGCGTTGCAGATTTTGTAGGTCAGAAATTGACCAGTTGGAATGATGAGATGATAATGCAATTCTATGCCACGGCTCACTTCTATCCTGATGGAAAGATCACATGGATGACTGAAGGTCAAAGGTATTCTTCTTCCGTTGAAGAATGGGCAGAAATTCTGAATGCTCCAGTGCAACGAGAAGATGATATTGATGTCTATGGGATTCCAAAGAAGAATCATGATTCCATGAAGAACATGTACAAAGAGATTCCCGCAGCGGATTTGGAAGTTTGGAAGCTCGGCTCAGTCTACCATCTCCAGGCAGGCTTACCTACCACTAATACTATTTTGAGGCATACCTTGATGCCCAAGTCTGGAGATCATCGCATGATCAGAGGATATTCTATCAACATGCTGCATATACTTGATGAGAAAGCACCTTTCAAGGTGATGGACTTAATGGTAGAGACCATTAAGAGGACCGCAGCTGACCAGAAAAGGTCATGTGGATTTGCCCCATAGATTCACATGCTTATCAATGCCAAGTTTGGAACGGGCAAATTCTTGTTGGATAGAAAATATTTACCCCTGCAGCCAGAGCATGAAGACAATGTTGTTGTGATGGATGAGGAGGATCCGACATCTGTTGAGGGTCAAGCCAAGATCGAAGCTGCTAAGAAAGCCAAAGCTGACAAAGAAGCAGCACCAGCAGCAGCTAAACCAAAGAGTTTCGGAGTGCAGATTCTTGAAGCTACTCAAAGGATTGAACAACGCCTGGCCAGCATTGAACAGTCTCAGGAGAGCTTAGAGAGGATTGTTGACGAGAAGATCCACGCTCTGGACGTGAAGCTGACTGAAATACAAGTGATCGTCAACAAGCTTGAGGCAGACATTGAGGAAGCAAAGCAGGACAAGGCAGAGCTTATGCAGGATGACTTAGTCCAGGATTCTCATCGACAGACTGCTCCTGTTCCCAAAGGATCCCGATCAGCTGCTATTCCAGTGACTGACACCAGGACTACAGCTTCAGCACCTCCCACAGTTCCAGCAGTTACTCCAGCTACAGCTCCAGTGTCCACTCCTCCAGCGCAGACATCAGCTGAAGTCTTCGCCGATGCCGTCATATCCACTCCGACATCAACCCAGACGGGAGCCGCCAGCAGAGCCCACAGTGACGTTTAGCTCTATGCTTTTTCGAACTTTTTGGTAACTTGTTGCCAAAGGGGGAGAAATTGTATAGATCATAGGGCTTCGAGAGAGAGAGTGTTGTTATCTTTGCGCTTTTGCTCTTTCGTTCTTTTGCGGTTTCTTTGCGATACTTTTGGTTTTCGAGACTTTCAGTATGCTTGATGCTCCGTTTGATACTATGCTTTAATGAGTGCTTGGTCATACTATGCTTTAATGTGTGCTTAATGCTTATCATATGCTATTCCTATCTTGTATGACTATTTACTCATGTCTTGGTGATTGGGTGCACATTGTTCATTCTTATCATTTTGTGCGCTCCACCAAGATGTATGTGACATGGAAGAGTGACCCATGATCCTAATCGATTGTGCATTTGCATTCAAACGCAAATCTTAAATAATGCACAAATTTAGGGGGAGCTCTTGCTTATCACATACTTCTCAAAGCGACGATATTATTCATTGATTATATCTCTTGTCGAAGCTTTGATCTATATGTTGTCATCAATTACCAAAAAGGGGGAGATTGAAAGTGCAACTAATCCCCGGGTGGTTTTGGTAATTAATAACAACATATATATCATTGAACTAATAGTTACTTGAGAATCATTTCAGAGAAGTTCAGTGATATGGGCATGGAAAAATGACTGAAGAAGTGGACCCCTCAAAATGCTAAGGCAAGCATTGGCAAAAGCTCAAGACTCCATTTTTGGTTTAGTGATCCAAGATCACATTGAGTCCATAGGAAAAGCCAATACTATTAAAAGGGGATGAGGTTATGTTGATGATCTGGTTGCTCAAGTGCTTAGTGATACATCTCCTAAACTATCAGCAACTTTCACTGCCATATACACTCATAAGTAATCTCGGTCCCACCGATAATCCAAACTCAGTCACACCGAGATGAACCATCTCAGCCATAAGCCAAACCCTAGTAATTTCGGATATTCCGATTCTGAACTCGGTTTCACCGAAACATGAGTTGCCAAGCTTCTGTGACCTTCTGTCATCAAATCGGTGTCACCGAGATGATAAAGTCGGTCCCACCGAAACTGGTATGCTCTAGTCATTGCACGAATCGGACTAACCGAGATTGCATTTTCGGTCCCACCGAAAACCCCAACGTTTACATTATTTTGAACTTTCGGTCTCACCGAGTTGTCCACTTCGGTCCCACCGAGATAGCTCAAATATGTGTGTAACGGTTGGATTTTGTGTGGAGGCTATTTATACCCCTCCACCCCCTCTTCATTCGTCGAGAGAGCCATCAGAAAGAACTACCACTCCTACCTTACATTTCTAAGAAGAGAACTACCTACCCTTGTGTTGAGATCAAGTTGCTCCACTCCCATCATATGAAGCTTGATCTCTAACCTTCCCAAGTTGCTTCCCACTCAATCCTTTCTTCCACCATAGCCAAATCAGTGAGGAGAGTTGAGTGTTGGGGAGATTATCATTTGAAGCACAAGAGCAAGGAGTTCATCATCATCTACAACATCTATTACCTTTTGGAGGGTGGTGCCTCCTAGATTGGTTAGGTGTCGCTTGGGAGCCTCCGTCATCGATGTGGAGTTGAACCAAGAAGTTTGTAAGGGCAAGGAGATCGCCTACTTCGTGAAGATCTACCCCGAGTAAGGCTAGCCCTCCGTGGGCGTAGGCCATGATGGAATAGACAAGGTTGCTTCTTCGTGGACCCTTTGTGGGTGGAGCCCTCCGTGGACTCGCGCAGCCGTTACCCTCCGTGGGTTGAAGTCTCCATCAACGTGGATGTACGATAGCACCACCTATCGGAACCACGGGAAAAATCATTGCGTCTCCAAATTGCGTTTGCTCTTCTCCACCTCTCTTTACTACATGTGCAATTTACTTTCCGCTGCCTATACTCTAGAATTGCATGTGTAGGGTGATGCTTGTCTTGATCAAACTTGTGAATCTTCCAAAAACTATTCTTTGTCCAAAGGCAGAATTTTTATATTTACAAGTAGTATAATCACCCCCCCTCTAGACATACTTTCGATCCTACACCAGGGCGGTTATAGTAACCAAGGAAATCAGCAGCGTGGTCAAGGTGGTTACAATAACCAAAACAACCAACAGCAGGGCCAGGGTAATCACAGTAACCAGGGCAGTCAACAACATCAGCAGCAGCAGCAACAGCAATCCGGATACCAGAGTAATCCGAAGGAGCTGAGTAGTGGGCAGTATCATGTGTTTACTACAAGTTTGTGTAAACGGGATCAAAAAGTTTTTGAAGCGGGCGGTCCACGCGATTGAACCGGCAACGCCACAATTCTTACGCTGGTCAGAGCAACCCATTGTGTGGAGCAGGGAGGATCACCCAATGCGAGTTGATAATCCGGGCCACTTGGCCTTGGTGGTAGCACCACAGGTGGGTGGCTACAAATTCACTAAAGTTCTTATGGATGGCGGCAGCAGCATCAATATCTTGTACTATGAGACTTTCCGTCGTATAGGCTTGACGGATAAAAAGCTAAGGCAATCAAACACGGTATTTCATGGAGTAGTGCCAGGTAAGTCAGCCTACCCAGTTGGGAAAATTGACTTAGAAGTTACCTTTGGAGATGAGCAGGATTCCAGGTCAGAGATGATAACCTTTGAAGTGGTCAAGATCCGGAGCCCTTATCATGCTCTGTTCGGGAGGACGGTTTATGCCAAGTTTATGGCCAGGCCGTGTTATGTTTATCTACAGCTCAAGATGCCGGGTCACAAAGGAACAATCACGGTTCATGGAAGTCGCAAGATTGCATTGGAGTGTGAAGAGGGAGACGCTGCCTACGCGGAGGCAGTATGTGCTACAGAGGAGTTGAAGTTTTACAAGGATAATGTTGATCCGGCAGATATGACCCCATTGAAAAAACCAACTACGGAGCATGACCCGGCGTTGAAGTTTAAATCGGTGGAGGAGACCAAGCAAGTTGATTTTGTGCCAGGCGATTCATCCAAGCAGTTCACTATCAGCGCTAACCTTGATCCCGAATAGGAAAGTGCGCTCATCGAGTTCATCCGTGAGAACCGGGATATCTTTGCATGGAAACCTTCTGACATGCCAGGTATACCGAGGGAACTCGCTGAGCACAGTCTTAATATTGATCCGAAGTTTAAACCGGTCAAGCAATATCTGCGCCGCTTCAACGAAGAAAGGCGCAAGGCTATAGGAGAAGAGGTGGCCAGGCTTTTGGCTGCAGGGTTCATAGTTGAAGTTTTTCACCCGGAGTGGTTGGCTAATCCGGTGCTGGTATTAAAGAAAAATGGAAAATGGAGAATGTGTGTGGATTACACAGACCTAAACAAAGCTTGTCCAACTGATCCTTTTGCTCTCCCTCGCATTGATCAGATCATCGATGCTACAGCGGGATGTGAGCGGCTAAGTTTTTTGGATGCCTACTCAGGGTATCACCAGATCAAGATGGCGGTTAAAGATCAGGAGAAGACATCCTTCATAACCCCTTTTGGTGCCTTTTGCTATGTGTCTATGCCCTTTGGGCTCAAGAGTTCCCAAGCATCCTACCAGCGGTGTGTACAGAACTGTCTTAAGGGGCAGGTAGGCAGGAATGTTCATGCTTATGTGGATGATATCGTGGTAAAGTCAAGGAAGGAGGAGACGATGATAGAGGACCTCAAGGAGACCTTTGACAATCTTCGGGCCTATAAAATGATGCTTAATTCGGAAAAGTGTGCCTTTGGTGTTCCGGCAGGCAAGCTCCTTGGGTTCTTAGTGTCAAACAGAGGAATCGAAGCTAATCCGGAGAAGATCAAGGCAATCACATCTTTGACTAAACCGGTTTGCATCAATGATGTTCAACGTATCGCCGGCCGGATCACAACCTTGAGTCGGTTCATCAGCCGTTTGGGGGAGAAGGTGATTCCGCTTTATCAGATGTTGAAAAAGACGGATCGGTTTATATGGAGTGATGAGGCGAAGGCAGCGTTTGAGAATTTGAAGCGGCAGCTGGCAAAACCGCCGGTCCTGGCTACCCCTGTTGATAATGAGCCATTGTTGTTATAAGACTGGACAGAGTTCTAAGCATGGTCTAAACCGGTAACCTTGATGAAACCCGGGGTTATTATTGGATCTATTAAAGACTCTTTCAGAAAAATTGCAAATTTTGCCGGATTAAGAATATCAAGCATGCTTGATGAAAGGTATGAAGTTATTTCTGATACAAACAAAACACTTCTTTGATATATTGTGAGAACAATTTAATTTGTCCAGCGGTAAACCGCTAGGACCTATTTTTAGTGTTATATATGCAGGAACAGATAATATGCAAAATAAACCATATCAGATCAGATATAAATTGGCAAACGTTAAAATAAGAAGTTGGAGCATCCGGATCAAAGCAGACAATGTTTTCAGCAATCCTATTACAAGGCATAGCAAGCCTGAACGGATTAAATATTGTTCAGCAAAATGAGACTGCAACTACAAAGATATACTATGAACTACGCTTCCTCCTGTTGCGACGGCTGGGTATCAGCTTGTGCCGGAGTCTCCTCTTCTTCTTGAAGCGTCTGGAAGTCAGGGACGCACCAATCGATTTTCGTTAAGGCACGAAAATACATCTCTTCATTGATGAGTTCAAACGGATCGATATCTGGGGCGAAGGTATGAGGGCGCACTGGTGGGATTAGATTGACGGTATCATAAACCGGCCGATCCACCCGCTCGTTCTGTAAATCATACCCCGGATGATACCTGGACAGGTCTGATTCGGCAGCGAGCTTGCTGGCGAGAGGACGCATTTCCTTCGTCAAGACGTGGAGATCTTACCCTCTAATTCTATCGGATCATGGGGAAAATTACGTCGCCATTTTATCAGAAACTTCAAAGATACGTGCAAGCAGCCGATGTCAGTGGTGGATCTAGCAGCCTGTATATAGGGAGAACAGGAGTCTACAAGTGCATGGGTGCGGCGAGTATCAGAAATCTTACAGTCTTCGAACGGTATCAATCCCAGTACGACAATAGTGACGTTGGAGAACAATTGCCGGTTTGAGTCTCTCAAGTTAAAACTAGGACGGCTTAAACGGGATTGTAATGATATGGGAACTCTCATGAGCGCTCTGGTAAAGTACGGGGACTCTGACAACACTAAATATCCAGAAGCGGAGGGAGACAAAGCAGGAAAAGTCAACAAGCCTGGTAAACCGGCGCCGGTTAATCCGACTGCTACAAGCTTCCTGGGCAAGCGAAAAGCGGAGGGTGGCTCTGATTTCGTGGCCAATACCCAAGTTTAAGGAGGTTTCCAGCGCAATAGGGGTAAACCACCTCCACAAACCGGTGTAGGGAATTTTAGCTGGGACCAGGAGTTAAATCAGCCTTGTCCGAAGCATAGCACAAGGGAACGACCAGCAAAACACACTATAGGAGAATGCAAGCCCTTGATGGAAGCCGTAATGAGCCGTTTCAACTCTAACAACGGGCCTCCAAACGGCGGTTCAGGCCCGGGGTTCTACGGTCCGGGCCACCAGGGGAACAGCTCCGGATCAGGATATCGTGGCAACAACAGTGGTTATAATAGCCGAGGCAATAATCAGTATGGCCAGGGCGGTTATAGTAACCAAGGAAATCAGCAGCGTGGTCAAGGTGGTTACAATAACCAAAACAACCAACAGCAGGGCCAGGGTAATCACAGTAACCAGGGCAGTCAACAACATCAGCAGCAGCAGCAACAGCAATCCGGATACCAGAGTAATCCGAAGGGGCTGAGTAGTGGGCAGTATCATGTGTTTACTACAAGTTTGTGTAAACGGGATCAAAAAGTTTTGAAGCGGGCGGTCCACGTGATTGAACCGGCAACGCCACAATTCTTACGCTGGCCAGAGCAGCCCATTGTGTGGAGCAGGGAGGATCACCCAATGCGAGTTGATAATCCGGGCCACTTGGCCTTGGTGGTAGCACCACAGGTGGGTGGCTACAAATTCACTAAAGTTGTTATGGATGGCGGCAGCAGCATCAATATCTTGTACTATGAGACTTTCCGTCGTATGGGCTTGACGGATAAAAAGCTAAGGCAATCAAACACGGTATTTCATGGAGTAGTGCCAGGTAAGTCAGCCTACCCAGTTGGGAAAATTAAATTAGAAGTTACCTTTGGAGATGAGCAGGATTCCAGGTCAGAGATGATAACCTTTGAAGTGGTCAAGATCCGGAGCCCTTATCATGCTCTGTTCGGGAGGACGGTTTATGCCAAGTTTATGGCCAGGCCGTGCTATGTTTATCTACAGCTCAAGATGCCGGGTCACAAAAGAACAATCACGGTTCATGGAAGTCGCAAGATTGCATTGGAGTGTGAAGAGGGAGACGCTGCCTACGCGGAGGCAGTATGTGCTACAGAGGAGTTGAAGTTTTACAAGGATAATATTGATCCGGCAGATATGACCCCGTTGAAAAAACCAACTACGGAGCATGACCCGGTATTGAAGTTTAAATCGGCGGAGGAGACCAAGCAAGTTGATTTTGTGCCAGGCGATTCATCCAAGCAGTTCACTATCAGCGCTAACCTTGATCCCAAATAGGAAAGCGCGCTCATCGAGTTCATCCGTGAGAACCGGGATATCTTTGCATGGAAACCTTCTGACATGCTAGGTATACCGAGGGAACTCGCTGAGCACAGTCTTAATATTGATCCGAAGTTTAAACCGGTCAAGCAATATCTGCACCGCTTCAACGAAGAAAGGCGCAAGGCTATAGGAGAAGAGGTGGCCAGGCTTTTGGCTGCAGGGTTCATAGTTGAAGTTTTTCACCCGGAGTGGTTGGCTAATCCGGTGCTGGTATTAAAGAAAAATGGAAAATGGAGAATGTGTGTGGATTACACAGACCTAAACAAAGCTTGTCCAACTGATCCTTTTGCTCTCCCTTGCATTGATCAGATCATCGATGCTACAGCGGGATGTGAGCGGCTAAGTTTTTTGGATGCCTACTCAGGGTATCACCAGATCAAGATGGCGGTTAAAGATCAGGAGAAGACATCCTTCATAACCCCTTTTGGTGCCTTTTGCTATGTGTCTATGCCCTTTGGGATCAAGAGTGCCCAAGGCACCTACCAGCGGTGTGTACAGAACTGTCTTAAGGGACAGGTAGGCAGGAATGTTCATGCTTATGTGGATGATATCGTGGTAAAGTCAAGGAAGGAGGAGACGATGATAGAGGACCTCAAGGAGACCTTTGACAATCTTCGGGCCTATAAAATGATGCTTAATCCGGAAAAGTGTGCCTTTGGTGTTCCGGCAGGCAAGCTCCTTGGGTTCTTAGTGTCAAATGGAGGAATCGAAGCTAATCCGGAGAAGATCAAGGCAATCACATCTTTGACTAAACCGGTTTGCATCAATGATGTTCAACGTATCGCCGGCCGGATCACAGCCTTGAGTCGATTCATCCGCCGTTTGGGGGAGAAGGCAATTCCTCTTTATCAGATGTTGAAAAAGACGGATCGGTTTATATGGAGTGATGAGGCGAACGCAGCGTTTGAGAATTTGAAGCGGTAGCTGGCAAAACCGCCGGTCCTGGCTACCCCTGTTGATAATGAGCCGTTGTTGTTATAAGACTGGACAGAGTTCTAAGCATGGTCTAAACCGGTAACCTTGATGAAACCCGGGGTTATTATTGGATCTATTAAAGACTCTCTCAGAAAAATTGCAAATTTTGCCGGATTAAGAATATCAAGCATACTTGATGAAAGGTATGAAGTTATTTCTGATACAAACAAAACACTTCTTTGATATATTGTGAGAACAATTTAATTTGTCCAGCAGTAAACCGCTAGGACCTATTTTTAGTGTTATATATGCAGGAACAGATAATATGCAGAATAAACCATATCAGATCAGATATAAATTGGCAAACATTAAAATAAGAAGTTGGAGCATCCGGATCAAAGCAGACAATGTTTTCAGCTATCCTATTACAAGGCATAGCAAGCCTGAACGGATTAAATATTGTTCAGCAAAATGAGACTGCAACTACAAAGATATAATATGAACTACGCTTCCTCCTGTTGCGACGGCTAGGTATCAGCTTGTGCCGGAGTCTCCTCTTCTTCTTGAAGCATCTGGAAGTCAGGGACGCACCAATCAATTTTCGTTAAGGCACGAAAATACATCTCTTCATTGATGAGTTCAGACGGATCGATATCTGGGGCGAAGGTATGAGGGCGCACTGGTGGGATTAGATTGACGGTATCATAAACCGGCCGATCCACCCGCTCGTTCTGTAAATCATACCCCGGATGATACCTGGACAAGTCTGATTCGGCAGCGAGCATGCTGGCGAGAGGACGCATTTCCTTCGTCAAGACGTGGAGATCTTTCGCAGTAAAAGCTGATCCGTCTTCTTTAGTATTGGGATACCCATTCAAAGCTTCTTCTGGATCAAAATCCGGAACCCACGCTTTCGCTCTGGTAAGCGCCATGAGGGAACCGGCTCGAGCAGCAGACTTCTTAACTTCTTCCAAGCGCACTGGCAAGACAGACAGTTTCTCTAATGTACCTTGGATGGTCGTAGGGGCCGGTTTATTGAAGGATGTTGCACTTATGATCCTCTGAGCGCCGGAATACAGCTGCTCGACCAAAGTATAACACGCCTTGAGTTTTTTCCGTAAATCATCCCCAAGATGGGTGACACGGCGCCCTGCATATGATTATCACAGTTAAGCCGGTACGGATGGAAGATTGCAAGGATAAAAGCAGGAATACAGATTAAGCACTTACCGAAGACAGCAGAAGTCATTAATTCTATTTGCCGCTTTAATATGGTTAACTCTTCAGTCACCGGATTAAGGGCTTCTTCAGCATCCTTTGCCCTCTTTTCCAGATCTTTATTTTGTACCTCAAAGGCTGTTCGTTCCTCTTCAAAGAATTTCTTCAGCTGTTCAGCAGTCTTTAAGCTCAGTGCCAAGTCTTTCTTGGCCTTAGAAGCAGCAGACTCCGTTTCAGCAAGTCTGTTCCGGAGTTCGGTAATTTCTTCAGCCCTCCGGTTTAAATCAGCTTGCAAGGAAAATCAAAGTGGAAAGAAGGAAAAGTCAGACAAAGTCTCAAGCACACAAACAAAGTTGTCTACTTGACACTTGGGGGCTAATGGGCAGTTGAAGCGTCAAACAATAGTAATTCAAAGACAAGTCTCAAGAACACAAACAAAGTTTTCTACTTGACACTTGGGGGCTAATGGATAGTTGAAGTATCAAAGGAAAAAGTCAGACAAGTCCCAGGCACATAAACCGAGTTATGCCCCTGGCACTTGGGGGCTAATGTAAGATCATTTGTTTAATCAAGAAGTACCGGTTCACCTTCTGGATGTAGCTAAACTGGAACTTGGGGGCTACTATGATATAGACAGAAGCATGTCAAAAGCAAACATCAAAAGCAAAAGGTTACCTCATACTTGTCCTTCATCAGGTTAACCAAGCCCGCTTCATAATCTCGACTGCTATGAAGCCGGTTCAAGTACCCGGAATAGAGCTCCTGGGCACTCATGTCGGCAAGGCTAGACAGCTCTGTACTCCATTTACCCCTCTCTTGATGCAACTTCTCCGCTTTAGCCGTATGTTTGGCTAGGACAATGGGCTCGGCAGGAGCGGTGTAAGCTGTGCCAGTTACTTGAACTTCCGGAGAAGCAGTCGTTGGTGGTGGGGTCGCAGTGTGAACCGGACTAACAGGAGCCGGGTTAGTCCGAGGAGAAGTGGCCCAGGCAGGACTTGCCGGTTCAAGAATGTTCTCACTATCGGGATTCTCAGGTGCAGTGGTATGATCCATAGGAGCGGGATCTTCTAGCGGCATTGTGGGCTCGCCTTCTGGAGGGATAGTTGAATCCGGATCAACCGCCGGATCATCAACGGCAGTCTTAGCAGTTGGTTTGTTGGACTTTGCCTTTTTGCTAGGCTTTGGCTTGCTGAAAGAAATTAGAAAAACAAGTCAGAAACTGTAAAGCAAAGGTACAATCATAAACCGGATAAATTAAAAGACTTACCCCAGGACAGTTTTCAGGGGTGGGAGTTGTGTGGCAGTTGATTCGCCGGAAGAAGATAAGGGAGTATCCTGATAATTGGGGTCAGATGGTTTAAGCTGTTTGCGTATAAGCCCGGCCTTGGGATGAAGAAGAGTTGGAGAGAGTATAACCTCAGAGCGGCGCCTCCGAGCCGGAGTAAGAGAGATTCCAGACGATTCAACTGCAAGGCCGCTATGGCGGGTAGTCCGGCGAAGGGCTTCATGTTGCTGTTTCTTCAAAAGAAAATTGGGATCCAATTGAGCATAAGGGTGAGAAAACTGATATTTCCGGACTGTCCGACGAATTTTTGGTGGAGGTGGTTCTGAATCTGAAGAAAGAATAGTTACCTCAATTTCTGCCGGTTTGTCCCCTTCAGCCAACTCCTGCGAATAGTTACCATTAAACACAAGTATGGATAAAAAGTGAACAAGTCAAAGCCGGATTAACCTATACCTCAGAGTCCGGATCATCATCTTCAGCATGTGAACCGGAGCCAGTAGCCGCCTTTCTCTTCTTAATAGCGAAAGCTTTCCGACGTGGCTGTTTTCCGGCCTTCTCCTGAGGTTTCCTCTTCCAAAAAGGATCATCAGCCTGTTCAAAAGGTGAAAGTAATTGAAAGAACGGTTTAAAGGAACGGATTACAGACATACGAAGGAAACCAAAACTTACTGCAGGCAGCTTGTTTTTCTTGTAATACGGAGCCAACCCGGTTTGGCTACATTCTTCTAAGGAGACATTAAGCATCTTCTTAGCAGACTCGGTAACTTCCAATTCAGAAAGCTTGTCCTTAGAAAAACATTGAGGATCATCCGGTTTACCAGAATATTTATACATCAAGCTTGGGCGCGGGCTCAGAGGAAGGATACTCCAAGAGAACCAGCAGCGCATAAAATCCACTCCGGTTAAGCCATTGGCCATAAAGGCCTTTAGCCTGGCAAGTTGAGAAGCAAACCGGGGCCGCTCTGCGGAGCTGAGGCGCTGCGGCAAGGGGTGATCCTCCGGAAGACGGTGCTCGCGATAACCCGGCAATGGGTTTTCCCCTTCAAGTGAAGTGTCAATACAATAAAACCAAGACTTATTCCAATCCTTGGGGTGTGTGTGGAGAGCGGCATGAGGAAAAACTGCATCTTTTCTTTTCTGAATACTGACTCCGCCCAGTTCTTGATGGTGTCCACTAGTAAACTTAGTTCGCCGGTTTAAGTGGAAAAAGTCCCTGAACAGATCGACTGATGGTTCTTCTTGCAAATACACCTCTGAGAAAACTTGAAAATCGCATATGTTGGAAACAGAGTTGGGACCTATGTCCTGAGGATGGAGTTGGAAAGCGGCAAGTACGTCCCGGAAAAACTTTGAACCGGGAGGAGTGAAGCCCCGAGCAATATGGTCAAAGAAGACAATAACCTCCCCCTCTTTGGGAGTAGGAGGACATTCATCTCCTGGGGCCCGCCATTTTAAAACGGACTGAGGGCCTAAGGTGCCGATTGCAGCGGTATTGACTAAATCTTGTTCCGTAATAATGGAAGGAACCCAGTTGCAAGAGACAAACTGTTTGGCCATAGCAACAGAAGAACAAGTGCTGAAATGGTAAAGTGTAAACCCGGATTATTCGAGTATAGTGGCATAAACCGGAAGATATATGCAAAGATCACGCAACAGTTTAGACAAGGGACTAATGATATGGCTAACCCAGCAATAAACAGGAAACTGTATTACTACCGGTTCATGACAACAAAAGAGAAAGAGCTAAACCGTCGCGTTCGTCATTGAATTTTTACAGAAGCAGCATATGACTGTTTAAACCGGAGAATACTTTACAGATCTACAAAGGTGAGAAAACAAGTTTTTGAAGGGCGGCTGTAGTATAACAGATCTGAGCACCCAAGAAAAACAAAAACAAAATACGCTGCTACTGCAAGAAGAACGAAGGGGATTATATACAGAGCAGACAAAATTACAGGTAGAATCTAAAGGGTGAGATCTAAAGTATACAGCAGCAGAACAGAAGCAAGTTGTAAGGGCAAGATCTAAAGGTTGAAGTTACTACGAACTTGGTGCCTAGGATGAACAGATGAAGCTATCACTAAGGTTTAATGGCGGAGACGCGAGAAGAGCCCTAGAGTTATAGATCTACGGCAAGGAAGATGACGTACCTGGAACAGCAAGAAGTGGCGGCGGAGTTTCTCTGGTCGTACTCAGGTTGATGCAGCGGACGGCGGAGACTTGAGCTCGACGGACGACGGCGGAGACTTGAGCTCGACAGGCAATGGCAGAGACTAGAGCTCGGGCGACGGAGGAAGAAGAACGAACGGAAGGTGAATGAGGAAGAGTTGCAGCGGTATTTATGAAGGGCCAGAGAACGAAACGGCAGGCACGAGATTTGAGGAGACAAAAAATCGGATAAAGATTCCCTGTCGCCTCGATTCTCGGGATAGCCTTTAAACAAAGGTGATAGACAGTTGGGCACATTAAATGCGGAAGTGATGTCACGGCCAAATTAAGTTATTTTCAAGGATGACGTCAGGGCCGGTTTACAAAAATGAGAAGACACAAGAAGGAAGATTATGCACGACTGGGAAGATTGATGTGAACAAGTTCAAATCATTCTGGGGCCTAATGTCAGGGATATTACTAGCAGGTATGAACCGGCTAGTATAAACCGGATTATGGTAATATCGTTGTATCATTGTAATATTTAGTAGAGGCTACGACCCATGAGATCTTAGGGCCCATGTATAGAGTTACGGTTTGTAAACCGCCTGATCATGTAACTTGAGAGATAAGGAAGAAAGAGCAGAGACCGAGGCGGACACAAGTATGAGCCGGCCTCGGGACTCTGTAAACCGGACCGGGCGTTGCCTCTATATAAAGGGACGACCCGGCGACGGTTCAAGGACAAGCAAGAAACAACCCGTCGAGGCACAGGCAAGCGATCCGCTCCCTGTTCATCGACGCCCAAGCAATACCAAACCAAACTAGACGTAGGCTTTTACCTTCATCGAAGGGGCCGAACTAGTATAAACCCTCTGTGTCCTTTGTGTGCTTTTAACCCCTTCAAGCTAACCCGTGCGATGGTTCCATTATCAAGTCCGTTAAACCGGACATCTGCCATGTTAATTCCACGACAGCTTAGATTCATCTCCTTGGCCATCCGCAGACCATGGAGGAGAGCTTCATACTCAGCTGCATTGTTAGTGCAAGGGAACATTAAACGGAGGACATAGCAGAACTTATCACCTCGTGGGGAAGTTAATACGACTCCAGCCCCCGAGCCCTCCAATTGCCTGGATCCGTCAAAGTGAATAGTCCAATATGTGTGATCCGGCTTTTCCTCTGGTGCTTGCAACTCTGTCCAATCGTTGATGAAATCCACCAATGCTTGGGATTTTATCGCAGTGCCGGGCACATACTTCAATCCGTGTGGGCTAAGCTCAATGGCCCACATTGCAAATCGACCAGTAGCCTCTCTGTTCTGGATTATATCCCCCAAAGGAGCTGAACTGACCATAGTGATTGGATGGCCCTGAAAGTACTACTTTAGCTTCCGGTTTGCCATGAAGACTCCATACACCAATTTCTGCCAATGTGGGTATCTCTGTTTTGATTCAATGAGCACCTCACTGATGTAGTAACCCGGCCTTTGAACCGGATATTCCTTGCCTGTTTCCTTGCGCTCTACTACAATGGCAACGCTTACTGCATGGGCGTTAGCAGCCACATATAACAACAACGGCTCATTATCAACTGGGGCAGCAAGAACCGATGGCTCTGCCAATTGCTTCTTCAAGTCTTCCAATGCAGCATTAGTAGCATCACTCCAGACGAAACGGTCTGTCTTTTTCATCATCTGATAAAGCGGGATGGCCTTCTCTCCCAAACGGCTGATAAACCGGCTGAGCGCCACAATGCGGCCCACCAAGCGTTGGACGTCGTTGATGCACACCGGTTTAGCCAAGGATGTAATCGCCTTAATCTTCTCCGGATTAGCTTCGATTCCCCTATTTGATACCAAGAATCCCAGGAGCTTGCCTGCCGGAACACCAAAAATGCACTTATCCGGATTAAGCATCATTTTGTAAACCCGGAGATTATCAAAGGTTTCTTTCAAGTCTGTTATCAATGTCTTCTCTTTCCTGGATTTCACCACAATGTCATCCACATAGGCATGAACATTCCGCCCAATCTGTCCATGAAGGCAGTTCTGCACACAACGCTGATAGGTCGCCTGGGCACTCTTAAGCCCAAATGGCATAGATACATAGCAGAAGGCTCCAAAGGGAGTTATAAAGGCCGTCTTCTCTTGGTCCTTAACTGCCATTTTGATATGATGATAACCTGAATATGCGTCCAAAAAACTTAGTCGCTCACAACCTGCCGTAGCATCAATGATCTGATCAATACGGGGGAGGGCAAATGGATCAGCTGGGCAAGCTTTGTTTAGATCTGTGTAGTCAACACACATTCGCCAATGCCATTTTTCTTAAGCACCAGCACCGGATTAGCCAACCACTCTGGATGAAACACCTTAATTATAAAGCCTGCTGCCAAGAGCCTAGCCACTTCTTCACCAATATCCTTGCACCTTTCTTCATTGAAGCGGCGCAAAAATTGCTTAACCGGTTTAAACTTAGGATCAATGTTGAGAATGTGCTCAGCGAGTTCCCTCGGTACACCTGGCATGTCAGAAGGTTTCCATGCAAAAATGTCCCGATTCTCATGGATGAACTCGATGAGCTCGCTTTCCTATTTTGGATCTAGGTTAGCACTGATGGTGAACTATTTGGATGAATCGCCAGGAACAAAGTCAACCTGTTTGGTCTCTTCAGCTGATTTGAATTTCAAGGCCGGATCATGCTCTGTGGTTGGCTTTTTCAGCGGAGACATATCTGCCGGATCGACATTATCTTTATAAAACTTCAGCTCCTCAGTTGCACAAACCGCCTCGGCATAAGCGGCATCACCTTCCTCGCACTCCAACATAATCTTGTTACTCCCATGGACCGTAATGGTTCCCTTATGGCCCGGCATCTTGAGATGTAGATAAACATAACACAACCTTGCCATGAACTTAGCGTAAACCGGCCGCCCGAACAGGGCGTGATACGGGCTCTTGATCTTTACCACTTCAAAGGTCAAAGTGTCAGACCTGGAATCATGCTCATCTCCAAAAGTTACCTCCAAGTCTATCTTACCAACTGGATATGCCAATTTACCAGGCACCACACCATGGAAAACTGTGTTGGATTGCCGAAGCTTCTTATCTGTCAACCCCATGTGCTGGAAGGTCTCATAGTATAAAATCTTGATGCTGCTGCCTCCATCCATAAGCACCTTGGTAAACTTGTAGCCACCCACCTGGGGTGCCACAACTAGAGCCAGCTGACCCGGATTGTCAACCCGGGGTGGATGATCCTCTCGGCTCCACACAATGGGCTGTTCTGACCAACGCAGGTAGCGCGACACCACCGGTTTAACAGAATGTACTGCCCTCTTGTAAACTTTCTGATCACATTTACATAAGCTCGTGGTGAAGACATGATATTGTCCACTGCTCAGCTCCTTCGGATTACTCTGATATCCGGATTGCTGCTGCTGTTGGCGCTGTTGATTTCCCTGATTGTTATAACCGCCCTGGCCGTGCTGCTGGTTATGCTGATTGTGCCTGTTGTGGTTGTTGTTATTACCTTGGAACCCTGAACCGGATCCACCACCTTGATAACCCGACCCGTGAAAACCGGGGCCTGATCCGCCGGATGGCCCATGATCGTACTGAGACCGGTTCATGATTTCCTGCATAATAAAACAGTCCTTCCAGAGGTGTGTAGCTGGCTTTTCTGCTGTACCGTGCCTTGGGCAAGGTATGTTCATCTGGCGTTCCAGATTAATAGGCGGCCTCCCATTCCGTGGGGGCGGTCTACCCTTACGTTTACCATTGTATCCTTGATTCGCCAGATTGGGCTGTGGCGCTTTACCATTCTTGTTTACCTTCCCTGACTTGTCATTATCGGAGTCTGGGTATTTGGTACTGTTTGAATCCGCATACTTCACTAAAGCGCCCATGAGCGTCCCCATGTCATCACAATTGTGCTTAAGCCGTCCCAACTTCAACTTCAAGGGTTCAAACTGGCAATTGCCTTCCAAGGTTACAACTGCTGTGCTTGGGTTGATGCTATTGGAGGAATGTAGGATCTCCGACACTCGACGCACCCAACTACTTGTTGGCTCGTGCTCTCCTTGAACGCAGGAAGCTAAATCAACGACAGACATTGGCGGTTTGCACGTGTCTTTGAAGTTATTAATAAACCGGCGGCGCAATTCGGCCCATGATCTGACGGAATTGGGTGGCAAGCCTTTCAGCCAAGTGCGAGCTGTGCCCTCCAACATCATTGTGAAATACTTAGCGCATGCTGCATCATCTACATCCAGCATCTCCATTGCCATATCATAGCTTTCGACCCATGTCTCAGGAGATAGGTCCGCAGTATAGTTGGGCACCTTGCGCGGTCCTTTGAAATCCTTGGGCTGTTTCCCGTTGCGCAAAGCGGGAGTGATACAAGGCACTCCCAGGGAGCTAGACATAACCCCCGGTTCAACTGAGGTAGAAGGACGAACCGGCGTAGCCTGACGGGCTTCGTGCTGCGCTGTTAACTCGGCCTCCCGGCACTGCCTGCCCTGATCCACCATGTTCTGAGCGTTCACGTCTCCTCCTGCCGGATCATCCCTCAGCGGCGGATTATGTCTTCGTGCGCTGCTTGATACGGCCGATTCATCTAGACGCCTAGCGTAACTCAGGCTTGGGCAAGGGGTGGAGTGAATTCTCTCACGGCTGTGAGAATAAGCTTGATGTTTGGTTAACGCCGTTTCCAGCAACTCTCTGTCCCGTCGTGCCTCCACTGCTATGGGGGACGTTCCTTCAATGGGAAGGGTGGCCAGTCGTGAAGCGGCAGCAACTATGTTATCCAATGGATTGGAGTAGTGATCGGGAGGGGTGGGTACATGCTGTGACGGGGCGACCTGGCGGGTTGGCTCCATGGCTGGTGGTTGGACTGACGCTCCCGTGCCCGGTGCTCCTCCCCGGTTTACCTCCGGCTGGTTACTGGTTCCTGCTCCTGGCATGCTAAAAAGGTTCCTTGCTTCGTAAACCGGTGGTAGGCGAGATCATTGCCTTCTCCTCATTACCTCCTGTGAAGCGGTCTGATCCAACATGAGTCGATAGGCCTGAGCGTCCAGCTCGGCCTGCTTCGCAACCATCCTGGTATTCTCAGCAGCTAGGTCTAATTTTGCTTGATCTATCTGGCTCTTCACCTAAGCGACTTGCGCATCATGTTGTGCTTTATCGGCCTGGGCTACCTCTGCTATTAGCAGTGCTGTCAAAGTATCGACCAAGGTGGACAAAGTCTCGGCTGGTGACGGACGAGGGCCTCCAGCCCTAGCCCCCACTGTATCTGATGTTAGCGCTACTGTAGTTGATGACGGTTGCATAGGCTGTGATCCGGCCATGAAAACGGCAACCCGGTTTGGCGGATCAAGGGGGTCCGGAATACTGCCACCATCGGAACAACCCTCAGACCGGCCATCCTGCAACAGGTATAAAGATTCTGTCTTTCCAGAGGACGACTCATCGCCGAAATAGATAACAGTCTCACCGCGGGAGTCCGATCCATCTTCAGCTTGTACTCCGTGAACTGCTCCGACGAAAACGTGCTTCACGGCGGGCCGAATCCGGGAAGATCTCGCACGCTGAGCCGGCTCGACGATGTTGGGGAAGATGTCCGGTTCAGGGCCCGGTTCGCCGATCTTGCCAATGAAGACGTGGATGCCGCCAAAGGGGACCTGGTACCCATATTCGATTGAATCGGCCTCGGGGCCCCAGCCTGCATCGTCGATGTAGATCTTGCCGTGACGACTCTTAGTCATCCGGCCCACTGCGTAGCCATTGAGTCCTTCAAAGCTGCCCTTCAAGAACTCGAAACCATCATGTGATAGCCCCACGGTGGGCGCCAACTGTCGTAGTTTTGTCACGACAGATGTCCTAGCAAAAGGACTTAGTCGTGAGGCCATCGCTACGGGTTAGCTTAAAGGGGTTAAAGCGGACAAGGACACATGGATTTTTATACTAGTTCGGCCCCTTCGATGAAGGTAAAAGCCTACGTCTAGTTTGGTGTAGTATTGCTAGGGTTTCGATGACCAGGGAGCGAATCCGCTTTGCCTGTGTCTCGAGTTGTTGTTCTCTGCCTTGAACCGTCATCGGGTCGTCCCTTTATATACGAGGTGACGCCCGGTCCGGTTTATAGAATCCCGAGGCCGCCTCATAAATGTGTCCGGCTCAGTTTCTATCCTTCCTATGCTACATCACAAGTTACATACAGTATGTCGGTTTACAAATCATGGGCCCTAATACTTGGGATCTAAACCTTGGGGGCTAAAATGTCTTGCTCCATGCTCTACTTGGGCTTTAGTAAAAGTAATCTCACCAGACATAAACCGGCCCCTCCTGGGTGGTTTATACCTGGTAGTAATATCCCTGGCACATAGGGAATCACAAACTTGAACACTAGTATTTTTACTAAAGCAGAATTACTCATCAACATGACTCACATATCATATCATCATGTCTCAAAACTATTACTAAGCATCAAGTTTATTTTATCCAATGATCTTCATGACATTTTTTTGCTTTATCCTTCTTGGATATCTATCACCTTGTGACTAATTTTCAAGTGTTGCTTTTCATAAGCTCAAACAAATATAAGTGAAGATCATGAGCATAACAATTTTCTTTCTTCTCTGAAAATAATATAAGTGAAACAAGAGAGAATTTATTTAAAATTTACCAACTCTCAAATAAATCTAAGTGAAGCAAGAGAGTATTTCTTCAAAAATACTAAGCACACCATGCTCAAAAAGATATTAGTGAAACACTAGAGCAAGTCCTAGCTCACAAAGAATTTAAGTGAAGCATAGAGAGCTATTCTAGCAAGTCATGGAATAATTTTGGCTCTCTCAAATGGGTGTGTACAGCAAGGATTGATGACTTAAAAAGAAAACAAAACAAGAAAAGACTCATATCATACAAGACGCTCCAAGCAAAACACATATCATGTGACGAATAAAAATATAGTTTCGAGCGAAATACCGATAGTTGTTGGAAGAAAGCAGGGATGCCACTCGGGGGCATCCTCAAGCTTAGTTGGCTGCTCATTTTTGGATAATAGCTTGGGATGCCAGGGCATCCCCAAGCTTAGGCTCTTCCATCCTTCCTTCATCCATCGTAAGATAACCCAAAACTTGAAAACTTCAATCACACAAAACTTCAACAAAACATTCATGAGATCCATTAGTATAAGAAAGCAAACTACTACTATAAGTGTTGTGTCAAACTAATTCATATTTTGTTTTTGTATTATATCTATGTAGGATCGAAAGTATGTCTAGAGGGGGGGTGATTAGACTACTTGTAAATATAAAAATTCTGCCTTTTGATCATGAACAGTTTTTGGCAGATTCTCAGTTATGATCAATTCAAGCATCACCCTACACATGCAATTCTAGAGTATAAGCAGCGGAAAGTAAATTGCACATGTAGTAAAGAGAGGTGGAGAAGAGCAAACGCAATTTGGAGACGCAATGATTTTTCCCGTGGTTCCGATAGGTAGTGCTATCGTACATCCACGTTGATGGAGACTTCAACCCACGGAGGGTAACGGCTGCGCGAGTCCACGGAGGGCTCCACCCACGAAGTGTCCACGAAGAAGCAACCTTGTCTATTCCATCATGGCCTACGCCCACGGAGGGCTAGCCTTACTCGGGGTAGATCTTCACGAAGTAGGCGATCTCCTTGCCCTTACAAACTTCTTGGTTCAACTCCACATCTCGATGACGGAGGCTCCCAAGCGACACCTAACCAATCTAGGAGGCACCACCCTCCAAAAGGTAAAAGATGTTGTAGATGATGATGAACTCCTTGCTCTTGTGCTTCAAATGATAATCTCCCCAACACTCAACTCTCCTCACTGATATGGCTGTGGTGGAAGAAAGGATTGAGTGGAAAGCAACTTGGGAAGGTTAGAAATCAAGTTTCATATGGTGGGAGTGGAGCAACTTGATCTCAACACAAGGGTAGGTAGTTCTCTTCTCAGAAAGTGTAAGGTAGGAGTGGTAGTTCTTTCTGATGGCTCTCTCCACGAATGAAGAGGGGGTGGAGGGGTATATATAGCCTCCACACAAAATCCAACCATTACACACATAATTGAGCAATCTCGGTGAGACCGAAGTTGACAACTCGGTCAGACCGAAAGTTCAAATATAGTGAACGTTGGGGTTTTCGGTGGGACCGAAAATACCATCTCGGTTTGTCCGATTTGAGTCAAGACAGGAACTTGCCAGTTTTGGTGAGACCGAAATCATCAACTCGGTTATTCCGATTTGAGGACAAACGGTTACAGAAGCTTGGCAGCCCGTATTTCGGTGAGACCGAACTCAAACTCGGATTGACCGATTTTTCTAGGGTTTAGCTTATGGCTGAGGTGGTTCATCTCGGTGGGACTGAGTTTGGAAAATCGGTTTGTCCGAGATTACTTATGAGTGTGTATTGTAGTGAAAGTTGATGATAGTTAAAGGAGATATATCACTAAGCACTTGAGCAACCAGATCATCAACACAACCTCATCCCCTTTTAATAGTATTGGCTTTTCCTATGGACTCAATGTGATCTTGGATCACTAAACCAAAAATGGAGTCTTGAGCTTTTGCCAATGCTTGCCTTAGCATTTTGAGGGGTCCACTTCTTCAGACATTGCCATACCCATATCACTGAACTTCTCTGAAATGATTCTCAAGTAACTGTTAGTTCAATGATATATATGTTGTTATTAATTGCCAAAACCACCCGGGGATTAGTTTCACTTTCAATCTACTGTACTCCAACTTTTCTATGGCAAAAACTAATCAAAGAAAACCATAGATCCATCAAAATAAGCACACAACACAAAGAAACCAGAATATGTCAAAAACAGAACAGTCTGTAGTAATCTGGAAGTTTTGAGAACTTCTGGAACTCAAAAAATATTGAAACAAATAGGGTCACGTGGGAAATTTGTATAATAATCTTCTGCAAAAAGAATCAACTAAAAATTATTTTTCTTTTTAAAATGAGAAATTTTCTCGTGAGCGCAAAGTTTCTGTCTTTTTTAGCAAGATCAAACAACTATCACCCAAGAAGATCCTATCGGTTATACTTGGCACAAACGCTAATTAAAACACAAAAAACACAATCATACCAGTAGCATAATTGTGCAAACACTCAAGAACAGAAGGCAAAAAGCAACAATAAATTTTATTCATTGGGTTGCCTCCCAACAAGCGCTATCGTTTTACGCCCTTAGCTAGGCATAATTCCATGAAGGTATTTGTCGGTGTATTTGGATCGGCACCTATGGGATCACAAGAATCCCTACTACGGTTGCGGGTCACGGGGTTGAGAGAAGAGCGGATCTAACAGTCTGGACACGGTTCCTTTACCCAGGTTCGGGCCGCAAAGATGCGTAAAACCCTACTCCTGCTTTGGTGGATTATATGTTTGTGTTCTTCAGCTAGTGAGGAGCTCCAAAAGAGTCATGAGGAGTTCTAAAAAGCCGAATCCTCCTCCTGGTCGCCTCGGGCCTCCTTTTATAGGAAAAAGGGGTCGCCACAGTGGCACACATGAGGTGGAAAGGGTACAGTGATGCGAGGTTATCCCTCGCATAACAGGACAAGGCGCATTTAATGCGCTTAGCTTAGGTGTCCTTGCTTTATCGGAGACGAGGGGAGACGTCCTTCTTGTCCGTCGCCGCCCCACCTCGTGTTGACACGCGCCCTGGCCAGCAGTGCCTGAGGCGCCATGTAGGCAGACAAGCAGCTGAGGTGGCGCAACGGCGGGTCTCCACGAAGATCTGTGGGTTGCCACGCAGGAGCCTGCCCAGCTGGTCGGGTCGGCACCTGCGTGGGTCTATGGAATCCCAGTTGGTGCGGGCCTGACAATGGCCCTGCGGGCGTCCTCGGCAAGGGCCTTGCCGGGGCTCCGGCAAGGGTCCTACCGTGGCGCCTGCTGTCATCCCCGGCAAGGTGCTTGCCGGGGGCTTGTGGTTCTCCTTGGCTGGAATCCCGCCAAGGGTCGTCGTCTTCTTAACTTGTATCTGATCTTGAATGTCTTCACAAAGATCTGTATGCCACCACGGGGATATCTTTCGAATCCTCGCCCCATGGGGGCGGAGGACTCAATGGTGATCCTCTCCGTAGGGGTGGGGCGAGCTGCCGCAGCAAGGGTCTTGCCGGGGCCGCCAGAGCTGGCCCCGGCAAGGACCTTGCCGGGGGAAGCCGCTTCGTCCCTTTGCTCTTTGTGGTCTTGTTCTTGGCGTTGCTCCAGTCTCCATCAGGCTTCGATCTTACCCTGGCTCACCTCCCTTGCCGTGCTTGGTGTGGTGGTGCTGATAACCCTCAACCGTAAGGGATCGAGATAGTCTTCGCAGGTAAGAATAACCCAATTTATTGATTCGACACACGGGGAGCCAAAGAGTATTTATAAGCTTTGACAGTTGAGTTGTCAATTCAACCGCACCTGAAATATACTTACTTGCAACAAAAGATAAGTGGTAACAGTGATATGATAGTGATGATAGTGATAGTAAAAGTAAACAGTAAAAGTAAATAGCAAAAGTAAATGGCAAGAATAGTAACTAGTAACCAGCAGGATTTAAAACACTGTAGACTAGGGAGATGGATGGTTGGGCGCTACATGGATGAGATAGATTCTAACTTGGGGCACGGCACACGGAAGAGTAATGATCATCTAGGCAAATATCAAACATTAGGCATGTATCCCGTAGGTAGTTGTACGTGCTTGCAATAAGAACTTGCACAACATCTTTTGTCCTACCATCCCGCTAGGAACGGGGCCAAAAGGAACTTATGGAGATTAAGGTGCTCCTGTCAAAGAGCACCGGAACAAAGCAATGAACTCAATGGATACATGTAATCCTCAAACTACGGACCATCCCCTTTGGTGTCCCAAGCTGTCACTTTTGGGATCGCCGGTTCCAAACCGTAATAGGTGCAAAGAACTCATAGATAGGATCACGAACACAAATATATTCATGCAAACACATATGGTTCAGATCTGAAATCATGGCACTCGGGCCCTATGTCACAACCCGGATTTGGCAAAATCCAAGTCTCTGTGCTTACTGTGCTATCCCTGGATCATAGCTAGCACACACAGTAACAAGAATGAATATCAGTAAAACATACATCATTTTAGTACAACGGTAGATCCAAAATTAAGCAAATACATACCATAGGCATAGCTCAATGCTGGCACATCATACAGCGGAATAATACGTAGTCGCTAAGTTAGGGCTCCATCAACGCCACTGGGCTCGTTGAGTGTAGACCATAACCCTATTGTCTCTTAATTTGTCGAGATCTGCACATGACAGGTGCAGATGAGTACGTGGAATGTACTCGCAAGTTGCAATGAAAAGTATAACAGAATATACATGCAGGGTAAATATTGGTGAAGGTTTCCTTTGCCTAAAGCCAATTTTCTCCTATACTAAATTTTTGTAAACTTTCTTGAAAATAAATAGTTTTTAGTTTTAAAGGTAGGAGTGAGACACTTGGATATACGCACCAATGCTCATTCTCCAAATTTTGGTAAAACATAAATATGGTTGAAGTGAAACACATTCACTGTGCTCATTCCTCAACTTTAACCCTTAAAACAGATGTTTAGAAAAGAAAGGGGAGATTCTTCTTCAGTCCAAGTCTTCAGTTGCTCAAAATTGCCCGTAACCGGGGGCACGGCTAATCGATTAGGTTAACCCTCTGCAGAGGTCGTACACGTTCCCCACATGACACAACCAACCCTATTTATCGTTACACACTTGGGTGTACGACTAGAAGGAGATTGTGACGAAGCCTTTCCGTAACAGCCCCCTATACCGCCAAGCCGCCCGCAACTTCGGCACGAAGGCCTCTCTCCGATGGCAGTCCTGGGGTAGGGTTTCCCGTTAGTACTAAGCTAAGCCAGAGCCCATAGTAGCATGTGGCTGTACTGGAAGCTACATCAAACTGTACTTGGAAGATCTCATTTCCCTGGACGGCGGTCCCCACCAAAAACCTGTGTGCAAGACCCCAGTCGGGCGCATTCACTGCAAGACCCCGATGGGCGCAATCACTTGTAGACGCTCCCGTCAATACCATTCTGCCCAGAGAGTAGAAATAAAATAATATATATAATTTTGTTTTCAAAAAAAAAAATTCACAACACGTTGCCCCAAAGAGGGCAAGTTCATTCTTTTAAAACTTGTTTGATTCCCATCCCTTTTTTTTTCTTTGCAAGCATGGCTAAGCAAGTTCCTAAGGCTTTAGCTAGCAATAGTGTTTTGCAAAACTTTTTAGTAAAACATGCATAGTAGTAAATTTTAAATAGATCATGCATATTCCAAAATCATAGGAGAAAGTATGTTCAATTTGCAACTTGCCTTCGGTTTTGCAGTCACACGGTTCTACCTCCTTGTAGTATTCACCTTCGCACTCGTCGCAATCTAACGCGATAGATAACTTAAGTAAGACACTTCACACACCAACATTCACATAACAAGTGCTCAAGCAAAACCATTCAACACATAATTCATGCCCTAAGTTAACCACATATGACTCAAGTTTATGCAATTGGACCGGTTCATATGAATGGCATATAGTTCATGTTAATAAACTAATTAATACTTTTCTAACTCTAAATTTTTATGATTACAACAACTAACCAGACAGGTTTTGTACAAATCAATCTAATGATTTTAACAATGAAACAAATTTTAGTTTAATTAGTTTATTAATGGATGGTCAAAGAAGGTCAAAATGATATTATTCTGCTAAAACCATAACTAAACCTTACTGAAAATAATCCTACGAGTTCTAGCAGATTGGTATGGTTACAAAGGCCAATTCTCATATATAAAATATTTTCATAAGATTTATAGATTAAAAGATATAGCAAAAATACTCCATTTACCATTTAAATCAAAACGAAATTTTAATTTTTCTCAAAAGTGAACTTTTATAATTTTACAAAAAACTACAGGTTCTAACGAATCCGGAGATATCTTATTTGTTGAAATCGGACATATGGTTTGGGAGATACGAATTTCCTAAGTTTGGTTGTTTTTCTGAAAATGACTTACGGGATTTATTATTGGCTGCCACGTGTCACGTAGTGATAGGCTGATACCTATTCGTTTTTTTAACAGAAAAAAATAGGTGTTGTACATGAGGGAGAGAGAGTTTACCGGAGGTTCGCCGGAGTATCGCCGGAGTTGAAAAAGAAAAATCCCCGGAGTTAACGAATGACCAAACGGCATAGAGGGATTCGGTGGGAGTTCTGTGGACAAGGTTCCGGTCTCGTTCTTGTCCTGAGGTGGCGGTGAAGGACCGCCGGAGTTGGGCCAAACTCCAGCCGTTCGTGGGTGTTGCAGATGGCGCGCTCCGGTGCTGAAAAATGATGAACCAATATGTCAAAAAGGTGCACCGTGATGTGATCTGAAGGAAGAAAGAAATAACTTGGCCTGAGATGTCCGGACAGCGGCGTAACCTTCGACGGACGGCGGCTGATGTGCAGAACTCCGACGAGAGATTTCCGTCAAATGATAGGGGAAGGGCTCTCACAGGGAGAGGGCTTTGGTTGAGGAGATTATGGGAGACGTCTAGGGCTTTTATAGAGGGTCAGGGAAGGACCGGAGAGGGAGATCAGGTGTCGCATGCTAACATTTAGTACATCGGTTTCTAATGAAAGATTATGGCAATTATGCACGAGATAAATGGTCTGAATGGACTCGTGGAGGGATGGGCAGTAACTTTCGTGTTTATTGCAAGATGAAACGGTGACTAGAATTGATGGAGTAAGAAGCAGAAGGTGGAGCGGCCATGGCGTTTCTAAGTTCTGTAGGTGTAGGTGTACGTGAGGAAGAAGAAGACCCAGCGCCTGGGCTTTCATTACCAGAAAGGGAGATGGGCCTTAGTGGGAAGGTAGGCCCATGGGGAAGAGAAAAGTGAAAAAAAACTAGAAGTGAGGTGGGCTTGTTCAGTTGGGCTTACGACATAATTTGGTTAATTACTCATGTATGGGTACACAATTTACTTACAACAGAAAATAGAAATGTTTACATTAATCTTAATATTATTTAGAGTCCACGAACAATAGTTGCAGTATTAAATATTTTCAAATATATTTTTGGAGAAGTCACATTATCTCCTCTCATTAAATTTTATTTGGATAATTGGAAATATTGAATGACATTGAAACTCCAAATATGATCCAATCCAAATGAAAAAAAAAATCAAAGAACGTCACATAAAATATTCTTCCACCACATTTTGAGAAAGTCATTTTATTCTCACTCCATTTTATTTGTGGTTTCAAAAATATTTCATAGGAGTCCAAAACAAGGAAATTCAATTTGATTTTTTTAACAACTCTCAATTTTTTTTACTTGACAATCACAACGACTCACTCAATAATAACTTTTTATTAACATTCCAAAATTTGGAAAATTTTGGGATGTTACACCCTAAGTGTCAAGCATTAAGAATAACAAGTTGAAGCAAAGATTATAAACACCATAGTAGATGATAGGCAACATGCCCCCAACGATCTGATAAACTATTACATGATCTAACTCATCCAATCCCTACCATCCCCTTCGCCTACAGCAGGGGAATTACTCACACATGGAGGGAGAAGTCATGGAGGGATGATGGAGTGGTGATGATGATGACGATGGCGACGATCTCCCCTCTCGGGAGGCCAAATCAGCCTCCAGATTAGCCCTCCCGAGGAAGAACGGAGGGTGGCGGCGGCTCCGCGACGGAAAACTGCGAAAAGAACTTCTGATCTGGGGTTTCCCTGTCGCGAGTAAAAATACGAGGCAAAGTAGGGCACCAGGGGGTGTGGGCCCCACCCAGGCGACCCCCCGGCGCGGCCCAAGGGGGGGGGCGCCCACAGGGCGCCTGGGCACCCCCTGGCCCCCCTCTGGCCCCACTTCTGGCTCCTGGTTCCTTCGGGTGCGTGGATTTTCTGTGATTTTTTGTGGATTTTTCTGAGATACTTAAAAATCCGTTTTCCTGCACACAATAAAACCATACAGGCAGCTCTGCTGAAAACAGCGTCAGTCCGGGTTAGTTTAGTTCAAATCATGCAAGAATGAGGTCAAAACAATATCAAAAGTGTTTGGAAAAGTAGATACGTTTGAGACGTATCAACTCCCCCAAGCTTAGCATATTGCTTGTCCTCAAGCAATTCAGTTCAACGAACTGAACGCGACAAAGAAAACTTTGACAAACTCTTTTGCTTCATTAGATGTATATAAGCATGTACTACAAAAAGAGTTTAGCAAGTATTGAAACAGTATTTATGAGGACAATGCAAGGAGCAATCCTTCTTTCAAGTGACAAGTCACAAATACTTAAAAGTAAATAATATATTACTGAAAATCAAGACAAGATTACATTGCACATAGCTTGAGCATACTAGGGTGGTATCTCGCTAGCCTCCATGAGTGAAGCAAAACATAAATGCAGAGACTCCTCCAGAGTTTTTTAAAAGAGACTAGAACAAAGAATTTCAGAATAAATCATATCACAAGTATGCAGAAGACAATGTAATACTTTGGGATAATGCATGTTACACTCAGAATGACAAATATGCTCTCATAGTTGGTGCTTTGAAGAAAGAAGGTGAGACTCTCGAACCGTGGCTTTTATTGGCAAGGTTGAAAACCCGTGGTCGGAAACAAAAACTAAACATGTACCAGAGCTCTTGGTTTTAAAAAAACAGAGATAAAAACATTTTGAGAAGTGCATATTTCGTCAACGAATGCTAGCAGATAACTCAATCACTTTTTGAGTGGACAAGTCTCGAGGAACGGCTCCCGCATCAGGACGATCACATCCTCTTAATCTCCTTTGTTTATCACTGCCAAAGTTTTCTGATTTCTCATGAACAAAGCGTGAAGGAGGGTTTGTTTGTTATATTATATTTTTGAGCCGGGCGCACTCAATGCCAGTTCCTTCTCGTATTATGGGTTTGCACATTATTCATGCAATCCAGGGGTGAAACTTGTCCAACTTAAAAAGATCATGAATTAACTACTACTTCCTCATGAGCTAAAACATAGGCACAAAAGAGAAATGCTTTTGATTAGTTTCGAGATGGTACATGAAAGTCATCGTTAGGAATGGCAGGTAAATACCATGTATAGAAAGGGTATGGTGGACTCATATGGCATAACAGGTTTCAAGGATTTTGGATGCACAAGCAGTCAGTCCGCTTAGTACAGGTGGAGGTTTAGCAAAAGACTGGGAAGCGACCAACTAGAGAGCAATAACGGTCATAATCATGCAGAGCGACAAAGCAACATTGAATCGGGCATGAAAGTGATATAACTATTCTAAAACTCAAAGATCATCAAGGCAGAGTAGACCTTTTAGTCTTAAACATGTGTGAGCATGTGGCAAGTCAATCCAAAAATTCTCTAAAGGGAAATACCGCCTTAGTATACCAGACTATGAACAGTGCAATGCATGTAGATCATTTCAATAACACATTATATACTCTAGTTATTCGAGACTAGCCACAAGGAAAGCATGAACCACTGGAAGAGCATTGTAAACATAGCACTATGTCGCTACAAGCTGGTCTCTAGATCATAAGTACAGGCGTATGTACAAAAGTAGAAACAAAAAGAGTTCATACCGGTCTTCCTTGTTGCTTCCCTTCAGTCGATCTTCGTCATTACTGCTTGTCACTTGCACGATCAAACATAGGAAATATAATTAAATGCCATCACGGACTCGAGCTGAACTCTAAAAGCAAAGCAAACTAAAGAGAAAAGGAAATCTTTTTGGATTTTTCAAAGGTTGAATAAAAGCAAAAGAAAGAGAAAATCTTTTTGTTGTTTTTGCAAAGAGAGAAATAAAGAAGAACGGGCAAAAACTTCGAAAAGATCAAAGCGAATAAAGCGGATAATACAATGGAAAAGTGAGAGGAGCACGTACTCCCCCAAGCTTAGGCTTTTGGCCTAAGTTGGTAGCAGCTACTGCCCCCAGGAGCCTCCTGCTCCGGGGGTATGGTGGTGAGTCCAAGGGTCGTAGAAGGATGCTGGCGCGTACACCGAACTCCTCGGAGTCTCCCACGAGGAAGGTTCCGAACGCCAAACAGAGGAAGAACCTTCACCAAACTCGGTGGCGGTTTCTCCCTGAAAAGGTGGTATCTCACCGTGCTCCTCCTCGTCGGGTACAACCCCCTCCATGTGTTGGAGATATGCCCTAGAGGCAATAATAAAAGCATTATTATTATATCTCCTTGTTCATGATAATTGTCTGTTATTCATGCTTGAATTGTATTGTACGGAAACAGCGATACATGTGTGAATACGCAGACCACAATGAGTCCCTGGTAGGCCTCTAGTTACCAGCTCGTTGATCAACAGATGGTCACAATTTCCTGACCATGGACATGAGATGTCAGTGATAACGGGATCACATCATTAGGAGAATGATGTGATGGACAAGACCCAAACTTGAGCATAACACGAGATCGTATAGTTCGTAATGCATAAGCTTTTCGGTGTCAAGTATTTATTCCTTAGACCATGAGTTTGTACAACTCCCGGCTACCGTAGGAGTACTTTGGGTGTGCCAACCGTCACAACGTAACTGGGTGGCTATAAAGGTACGCATCGGGTATCTCCGAAAGTGTCTGTTGAGTTGGTACGAACCGAGACTGGGATGTTGTCACTCCGTATGACGGAGAGGTACCTCTGGGCCCACTCGGTAAGACATCATCATAATGAGCTCAAAGTGACTAAGTGGTTAGTCACGGGATGATGGATTACGGATCGAGTAAAGAGACTTGCCATGACTAGATTGAACAAGGTATCGGGAATACCGACGATCGAATCTCGGGCAAGTACCGTACCGATGGACAAAGGGAATAACATACGGGGTTGAGTGAATCCTTGACACGGTGGTTCATCCGATGAAGATCATCGAGGAACACGTGGGAACCAACATGGGTATCCAGATCCCGCTGTTGGTTATTGACCGGAGAGTGGTCTCGGTCATGTCTACGTGTCTCCCGAACCCGTAGGGTCTACACACTTAAGGTTCGGTAACGCTAGGGTCGTAGAGATAAATGCACATGGAAACCCGAAAGTTGTTCGGAGTCCCGGATGAGATCCAGGACGTCATGAGGAGTTCCGGAATGGTCCGGAGGTAAAGATTGATATATAGGAAGTCCAGTTTCGGCCAACGGGTGATCTTCGGGGGTCACCGGGAGCGTCCCGGGACCACCGGAGGGGCCCCGGGGGTCCACCGGGTGGGGCCACCCATCCCGGTGGGGCCCCTAGGCCGCGAGGGGAAGTGTCCAGCCCTCTGGGCTGGCGCACCACTAGGGGGCCCACCTCCCCATGCGCCTAGGGTTAAAACCCTAAGGGGAGGGGGGCCACCACTTGCCTTGGGGGGCAAGGACTCCCCCCTGGCCGCCGCCCCCCTTGCAGATTGGATCTGCAGGGGGCTGGCGCCCCCCTGGCCCCCTATATATATGTGGGGGGGGGAGAGGGCAGCCGCACCCAAGCCCTGGCGCCTCTCCCCCTCCCGTCACACCTCCATACTCCCACGCAGGGCGCCCGGCGAAGCCCTGCTGCGATCTCCACTGCATCCGTCATCACGCCGTCGTGCTGCCGGATCTCTGACGACTTCTCCTCCCCCCCTTGCTGGATCAAGAAGGAGGTGACGTTGCTGCACCGTACGTGTGTTGAACGCGGAGGTGCCGTCCGTTCGGCGCTAGATCATCGGTGACGAAGAACGCGAAGAGTACGACTACTTCATCCACGTTTCTTCGAAAGCTTCCGCACGCGATCTACATAACGGTATGTAGATGCACTCTTATTTGCTCGTTGCTAGATGTCTCCATAGTTGGATCTTGGTGAAGGCGTAGAAATTTTTTGAATTATGCTACGTTCCCCAACACCATGGGGTTATGAAACTGATGCTGGACCATGAACTCATCGATCTGGACAACATCAAAGAACCATCCGTTCCTGCGAGAAAAATCAAACAAAAGAGGTGCAGGTAGACGGATCTCGCGTTCCGCGGCAGTTCCGATACGCAAGATATAAATAAGATTATCAAGCTCAGAACCCATGGTAACAAACTTATGCCTTTTCATAGCAGCAAGATCAAAGCTTGAATAAGTAAAAGGAGTATCATCAGGGTGTGGGGTGCCTCCAAGATGTTCTAAGATAAGTGTGGCATAAACGCCACCATGTAAGTCTCCCTTGTTACCGTTCATAGCAAGGCGTCGAGAAATTAAGGCACCCAGATTATAATCAGATCTCCCTGAGAGGGCTGCCGCCAGGATAGCAATATCCGGAGCAGAAATGTTGCTCGTGTTGTCACGAGCTAACACCCCTCTAGCAATATAATATGCAAAATACCTGAGGTGAGGAAATAAGATGCTGGAGATCTTCGACCGATGAATATCCCTCGTACCCATGCTGCAGAGAGAGTTGATGACGGTTTTCAGCTCGGAGGGCTGAGTGGCCATCCTAGCCGTCCTCCCAACATTCGGCACACCTATTATTTCACAAAAATTCCCCAAAGTCATGGTGATAAGATCATTATAAATTTTAAACTCAATAGCACCTGAATCAGGATTATATCTAAAACTGTTAATGAAACTGGAGGTGAGTTTTTGATACTGAGTAACACGGCTCGTGACGAGTCGTGTCAAACCTGCATTAGCACAAAGATTATAAAACTCATCCTTGATTCCCGCAGCTTCCATGAATTCATCACATGGAAATGTCATTGCACGTGCTGGACTTGTATCTTCCAACAACTCCAGGGGCACATGATCTTCATTATAGCTCACCCTAGCAGTCGATGGTGAAGCTGCGGCTCTAGTAACTCGATCGGAGTGTGCCGGCCTCCTCTTCTCAAGCCACCCTTTTGCCCTTCCTAACAAACTCATTTCTGAAATTTTTTACAATTTACAAAAACGAGGATTAAAACAAAGTGAGCTAAGGCAAACTACTCAACTCACTTGCCCAAGGCATAAACTTGCATCAAAACTTGAAAAATAACTTTCTACATATGCATGCAAGCTCATCTATACAGCACCAAGAACTACTAAATACTCACAAATGAAGCCACCAATCAAAAATCTAATTGGAGGGGTGGAGGAGTCACATACCAGGGAGTATTTGCTCAAAATTTCAGCTCAAATGATGGGCTGTAGAGAGAGATCGAAGAATCGCCTCCAAGAACAGCAAGAACACAAGAACAAGTGCAGAACTCGGGTTTTTGGAGAAAAAGAGAGAGGGAGGAAGAAGACATACCTGGAGGGGGGCCCCGTGGGCCCCAGGCGCCCTGTGGGCGCGGCCAGGGGCTGGGCCGCGCCAGCTGGCCGCCTGGGCCACTGGTGGGTCCCCTTGGCTGGCCCCAGGTCCCTCTGGGTCTCTCCCGACGTGGAAATTTTTATTATATTTTTTCTGGAATTTTTCTGAAAACTTCACTGTTGAAATTTTTTTGAAGTTCAAAAAGCTGCGAAACTCTCTGAAAACTTGAAGCAGTTAGTAGTATTGTGCAGCTTTCAAAACATAAATACTTGGTACAGCAAGTAGAACAAAAACTAAAAACAAATGAAAACATAACTAGCTCAACTTTTTATCTATATAAAACATGTTCACTAGTAAGGTTGATCAAGTCTTACCAACAAACATGCGATATCTAGAGCAAAAAGTCTCACCTCCTACGAAGTAGTTACTAAACCTTTACTTTGATTGACATTGTCCCTACCATGATAGTTTTATATTTGTGAGGCACATGTAGTGGACAGTCCCATTCTCCAATTTTCACGGTCTCGATATTCTCTATAGAGTTGAGGCCATGCCTCCTGTCGATCTGCTTCGGAAAATATACCGTGTGTTCTTTATCATTCACATGGAAGGTAACCTTCCCTTTATTGCAATCAATAATAGCACCTGCGGTGTTAAGAAAAGGTCTACCAAGAATAATGGACATGCTCTCATCCTCGGGCATGTCAAGCACAACAAAATCAGTAAGAATTAAACAATTAGCAACTTCTACGGGAACAGCCTCACAAATACCTATCGGATCAGCGGTTGACTTGTCAGCCATCTGAAGGGAGATATCTGTAGGAATTAGTTTCTCTAAACAAAGCCTCTCGTAAATAGAGAGAGGCATAACACTCACTCCTGCTCCAAGATCACATAAAGCAGTTTTGACATAATTATTCTTTATGGAGCAAGGAATGGTGGGTATACCTGGATCACCGAGCTTCTCAGGAATCTTGCCACTGACAGAGTAGTTAGCAAGCATAGTAGATATTGCATCATTAGGAACTTTTCTTTTGTTAGTGACAATATCTTTCATATATTTTGAATAAGGAAGTAACTTAATAGCATTAGTCAAAGGGATTTGAAGAAAAAGAGGTTTAATCCACTCACAAAACTTATTATAATGCTCTTCTTCTTTAGATTTGATGGACTTACCTGGAAAGGGCATGGGTTTCTGTACCCATGGTTCTCTTTCCTTCCCATGTTTTCTTGCGATGAAGTCTTCTTTAGTGTACCTCGTACGTTTGTCAGGTGCTTCTTCTTCTCGAACTTCAGGCGGATCATTCTTCTCATTATTATTACCTTCAGGATCAGCACCGTCTTCAGTCTCAGCATCAGAGATAGATACACTGTCGGGATCAATAGCTGGTTCTTCATCTGCAATAGTATCATTAGAATTGTCAGTCTCCTTATGTTTCTTCTTTTTCTTTGGAGAGCCAACAATTTCTTCTTCCTGCATTTGAGAATCCTGCTCGATTCTCTTCGGATGCCCCTCTGGATAGAGAGGATCTTGAGTGCTAGTTCCCCCTCGGGTATTAATCCCAAAATCCTGCAAATTATCTTGTTTGGCATTGTAAGCAAGCAAATCTCTTTGCACATTAGAAATTTGGTCCAGCTGAGTTTGAACCATATGAAAATGCTTCACAAGACATTGAACATCATTAACTGTTCTATCTTAAACATCAAGCAGCCTTTTGATAGCAAGGGAATTATCATGCAACTGACTTTGTATCCTCTCATTAAAATGATTTTGTTTCATAATAAAATTATCAAACTCATCTAAACATTGATCAGGAGGCTTACCATGAGGGATGTCACTTGCGTTGAAATCTAAAAGAGAGTGTACCTCTACCATAGGAGGGTGAGTAGTAGGCTCACACAGCTTCTCAATAGGGGGTAGATTCTTCACGTCTTCAGCTTTAATACCTTTCTCTTTAATAGACTTCTTTGCTTCTTGCATATCCTCGGGGCTCAGAACAAACATGCCCCTCTTCTTTGTTGGTGGAGGTGGTTCAGGGACGGACCAATCTTCATGGTTTTTGGCAATCCTGCCCATCAAATCTTCTGCATCGTCTGGTGTTCTTTTCCTGAAAACACAACCAGCACAACTGTCCAAATAGGACCTGGATTCATCAGTTAGACCAGCATAGAATATATCGATTAATTCGTTCTTAGGGATTTCATGTCCAGGTCTAGCCCGAATCAGACCGCAGTACCTCCCCCAAGCTTTAGGGAGGGACTCATCCTGCAACTGTTTAAAGTTATAAATTCTTTGTAAAGCAGCATGTTGCATGTGAGCAGGAAAGTACTTATCAACAAAAGAGTGAGCTAAATCTTGAGGACTCTTAATGGAACCGTATGGGAGTGAATCATACCATGCTTTAGCACCTTCCTTCAATGAGAAAGGAAGAAGCTTGGTCACATAAAAGTATCGTATCTTTTCATCTGTGGTAAATAGGCCACCTAGCTCACCGAGTTTAGTTAGGTGTGCAATAGCATCATCATTTTCCCTGCCATAAAAGGGGTCAGCTTCAACCATAGGTATAAGTGAAAGATCAACAGAGAAATCATAATCAGGATCATCAATGCATATAGGAGATGTAGCAAATTCAGGATTAGGAACGGTTTTGTTCTTCAAAGAGTGTTTTTCAAATAGCTTCTTAATGGCATGAGGGTCAGAGCCGGAAAACTCTGTCAGTTCCCTGCATAAATCTTCATCAAGCATATAGTAATCATCATCAAGGAGCCTCTCTTTGAGTTTACTCAAATCAGGATAATCATAAGTTTCACCAATAGGGTAGCGAGTAACAGGAAGTTCAATTCAAGACTTTTTAGCTGCAGCAGCAATTTGTTTCTCAAGAGCATAACCAAGCGAACTAATATCATCAAAAGTAGTAGAAGCATCATCAAGAGTATCAGACATAGTAACAGATTCAGTAGGAGCATCATGTGGTGGTGGTGAGGCAAACTTACTCATAACGGATGGTGAATCAAGTGTAGCACTAGTGCTCAGAGCAGTACCTCTTCTTGTACTGGATAGTAAGATCGGAACCTTGGGGTCTCCTTTCTTACCCATAGTGGATGAAGTGCAGCAGGTAGGATACCTCAAGTAGACTTGTAAATATTGCTATGCTCCCCGGCAACGGCACTAGAAAACGGTACTTGATAACCATCAACCGTAAGGGATCGAGATAGTCTTCGCGGGTAAGAATAACCCAATTTATTCATTCGACACACGGGGAGCCAAAGAGTATTTATAAGCTTTGACAGTTGAGTTGTCAATTCAACCGCACCTGAAATATACTTACTTGCAACAAAAGATAAGTGGTAACAGTGATATGATAGTGATGATAGTGATAGTAAAAGTAAACAGTAAAAGTAAATAGCAAAAGTAAATGGCAAGAATAGCAACTAGTAACCAGCAGGATTTAAAACACTATAGGCTAGGGAGATGGATGGTTGGGCGCTGCATGGATGAGATAGATTCTAACTTGGGGCACGGCACACGGAAAAGTAATGATAATCTAGGCAAATATCAAACATTAGGCATGTATCCCATAGGTAGTTGTACGTGCTAGCAATAAGAACTTGCACAACATCTTTTGTCCTACCATCCCGCTACGAACGGGGCCAAAAGGAACTTATGGAGATTAAGGTGCTCATGTCAAAGAGCACCGGAACAAAGCAATGAACTCAATGGATACATGTAATCCTCAAACTACGGACCATCCCCTTTGGTGTCCCAAGCTGTCACTTTTGGGATCGCCGGTTCCGAACCGTAATAGGTGCAAACAACTCATAGATAGGATCACGAACACAAATATATTCATGTAAACACATATGGTTCAGATCTGAAATCATGGCACTCGGGCCCTAAGTGTCAAGCATTAAGAATAACAAGTTGAAGCAAAGATGATAAACACCATAGTAGATGATAGGCAACATGCCCCCAACGATCTGATAAACTATTACATGATCTAACTGATCCAATCCCTACCATCCCCTTCGCCTACAGCAGGGGAATTACTCACACATGGAGGGAGAAGTCATGGAGGGATGATGGAGTGGTGATGATGATGACGATGGCGACGATCTCCCCTCTCCGGAGGCCAAATCTGCCTCCAGATTAGCCCTCCCGAGGAAGAACAGAGGGTGGCGGCGGCTCCGCGACGGAAAACTGCGAAAAGAACTTCTGATCTGGGGTTTCCCTGTCGCGAGTAAAAATACGAGGCAAAGTAGGGCACCAGGGGGTGTGGGCCCCACCCAGGCGACCCCCCGGCGCGGCCCAGGGGGGGCGCCCACAGGGCGCCTGGGCACCCCCTGGCCCCCCTCTGGCCCCCACTTCTGGCTCCTGGTTCCTTCAGGTGCGTGGATTTTCTGTGATTTTTCGTGGATTTTTCTGAGATACTTAAAAATCCGTTTTCCTGCACACAATAAAATCATACAGGCAGCTCTGCTGAAAACAGCGTCAGTCCGGGTTAGTTTAGTTCAAATCATGCAAGAATGAGGTCAAAACAATATCAAAAGTTTTTGGAAAAGTAGATACGTTTGAGACGTATCAGCCGCCCGCCTTCGGTCCTGCACGTTCGCCACGTGCCTTCCATGCGTTCGAGGTGGCGAGCGGTGGAGGCGGGAAACCGAGCCGTCGCTGGTTGGGGCGGCGGGTCGGCCCCGACCCCCCTCGCCTTCTGCATCTTGATTGGCCGAGCGGGGCGGTCGAGCTCTAGCCCCGCCCCTTTATACAGGGCGGAGGGAGGGGACGGCGCCCCGCACTCCTCCATCTTCTTTCTCCTTCAGCTTCTGCTCATCTCTTCCGTCCGCTATGAAGAGAGAAAACCTCGGCTCCTCAACGGTGGCGGCGAGGGTCGCTGCTCGACAACGCGTCCCCCTTCTCCCGCACCTGCGGTGGCCGAACCAGCCACGAGGGGAAGAGGGAGGTGGCGGGGCCGTGGGCGAGGCCGGGGTGCTCGGGGAAGAGGAGGACGGGGCGGCCTGCCGGCCTCGCCCCCGCCAGCAGCTCCTCCTCCAATGGAAGGTCATATTGGAGATGACCCTTGTGAGTTCTTCATTAGGATGCGGGGGTCGCCGCGCCGTCGCCTTCGTCTCCCGACTCCATTTGCGCGGGAGATAGAGGTGGATCCGCCGGAGTCGCTGCAGCTGCACATGAGGGGTTGTGGGATCAGTGGCACGCGGGCCCGTGTCGACTTCCCTGCCCCTCATGTAATGTATCTTCGCCAAGGATGGAAGAGGTTCGCTCGCATCCACAACCTGACAGATGGGCTCACCCTCCACTTCAAGTTGATGCATGGAGGACGGCCACCTCTCCGTCAAGGTCTTCGGGCACCTCGGGACTCGCGCGAGGTGCTGCATGGAGAGCTCCTCCGATGACGAAGACTCCTCCTCGAACGAGGGTGACAAGGAGGACAGCAGCAGCGACGACGAGGGCGGTGGACGACAGGATGACGGGTCCGACTAGGTGTTGGGCGCCGCTCCTGGTGGCAGCGGCGACCCCATCATCCGCGTCGCCGGCTCCTTGAACTTCTCGGGGCCGTCTCCTTGGTTGCTGGCGTAGGGAGGCTGCGGAAGAGGAAGAGGAAGAAGGCGGGCGGCAAGGTCGTCATGTCGGAGTACGCGGGCACCGACGCCTTTGACGCGTACTGACGTCCTACCGCCTTGTCTTCGAGCTCTGCCTCCGGCGCCGTCATCACCGTCTAGCCCTTGGGAGGCCGCCGAGATGCCTTCTCGGTGTCTTCTACCACCCGTAGCTCGCCAAGGCACCCCTTTTGCCCTTCTCGCCTCCTTGGCCTGCCTCCTGAGGAGAGGGACAAGAAAGGCATTACGGGCATCTTATATCTTTTTTGTCTGTAAGCCTTCGGGCATCTGTTAAGTTTAAAACTTGTAATCCCCTTATTCATGTTTTTCATTCCCTATGGACTGTACCTGAATGGAATGTTTTTAATGAAAAAGGAATGTTTTCCGGGTCATTTGTTCGTAGGTAAAAACCCACAACAGGGAATAAATCCCTGATATCTTTAAGATAAACATTTCTTCGCCCGGCAACAGGCCCTGCCATTTCCCTACTTCGCTCGAACTTTCTCACTCCCTTGGCGGAGGTAGGGATGAAGTGGGCTTAGGCTCATCGTTTCATCCTTTTGCTGCCGCGACTACGACCAAACTTAGTCCCAGGAACGAGCCCTAGGGCCTAGAGTTATGGGAGCACGGTAGCTTAAGGAAAAGAACGAGGTTTCACATACCTCAGTCCATAATGGAATGCATGGTAAGGGATAAAGAACTTATCTGAAGCTGCAGCCCCCGACAACCCTTGTCAGCCGTGGGCGAATTCTTGCCCTTGCAGCCTCCGGCAACACTAGCTCGCCGGGGCCTAGGCGCTGGTCTGTTCTTCTTTCCTTCCCCCAAGTGGCTTCGGCAAGGATGTCTGCGCGTCCTGTGAACCAAAGAATACAGAGGAAAGACAAAGACTCGACCTCTAAGCTAGGGGTTAGCCGCCGCTAAGCACTATCAACCCTAACCAAGGACGAGACCCGACTCAGCATGCATGCTATAACTTAGGGCGCCAGCGCTTCATTTATTTATGCTCAGGGTCTGCGCCTGGCTTTGTACAAAGGGTTACATGCCTTGCCAGCAAGGCTTATACAAATGGGTGGCTTGCCGGGGGGCCCGGCAAACCGCGCCTTATGGGTAAAACTTGCGAAGATGCTCGATGTTCCAGGAATTACTCACCGGAACGGCATCTTCGGTCTCCAGGCGGACAGTGCCAGGCCTGGAGACTCGTATTACCCGATAAGGGCCTTCCCACTTCGGCGTCAACTTGTTCGTATTCCTAGCCGATTGAACGCGCCGGAGAACAAGGTCGCCTTCCTCAAAGCTTCGGGCACGGACCTTGCAGCTATGGTAGCGGCACAAGGCTTGCTGGTAGCGTGCTGCTCTCACAGCCGCCCGAAGACGATCTTCCTCAAGGAGCATTGCATCGTCTTGTCGCAGTTGCTCTTGCTCAAGCTCATCATAAGCGAGCACTCGAGGTGACCCGTATATGAGTTTCGTGTGGAGAACTGCTTCTGCCCCGTATATCAGGGCAAAGGGCGTCTGGCCGGTGGCTTGATTTGGCGTCGTTGTGATCGACCAAAGAACCGCGGGCAACTCATCAATCCAGCGCCTCCCGCTCTTGTGCAGCCTGCCAAAGGTCTTTGTCCTTAGTTCTCGCAGCACTTCAACATTTGTCCTCTCAACTTGACCATTGCTTCGGGGGTGAGCAACGGAAGCGAAACAGACCTCTATGCCGAGGTCTTGTATATATTGCATGAAAGTGCGGCTTGTAAACTGTGTGCCGTTGTCGGTGATGATCCTGTTGGGTACACCAAAACGGCACACTAGTCCCTTGAAGAACTTGACGGCTGACTGAGCTGTGACCTTCCTTACTGCCTCCACCTCTGGCCACTTTGTGAACTTGTTGATTGCAACGTACAAGTACTCAAAGCCCCCGACGGCGCGGGGGAAAGGGCCCAGTATGTCGAGCCCCCAGACCGAGAAGGGCCAGGAGAGAGGAATGGTTTGAAGGGCTTGAGCTGATTGATGAAGTTTCTTTGAATGGAACTGGCACGCTTCACACCTGGTGACCAGTGCCTTCGCATCCTGGAGGGCAGTGGGCCAGAAGAAGCCTTGCCGGAATGCCTTGCCAGCAAGGGCCCTCGACCCTATGTGGGATCCGCATATGCCTCCATGTATCTCTGCCAACAGCTCCAGTCTCTCCTCTCGAGGGATGCACTTCAATTTCACACCGTTCGGTCTCCTTCTGTACAGGACGTCATCGACGAACTGGTACATGGTAGACCGACGGGCTACTTTCTCCGCTTCTTCCTGCTCCTTAGGAAGTTCCCCAGTCTGAAGGAATCGGATGGTATTCTGCGCCCACGCTGGAGCCTGGGGCTCGACGGCGAGGACCAAAGGCATTTCCTCCGCCAAGGGAGTGGCCATCTTGACGGCAAAAGCTTGACGCTCCGCCGGAGTTAGCCCTCCGGTGGCGGGCTCAGTGTCTCCGGCAACATCCTTGCCGGTAGTTCCGGGGAGCTCGGCGTGAAAGTACTTGCCGGGCCCTGACTTCCTCCTCTTGTTCTGCTCTGTTGATGGATCAAAGGATGGCTGAGAAAGCTGAAGCACAAAGTGTTGGGGAACGTAGCATAATTCAAAAAATTTCTACGTCTTCACCAAGATCCAACTATGGAGACATCTAGCAACGAGCAATCAAGAGTGCATCTACATACCGTTATGGAGATTGCGAGCGGAAGCTTTCAATGAAGCGTGGATGAAGTAGTCGTACTCTTCACGTTCTTCGTCACCGATGATCTAGCGCCGAACGGATGGCACCTCCGCGTTCAACACACGTACGGTGCAGCAACGTCACCTCCTTCTTGATCCAGCAAGGGGGGGGGGGAGAAGTCGTCAGAGATCCGGCAGCACGACGGCGTAATGACGGATGCAGTGGAGATCGCAGCAGGGCTTCGCCGGGCGCCCTGCATGGGAGTATGGAGGTGTGACGGGAGGGGGAGAGGCGCCAGGGCTTGGGTGTGGCTGCCCTCTCCCCCCCACATATATATAGGGGGCCAGGGGGGCGCCAGCCCCCTACAGATCCAATCTGCAAGGGGGGGCGGCGGCCAGGGGGGAGTCCTTGCCCCCCAAGGCAAGTGGTGGCCCCCCCTCCCCTTAGGGTTTTAACCCTAGGCGCATGGGGAGGTGGGCCCCTTAGTGGTGCGCCAGCCCAGAGGGCTGGACACTTCCCCTCGCGGCCTAGGGGCCCCACCGGGATGGGTGGCCCCACCCGGTGGACCCCCGGGGCCCCTCCGGTGGTCCCGGGACGCTCCCGGTGACCCCCGGAGATCACCCGTTGGCCGAAACTGGACTTCCTATATATCAATCTTTACCTCCGGACCATTCCGGAACTCCTCGTGACGTCCGGGATCTCATCCGGGACTCCGAACAACTTTCGGGTTTCCACGTGCATTTATCTCTACGACCCTAGCGTTACCGAACCTTAAGTGTGTAGACCCTACGGGTTCGGGAGACACGTAGACATGACCGAGACCACTCTCCGGTCAATAACCAACAGCGGGATCTGGATACCCATGTTGGTTCCCACGTGTTCCTCGATGATCTTCATCGGATGAACCACCGTGTCAAGGATTCACTCAATCTCGTATGTTATTCCCTTTGTCCATCGGTACGGTACTTGCCCGAGATTCGATCGTCGGTATTCCCGATACCTTGTTCAATCTCGTCATGGCAAGTCTCTTTACTCGATCCGTAATCCATCATCCCGTGACTAACTACTTAGTCACATTGAGCTCATTATGATGATGTCTTACCGAATGGGCCCAGAGGTACCTCTCCGTCATACGGAGTGACAACATCCCAGTCTCGGTTCGTACCAACTCAACAGATACTTTCGGAGATACACTACTAGGAAAAGGCCTATTAATGGCGCACCTAGTTTGGCCATTAATGGCGCATTAGGGGTGCGCCATTACTAGCACGCCATTAGTATACTTTACTAATGGCGCACCTCTGGTGCGCCATTAGTATCTGGTATACTAATGGCGCACCACAGATGCGCCATTAGTATGCACAGTGGTGCGCCATTAGTATGCCTCCCAGGGGCCATGTGTAGCCAGGTGCTTTGGCATACTAATGGCGCACTCTTCTGTGATGCGCCATTAGTATGAATATTAGGTTTTTTTTTCTGTTTTTTGCACAGGTTATGCACATATATAAATATAATTTCTCGTGGAGCCAACATATATGGTACGCACATCGAAACTATTAGAATATACTCCCTCCGTTCCGATTTACTCGTCGTGGTTTTAGTTCAAATTTGAACTAAAACCACGACGAGTAAATCAGAACGGAGGGAGTATATAATAGCTCATAGAACAACTTAGCATCATGCATCATCGATCATAATAATAATAAAAACTCAACATTGGTATTAAATAATAAGTATTACACATCATTATCGACCATACAACTTCTACTACGTAGCAATTTTCTAAGATAAAATGGCATAAAACAAGATGGAGTTTGTCTCTAAATCAATTAGATTTAAAGGGCCATTATGGAGAATGCAGATTATCTTGTCTCCATTTCTTGCCCTTCTCACTATATTGCTTCCAAGTACCTCCTTACGAGTTTTCGTTATTTTTCGCCATTCTTTGATTCTCATTCCTTCATTTTTAGAAGAAATCCGATATGGACACGTGTGATTTGTAGGTTCACCTGGCAGAATGTTTAAAACTTGTAGTTGACCAGATTGAAACATGACAGGAGGCACACAGTCACTAGGGAGAATCTGTTGCAAAACATATAGTAAGACTTCGTAGTTAGCATTGTAGTTCAGTTCGAGAAGAACTAATGCAAAACATGCACGAATGTCGTAATAGTAAAAAAATCTTACCATGGTATCTCCATTGATATTAACGTAGTTCAAGACGTGCACTAGCACTCCGGGATCCTATCGTCGTCGGAAGACGACATTTCCTATGTTTCAAAGAGATTAAACTTTATAAATTAAAAATATGTACCTAGACAAGCTACCTGTGGCACCACTAAGGGACTCAGGTTGTTCGGTGGCCTAAACGAAGGTACATACTAACAGATGTGCAACATGTTGCGGTTGTTTCCTGCATTATCCCTTACGATGATGTTTTTCTTTTCTTTTGGGCAGGCTAATGAGTTGAAGAAAAAGCTCTTGCGCAAGTAACAATGTGTACTCTCTTGCTGAAAATCGCACGAAGAGAAAAAAAATTGCTTTACTTGACAAAGATGATCTCAGTAAACCTGCAGGTGTTCCCAATGTGTGCAAGCAGCGGGAAATCTTAGGTCCTGCTCCTGAAGCAGAGCATTGCAGATAGATGCCCATGTTTTTGCATTCAGAAACCAAACAGTACCACCTATGCAAATTCATATCAAAGTATCTCAATTTCATTTAACTCAACCCATGATTGAAGGAAGAACTAGATCAAAGCATGATCTGTACTAGTGATAATCGGAGCAAAAAGGATTCAAATTTCATATTAGCAACATAATTGGCAAAATGGCAACACCAACATCAATCAGCAGCATCTGGACAATTGCACGACAAAACGGCATCCGTATCAAGGAATTTGAAGATGCCTCAAAGCATAGTTTAACAACAAAAAACACAATCAGGAAGCATATATCTGAATTCAATTAGCAAGCATGCTCCCATCCCCAAACCCCCCATCTTGCAGCCTGCAACCATATTTACACACAGATCAACTGCAACTAACAGCAATCAACACTCAAAAGTCAAAAGCCACCACAAAACCACCACAAAACCACCACAAAACTAGCAGCAATCAACATGTTGCACATCAACTTTATAAATTAAAAATATGTACCTAGACAAGCTAGCTGTCGGAAGACGACATTCAGGTTTTTCGGTGGCCTAAACGATGCCCGATATTAACCTTAATTGCAGAAATTTCATACTAGCATCCAAATACTCATGCTAAGACACTGGTCTGTAACAGACTACCAAGAGTACGGCTAGGCGCCAAGAAGGGGAAAACTATCTATTAGATTTGCTCCCCAAATGCAAGAATCCAAGGCACTACAAAAACTACAATCTTTCCTGGTCTAAGCATCATCTGGTCAATTAAGGAACTACAGGCAGAGGCCAAGCTGCAATACATTGAGCTCTTAATACCACTACTGCATCAAATATACTGGGCGGCCATGGACGAACAAAGCAGCAGTGATACATGGAGCTCAATCGCTAGGGGTCGTACCTTGGCGTGGTTCCAGGTGTTGGCGACGGTGAGGGGCCCGTGGTCGGCGAGGATCTGGAGGAGGCGGCCGGAGACGGCCACGCACCTGGGGGATGCCGGGGCTTCGGGGGCGCGAGCGTCGAGGCCGGGGCGTCGGGGGCGCGGGCGGCTGCGGCGTAGCTCCGGGCGTCCGGGGCGTCGGGGGAGGGG
>LR738709.1:67282467-67302149 GCA_902687465.1 Secale cereale | reverse complement strand
GGCGGCGGTGTAGCTCCGGGCGTCCGGGGCGTCGGGGGAGGGGGGTGGCGCGGGCGGCGGCGCGTAGCTCCGGGCGTCCGGGGCGTCGGGGGAGGGGGTGGCGCGGGGGCGGCGGCGCGGCGATGGAGGGAGAGAGAGGCGTCGGGGAGAGGGGGGAGATCTGGCGAGGGAGAGAAAGAAGGGTGCGGCCGGTGGGGGGATGGGGGAATACTAATGGCGCACTGCACCTCTGTGTGCCATAAGTATGTAGATTCTTATGGCGCACGTTCACTAGGTGCGCCATTAGTATGAATGGACAGGCGCGCTAGTTCAAAAAAAACTTCTTGATACTAATGGCGCACTCTGGACATCGTGCGCCATTAGTAGTTCGAGCTCTAATGGCGTATCCGTTGATGGTGCGCCATTACTATATTCTAATGGCGCACTGCTTGTACGGTGCGCCATTAGTATCAATTCCATCTATAGCCCTTTTCCTAGTAGTGATACCCGATGCGTACCTTTATAGCCACCCAGTTACGTTGTGACGGTTGGCACACCCAAAGCACTCCTACGGTATCCGGGAGTTGTACAACCTCATGGTCTAAGGAATAAATACTTGACACCGAAAAGCTTATGCATTACGAACTATACGATCTCGTGTTATGCTCAAGTTTGGGTCTTGTCCATCACATCATTCTTCTAATGATGTGATCCCGTTATCACTGACATCTCATGTCCATGGTCAGGAAACCGTGACCATCTGTTGATCAACGAGCTGGTAACTAGAGGCCTACCAGGGACTCATTGTGGTCTGTGTATTCACACATGTATCGTTGTTTCCGTACAATACAATTCAAGCATGAATAACAGACAATTATCATGAACAAGGAGATATAATAATAATGCTTTTAGTATTGCCTCTAGGGCATATCTCCAACACAAAGGTACCTGGTTCCATAGGTAGCTTGAGGGCAGCGCGCTTTGACAGGTAATCGACGATGTCGTTCTCCGCTCGGGGAACGTGCTCCACCTGTATACCATCAAAGCACTCTTCCTACTTTCTCACTTCATCGACGTAGGCCTTCATCAATGGGCTTTGGTAATCCTTGTTGACTTGTTTGACGACAAGCTACGAGTCACCCCTAACAATGAGCTTCTTGATTCCGAGGTCTGCCGCGATCCTAAGACCAGCAAGCAGCCCCTCGTACTCAGCAGTGTTGTTCGTTGATACCTCCCTAGGGAAGTGCATCTGGACCACGTACTTGAGGTGCTCTCCAGTGGGCGCGACCAGCAGTACGCCAGCCCCGGCGCCCTATAAGTGGAAAGCCCCATCGAAGTACATGATCCAGTTGCAACTCGCCTCTTTGCAGGGGAGAGCGGTTTCCTGGACCTCTTCATCAGGCGTTGCGGTCCATTCTGCGACGAACTCTGCCAGGACTCAGCTCTGAATCGTCGAGGTACTTTCAAACTTGAGGCCAAAGCTGGACAGCTCCAGTGCCCACTCTACAATCCTTCCCGTCGCGTCTGGATTGTGCAATATCCATTGCAGAGGGAGGCGAGTGACGACAGTGATCTCGTGCGCCTGGAAGTAATGACGCAGCTTCCTCGAGGCCATCAGAAGGCCGAAGAGCAATTTCTGCACACCGGAGTACCTTGATCTAGCCCCCTGCAAGAGGGAGCTAACAAAGTAGACCGGGTGCTGCATCATTTTCTTCTTCGGCTGGACTCCAACCGGCCGTGTCGCCTCTGCACGAGTGGCACCAGGCTCTATTGCTTCTATCACCTCATCATCGATTTCTCTCTATGCCACTAGTGCGGCGCTGACCACCTGGTTTGTTGCCGCTAAGTATAGCAGCAACGGTTCTTGTGGTCTAGGCGCAACCATTATTGGCGTGGAGGAAAGATACCTCTTCTGATCTTGTAATTCCGCTTCGGCTTCTGGCGTCCACTCCATTGGGCCCACCTTTTTCAACATCTTGAAAAAGGGGAGGGCGCGCTCGGCAGACTTGGAAATGAATCTGCTCATGGCGGCAACGCAGCCAGCAAGCCGACGCACATCCTTGGCCCGTTGGGTGCTTCAATCTGCTCTATAGCTTTGATCTTGTCCGGATTAGCTTCTATCCCATGCTGCGACACAAAGAACCCGAGAAGCTTGCCGGACGGGACACCGAAGACGCACTTCTCAGGGTTCAGCTTGAGGCTGATCTTGCGCAGGTTTACAAATGTTTCTTGTAAATCCGGTACAAGGGTTGCCTTGTTCTTGGATTTGACCACTATATCATCCATATAAGCCTCCATATTTCTATGGAGATGGGGTTCAAAACCAATCTGGACTGCCCTTGCAAACGTCGAGCCAGCACTCTTCAACCTGAAAGGCATTCATACGAAACAGTACGTACCACATGGGGTGATGAATGTTGTCTTCTCTTCGTCTTCTCTTGCCATGAAGATCTGGTGGTAGCCGGAGTAGGCATCGAGGAATGAGAGCAGGTCACACCCTGCCGTGGAGTCAACAATCTGGTCTATGCACGGCAACGGGAAGGGGTCCTTGGGACAAGCTTTATTGATATCCGTGTAATCAATACACAGCCTCCACTTCCCATTTGCCTTGCGCACTACCACTGGATTGGCTAACCACGTTGGTTGGAGCAGTCCTCTTACCAAACCCGCAGCTTCCAGTTTCCGGATCTCCTCGGTGATGAACTCTGGCCATTCCAAAGCTTGCTTCTTGACCTTCTGCTTGACGGGCCGTGCATGAGGACAGACAGCAAGGTGGTGCTCAATCACCTCCCTGGGAACGCCGGGGATGTCGGATGCTTGCCAGGCAAACACGTCAACATTCGCTCGCAGGAAGGTGACGAGCGCGTCTTCCTATTTGTTGTCAAGGGCGGAGCTTATGGTAAAAGCCCCTCCCGTGCCATCCTCCTTGACAGAAACCTTCTTGGTTTCTGGCGGTGTGGCCCTGGATCTCTTGTTTCTGCCGGTGGAGCTCTCTGGCACGTCCTCGACGGGGGCGCGACACTCCGAAGAGGTGCGCTTGCCGGAGTGGGTGTGTGAGGTCTCGCCGGTCTTCTTCTTTCCGGTGGAGCTCTCTGGCACGTCCTCAACGGGAGCACAACACTCCGAAGAAGTGCGCTTGCCGGAGTGGGTGCCCGAGGTCTTGCCGGTCTTCTTCTTCTTCCCTCCCGGGGCTCCAGTGGCAGGAGCAAGTGCCCCCGTAGTGGCAGTTGCTGCAACTGCTTGCTGGTACAATTGGTCAGCGCAAATCAGTGCATCTTTCTTATCGGAGGGGATGGTGATGATCGTCATGGGCCCTGGCATCTTTAGGGTGTTGTAGGCATAGTGTGATGCTGCCATGAACTTGGCCAGTGCTGGGCGGCCAAGGATCCCGTTGTAAGGCAGGGGGATCTTGGCAACATCGAACACGATCCTCTCTGTCCTGTAGTTCAGATCACTTCCAAAAGTCACGGGAAGCGTGACTTTCCCCTTCAGTTGACTTCTCCCTGGGCTGACCCCCTGAAACGTGTCCATCTCTTCGAGGTCTCCATCAGGAACTTGCAGCTTCTCGATCACGGTGGGCGAAAGTTGGTTCAGACCAGCCCCGCCATCGACTAGCATCTTCGTCACCTTGAGGTTGCGTATTGTCGGCGAAACCAACAATGGAAAGCACCCAACCGCAGTAGTGCGATCAGGGTGATCCTTGGTGTCAAAGATGATAGGTGTGCTGGACCATTTCAGTCGCTTTTGGGCACCGGACGATGGCTCCGCTGCAATAATCTCATGCGCCCACTGTTTAAGCTGGCGGTGAGAAGCATGCAGCGAGGCGCCACCATCGATGCACATGGCGTCCGTAGCCTTCTGAAACTCTTGGCCGCCGGACTCGTCGTCCTCTTCGCGATCGTCGTCTTCAGGTCTTCTGTCGCGGCCCCGGGCGAGCCTTTCCTGCTGTTTCTCCTTGCCGCGACGGCCTGCTTGGCCGTCACGCTTCTTGCTGGATTCCTCAGCGCCGTCTTGGCCCTTCTCCTTGTCCCGCCTCTCGTATTCAGCCCTTTGCTTCTCAGCAAGGAGCTCAACTTGGTGGCAGTCCTGGAGATCATGGCCCTTGGTGCCGGAGTTTCCTGGCTTCTCGGCATCCGCCAAGGCCCGGCAGGCGACACACCCAGCAATTTCCTTGCCAGGGTCACCCGCCTTGGTTTTCTTGGCGGAGCCGGTGTCATCAGATCCCTCGACGGCAAGCACGACCTTCCCCTTGCGCTTCCTGTTACGGTTCCGGCCCTTCTTCGCTGGGGCGGCAGTATCCTCGTCTGAAGAGTCGGTTTCCGCACCGGCACCTTCGCCGGGGTACTTCCTTCCCACTTCAGCCCGGGCACATCTGTCGGCAAGAACGTAGAGTTCTGTCACATCCTTCACCTTGGTCTTCCCCAGTTCTTCGCGCATCTTGCGGTTGCGCATGTTCTGGTGGAACGCGATGATGATGGCGGCAGGGTGAACATGGGGGATATTGTACTGTACCCGGCTGAATCTCTGTATGTACTTGCGTAGACTCTCGTCTTCCTTCTGGGGTATGACATGCAGGTCACTCGCTTGGCCATGGGCTTGGTGGCCTCCGGTAAAGGCGCCAACAAACTCATGGCACAAGTCGGACCAGGAGGAAATAGAGTCTAGTGGCAAGTGCATCAACCACGACATGGCATTAGGTTTAAGAGCCAACTGAAATTAATTCGCAAGCACCTTATCGTCGTGGGCCCCGACAGCTTGCATTGCGATGGTGTAGATGCTGAGGAACTCCGACGGGTGGGTCTTGCCGTTGTACTTCTCGCCAACGTCAGGCTTGAAGGTGCGGTGAGAGGGCCACTGGAACTGCCGCAGCTCACGGGTGAAAGCTGGACAGCCTACCTCGTAGGGTAGACCTCCAGGGCTTTCCGGTGCTCGACGGTCTGCAGCAGGCCCTGCTCGCCTATCTGACTAGTGGCGCTTTCCGCGCCGGCGCTCGATGGTGGTTCGAGCGTCTTCATGAGCTCGCTCCTAAAGAACTTGACGCTGGTCGCCGTGGGTCCGTGGGTCGGACGACGCTATGGAGATGGCGTCGCCCATGATGTCTCGACGGGTCGACGCACGCGGCACCGGGCCAGAAGGAGGCGAATGCACCGTAGCCACGGCGCTGCCGGCTCTCCCACCGCCGGTGCGTGGGACCCCATCGGAGCGTCGACCTGGGAGCTCCGTTGGATTTAGGTCATCCCTGTTGGGGACTGCGACAAGGCTTCGGATGGTGGCTCTCGATTCGTCGAGTTTCCCCGTAATGGGAGGAAAGTCCAGGAGCAACTGCGCGCGCGCCAAAGCTTCGGCTGGTGTCAACGATAGTGAAATCTGCACGGACCGTGACATGCTTCGACCCCTGACCGTGTCAGGGGGAGCTCCATCACGATCCCGCGGTTGCTGAACAAGGTTATAGACCTAGGGTAGGGTCACAGGTCCGACCAAGGTACCCCACCCAAGGTCACTACCCTAGAAGATCAAAAGACAAGACTTATGACGATAGAGACAGTTGACTAAGAAAGTCCAAGAAGACACTCCACTCGACTGAGCCTCACCGACAAGACGACTCAATCCACTCGACCAATCCAAGGCACTCGACCCCTGAAGGTTAAGCGTCACTTGAGACAGCAACGGTCTGGTATTTACTCACTGTAGTAAACACCCTAATTACTCTTTACTGCGGGCGTTATCAGTAACGCCTGCCTTAATGTACATTGAACCCTTGGTAACGTGGGGAATGGCTGGGGTCATGGCGCACTATATAAGCCACCCCCCTCCTCCAGAACAAGGGTTCGCACCTCTGTAACACACATATACACATACCAGTCGACCAAGCCTCCGGGCACCGAGACGTAGGGCTGTTACTTCCTCCGAGAAGGGCCTGAACTTGCAAACACCTTGTGTACAACACCACCATAGCTAGGTCCTTGCCTCTCCATTCGTACCCCCTACTCGTACTGTCACACTTAGAAACACGACAGTTGGCGCCCACCGTGGGGAAAAGCGTCTTAGCAACATCTGGTGAGGTTGCAACTCCTCCTACGACCGTTTTCATCATGGTGTCAGGCGGTGGTTTGGCGTTGGCCCACGAGATCCGGCTCGGCACACTCGTTTTCATCGCCGACGACTCCGCATGGCTCCAGGAAGCCCCTCTTGACGTCAAGGCTCTGCCTGCCCGGGGGGCTGCGCACTTTCGTGCCGGCGCCGGCGGCGTCCTCCTGCGGCAGCCATCGACTCAGTACTCATCGTCCCCCATTCCTGCCGGATGCCGCCGCAAACGATCCGGTCGCTTGCGGCTCCAGCGGTGGGTGAAACACGCGGTGGCCCGTCAAACGGCCACCCCTCAAGTCGCGGCCATTGAGCCCGACGGCTACCTCTACGGGCCGGCCGACCAGTCGATCGGGCTCGTAGATTCCGTTTCCGAGTGCGGGATCAGCGATCCCGCGGCGGAAATCCTCATGGTCGATTCGCGCCGCAGCCCGCCGGGTTTTCCTCGCGGTAGGAACGGCGGCAGCGGCGGCGACCGATCGCACGACAACGACGGTTACATTCCTCAGTCCCTCACCTCCGAGCAAAGGGTTGAGCTTTGTCGCTGCAACGAAGATGCACTCTTCACTCCCATCGTGGGAGATTCCTCGGAGGCTCTGGCCCTCGAAGCCACGCGCTTGGCCACCGTGGCTGAACGCGCGCGCTTGGAAAACATCCAATGCTCACTGGACGAACAGGCCAGCCGACTGGTCCCCGAGTCCAGTTGACGACCGCGGCAATCGCGTCAGCGCGAGACTCAGGTGTTCCGCACGCCAGTGCAAAACCTCGAAGCCGCGGCTCGCATCGCGGAGTCGATTCAACCCTCCCAGTCGGAAGCTGGGAGAGGCCTTCAGCAGATCCGAGCTTTGCTCCGAACGGCTGAAGAACAAAACGCGGCTGTTTCTCAGTTGCGCAACAGGATTCACAGCAGATCGGTGGTTGCAGACACCGTATGGTCGGCCCACTGTCTAAGATCGCCCCCGAGGCGTGAGGAGCGTGGCCCGCGGCAAGACCGGCATCTGGGTCGGAACGACGATCCACTCGACCGTCGGCACGGACGCCACGACCGCCGTCGAGTGCCTATGCCTCCTCCGGGAAGCGGGTCACACTCACCCCAGTGGCACGCGGGCAGGCGCCTGCGTGATGACGAGCGGAGGATTCCCCCAGATCCTCGTAGGCCAGGTTTCGACGCAAGGTCTATCCTTGTGCAAGGACGAGTCGACCGAAACCGGGCATCCAGAGAAGAGCGAGGCAGAGATCAACCGAGTGGCAGCCGAGCACCAGCCTCTGGGCCTGAATGTTTCTGTAGTGCTATCAGAGCCGCGGAGATCCCCCCCGAACTTCAGGTTGGCGGCGGGGGTAAGCAAGTTCACCGGTGAGTCGAAGCCGGAAACTTGGCTAGAAGACTACCGAGTGGCTGTGCAGATCGGAGGCGGAAACGACGACGTGGCCATGAAGCACCTCCCCCTGATGCTGGGCGGTTCCGCTCGGGCGTGGCTCAATCAATTGGCCCCCAGGAGTATTTATAGTTGGGAAGAGCTCGCTCGAGTTTTCGTTCGGACCTTCGAAGGCACCTGCAAACGACCTGCTGGACTCGCAGAACTTCAGCACTGCACGCAGAAGCCGAGTGAAACTTTGAGGGATTACATCCAGTGATGGACCACCTTGCATCACACGATGGAGAACGTGTTTGAGCACCAGGCGGTGTGCGCTTTCAAGGAAGGCGTGCGTAACCGAGAGTTGAATCTGAAGTTTGGTCGAACAGGCGACATGTCCCTATCACTGATGATGGAGATTGCCAGTCGGTATGCCAACGATGAGGAGGCCGATCGGCTCCGCAGCGGCAAGAAACCAGTCGGGCAGGACGACCAGAATTCCAATCGGAAGAACAAGCGCAAGGCCGAGCCAGCCGCTCAGGGAGAGGCTGCAGTGGTCAATCAAGGAAAGGGCAAAGGGAAGCCAAAAGGTTCCTGGACCCCCAAGAAAGGAAAGGGTCAGGCTGGTGATGATATGCTCGACGAGCCATGCCCCATACACACGAAGAAGGATGAAGAGGGGAACTTGGTGTATCCCAAGCGCACCACTCGACAGTGTCGACTCCTAATCGGGAGCTTTCAGAAAGATCAGTCGACTGAGAAAGAAAAAGAATCAGAAGAGTACGAAGACAAGGAGGGGGACGGAGGATACCCCCGGATCAACTCCACTTTGGTGATTTTCGCAGACGTCGAGAGCAAAAGTCGACTGAAAATCATCAACAGAGAAGTAAACATGGTTGCCCCGGCGACCCCCACGTTTTTTAAATGGTCAAAGACCCCCATCACATTCGACTAGTCCGATCACCCAGCACACATTGCCACCCCCGGGCGGCAGGCACTGGTGGTCGATCCAGTAATCAAAGGCACACGCCTGACCAGAGTTCTGATGGATGGGGGCAGTGGCTTGAATATCTTGTATGCAGCAACCCTCTGGGATATGGGCATTCCGATGTCCAAGCTGAGAGAAAGTAACATGAGGTTCCACGGGGTAATCCCCGGGAAGAAAGCCGACTCGCTTGGCCAAATCACACTCGACGTGGTCTTTGGTGAGTCGAAGAATTACCGCAAAGAGAAGCTGACGTTGGAAGTGGTGGACTTCAACAGCGCCTATCACGCCATCCTGGGTAGGCCCGCCTACGCCAGGTTCATGGCTCGACCATGTTATGTCTACCTCAAGCTGAAGATGCCGGGACCCAACGGCGTTATAACCATCCCTGGGAACCGTCAGAAAGTGGAAGAATGCTTCCAGAAAGGCTGGAAGATCGCCGACGAGAAAATGGCAGCAGTAGAGATGGAGGAGTACCAAAAGAGCGTGGATCCGAGTGACCTGCTGAGGGCGAAGAAGCCGTCTTCTGAGTCAGCTTTCCACTCGGGCGGGGACACAAAATCCGTGCACATCCACCCCACCGACCCCAACGCAGCACCGACCCACGTCTCCACTACACTCGACAGCAAATAGGAAGAAGCGCTCGTCCAGTTCCTCCGTGAGAACTAGGACATCTTCGCATGGAAACCATCAGACATGCCGGGTGTACCCAGGGGACTGGCTGAGCACCATTTGCGAGTCGACCCTAAAGTGAAACCTGTGAAGGAACATCTCTGTCGATCCGCTACGGAGAAGCGAAAGGCTATTGGCGAGGAAGTGGCTCGACTCCTGGCAGCAGAGTTTATCCGCGAGATATACCACTCCGAGTGGCTTGCCAATGTCGTCATGGTCCCCAAGAAGGACAAGTCTCTCCGCATGTGCATCGATTTCAAGCACATCAATCGGGCCTACCCGAAAGATCATTTCCCTCTTCCACGCATCGATCAGATAGTCAACTCGACTGCGGGATGTGAACGTTTGTCCTTTCTGGATGCGTATTCCGGGTACCATCAGATCCGTCTGTTCGGGCCCAACGAAATCAAGACAGCTTTCATCACCCCCTTCGGGTGTTTCTGTTATGTCACCATGCCTTTCGGCCTCAAAAATGCTGGCGCTACCTTCATGCACATGATCCAGAAGTGCTTGATAAAGCAAATTAGTTGGAACGTCGAGGCATACATGGATGACATTGTGGTCAAGTCACGGAAAGGTTCCGACCTGCTGACTGACCTCTGATGGGCCTCGAACCCCTCGTTGGTTACCCCAAGTGGAAGGTGTAAGATGCAGTAAGTAGAAGTGTTTTCCCTTAGCAAAGATGCCAAGGATCGAATCCCCAGAGACTCCTAGGTTAAACAAGTAGGTGTCAATTGCTAACGGCGCAATTAGCAATCAACGTGGACCTGCACACAGATACAAATAACTTTGCTCCCAACGAGTACAGAGAGGTTGTCAATCTCTCCGGCCTTGTAGTTTACAAAGGGTTAAAAGCAATGATAGTAGTGATAGATAGTTTTTGCAATAGTAAGTAAATAGCGAAAAGTAAATAGTGGATGTGATCAATGATGGTAATATGGACCGGAGTCTCATGATGTTCACTAGTGATGTCTCTCTCCCAAAAGACGATAAAACAGCTATGTGAGGTAAACAAATTACAGCTGGGCAATTGACAGGACCACAAACGCAAACCAATGCTGACTACATTGCAAGAAAGGTTGAGGTTCAAAGCATGGGCGGTACGCCAAAGTAAGTAGACCGAAATCCATCAATATCTACTACTAATCATCCACCTTGAGATATCTATCCAGAACATCTCGCTGGTATTAAGTTGCGAGTCCCACCCATAGTGTATACTCAATGCAACAGACAACTGCATTAAAAGAACTTTGCGTAAAGTAAACAATCCTTGCACCCGCGGGCACAAGCACCGTTGTTTTCCCCCTTGTGGCAACAGCACATCCCCTAGACTCATGTTTCTGTCACTCAAGCTAGTCATCGAGGGGCATGAACCCACAATCGAGCATAACATTCCCTCTTGGAGTCACTACCTACTACTCGGCCAAAGCAATAAGTAACAACGGAGAACATGCAAGAATTACTTATGAACTAAAATATAAAAGAGGTGAATCAAATATATTACTCAAGATCAATCTGAACATAATCTCATAATCCATCGGATCCCAGCAAACTCAATATAGCAACGGCATAAGGATTACATAGGTGCCTCGATCATGTAGGGCAGCTCACGAGGACTAATTAGTGAAGCACAAGAACGGGAGGAGAACATCACATAGCTACTGGTCATGGACTCATGGTCCAAGGGAGACTACTCACGAGTCATCCGGGAGGCGTCCATGGTGGTGGAGAAGCTCCCGGTGGTGATCCTCCCCTCCGGCAGGGTGCCTGGAAGAGTTCTCCTGGTGCTCCCGATCTTGGAAGCGGCGGCGGCGGCGGAGCAGAGATGGGATCGCGAAACGAAGTTCCTCTTCTGAGGGTTTCGGAGGGTTTCGGAGGGTTTCGGACGCAGTGTTGTTTCCGTATCGCTGATTTTTTATATAATTTTTCTGGATTTTTCTGGGCAGTTCTCGAAACGTGAAAACCTGAAATACAAAAACAGCCGAAAACAGAAACTGGCACTGGGGTGCACTGGATTAGTAAGTTAGTCCAAATATGATCAAAAGTGTATGGAAGTGTATGAATATCATAGCAATATCACCCAAAAGTGGCATGGAGCAAGCAGAAATTATAGATAAGTTTTGGACGTATCAACATCCCCAAGCTTAATTCCTGCTCGTCCTCGAGTAGGTAAATGATAACAAGAATAATTTCTGTGGTGACATGCTATTAACCATATAGGACTTTCTCATAGTCATATGACAAAAGCTTACTGAGACAACGATTCTACACTAATTAAGTTGCCTCAAGAGAAAATCACAAATGACTGAAAGTTTTACAACATGAAACTGAAACATCAAAAAGATTTGCAATGAACATGATGTGCAAATATGATAAAGTGATATCTAGCTTGCCCCCTTTAGTGATGCAAAACATAAATGCAGGGGCACCTTCAAGGTTTAAGTGATGACTAGATACAATCATTTCAGAATAAACGATATCACAATCATGCACAAGACAATGCTACTTTGGGACAATGCACATTACACTTAGAATGACAATCATGCTCTCAGTAGTTGGTGCTTTAACATAAAGGTAAAAGAAAGGTTATGTGCTAGAGCTTTTTATTTTGAAAACATGGAAGCAATTGTGTCAACGGTAGTAGTACTTCATATGTGTCATGCATAAAACATCCTATAAGTTGGAAGCCTCATGCATCGAATACCAATAGTGCTCGCTCCTTGTCCTAATTAGCTCGGATCCCCATGGGTTATCATTGCATTACATATGTTTTAACCAAGTGTCACAAAGGGGTACCTCTATGCCACCTGTACAAAGGTCCAAGGAGATAGATCGCATTTGATTTCTCGTTTTTGATAGATCTCAACTTGAGGACATCCATACCGGGACAACATAGAAAATAGATGATGGACTCCTCTTTAATGCACAAGCATATTCTCATGAGAGATTGAGGATTAAGGTCCAAGCTAAAACTTCCACCATGATGCATGGCTTTGGTTGGTGGCCCAATGTTCTTCTCTATCAATATGCATATTAATTCAACCCACGGCAAATCACCCTTACTTCAGACAAGACGAACATGCATAGCAACTCACATGATATTCAACAAAAGTGTGACAGTTGATGGCGTCCCCAGAAACATGGTTACCGCTCAGCAAGCAACTTATAAGAAATAAGATACATAAGCAACATATTCTTTACCACAATAGTTTTTAGGCTACTTTCCCATGAGCTATGTATTGCATGGTTAATTTGCTTAGTACAGGTGGAGGTTAGCAAAAAGACTGGGAGCGACCAACTAAGAGAGCAATGACGGTCATAATCATGCAGAGCGACAAAGCAATATTGAATCAGGCATGGTAGTTATATCGCTACTCAGAAACAAAAGATCATCAAGGCTTGACAGACTTTCTTTACAGTCTTAAATATGCGTGAGCATACGCCAAGTCAATCAAAATAAATTCTCGAAGGAAGATATTACTAAACCATACCACATCATAGGCAAACAAACCAAGTTGGTACTCCAATAACACATTGGGAACCCCCCAGCTATTTGAGATTAACCAAAAGAAAACCTGAACTATTAAGCACCATCATGAAAGTAGCATCTTTATCATAGACACATTAACCCATGCAACGGAAGCAAACTCTCTTAATAAGGTGAGCATGGTAATTAAAGAGAGTTCAAGCAACCAACTAAATAAAAGCTCTTGAAAAGATAAGCATGAATACTAAGAGCAGAGTATGATAGTAGCTATTAAAAGACAAAGAACACACACAGCATAGATAGACATGAAAATTCTATGTAATGTTCTAGGTAGGGGTGGAGCGTGTTTCTCTCCCACATAAAGGAATGCTGAGTTCTGACTCGTTATGAAAAACTAAAAGGAAAACTAAAAGCAAGACGCTCCAAGCATAGCACATAACACATGAAGTGATAAAAATATAGCGAAACGAAAGACGAACTGATAATGTTGATGGAGAAGGGGATGCATGGGGGCATCCCCAAGCTTAGACGCTTGAGTCTCCTTGAATATTTCTTGGGGTGCACGGGGGCATCCCCAAGCTTGAGCGCTTGACACTCCTGAATCTTTTTATCATCTTCCCTCGCACACTTGAAAACTCCCTTCATACACAACTCATCATAATCTGATTAGCGAGGTTAGTACCCTTAATAAAATAATTATACCTTGCTGGAAATAAGGATATTCTTGAAGTTCTACTGTTTCTCAAGATTTCCAAAAGGTTTTTGCAAAGAAAAAGCAAGTTCTTAATTTGCAAAGTGAAGGTAAGGCAAAACAGGACATAATCTGTGAAAATCAGAACAGCAGGAAGTAATTGACCTGTTCGGGATACTTCTGCAACTCAAATCAAAAAACTCAGAACTGACGCACGAAAGAAAATTATATAGAGAACGCTGTCGAAAAAATTCAGACCAAAAAGATGATCTGACGATTTTATACGAATTTTTCAATCCAAGGACAGAATCTGTTTCCTGGACAGCACCTCACAACTTTTGAACTTTCTAGCAATCAGAGGCTATACTTGGCACAAATATGAAAAGCAAAGATACAATGATGATGCTACAGCAGTAAACAACATCAAGACACAACAAACCCAAAAAAATTATTCATGTGGGCTGCATCCCAAAAGCGCTATCTTTTATGCCTTTAAGCTAGGCATAATGCACAGATCGAGTTGTATCAATTGAACCATCATCAAGATCATCAAAAAGCTCTTCAATAATACAACTAGTCTTAAGAGGACTCTCAAATAAAGGCCTCATAGAGATACTTCTAGGTAGAAGACCAAATGGATAAAAGTCAAGGGAAGATTCATTTATAAATTCATCAACGATAGGTGTTTCTTCCAAAGTCTTTACAGTTTCAACCCCTTTGGCAATATGTGGATTTCTTTTAGAACGGGTAGCCTTTGGAACGTGAACGAACTTAGGCTCCCTCTTTGCCAGAGTTTCTACCTTTTTGGTTTTGATAGAGGAGAAAGTAGTTCCTAAGGTATCAAATATTTCCTCAATCTTGTCCATCCTAGAAGAGTCAGAATCATGGAATTTGACGGTCTCCAAAATTTTGAAAATTTTATGCATGGAGCTATCAAGTCTATTCAAATTCCCTTGGATCTTTCGATCCAACTCATTCATCTTATTAGTGCTTGGCATCTCTAGCTCTATTTTTTCAAGTTTTTTCATAATGTGAGCTAGGGTGATGTCCTCTCGAATGCTAACAACAGGGGGACTCCCAACAAGATTTTCAATAATACTAAGAGACTCCCAAACTGGGGCCTCTAGGAAATTCCCATTGATAGCAGTATCTAGAATAAACCTATTCCAAGAAGTAATTCCAACATAAAAATTTCTAAGTAGGATAGTAGTGGGCTGCTTATTGGTGGCTCTTTTTTGTGAATCATTAATTCTATACCAAGCATCTTTCAAACTTTCCCCACCTCTTTGTTTAAAGGTGAGAACTTCCGCCTCGTCAAAGACAAAAGGACCCGACATAATGACAACTTAAGGAACAAGATAACTATTTTTGTGATTTTCGATAGAAGGAACTAAAGCAAAAATGAAAAGTAAACTAACAAGACTAAAAAGCAAAGGTAAAAGATAGCATGCAACTCCCCTATCCTGAAGAGTGGAGTCCCCGGCAACGGCGCCAAAAAATACTCCTTGATGGGCCTCGAACCCCTCGTTGGTTACCCCAAGTGGAAGGTGTAAGATGCAGTAAGTAGAAGTGTTTTCCCTTAGCAAAGATGCCAAGGATCGAATCACCAGAGACTCCTAGGTTCAACAAGTAGGTGTCAATTGCTAACGGCGCAATTAGCAATTAACGTGGACCTGCACACAGATACAAATAACTTTGCTCCCAACGAGTACAGAGAGGTTGTCAATCTCTCCGGCCTTGTAGTTCACAAAGGGTTAAAAGCAATGATAGTAGTGATAGATAGTTTTTGCAATAGTAAGTAAATAGCGAAAAGTAAATAGTGGATGTGATCAATGATGGTAATATGGACCGGAGTCTCATGATGTTCACTAGTGATGTCTCTCTCCCAAAAGACGATAAAAGAGCTATGTGAGGTAAACAAATTACAGCTGGGCAATTGAAAGGACCACGAACGCAAACCAATGCTGACTACATTGCAAGAAAGGTTGAGGTTCAAAGCATGGGCGGTACGCCAAAGTAAGTAGACCGAAATCCATCAATATCTACTACTAACCATCTACCTTGAGATATCTATCCAGAACATCTCGCTGGTATTAAGTTGCGAGTCCCACCCATAGTGTAAACTCAATGCAACAGACAACTGCATTAAAAGAACTTTGCGTAAAGTAAACAATCCTTGCACCCGCGGGCACAAGCACCGTTGTTTTCCCCCTTGTGGCAACAGCACATCCCCTAGACTCATGTTTCTGTCACTAAAGCTAGTCATCGAGGGGCATGAACCCACAATCGAGCATAACGTTCCCTCTTGGAGTCACTACCTACTACTCGGCCAAAGCAATAAGTAACAACGGAGAACATGCAAGAATTACTTATGAACTAAAATATAAAAGAGGTGAATCAAATATATTACTCAAGATCAATCTGAACATAATCTCATAATCCATCGGATCCCAGCAAACTCAACATAGCAACAGCATAAGGATTACATAGGTGCCTCGATCATGTAGGGCAGCTCACGAGGACTAATTAGTGAAGCACAAGAACGGGAGGAGAACATCACATAGCTACTGGTCATGGACTCATGGTCCAAGGGAGACTACTCACGAGTCATCCGGGAGGCGTCCATGGTGGTGGAGAAGCTCCCAGTGGTGATCCTCCCCTCCGGCAGGGTGCCTGGAAGAGTTCTCCTGGTGCTCCCGATCTTGGAAGCGGCGGCGGCGACGGAACAGCGATGGGATCGCGAAAGGAAGTTCCTCTTCTGAGGGTTTCGGAGGGTCCTTTAAATATATGCCAAAGTAGGGCACCGGGGGAGCCTCGGGGGGCCCAAGCGCCCCCCCGGCGCGGCCCAGGGGGGTGCCCACTGGGCGCCTGGAGCCCCTGTGGCCCCCCCAGGCTGCCCTTCGGACGCAGTGTTGTTTTCGGATCGCTGATTTTTTATATAATTTTTCTGGATTTTTCTGGGCAGTTCTCGAAACGTGAAAACCTAAAATACAAAAACAGCCGAAAACAGAAACTGGCACTGGGGTGCACTGGATTAGTAAGTTAGTCCAAATATGATCAAAAGTGTATGGAAGTGTATGAATATCATAGCAATATCACCCAAAAGTGGCATGGAGCAAGCAGAAATTATAGATACGTTTTGGACGTATCAACCTCGCTGAGACATTCGCAAGCCTAATAAGCTACGATATCAAGCTCAACTCGTCAAAGTGTACATTTCGAGTTCCTGGCGGCAAGTTGCTTGGTTTTCTCGTTTCCGAACGGGGAATCGACGCCAACCCAGAGAAGGTCAGCACCATCCTCTGAATGAAACGCCCCAAGCGTATAAACGACATCCAGAAGCTTACTGGTTGCTTGGCCGCATTGAGTCGATTCCTTTCTCGTCTTGTTGAGAAGGCACTACCTCTCTACCAACTCATGAAGAAATCCGACAAGTTCGAGTGGAATCCCGAAGCCGAAGCAGCGTTTGAAGAGCTCAAAGCCCTGCTGTCCACCCAGCCGGTGCTCGCTGCCCCAGTTAACGGAGAGCCTCTTCTACTGTATATTGCTGCCACCGGACAAGTCGTCAGTACTATACTCACGGTCGAGCGGGAAGAAGAGGGCAAGGCATACAAGGTCCAACGCTCGGTCTATTATATATCTGAAGTTTTGACTCCCTCCAAACAAAGGTATCCACATTACCAAAAGCTTGTGTACGGGATTTACTTGACTGCAAAAAAGGTTGCCCATTACTTTTCGGACGATACGATCTCAGTCGTCAGCGGCGCTCCGCTGTCAGAGATCCTAAACAACAGAGACACAACCGGTCGAGTGGCAAAATGGGCGATTGAACTTCTTCTGTTAGATATCAAGTTTGAAGCGAAGAAAGCCATCAAGTCTCAGGCTATAGCAGATTTTGTGGCCGAGTGGATAGAACAAGAGCTGCCGACTCAAGTTCAGTCAGACCATTGGACTATGTTCTTCGATGGATCCAAGATGCTGAACGGATCCGGCGCAGGCGTGGTCCTGTTTTCTCCCAGGGGCGACAAGCTCAGCACGTCCTTCAGATCCACTTTGATTCATCAAACAACGAAGCCGAATACGAAGCGCTTTTGTACGGGTTGCATATGGCCATATCACTCGGCGTCCGTCGCTTGATGGTCTACGGCGACTCCGACCTGGTGGTGAACCAAGTGATGAAAGAATGGGACGTCAGGAGCCCGGCAATGACCAGTTATTGCAGTGTGGTACGGAAGCTTGAAAAGAAGTTCGAAGGCTTAGAGCTCCATCATGTGCCCAGGGCCAAGAACCAACTAGCCGATGACCTCGCAAAAATTGGGTTGACTCGGAAGCCCATTCCCAAGAATGTGTTCCAAGAGCACCTGCACACCCCTTCTGTCAAAGAAGACCCCTTCATGGAAGAGCCCCCGCAGCCAGTCCGCGCGTCAGATCCGACTGAAGTCGAGGTACCGGCGGTGGTCGACCTGATCATGGAGGTCTTAGTGATTACGCCGGGCTGGACTGTGCCATATATATCTTATCTGCTCAGGCAAGAGCTCCCAGAAGATGAGGAAGAAGCACACCAGATCGTCCGACAATCCAAGGCATTCACCGTCATCTAGGGTCAACTCTGCAGAGAAAGCGTCACTGGAGTCGCTCAGCGCTGCATCACTCCAGAGGAAGGTCGACTGGTCTTGGATGAAATCCACTCGGGAACTTGCAGCCACCACGCTTCTTCTCGAACTATAGTGGCCAAAGCATACCGAGCCGGGTTCTACTGGCCCCGTGCCAACGAGATGGCCAAGGATATTGTGGACAAATGCGCAGGTTGCCAGTTCTACTCCAACATGACCCACAAGCCAGCGTCCGCCTTAAAAACCATTCCGCTGGTTTGGCCCTTCGCTGTTTGGGGCTTGGACATGGTCGGCCCTTTCAGGACAGGGAGGAGCGGATTCACCCACCTGCTCGTGGCAGTCGACAAGTTCACCAAATGGATTGAGGCTAAGCCCATCAAGAACCTCGAGTCAAGCACCGCCATCAGCTTCATCAGAGAATTGATATTGGGGTTCCCCACAGCATCATCACAAACAACGGTCCAACTTTGACTCGGATGAATTCAGAGCTTTCTGTGCTTCCCAAGGAACACGAGTCGACTACGCCTCCGTGGCACATCCGCAGTCGAATGGGCAGGCTGAAAGAGCAAATGGTTTGATTCTCCAGGGCCTAAAACCACGGCTCATGCGTGATCTTAAGCATGCCGCTGGGACTTGGGTGATGGAACTACCATCTGTCTTATGGGGTCTGAGAACAACTCCTAACCGGTCGACCAACCGTACCCCTTTCTTCATGGTCTATGGAGCTGAAGCGGTGTTACCGAGCAACTTGTTACACAACGCCCCTAGAGAGGAACTCTCCTCCGAAGCCAAGGCAGAGCAGGCTCGTCAGGATGCAGTGGACCTTTTGGAAGAGGAAAGAGAGATGGCCTTGATCCGGTCGACCATCTATCAACAAGACCTGCGTCGATTCCATGCTCGCAATGTCAGAAGCCGAGCATTCCAGGAAGGAGACCTGGTCCTTCGAGTACATCAGAAACGTCCACACAAGCTCGCCCCGGCCTGGGAAGGTCCATTCATCATCACCATGGTACTACACAACGGAGCATACCACCTCTACAATGTAGCCAAAAAGAAAGACGAACCTCGTTCGTGGAACGCGGACCTGCTCCGCCACTTTTACAGTTGAGACACTCGGCGGTCGACTTGTAATAAAGATTTCCCAATTTGTTTCAAAGACAAGTTAGCAATGATCCTTTAATGATTGATGTTCTCTAAAAACGTTGGTCTTCAAAATCCCCCAGTGGGTGCTTAGCTGCGGTCCTCCGAGCTACGTTACAAGTATAAAGTGGCTCTGTCTTCCAAGTTCCGCCACAAATACAACGTAGCTTGGAATCGCCTAAGTTACAAACATCTGCTCCGAGCGAAGAGCAACCCTCTCACTCGGAGGCTTAGCTGTGACCCCGTGAATTGCCTAAGTTTCAAACACTTACTCCGAGTGAAGAGAAACCCTCTCACTCGGGGGCTTAGATGCGGTCCTCCGAGCTATGGTACAAATATAAAGTGGCTCTGCCTTCCGAGCTCCGCCACAAATACAATGTAGCTTGGAATCGCCCAAGTTACAAAAATCCACTCCGAGTGAAGAGCAACCCTCTCACTCGGGGGCTTAGCTGCGACCCCGTGACTCGCCTAAGTTTCAAACACTTACTCCGAGTGAAGAGCAACCCTCTCACTCGGGGGCTTAGTTGCGGTCCTCCGAGCTACGGTACAAGTATAAAGTGGCTCTACCTTCCGAGCTCCGCCACAAATACAACGTAGCTTGGAATCGCCTAAGTTACAAACATCCACTCCGAGCGAAGAGCAACCCTCTCACTCGGGGGCTTAGCTGCGCCCCCGT
>LR738709.1:67261629-67276551 GCA_902687465.1 Secale cereale | reverse complement strand
GGTGCCCCCCCCCCCCGGCTGTACTTCAGGCGCAAGGTAGGTTCTGGAACGCTGATTTTTTATATAATTTTTCTGGATTTTTCCTGACAGTTCTCGTAATGTGAAAACCTGAAATACAAAAACAACTGAAAACAGAAACTGGCACTGGGGTGCACTGGATTAGTAGGTTAGTCCAAATATGATCAAAAGTGTATGGAAGTGTATAAATATCATAGCAATATCACCCAAAAGTGGCATGGAGCAAGCAGAAATTATTGATACGTTTTGGACGTATCAACATCCCCAAGCTTAATTCCTGCTCGTCCTCGAGTAGGTAAATGATAACAAGAATAATTTCTGTGGTGACATATTATTAACCATATAGGACTTTTTCATAGTCATATGACAAAAGCTTACTGAGACAATGATTCTATAGTAATTAAGTTGCCTCATGAGAAAATCACAAAGGACTGAATGTTTTACAATATGAAACTGAAACATCAAAAAGATTTGCAATGAACATGGTGTGCAAATATGATAAAGTGATATCTAGCTTGCCCCCTTTAGTGAAACAAAATATAGATGCAGGGGCACCTTCAAGGTTTAAGTGATGACTAGATACAATGATTTCAAAATAAACGATATCACAATCATGCAAAAGACAATGCTACTTTGGAACAATGCACATTACACTTTGAATGAGAATCATGCTCTCGGTATTTGGTGCTTTAAAAGAAGGTGGAGACTCAACATAAAAGTAAAAGAATGGTTATGTGCTAGAGCTTTTTTTTTATTTTGAAAACATAGAAGCAATTTTGTCAACGGTAGTAGTACTTCATATGTGTTATGCATAAGACATCCTATAAGTTGCAAGCCTCATGCATCGAATACCAATAGGGCTCGCACCTTGTCCTAATTAGCTCGGATTTCCATGGGTTATCATTGCATTACATATGTTTCAACCAAGTGTCACAAAGGGGTACCTCTATGCCACCTGTACAAAGGTCCAAGGAGATAAATCGCATTTGATTTCTCGTTTTTGATAGATCTCAACTTGAGGACATCCATACCGGGACAACATAGAAAATAGATAATGGACTCCTCTTTAATGCATAAACATATTCTCATAAGAGATTGAGGATTAATGTCCAAGCTAAAACTTCCACCATGATACATGGCTTTGGTTGGCGGCCCAATGTTCTTCTCTAACAATATGCATACTCAACCATTCAACTCATGGCAAATCACCCTTACTTCAGACAAGACGAACATGCATAGCAACTCACATGATATTCAACAAAAGTGTGACAGTTGATGGCGTCCCCAGAAACATGGTTACCGCTCAGCAAGCAACTTATAAGAAATAAGATACATAGGCAACATATTCTTTACCACAATAGTTTTTAAGCTACTTTCCCATGAGCTATGTATTGCAAGGTTAGTCCGCTTAGTATAGGTGGAGGTTAGCAAAAGACTGGGAGCGACCAACTAAGAGAGCAATGACGGTCATAATCTTGCAGAGCGACAAAGCAACATTGAATCAGGCATGGTAGTTATATCGCTACTTAGAATTAAAAGATCATCAAGGCTTGACAGACTTTCTTTACAATCTTAAATATGCGTGAGCACACGCCAAGTCAATCAAAATAAATTATTGAAGGAAGATATTACTAAACCATACCATATCATAGGCAAACAAATCATGTTGGTACTCCAATAACACATTGGGAACCCCCCAGCTATTTGAGACTAACCATAAGAAAACCTGAACTACTAAGCGCCATTATGCACGTAGCATCTTTATCATAGACATATCAACCAATGCAACGGAAGCAAACTCTCTTAATAAGGTGAGCATGGTAATTAAAGAGAGTTCAAGCAACCAACTAAACAAAAGCTCTTTGAAAAGATAAGCATGAATACTAAGAGCTGAACATGATAATAGCTATTAAAAGACAAAGAACACACACACAGCAAAGATAGACATGAAAATTCTATGTTATGTTCTAGGTAGAAGTGGAGCGTGTTTCTCTCCCACATAAAGAACGCTGAGTTCCGACTCGTTATGAAAAACTAAAAAGGAAACTAAAAGCAAGACACTCCAAGCATAGCACATAACACATGAAGTGATAAAAATATAGCGGAACGAAAGACGAACTGATAATGTTGATGGACAAGGGGATGCACGGGGGCATCCCCAAGCTTAGACGCTTGAGTCTCCTTGAATATTTCTTGGGGGTGCACGGGGGCATCCCCAAGCTTGAGCGCTTGACACTCCTGAATCTTTTTATCATCTTCCCTCGCACACTTGAAAACTCCCTTCATACATAACTCATTATAATCTGATTAGCGAGGTTAGTACCCTTAATAAAATAATTGTTCCTTGCTGGAAATAAAGATATTCTTGAAGTTCTACTGTTTCTCAAGATTGCCAAAAGGTTTTTGCAAAGAAAAAGCAAGCTCTTGATTTGCAAAATGAAGGAAAGGCAAAACAGGACAGAATCTGTGAAAAACAGAACAGCAGGTAGTAAATGATTTGTTCGGGGTAGTTCTGCAACTCAAATCAAAAAACTCAAAACAGACGCACGAAAGACAATTATAAAGAGAACGCTGTCGAAAAAATTCAGACCAAAAAGATGATCTGGTGATTTTATACGAATTTTTATATCCAAGGACAGAATCTGTTCCCTGGACAGCACCTCACAACTTTTGAACTTTCTAGCAATCAGAGGCTATACTTGGCACAAATATGAAAAGCAAAGATACAATGATGATGCTACTGTAGTAAAAAACATCAAGACACAACAAAAGCAAATAAATTTATTCATGTGGGCTGCCTCCCAAAAGCGCTTTCTTTTATGCCTTTAAGCTAGGCATAAGACTTTAATGATGCTCTCGTAGGAATAAGAGTTGAAGAACAAAAGAGAGCATCAAGAAGCAAATACCAAACACATTTAAGCCTAACATGCTTCCTATGCATAGGAATATTGCAATAGAATAATTCATTGAAGCACAAAGCAATAAGCATAGGAAGACAAAACAAGTGCAGCTTCAAAACCTTCAACATAAAGAAAGGGAACTTGATATTATTGAAATATCTATAAGAATATGTTCCCTTCTCATAATAATTTTCAGTGGGATCACGAATAAACTCAACAATATAAATATCCAAGAATATGTTCCACATGCAAAAAGGAACATATTGTTGAGTTTATTCGTGATCCCACCGAAAATTATTATGAGAAGGGAACATATGCTTATAGATATTTCAATAATATCAAGTTCCCTCTCTTTATGTTGAAGGTTTTGAAGTTGCACTTGTTTTGTCTTCCTATGCTTATTGCTTTGTGCTTCAATGAATTATTCTATTGCAATATTCCTACGCATAGGAAGCATGTTAGGCTTAAATGTGTTTGGTATTTGCTTCTTGATGCTCTCTTTTGTTCTTCAACTCTTATTCCTACGAGAGCATCATTAAAGTCTTATGCCTAGCTTAAAGGCATAAAAGAAAGCGCTCTTGGGAGGCAGCCCAATGAATAAATTTTATTTTGCTTTTGTTGTGTCTTGATGTTGTTTACTACAGTAGCATCATAATTGTATCTTTGCTTTTCATATTTGTGCCAAGTATAACCTCTGATTGCTAGAAAGTTCAAAAGTTGTGAAGTGCTGTCCAGGAAATAGATTCTGTCCTTGGATAGAAAAATTCGTATAAAATCACCAGATCATCTTTTTGGTCTGAATTTTTTCGACAGGGTTCTCTATATAATTTTATTTCGTGCGTCTTTTCTGATTTTTTTTGATTTGAGTTGAAGAAGTACCCCGAACAAATCATTTACTACCTGCTGTTCTGTTTTTCACAGATTCTGTCCTGTTTTGCCTTTCCTTCATTTTGCAAACCAAGAGCTTGCTTTTTCTTTGCAAAAACCTTTTGGCAATCTTGAGAAACAGTAGACCTTCAAGAATATATTTATTTCCAGCAAGGAACAATTATTTTATTAAGGGTACTAACCTCGCTAATCAGATTATGATGAGTTATGTATGAAGGTAGGTTTCAAGTGTACGAGGGAAGATGATAAAAAGATTCAGGAGTGTCAAGCGCTCAAGCTTGGGGATGCCCCCGTGCACCCCCAAGAAATATTCAAGGAGACTCAAGAGTCTAAGCTTGGGGATGCCCCCGTGCATCCCCTTCTCCATCAACATTATCAGTTCGTCTTTCGTTCCACTATATTTTTATCACTTCATGTGTTATGTGCTATGCTTGGAGCGTCTTGCTTTTAGTTTCCTTTTTAGTTTTTCATAACGAGTCGGAACTCAGCGTTCTTTATGTGGGAGAGAAACACGCTCCACTTCTACCTAGAACATAACATAGAATTTTCATGTCTATCTTTGCTGTGTGTGTTCTTTGTCTTTTAATAGCTACTATCATGCTCTGCTCTTAGTATTCATGCTTATCTTTTCAAAGAGCTTTTGTTTAGTTGGTTGCTTGAACTCTCTTTAACTACCATGCTCACCTTATTAAGAGAGTTTGCTTCCGTTGCATTGGTTAATATGTCTATGATAAAGATGCTACGTGCATAATGGCGCTTAGTAGTTCAGGTTTTCTTATGGTTAGTCTCAAATAGCTGGGGGGTTCCCAATGTGTTATTGGAGTACCAACATGATTTGTTTGCCTATGATATGGTATGGTTCAGTAATATCTTCCTTCAAGAATTTATTTTGATTGACTTGGCGTATGCTCACGCATATTTAAGACTGTAAAGAAAGTCTGTCAAGCCTTGATGATCTTTTATTTCTGAGTAGTGATATAACTACCATGCCTGATTCAATGTTGCTTTGTCGCTCTGCATGATTATGACCGTCGTTGCTCTCTTAGTTGGTCGCTCCCAGACTTTTGCTAACTCCACCTGTACTAAGCGAACTAACTTTGCAATACATAGCTCATGGGAAAGTAGCTTAAAAACTATTGTGGTAAAGAATATGTTGCCTATGTATCTTATTTCTTATAAGTTGCTTGCTGAGCGGTAACCATGTTTCTGGGGACGCCATCAACTGTCACACTTTTGTTGAATATCATGTGAGTTGCTATGCATGTTCGTCTTGTCTGAAGTAAGGGTGATTTGCCATGGGTTGAATGGTTGAGTATGCATATTGTTAGAGAAGAACATTGGGCCGCCAACCAAAGCCATGTATCATGGTGGAAGTTTTAGCTTGGCCATTAATCCTCAATCTCTTATGAGAATATGCTTATGCATTAAAGAGGAGTCCATCATCTATTTTCTATGTTGTCCCGGTATGGATGTCCTCCAGTTGAGATCTATCAAAAACGAGAAATCAAATGCGATTTATCTCCTTGGACCTTTGTACAGGTGGCATAGAGGTGCCCCTTTGTGACACTTTGTTGAAACATATGTAATGCAATGATAACCCATGGAAATCCGAGCTAATTAGGACAAGGTGCGAGCACTATTGGTATTCGATGCATGAGGCTTGCAACTTATAGGATGTCTTATGCATGACACATATGAAGTACTACTACCGTTGACAAAATTGCTTCTATGTTTTCAAAATAAAAAGCTCTAGCACATAACCATTCTTTTACTTTGTGAGTCTCCACCTTCTTTTCAAAGCACCAACTACTGAGAGCATGATTGTCATTCTAAGTGTAATGTGCATTGTCCCAAAGTAGCATTGTCTTTTGCATGATTGTGATATTGTTTATTTTGAAATCATTGTATCTAGTCATCACTTAAACCTTGAAGGTGCCCCTGCATTTATGTTTTGCTTCACTAAAGGGGCAAGCTAGATATCACTTTATCATATTTGCACATCATGTTCATTGCAAATCTTTTTGATGTTTCAGTTTCATATTGTAAAACTTTCAGTCCTTTGTGATTTTCTCATGAGGCAACTTAATTACTATAGAATCATTGTCTCGGTAAGCTTTTGTCATATGACTATGAAAAAGTCCTATATGGTTAATAGCATGTCACCACAGAAATTATTCTTGTTATCATTTACCTACTCGAGGACGAGCAGGAATTAAGCTTGGGGATGTTGATACGTCCAAAACGTATCTATAATTTCTGCTTGCTCCATGCCACTTTTGGGTGATATTGCTATGATATTTATACACTTCCATACACTTTTAATGATATTTGGACTAACCTACTAATCCAGTGCACCCCAGTGCCAGTTTCTGTTTTCGGCTGTTTTTGTATTTCAGGTTTTCACATTACGAGAACTGTCAGGAAAAATCCAGAAAAATTATATAAAAAATCAGTGTTCCAGAACCTACCTTGCGCCCGAAGTACAGCCGGGGGGGGGGCCACCAGGGCCCCAGGCGCCCTGGCGGCGCGCCCCTGTTGGTGAACGTAGTATTTTAAAAATTTCCTACGATCACGCAAGATCTATCTACTAGATGCATAGCAACGAGAGGGGAGAGTGTGTCTACGTACCCTCGTAGACCGGGAGCGGAAGCGTCAAGTGACGCGGTTGATGTTGTCGAACTTCTTCGCGATCCAACCGATCAAGCACCGAACGTACGGCACCTCCGCGTTCAGCACACGTTCAGCTTGATGACGTCCCACGAGCTCTTGATCCAGTTGGGCTTCACGGGAGAGTTTCGTCAGCACGATGGCGTGGTGACGGATATGATGTATTCACCGGCGCAGGGCTTCGCCTAAGCTTCGCGACGGTATGACCGAGGTGTGTTTCTGTGGAGGGGGGCACCGCACACGGCTACAACAATTCAACTTGTGTGTCTTTGGGTGCCCCCTGCCCCCGTATATAAAGGAGCAAGGGGGAAGGCCGGCCGGCCCTTTTTTGGTGCGGCTAGGGTTGCAATCCTACTAGGAATAGGATTGCAATCCTATTCCTAGTAGGAATCACCAAAAGAAGGAAGAGAGGGAAAGGAAAAAGGAGAGGTGGCGCCCCCCCCCCTATCCTAGTCCAACTAGGAACCCTAGATGGGGCGCAGGCCAGCCCTATGGGCTGCCTCTCTCTTTCCCTTAAGGCCCACTATGGACCATCCCCCCTTGTAGGGGGTTCCGGTAATCCCCTCCGGCAATCCCGTTAAATCCGAAACTTTTCCGGAACACTTCCGGTGTCCGAATATAGTCGTCCAATATATCAATCTTTATGTCTCGGACATTCCGAGACTCTTCGTCATGTCCGTGATCTCATCCGGGACTCCGAACTACCTTCGGTACATCAAAACTCATAAACTCATAATACCGATCGTCATCAAACGTTAAGCGTGCAGACCCTACGGGTTCGAGAACTATGTAGACATGACCGAGACTCATCTCCGGTCAATAACCAATAGCGGAACCTGGATGTTTATATTGGCTCCTACATATTCTACGAAGATCTTTTATCGGTCAAAACCGCATAACAACATACGTTGTTCCTTTTGTCATCGGTATGTTACTTGCCCGAGATTCGATCGTCGGTATCTCCATACCTAGTTCAATCTCGTTACCGGCAAGTCTCTTTACTCGTTCCGTAACACATCATCTCGTGACTAACTCATTAGTCTTTTGCTTGCAAGGCTTATTGTGATGTGTGTTACCGAGAGGGCCCAGAGATACCTCTCCGACACTCGGAGTAACAAATCCTAATCTTGATCTATGCCAACACCACAAATACTTTCAGAGACACCTGTAGAGCATCTTTATGATCACCCAGTTACGTTGTGACGTTTGATAGCACACAAGGTATTCCTACGGTATTCGGGAGTTGCATAATCTCATAGTCATAGGAACATGTATAAGTCATGAAGAAAGCAATAGCAGTAAAACTAAACGATCATAGTGCTATGCTAACGGATGGGTCTTGTCCATCACATCATTCTCCTAATGATGTGATCCCGTTGATCAAATGACAACTCATGTCTATGGTTAGGAAACATAACCATCTTTGATCAATGAGCTAGTCTAGTAGAGGCATACTAGGGACATACTATTTTGTCTATGTATCCACACATGTACTAAGTTTCCGGTTAATACAATTCTAGCATGAATAAAAGACATTTATCATGATATAAGGAAATATAAATAACATCTTTATTATTGCCTCTAGGGCATATTTCCTTCAGTCTCCCACTTGCACTAGAGTCAATAATCTAGCTCACATCGCCATGTGATTTAATACCGATAGTTCACATCGTTATGTGAATAACACCCATAGTTCACATCGCCATGTGACCAACACCCAAAGGGTTTACTAGAGTCAATAATCTAGTTCACATCGCTATGTGATTAATACCCAAGAGTAATAAGGTGTGATCATGTTTTGCTTGTGAGAGAAGTTTAGTCAACGGGTCTGTCACATTCAGATCCGTATGTATTTCACAAATTTCTATGTCTACAATGCTCTGCATAGAGCTACTCTAGCTAATTGCTCCCACTTTCAATACGCATCCAGATTGATACTTAGAGTCATCTGGATTTAGTGTCAAAGCTTGCATCGGCGTAACCCTTTACGACGAACTCTTTATCACCTCCATAATCGAGAAATATTTCCTTAGTCATCCAGTTACTAAGGATAATTTTGACCGCTGTACAGTGATCTACTCCTGGATCACTATTGTACCTCCCTGTCAACCTCATGGCAAGGTACACAACGTGTTTTGTACACAGCATGGCATACTTTATAGAACCTATGGCTGAGGCATAGGGAATGACTTTCATTCTCTCTATATTTTTCTGCCGTGGTCTGGCTTTGAGTCTTACTCAACTTCACACCTTACAAGTCAGGCAAGAACTCCTTCTTTGACTGATCCATTTTGAACTACTTCAAAATCTTATCAAGGTATGTACTCATCGAAAGTCTTATCAAGCGTCTTGATCTATCTCGATAGATCTTGATGCCCAATATGTAAGCAGCTTCACCAAGGTTTTTCTTTGAAAAAACTCCTTTCAAACACTCCTTTATGCTTTCCAGAAAATTCTACATCATTTCCGATCGACAATATGTCATTCACATATACTTATCAGAAATGTTGTAGTGCTCCCACTCACTTCTTGTAAATACAGGCTTCACCGTAAGTCTGTATAAATCTATATGCTTTGATCAACTTATCAAAGCGTATATTCCAACTCCGAGATGCTTGCACCAGTCCATAGATGGATCGCTGGAGCTTACACATTTTGTTAGCACCTTTAGGATTGACAAAACCTTCTGGTTGCATCATATACAAGTCTTCTTTAATAAATCCATTAAAGAATGCAGTTTTGTTATCCATTTGCCAGATTTCTTAAAATGCGGCAATTACTAACATGATTCGGACAGACTTAAGCATCGCTACGGGTGAGAAAGTCTCATCGTAGTCAACTCCTTGAACTTGTCAAAACCCTTTCGCAACAAGTCGAGCTTTGTAAACAGTAACATTACCGTTTGCGTCGGTCTTCCTCTTGAAGATCCATTTATTTTCGATGGCTTGCCGATCATCGGGCAAGTCAACCAAAGTCCATACTTTGTTCTAATACATGGATCCCATCTCAGATTTCATGGTCTCAAGCCATTTTGCAGAATCTGGGCTCATCATCGCTTCCTCATAGTTCATAGGTTCATCATGGTCTAGTAACATGACTTCCAGAACTGGGTTACCGTACCACTCTGGTGCGGAACGAACTCTGGTTGATCTACGAAGTTCAGCAGAAACTTGATCTGAAGTTTCATGATCATCATCATTAGCTTCCTCACTAATTGGTGTAGGAATCACTGGAACAATTTTCTGTGATGTACTACTTTCCAATTCGGGAGAAGGTACAATTACCTCATCAAGTTCTACTTTCCTCCCACTCACTTCTTTCGAGAGAAACTCCTTCTCTAGAAAGGATCCACTCTTAGCAACAAAGACCTTTGCCTTCGGATCTGTGATAGAAGGTGTACCCAACAGTTTCTTTTCGGTATCCTATGAAGATTTACTTCTACGATTTGGGTTCGAGCTTATCATGTTGAAACTTTTTCACATAAGCATCGCAGTCCCAAACTTAAAGAAATGACAACTTAGGTTTCTCGTCAAACCACAGTTCATACGGTGTCATCTCCACGGATTTAGATGGTACCCTATTTAACGTGAATGTAGCTGTCTCTAATGCATAACCCCAAAAGCGATAGTGGTAGATCGGTAAGAGACATCATCGATCGCACCAAATCTAGTAAAGTACGGTTATGACGTTCGGACACACCATTACACCGTGGTGTTCCAGGTGGCGTGAGTTGTGAAACTATTCCACATTGTTTCAAATGAAGACCAAACTCGTAACTCAAATATTCTCCTCCACGATCAGATCGTAGAAACTTTATTTTCTTGTTACGATGATTCTCTACTTCACTCTGAATTTCTTTGAACTTTTCAAATGTTACAGACTTGTGCTTCATCAAGTAGATATACCCATATCTGCTCAAATCATCAGTGAAGGTCAGAAAATAACGATACCCGTCGCGAGCTTCAACACTCATTGGCCCACATACATCAGTATGTATGATTTCCAACAAATCTGTTGCTCGCTCCATAGTTCCGGAGAACGGAGTTTTAGTCATCTTGCCCATGAGGCATGGTTCGCAAGCACCAAGTGATTCACAATCAAGTGATTCTAAATGTCCATCACTATGGAGTTTCTTCATGCGCTTTACACCAATATGACCTAAACGGCAGTGCCACAAATAAGTTGCACTATCATTATTAACCTTGCATCTTTTGGCTTCAATATTATGAATATGTGTATCACACGATCGAGATCCAACAAACCATTTTCATTGGGTGTATGACCATAGAAGGTTTTATTCATGTAAACAGAACAACAATTATTCTCTAACTTACATGAATAACCGTATTGCAATAAACATGATCAAATCATATTCATGCTCAACACAAACACCAAATAACACTTATTTAGGTTCAACACTAATCCCGAAAGTATAGGGAGTGTTCGATGATGATCATATCAATCTTGGAACCACTTCCAACACACATCGTCACTTCACCTTTAACTAGTTTCTGTTCATTATGCAACTCCCATTTCGAGTTACTACTCTTTAGCAACTGAACCAGTATCAAATACTGAGGGGTTGCTATGAACACTAGTAAAATACACATCAATAATCTGTATATCAAATATACCTTTGTTCACTTTTCCATCCTTCTTATCCGCCAAATATCTAGGGCAGTTCCACTTCCAGTGACCATTTCCTTTGCAGTAGAAGCACTTAGTTTCAAGCTTGAGTTTAGCTTTGGGTTTTTTCATGGGAGTGACAACTTGCTTGTCATTCTTCTTGAAGTTCCCCTTCTATCCCTTTGCCCTTTACTTGAAACAAGTGGTCTTGTCAACCATCAACACTTGATGCTCTTTCTTGATTTCTACCTTCGCCGATTTCAGCATCGCGAAGAGCTCGGGAATTACTTTCGTCATCCCTTGCATATTATAGTTCATCACGAAGTTCTACTAATTTGGTGATAGTGACTAGAGAACTTTGTCAATTACTATCTTATATGGAAGATTAACTCCCACTTGATTCAAGCAATTGTAGTACCCAGACAATCTGAGCACATGCTCACTGATTGAGCTATTCTCCTCCATCTTGTAGGCAAAGTACTGTCAGAGGTCTCATACCTCTCGACACGGGCATGAGTATGAAATACTAATTTCAACTCTTGGAACATCTTATATGCTCCGCAGCGTTAAAACCATTTTGAAGTCCTGGTTCTAAGCCGTAAAGCATGGTGCACTTAAACTATCAAGTAGTCATCATACCGAGCTTTTGTCAAAACGTTCATAACGTCTACATCTGCTCCTGCAATAGGTTTGTCACCTAGCGGTGCATCAAGGACATAATACTTCTGTGCAGCAATGAGGATAATCCTCAGATCACGGAACAATTCTGCATCATTGCTACTAACATCTTTCAACTTAGTTTTCTCTAGGAACATATAAAAAATAAATGTGGAGCAATATTGCGAGCTATTGATCTACAACATAGATATGCTAATACTACCAGGACTAACTTCATGATAAATTAAAGTTCAATTTAATCATATTACTTAAGAACTCCCACTTAGATAGACATCCCTCTAGTCATCTAAATGATCACGTGATCCAAATCAACTAAACCATGTCCGATCATCACGTGAGATGGAGTAGTATCAATGGTGAACATCTTATGTTGATCATATCTACTATATGATTCACGCTCGACCTTTCGGTCTCCAGTGTTCCGAGGCCATATTTGCATATGCTAGGCTCGTCAAGTTTAACCCGAGTATTCTGCGTGTGCAAAACTGGCTTACACCCGTTGTATTTGAACGTAGAGCTTATCACACCCGATCATCACGTGGTGTCTCGGCACGACGAACTTTCGCAACGGTGCATACTCAGGGAGAACACTTATACCTTGAAATTTAGTAAGGGATCATCTTATAATGCTACCGTTGTTCTAAGCAAAATAAGAAGCATAATAAGATAAACATCACATGCAATCAAAAAAAATATGTGACATGATATGGCCATCATCATCTTGTGCTTTTGATCTCCATCTCCAAAGCACCTTCATGATCACCTTCGTCACCGGCGCGACACCTTGATCTCCATCGTAGCATCGTTGTCGTCTCGCCAACTATTGCTTCTACGACTATCGCTACCGCTTAGTGATAAAGTAAAGCAATTACATGGCGATGTCATTTCATACAATAAAGCGACAACCATATGGCTCCTGCCAGTTGCCGATAACATTACAAAACATGATCATCTCATACAAAACCGTATAACTCATCATGTCTTGACCATATCACATCACAACATGCCCTGCAAAAACAAGTTAGACGTCCTCTACTTTGTTGTTGCAAGTTTTACGTGGCTGCTACGGGCTTAGCAAGAACCGTTCTTACCTACGCATACAAAACCACAACGATGTTTCGTCAAGTATGTGCTGTTTTAACCTTCACAAGGACCGGGCGTAGCCACACTTGATTCAGCTAAAGTGAGAGAGACAGACACCCGCCAGTCACCTTTAAGCAACGAGTGCTCGTAACGGTGAAACCAGTCTCGCGTAAGCGTACGCGTAATGTCGGTCCGGGCCGCTTCATCTCACAATACCGCCGAAGCAAAGTATGACATGCTGGTAAGCAGTATGACTAGTATCGCCCACAACTCATTGTGTTCTACTCGTGCATATCATCTACACATAGACCTGGCTCATGATGCCACTGTTGGTGAACGTAGTATTTTAAAAATTTCCTACGATCACGCAAGATCTATCTACTAGATGCATAGCAATGAGAGGGGAGAGTGTGTCTACGTACCCTCGTAGACCGGGAGCGGAAGCGTCAAGTGACGCGGTTGATGTTGTCGAACTTCTTCGCGATCCAACCGATCAAGCACCGAACGTACGGCACCTCCGCATTCAGCACACGTTCAACTTGATGACGTCCCACGAGCTCTTGATCCAGTTGGGCTTCACGGGAGAGTTTCGTCAGCACGATGGCGTGGTGACGGATATGATGTATTCACCGGCGCAGGGCTTCGCCTAAGCTTCGCGACGGTATGACCGAGGTGTGTTTCTGTGGAGGGGGGCACCGCACACGGCTAAAACAATTCAACTTGTGTGTCTTTGGGTGCCCCCTGCCCCCGTATATAAAGGAGCAAGGGGGAAGGCCGGCCGGCCCTTGTTTGGTGCGGCTAGGGTTGCAATCCTACTAGGAATAGGATTGCAATCCTATTCCTAGTAGGAATCACCGAAAGAAGGAAGAGAGGGAAAGGAAAAAGGAGAGGTGGCGCCCCCCCCCCCCAATCCTAGTCCAACTAGGAACCCTAGGTGGGGCGCAGGCCAGCCCTATGGGCTGCCTCTCTCTTTCCCTTAAGGCCCACTATGGACCATCCCCCTCGTAGGGGGTTCCGGTAATCCCCTCCGGCAATCCCGTTAAATCCGAAACTTTTCCGGAACACTTCCGGTGTCCGAATATAGTCGTCCAATATATCAATCTTTATGTCTCGGACATTCCAAGACTCCTCGTCATGTCCGTGATCTCATCCGGGACTCCGAACTACCTTCGGTACATCAAAACTCATAAACTCATAATACCGATCGTCATCAAACGTTAAGCGTGCGGACCCTACGGGTTCGAGAACTATGTAGACATGACCGAGACTCATCTCCGGTCAATAACCAATAGCGGAACCTGGATGTTCATATTGGCTCCTACATATTCTACGAAGATCTTTTATCGGACAAAACCGCATAACAACATACGTTGTTCCTTTTGTCATCGGTATGTTACTTGCCCGAGATTCGATCGTCGGTATCTCCATACCTAGTTCAATCTCGTTACCGGCAAGTCTCTTTACTCGTTCCGTAACACATCATCGCGTGACTAACTCATTAGTCTTTTGCTTGCAAGGCTTATTGTGATGTGTGTTACCGAGAGGGCCCAGAGATACCTCTCCGACACTCGGAGTGACAAATCCTAATCTTGATCTATGCCAACACCACGAATACTTTCGGAGACACCTGTAGAGCATCTTTATGATCACCCAGTTACGTTGTGACGTTTGATAGCACACAAGGTGTTCCTACGGTATTCGGGAGTTGCATAATCTCATAGTCATAGGAACATGTATAAGTCATGAAGAAAGCAATAGCAGTAAAACTAAACGATCATAGTGCTATGCTAACGGATGGGTCTTGTCCATCACATCATTCTCCTAATGATGTGATCCCGTTGATCAAATGACAACTCATGTCTATGGTTAGGAAACATAACCATCTTTGATCAATGAGCTAGTCTAGTAGAGGCATACTAGGGACATACTGTTTTGTCTATGTATCCACACATGTACTAAGTTTCCGGTTAATACAATTCTAGCATGAATAAAATACATTTATCATGATATAAGGAAATATAAATAACATCTTTATTATTGCCTCTAGGGCATATTTCCTTCA